>CM074855.1:122242500-122867500 GCA_037501455.1 Lantana camara
CGGATCGGGAAAGGAGGAAAATTAAACCCTCGCTACTTAGGTCCTTTCGAGATTCTTGAAAGAATAGGCGAGGTAGCCTATCGACTGGACCTACCACCGAGTCTTACGGGGATTCACAACGTATTTCATGTTTCACAATTAAGGAAGCATTATCCCGATGAGACCACGATTCTCCCCGTGGAAGAAGTTGAATTGGAACCAAATTTGACATTTGTTCAGAGGCCGGTTAGAATTTTGGATCGGAAATTTCAAGAGCTGAGAAACCGGAGAATTCCCATGGTTAAGGTTTTGTGGAGAAGCAATAAAACCGAGGAAGCTACATGGGAAACGGAAGACAAGATGAAACGGTTCCATCCGGAGTTGTTCACGCAAGACTAGAGAATCTGGGGGACCAGATTCTTTTAAGGGGGGGAGAGTTGTAATGCCCCGGTTTCCGGAAGAACAGGTAAGCACGCCACGTGTGCGTTTTGAGCGTAGGATTTATTTTAATTCTTTAATTTCACAATATTCTTACGTGGAATTCATATTTTTATAAAATTCATGAAACATCATTATGTAAATTATTTGAATTCATATCATTGAAAACATTATTTTATGACACGGAAAATATTTATTGCACGAAACAATTACCGAGAGTGTTTCAAATTACCAAATTGTCCCTAGTTGAATATTCTTTAAAACTTTAGGGACTTAATTGCATGAATTTCAAGGGTTTGGTTGTGCATATTTCAAATGGTTGCCTACTTGATTGCATAAATTCATCAATTAAGGGATTAAATTGCAATTTAAACATTTCACAAAAATCAAGGATGATGAATCACGTAATATGGCTTCTCTTTGCTTCCTTGATCCATTTTCAATCCAAAAATTTCCCAACAACTTGCTCTCTCTCTCGTATCAGGAAGCAAGGAAAAAGAAAGAGAATTTTATCATTTTCTTCAAGAATTTCAAGTAATTTGCCAAACTTTGGGAGTTTGAGCATCATCATCATCTATCTTCTTCATTTCTTTCCATTTCAAGGTTGGTTTGCATGAATTGATGATGTTGATCAAATTTGTATGAGCTAGGGTTCAGGAATTATGTGCTAGATGAATTAATCAGAGTTGGAAGTATGATTATGTGATCTTACCTTTAATTATGGCATGATTGATTCATGAAATTCTTGGATATATAGTTGGATGATCAAGTTTGAGCATGAGCATGGGGACTTGAATTCTTGGTAGTTTTCCATGATTTATGTGTTTAAAGTGGAGTATTATTGCTTGTTGAGTATGTATGTATCATATTTCCAGAAAACTTTGGCTTTGTTGATAAAAAAATTGGGTTTTGTTGTTGTTGTTATGCATTCCCGTAGCCATGCTCTATTCTGCTCTCTTCTTCAAATTTCCAGAAAGTGGGAACGACCGTTCCCAGCCTCAAGGCACTATGGGAACGGGCGTTCCCACCCTTTCAAATGAAATAGGCGGCCGAGCATGGGAACGGCCGTTCCCATTTTGGCTTTGGCACCGGAAGGGCCGTTCCCAGCTTCAGCACGTTTTAAATTGGAAAACATTGGCGCGATTTTGGGGGCTTACGGGAACGACCGTTCCCATTTTTCAAAGGGGTCCGGAACGGCCGTTCCCACCTGACTTGCAGAACAAAATTCTCTGCATAAAATTACGAAAATATCCCCTCGATCCGACGACTTCTTTGACCCCGAATTGCTATAATATGTGCTATTATGTACTGAAACAACATGTTATCATGCCACATTGTATTTTCCTCGTCATCTCGATACATTTCCGCCGTTCGTCATATTTGGTCCATTTTAGGTCATGTCTCACATATACACGTCGTGTTTGCACAGGTCACGGGGTTGTGGACGAGGAGCAGGCTCAGTAGAGTATATCCTTGGCATACTTTGTAAGAAAAGGTGAGGTTTTATTTTAAGTAAATCGAACCCTATGACCCTTATGTGCTATTCTTCGGCCAAAACATATTATCATTATCAACGTTTTCAAAGTTATAAATATTCCAAGCAAGCAAGTAATGACTGTCATGATTTTCAAGCAAGTTGGCTAGTACATGGTTGCACGTGGGTCCGAGGGTAATTCTTGAGCCAACCGGGAAAGCAAGGGCTGACGGGTAACTCCTGAATTATCCTCACATTGTTGGGATCACCCCCGAAGCCACTAGGAGATTAGTGGTGGAAGGAGTTCCGTGTCTAGGGAGTCATGTCCCCTACACACAACATGTCGTGGATAGTTGAGCCTTGGAAACTCACTGTCAACCGGAGGAAGAAGGAGACTGGGGATTAATCCGGCATGTCGGGTTATCCTCGGGTTATTGCATGATTTCAAGCATGAAACTGTCTATGTGAGCACTAAATGGAATTGTATGATCATGTATTAAATTGATAAAGCAAGCATGGATTGTCACGTTTGGTGTAAAGGTTGGAGAATCGCCCCTGCTCGCCGGGGTCACATGTTTATGAAATGATCAAGTTAAACTGTTAAAATGATTAGTTGTAATCTCGGGCAAAGAACGAGTTTCTTGAACTATATATCTATTTCACTTCCAAAGTCTTCACCCGAGGCTACAACTTGCATGTGATGTGTGTTATATATTTATTGCCCCTCACTCAGTCTTCGGTAGACTGATACTTCACTTTTCAGGTACTTGAGCGCTTGGTCGTGCTAGGCTGGTGTCCGGTCAAGTTTTGCATTCTCACGAGTCCAGTACCATACCTTCATGTATAGCAGTTTTGGTATCTCATGTTATGACCGTTATTTGTACATTTTGAATACCTGAGCATGTATATTATTAAAAGATGATAATGTATTGATAGTTAAGTTGGTATATATACGTATCTATTCGATAAATATGGTACATATATGTATATTTGAGTTGTTGCTTCCGTTTTTGAATTCATGTTTGTGTTATTTATGTTGGGGAGTGTCCCGCCTAGCTCGTCCTTTTATTGTCACCCGTTCGCTGTGGTTTTGGTTTATGTATGGACTTATGAGACTACAGTGCGGGGGATGTAGTGCCCTGGGGGTGAGGGTGTTACACCTCTGTCCTCTGGGCCCTTGCTAGTATGAGGGGCATTCGCAAGTTTTTGCTCCCTCGCAATGTACATGTCTTCGAGGGTGAAGAAGGAATCGGCTATGTCCCTTATTTCCATCATGGAGCGAGATTTTTTCTTGGCTACCTCCTCCACGAATTCCTTTCTGACATAGTGTTTCATGTTGATAGCCCCAAATAACACATGTCTCAAGAAGTCCATCGAGGGCTTTTCCACCAGTAAGATCTCTTTATTGAATCTGCCCATGAAAGACCTGAGAGTCTCATTTGGGCCTTACACCAGGCTGTAAAGAGCTGTGACAGCGGGTGTTGGTGCCTTCAAAGAATTAAAGTGACTCATGAAGGCTTCAGTCAAATCTTCATACCCTCGAACGGAGCGAGGGGATAACTTCTTGTACCATTCTTGTGCCAGTCCCACGAGGGAAGTGACAAAGACCTTCATCCAGTAATGACTGGAATGCTCGTACAGGTGCATCAGATGCACAAAGTGATCCAGATGCTCGGCTGGATCAGTGGTTCCATCATAACAGTTAACGGAGGTGGGGATTTTGCCCATCCCCACGCCCATAAATACTTCATCTATGAGGGGCAAACCGCCTGTCAAAGGCCTATGATTCTCACCCTCTTGGTCGTGCTCTTCGTAGTCTTCCTTCCTCCAGCAGCGAGGGACCTGGTTCCGTGGGTTACGAGTGTCTCTGGCCTTGGACACCTCATCCCCAGCATGGGGGACTTGAGACCGTGCTCGAGAGAGCTGCTCCACCATCTGCTACTGTAGCACCCCGGACACGTGGAGGTGCCACACCCCCGCACTATAGGTCAATCCACACACGAAACGGTCAATCCGTACATGAACCAACCTATAGCGAACGGGTGACAATGCAATATACGACAAGCTAAGCGGGATTACTAATACATGCAACAAAATAAAGCGGAAGCATAAACTAGTTTCTATCAAATATTTCCATTTATCCAATCATGACATTTCTCATTTTCCAAATAAGATATATTTTAAAGTTACATATCAATACATTATCATCTTCAATTAAACAATAACAATAACTATAATTCCATAATTAACAATAATAATTAAATACACGAACCATGGATGACACGACTACATGAACTGGACTCGACTCGACTTAACTCCCGCCTAGCGTGCATCTGCAATAACCTGAAAGGTGGAGGCGTCAGTCTGTGAAGACCGAGTGAGGGGTTTATATACATATTAGTGCAGATAACATGCAAGTCATATTCTCGGGTAAAGATTTATAAAAGATAAATATACAAGTTCAATAATAATATAGCTTCGCCCGAGAATACAACTATCAATATTAAATACTTGTTCTTTTCATGCAATCAATACATGGCTCCAGCGAGTGAGGCCGGTCTCCAACCTAACTCCAATTGAACATGAACATGCTTGCTTGCTTGTTAATCATTAGATGATCATGCAATTCAATTATCGTGCAACCGTGCGATAGTGTAATCATGTAACACGTTCATGGAATGAAAATCATGCAATAACCCGAGGACAACCCGTGGTGCCGGATTCATCCCCAGTCTCCTTCGGCTCATGATAGGGTTTTGTTCCTCCTGTGGTTGGACGGACAACCACCAGCTCTAAGACCAGCCCAGCGCCCTCTCTAAGGAGAACCTGGCCAGGAGAACGCATGTACACGATAGGGCTTTGTTCTTCCTGTGGTTGGACGGATAACCACCAGCCCGAAGACCAGCCCAGCGCCCTCACTAAGGAGGACCTGGCCAGGAGAACGCGTTTACTTGCTTTCATGAACATGACTTGCTTGATTCATGAACAATAACATAACTTGAAATGATAAGTGATTTCATGAAATTATAAATATAAATACCTTTGGCCAAAAATCACGTAAAGGTTATACAGGTTCTATATAACTAGAAATTAAACCTCACCTGACAGGCGACACACGACTCGTGAATGCGTGAACGTGCTCATGATCCACAATCTCCGCCCTGGAGAATAACTGGACAAGAAACGGGACAATGTACGTGCATGAGACTATAATTCAAGGACATTATTCCATATAATGACGCACGGCATGATCATACACGAGACATCGAGCAATACACAATATAGCATGATAACATGTTGTTTCAGTACATATTGGATCATATAATAGCAATTCGGGGTCAAAGAAGCCATTGGATCGAGGGGCTAAAAATGTAATTTTATGCAGAATGTTTCTGCACTTCCAGGAGCCTGGGAACGGCCGTTCCAGGTTTTAGTGCAAAATGGGAAGGGTCATTCCCCAGTCCCGAAATGCTCCCCGAAGATGGGAACGGCCATTCCAGCTTGCAAGCCAAAATGGGAACGGTCGTTCCCGTCCTCGCCGCCATGCACAACATTCAAAATATGGGAACGGTCGTTCCCCAATTACAAAGGGAACGGGAAGGGCCGTTCCCGTTACGCAGGTATTACAGAAACAGAGGATGAAGCAGGGGAGCTTCGAACCATAACCCAAAATCGTCCCATACTCCATGAAATTAATACTCAAACACATAAATCATGCAAGAAGCATACCTAAGTACTTCTAGTTTAATAAAATCCAATATAAACATTTGTTTCATGCTTGATCATGCCAAATCATCCATTTCAAGCTTATAACACCACTCATCATATACATCAAATTCTTCAAGAATTCATGCATAATTTGAAGTCTACAACTTCTAATCATGCTTCTAACAATTAAGCTCAAATTATTCATACAAATCCCAAACCCTAGCGTCAAGACTTATGATCAAGAATTCATATACATGAGCATATATACCATGAAATAGAAATAAATGGAAGAAGATGAGGGAGATGGATGATTTAATTCCCAAAACTCCTAATTCCTTCATGATCATGACTTGAAATGATGAAAATCTCTTTCTCCTCTTTGGAATTTTGGCTCGGTGAGAAGGAGCAAGAATGGATGATGATTCTTGATGAATGAGGAATGATGATTGTGGAAGAGATGCAAATAACGATATATTTGGGGAAAATATGCAATATTTATGATCAAATCCCTAAAGTTCTATAAGTTATGAAATTGAGTATCTAAGGTTTGGAAATGATCAATTTAGTCCCCTAACAATTTCATGCAATTGGGTCCTTAAAGTACAAGAGAAGAGCAATTAAGGACAATTTGGCAATTAAACCAAATTGGACAATTAATTCATGTAACAATTAAATTCCATTCATACAAGAATTCTCAATTTGAAATGAATATCATATAATTTTCACGTAATCATATTGAAAACAATTTATAAAATTAATGTAACACGTATAAAGTGAATAAACGAAATAATAGAATAAAATCCTAACGCTCAAAACTCACACGTGTCGAGCGTACCTAACTGTCTGAAATTCGGGGCGTTACAGCTGCAGTCCTTCGAGTTGGTTCTGGACCATGGCTAATCGAGGGTCATTTTCTTCCCTCATTGTTCTTCCAGTGGCCCTGGATTGAACCTCCTCTTCTACATCTCCCCTCGCAGTTGGAGCTTTCTCTTTCTCCACTAGGCGTTGATCTTGATCAGCCCTCGGGGGAGCATCTTTCTCCTGTTCTGGTGGTGGTGGTGGCGGTTGGGCCCATAGTACGTTTTGGGCAGCAGTGAGGGGGTGAATTCGGAGCCCTCCTACTGGAGGAGCCATCTGAGCGCCCACTCCAGAGAGGAAGTAGGCAGAGGTAAAGTGTTCCCAGGCATTCTGAGCGGCCTGTATCTCACATTGAGCGTAGAGCACCTGGAGCTGCTGCAAGGTCATTTGAGGCATTTCCACTCCCTGGATCTCTTTAAGAATGGAAACCGAAAGTTGTAATGTGCCCACTTGGTAAGGCCGTACCATGGGCACAATGCCTGGCATCAATCCAGGTATTACGTTGGGCTGTATGTAGGCGTACCCTGGCGGCGGCATTGCCACGGAGTATGCGGCGGGGTTGGTGATAGGGGCAGTGGGCACGAGCACTGCAGGCGGAATAGCAGAACTGGATCCTCCTGCTACAATTGCTCTGTCTGGGTGAGATCCTCCCAGGGCTTCCTTGCCTTTATTTCCTTTGTTGGTAGCAGGAAGATGTTCGCATCCACTGGAGGGTTTCCAATCTGTGTAGCGGTGATGTCGACGATGCTGGTTCCATCCCCCTGGTTCCCCTCGTTCACAGAGGGAAGAACTCTTCTGTTGTCAATAGCTCCTGATCTCGTTGCTGTTACCATGGTTGAAATTGCTGGTGTTACTTTTCACTAGCTCAAAGAGAAAGAATCTGATTGAGATGAAGATGGAGACGATGGTTTCCCATAGGCGGCGCCAAAAATGATGGTGCAGGATTCTGGAATCCTAAAATCAACCAATCACTTTCAAGATTTGTTTGAGGAAGGGAAGACCATCACAGGCGTTGAGCTTCAGGAACTGGGTTTCCAATGATGCGTAGGTTCTTCCAGCTAGGCTAACACCAGATGATGCAAGGAAAAGTAGCGAAAATGTATGGAGCTTGGGAAGAGGATGAATATGTAGAGAGAAGGCCTAGTTCAGTTATACAGGGTGTTGTTTTGTATGTAGAAGATGACTTAAGGAAAGTGTGCGTGGAACTTCCCTATTTATACGTTGAGGGCAGGGGTACTTTGGGTAATCTGACCAAGTGGTCCCAAACCTGTGTTGCCCTAGACACGTGGCGGCGTGTGATGGCATGAGAGTGACAGCCTGAAAGTTGGTGGTGTGTCAGGTACAAGGTGCGCACTACCACTGTGTCAGAGGTGGTTACAGAGCGGCCTTGAGCATGGAGGTCCCTCACAAAGCCCCTCACGTACCTAGGAGTGCCCTCGAGGGGACCTCTTATCACGGTGGGGGTCAACCTCTGGATGATGAGTGTCTTCGATGGTAAGTCCAAGTGCTGGGAAGTTGAGGGTCTTGACTTAACAGCATTAGAGGAATCTTGTTGGTTGAAGACCTCTTTCAAACTAATCCCTGACGGGGAATGGCCAACCCGCGTGGGATGAACATGGAAGGGTGAATCCGAGGACGGATTCTCTTAAGGGGGAGAGAATTGTAACGCCCCAATTTTCCATACGTTCAGGTACGCACGACACGTGTGATTTTCCGAGAGTTAGGATTTATTTTAATCCTTTCGTTTATTAAATTCCCATAATTCCTGAAAATTATATGAATTATAATTCTACATGTTTAATTGAAATACTTGTCAACTTGACCTTAAGTGATCATTTATTTAAATTCAAGCACCTAATTACATGATTATTTCTTGGGCTCGATTGATCAATTTGCCAACCTTTTATCCTTGATTGCATAACTTATACAAATGAGGGATTAAGTTGCAATTTGAGCATTTCACCAAATTTGAGGATGATGAATCACGTTAAATGCCTTCTCTATGCTTCCATCTTCATTTTTCATCCAACTTTCATCATCATCTTGCTTCTTTGTTGCTCTCGGTTCCACCATCAAGAAAGGGAGAAAGGATTTCATTGATTCCATTCAAATTTTCCAAGGAAATTTTATATTTGAAGCTTCATAATCATCATCATCTCCTCTCATCCCATTTCTTTTCTTCAAGGTAGCCATGGGTGTATATATTTGAATTCTTGAATTGAATAGATGAAGCTAGGGTTGTGAATTGAACTAGATATTATGTGTTTTAATTGCTAGATGCATGATTTTAAGTTCTTGACTTGAATTTGAGCATGAATTCTTGAGATTTATGAAGTTATATGATGAACTCATCCATAGAGTGAAGTTGATGAATTTGATGATTAAGGCATGATTTATGTGTTTAAATGGAATCTTATTGTATCTTTAACATATATGCATGATGATTTCAAGAAATATTACTTTTTGAAGCTTGAAAATTGGTGTTTTGAGTGATTTTGGGGTTTGGCCGAGCCTTCCCCTGTTTTCTGTTCTGTTTTTCTCCAGAATTTGAAGGTCGCGCCCGTGACCAAAAATATGCATAAAACTGGTCGCGCCCGCGACCCCATTTTGGTCAACTTTCGACTTTTGAAAAATTGGATGAAAATTTCGGAAAAATACTTGGTCGCGGCCACGACCATTTTGTGAAGGGTTTTGGTCGCGCCCGCGACCCCCCTCCAGAATCTGCATTTTGCCCAACTTCGAACCAATGCCATTTTCACCTCGGTTTGAATTAGAAAACGTCCCATATAGCGTTGGAAAGGTCTTTGTGTCTAGTTTCATATCCAATAAACAAAACTCAATTCTCACTTCTAGAATTAAAGATATTCCAGTTTTCCCTCAACGTGTACATTTTCTAAAATTGTCCGTTTTTGCCAAACTTCAACAAAACCTCTATTATTGCATTCTTTTCACTTCCTTAGCCCTGTATGTGACTTATATGAGTTATAAACTTGGTTAAGTGATATTTGTGCTCTTAATTGACATTACTTAAGTGTTATTGCATAACATATTGATTATGAATACGCCGTGCGTCACTATTTGGTATATACCTATTTATCACTAATCATTTCCAAGCTCTCAAGTGTTTAGCAAGCAGGTTATGATCGTGCAAAGCAATGAGCGTACCGTGATCAAATCGTTCAATATATAGCAGACAAATCAGGCTCATGCAAAGCAATGCGTGTAGTTTGATTGGTATCATGTTCATGCAAAGCAATGCATGCAATGTGATTAATGTCATGACGGGATGACCCCTGAATCCATCAGGAGACTGGTGGAGGAAGGAATCCCGCACATGGGAATCATCAATCTTAACGTGCGTAGCATGAATGTGTATCAACAAGGAAGGGCCATTCCATTTAGGTTCCCCTTACCTTGAAGATGCTTTATCATGATTATCGTGTTGCAGTGCTACCGTGAATGGTGAAGGCTCGCAACCTTCCCATTATTGGAGTGATGGAATGATCGGAGTGATGGAGTTCATTGCGGTGATGGTGTTTATTGGAGTGAGGGGGTTATAGGAGTGATGGCGATATTTGGGAAATCGATATATGTGCAGTGTTCTTGCAGGTACACTCTAAGCGGGAATCGAGCTGAGTCGAGTTGCATTCGAGCCGCACGGTGCATTTTATTTATTTATTTATCATTTCAAATGAACTGTTGTCAATACTATTTGTTATTTATCTTAGGAGATGATAAAGTATTGATATGTAAAATTGAGATGTGAACTACTTGATAAAAGAACAATGACATAGAATGCTTCCGCTTTACTTTTATACCTTTTGATATGTGATTTATGAGTTAGTCCCGTTCGCTGCAGGTTGATTCATGTACGGACTATCCATTTCGTATGTGGATCGACCTGTAGTGCGGGGGTGTGGCATCCCTACGTAAAGGGGTGCTACATCTGAAGTGGTATCAGAGCCCGGTTACAAAACCGAGGTTCTAGTGTCGTGTCGTGTCAAGTCTAGGTCGAACGGCGTAGGAATTATTTGGCAATTTGTACATTGTATCCATTTATATCATTAATTGCTCACTAAGTGATCTTATGTGACTTGAAAATTTTATGTTTAACGTGTCAATTTGAACTTTGTTGATATTAGTGGTGACAGTTTGCATTCTAAATTGTCATAAATGAGACACGTACATTGACATTTTAACCGGCATGCATTATCTAGTGTTTCTTGCTAGTAGGTTCTCTCCATTCCTACTACAATCATTAATCCAGTTCTACCAAATTGAGGAAGTTGAACCATTAGACACCCACTTCGAACTTCAAAAGACTTAAGAAAGAAAATTTTCATTTTCTTTCTTAAGGGGGAGAGACGGCCACGGAAATAAGTTAAAGAATCATGCGTTCAACTAAACTACCACAACGAAAGAATTTCAATCCACAGTGAATGGTACACTTTATCATGCATATCACGTGCATCATATACTTCATTATTGTTACATTTAATTCCCTGTTAGTCTGCTTTATTTTGTTACTCAAGAGACGAGGTCCTCTTGTCATTTGCTTGAGAGACGGGGTTCTCTCGTTGCTTGTTGAGAGACGGGGCACTCTCATTATTTCCTGCTATGTGTCAACTTGTTAAGGGAAGGTTAGATTTTCCTTCGAGTGTTTAGGTTCCGGGAAGTTGAGGGTCGTGACTTAACAGCATTAGAGGAATCTTGTTGGTTGAAGACCTCTTTCAAACTAATCCCTGACGGGAAATGGCCAACCCGCGTGGGATGAACATGGAAGGGTGAATCCGAGGACGGATTCTCTTAAGGGGGAGAGAATTGTAACGCCCCAATTTTCCAGACGTTCAGGTATGCACGACACGTGTGATTTTCCGAGAGTTAGGATTTATTTTAATCCTTTCGTTTATTAAATTCCCATAATTCCTGAAAATTATATGAATTATAATTCTACATGTTTAATTGAAATACTTGTCAACTTGACCTTAAGTGATCATTTATTTATATTCAAGCACCTAATTGCATGATTATTTCTTGGGCTCGATTGATCAATTTGCCAACCTTTTATCCTTGATTGCATAACTTATACAAATGAGGAATTAAGTTGCAATTTGAGCATTTCACCAAATTTGAGGATGATGAATCACGTTAAATGCCTTCTCTATGCTTCCATCTTCATTTTTCATCCAACTTTCATCATCACCTTGCTTCTTTGTTGCTCTCGGTTCCACCATCAAGAAAGGGAGAAAGGATTTCATTGATTCCATTCAAATTTTCCAAGGAAATTTTATATTTGAAGCTTCATCATCATCATCATCTCCTCTCATCCCATTTCTTTTCTTCAAGGTAGCCATGGGTGTAGATATTTGAATTCTTGAATTGAATAGATGAAGCTAGGGTTGTGAATTGAACTAGATATTATGTGTTTTAATTGCTAGATGCATGATTTTAAGTTCTTGGCTTGAATTTGAGCATGAATTCTTGAGATTTATGAAGTTATATGATGAACTCATCCATGGAGTGAAGTTGATGAATTTGATGATTAAGGCATGATTTATGTGTTTAAATGGAATCTTATTGTATCTTTAACATATATGCATGATGATTTCAAGAAATATTACATTTGAAGTTTGAAAATTGGTGTTTTGAGTGATTATGGTGTTTGGCCGAACCTTCCCCTGTTTTCTGCTCTGTTTTTCTCCAGAATTTGAAGGTCGCGCCCGCGACCAAAAATATGCATAAAACTGGTCGAGCCCACGACTCCATTTTGGCCAACTTTCGACTTTTGGAAAATTGGATGAAAATTTTGGAAAAATACTTGGTCGCGGCCGCGACCATTTTGTGAAGGGTTTTGGTCGCGCCCGCGACCCCCGCCAGAATCTGCATTTTGCCCAACTTCGAACCAATGCCATTTTCACCTCGGTTTGAATTAGAAAACGTATCATATAGCGTTGGAAAGGTCTTTGTGTCTAGTTTGATATCCAATAAACAAAACTCAATTCCCACTTCTAGAATTAAAGATATTCCAGTTTTCCCTCAACATGTACATTTTCTAAAATTGTCCATTTTTGCCAAACTTCACCAAAACCTCTATTATTGCATTCTTTTCACTTCCTTAGCCCCGTATGTGACTTATATGAGTTATAAACTTGGTTTAGTGATATTTGTGCTCTTAATTGACATTACTTAAGTGTTATTGCATAACATATTGTTTATGAATACGCCGTGCGTCACTATTTGGTATATACCTATTTATCACTAATCATTTCCAAGCTCTCAAGTGTTTAGCAAGCAGGTTATGATCGTGCAAAGCAATGAGCGTACCGTGATCGAATCGTTCAATATATAGCAGAAAAATCAGGCTCATGCAAAGCAATGCGTGTAGTTTGATTGGTATCATGTTCATGCAAAGCAATGCGTGCAATGTGATTAATGCCATGACGGGATGACCCCTGAATCCATCAGGAGACTGGTGGAGGAAGGAATCCCGCACGTGGGAATCATCAATCCTAACGTACGTAGCATGAATGTGTATCGACAAGGAAGGGTCATTCCATTTAGGTCCCCCTTACCTTGAAGATGCTTTATCGTGATTACCGTGTTACAGTGCTACCGTGAATGGTGAAGGCTCGCAACCTTCCCGTTATTGGAGTGATGGAATGATCGGAGTGATGGAGTTCATTGCGGTGATGGTGTTTATTGGAGTGAGGGGGTTATGGGAGTGATGGCGATATTTGGGAAATCGATATATGTGCAGTGTTCTTGCAGGTACACTCTAAGCGGGAATCGAGCTGAGTCGAGTCCTTGCATTCGAGCCGCACGGTGCATTTTATTTATTTATTTATCATTTCAAAGGAAATGTTGTTAATACTATTTGTTATTTATCGTAGGAGATGATAAAGTATTGATATGTAAAATTGAGATGTGAACTACTTGATAAAAGAACAATGACATAGCATACTTCCGCTTTACTTTTATACCTTTTGATATGTGATTTGTGAGTTAGTCTCGTTCGCTACAGGTTGATTCATGTACGAACTATCCATTTCGTATGTGGATCGACCGGTAGTGCGGGGGTGTGACATCCCTACGTAAAGGGGTGTTATAGGGTTTGAGGTTTGATTGATGCTTTCATGCTTATTCATGATTAGAGGCATGTTTAGGACCTTGTTTCTTCATTTCTTGCATGAAACATGAAGTTATGTGAAGGTTAGAAAGCATGTATATTTTTGGGGTTTTCATGAGATATTCTTGATGATCTAAGCATGTTACCTTGGATTAAATGTTACTGAAATGTTGTATTTAAGTTGTATGCATTTTATATGTTTGTTTTGGAGCATTTTGGTTGAGTTTGCTTTGGGTTTTCATTCCTTTTCTTTCTTCCCCGAAGCTACCCCTGTTTTGCCCCTTTTTCCAGCTCTGGAACAGTACCCGGGCGGGTAAATTTCAAGGGAAAAGTTCCCCGACCGGGTAAAGCTGTCCAGAAGCTTTACGGGATAAAAGTAAAGTACCCGGGTACTTTTTATACACAAAAAGTACCCGCCCAGGTACTGTTCCAGAGCTGGAAAAAGGGGCAAAACAAGGGTAGCTTCGGGGAAGAAAGAAAAGGAATGAAAACCCAAAGCAAACTCAACCAAAATGCTCCAAAACAAACATATAACATGCATACAACTTAAATACAATATTTAAGTAACATTTAATCCAAGGTAACATGCTTAGATCATCAAGAATTTCTCATGAAAACCCCAAAAATATACATGCTTTCCAACCTTCACATAACTTCATGTTTCATTCAAGAAATGAAGAAACAAGGTCCTAAACATGCCTCTAATCATGAATAAGCATGAAAGCATCAATCAAACCTCAAACCCTACTCATCACTCAATCAAGAAATTCAATCAATTCTCATGTTATACCTTGAAATGAAAGAAGAATGAGATGAGGATGAAGAGATGAAGATGATGCTCCAACTTGGTTGCTAATTCCTTGAATTATAGCTTGAATTTGATGAAATCCTCCTCTCTCTCTTGAAGGTGTAAAAACTTATTCTTACTAGGTGTGTGTGTGTGTGTTCTCTTGTATGTAATGTAATGTATGAGAGTGAGGGGGACGAATACATATATGATATATTATATCATCCACTACAAGCATAAAATCACCTCTAATTGCATTTAAGTCCCTAAGTTATTTAAATGAATGCAATCAAGTTTCATTCCATGAGATATGAGCACTTAACTTCTATTCATGTTATTCAATAAAGTTCACACATTTATGAGATGATCAATTAAAGTCATATAAGAGCAATTAATCACATTAGTAATTAGTTCATATAAATTTCACGTTAAAAGAAATTCCACATAAGTTTATGAAATTAAAATGAATATCATGATATGAAAGTTATAATAATAACACATAATGCATAAATGGAAAAACCGGGGCGTTACAAGGAGGGTAAATGCTAAAAATCAAAGCATAGGTGGGAAAGTGCAAAATCCCCCAAAGGACAGGGGGGGTGACCGAGATTAGCCCTATAAAAAATATAGAAAAAAAACCTAAAAGATCATATAAAATGCTATATTAATTATATATACTTTATTCTTTCTATTGTTTAATTTTATTTAATATAATTTGTGATTTATTTTTAATTTTCTTTATAAAGTTTTGGAGAATCTTTTCGCTGTCATTCAAAATGTAAAAGTTATCATTCACTTTCAAAACTATGACTTTTGCACCTTATCTTTCTCTATAATTTCGATCTCTATTCCATCATTTAAAATGGAAATATTATTTTTTTTTAATTTCATAATTTTAAGAAATTGTAATTCTTGTATATCATTATCACTATTGGGTTCCTTCTTAATCACTCTTTTCTCTCATTTTATCTCCTATTCTTTCTTATGCCTTTAATGATTCATCTTCCCTTATTTATAGATATCAGACTCCTTTAATCACAATTACTAGTTCTCTTCTTAATCAATATTTGTTCTTATCTTCAAGCTTAGTTATGAGATATTTCATAGAATCTCATATGTGCTAACCTCTCTTGGTTTTACTCTCACCGGTTCGCCTCACGCTGTTTCCTCAGTTTGCCACCAGATAGAGAACTGAGCAGCCTAATCCTCAGGCGAGTTTATAGATTTGGTTTCATTATAGGTCTAAAGAGTATGTCCCCAACAATCACTAATTTTAATATAATTATCTTAAACTAAATATCCATCTCTCAAAACTGTAGGTTTGGCATATCATCATTTTTAATATTACCTCCTTTTCTAAAAATCTTCATCTTCTTCTCCATAATTGTAGTTTGATTTAATGAGTATTTCTATTTTTCTTTCTCCATCTTCTTTTTATTTTTCTATTTGATTTCACAATCGAAAAATGTTCATTGTAGTTTTAGGTAAAGTTCTAGCTTCTGCACCCCCAATTAGTTCCTTAAGTTGTTTATACTTTCCATGCCCATTATTCTACTAACCTACTGCTTTAAATTATTTGACACATAAGGTGCGAACAACACATGTAATGTGCTGAAATTTAATTTGAGACCCAACGCCTTACGAAATGCCTCAACCACACTTTGAATGCACTTTGTTCCATCCATGGTTACTTTGGCTCCCAATATTAAGTTGTCCACAAAAAGCAAGTTTGAGATGTGAGGCCTTTTCTGACATACCGTAATTGGCTTCCAGATCTGGCTGAAATGGTCTCCTCAATTATATACGTAAGTTGTTTTATGTAGAGTACAAACAAATAAGGTGAGAGTGATTGTCTTATCTAATGCCACACATCTATACAGCCTTCGTCGGCTCACCATTCTATAGAATTTTTGATTGTATCCTCTACATTCTGCTTATAATGATATTGATGATTTTCATCGAGAATTTGAAGAAAGTTAAAATATTTCTCAAAAAATTCTATCGAATTTTGTGGTACGCCTTTTCAAGATTCAATTTCAACACCATGTCCTTTTTATCGTTGGAGTGGTGTAGTATTCATAACACTTCTTTAGGCATCAAGATATTGTAATGGGTGTCTCGGTCGAAAATGAAGCTATTCTGGTTCGATCCCATAACTTCTTTGATATACGGCTTAAACGGAGTATAATCATCTTGGTAATCATTTTTTAGCAATACATTAACATAATGGCCTAAAACTCGTTTATTTTTTTAGAACATTAATTTTTAAATTAGGCAAATAAACAATCGATAATTCTTCTTTGGAATTGATTCTCTCTCCATGCAATCATTGATGAAGTTCACTATCGAGTCTCCAACTATATCCTAATAGGATTTTAAAAAAGTAAGTTTGGAAACCATCTACTCCCAGCGCTTTGTAAAGGTGCATGCTCTTCACTATCCTCAAGATTTTCTTATTTGAGGTCATCAATCTTACCAAGTTATTTTTCCGCTAATACCTTAGGGTTCGTTAGTGCAAGCTAATACAAAGACTCATCACCTCTTCAATGGTATCTCCATTGAATAGTTTGGTGTAGTACTCCCAAGTGTTAACTTCAGTTGATTATTATTAGTTGTCCATTCATTGCCTATTTTGAGAGCATTCATCTAGTTCTTCATTCTTCTCGTTATGGTTGAGAGATGAAAGAAACGTTCATGTTTATCCCTTGAATTGAAGCCAATTAATTCTTGACTCTTAAAATAAAATAATCTCTTCTTGCTGTAATAGTTTGTTTTATTCTGCCACCAATTCTTTCTCCAAATCTTTTGAATATTTACTTTGCTTGGCACATGCATAATGTCTGGAAATTCTTTGTATTCTTTTTTTATTTTTTCACTTTTCGAGCACATTAAAAACTGTTCAATGACCATTATTTTGGAGTAATGATCCCAAGTCAAAATGTCCTTCAAGTTTCGATTCGGCCAATAAGCCGCGTATTACTACTTTGGACAATGTAGATCTAAATTGATAACTGTTGTATCAATCTCATTCAAATTAAATTCGAAAATTCTCCATCTCGTTTCTTGAGCTGACACTCAATCTAATATCTTGAAATTTTTAATCTAATCCTCGAAATTTTGTTTACCATTATACTCAATATTAACTCTCACTTTGCCATGTCATTTATAAATATATTTGTAAAGATATTTTACAATTGTCCTTAATTTGGGTATGCGTGGGCATATACATTAAAATTAAGCTATAATGCACAGACATGGATACGACACGGCCGACACGAATTTTTTTAAAAACTTAGGACACGACATGACACGGCTGCGACACGACTATATTATATATATATATATATATAATTATATAAAAATATTCATAAAAATATTTAATATTACAAATTTCAATAACATACACCATTTTCCAATTCAACATTTAAAGCTATTACAAATAATATCAATACATTTTTTTTATATAATGATATTACAAAAAAATTAAATTTAAATTAATATTGTACATCTTTTAGCACATTTATATAATTCTTTTTTTTTTCTTAAAAAATTATATCCTCAAATTTTTAGGAAAAATAAAATAAAAAATTAATTTTTTTTAATTTCTTCCGTCGAAGTATCTGGGCTGTGTCGGACACGTTTCGCGTCGTGTCGGGCACGTGTCCTATCCATGTCCGAGTCATGTCCCCGACGTGTCGAATTTTTTTTTTAAATTTTTGGCACATTTTGCCGTGTCGGACATGTGTTGGTGCCATGTTAGAGTCATGTCTGTGTCCGACATTGCACGGGATCAAAATATGGAGTGTCTGTGCTTTATAGATATTAAGTATTTCTTCTTTTACTAACTATTCTTTATCTCTTTTTTATATTATCTTTGTCATTTGATCTTGCATTCCATTTTCTTATTTGTATTTCTCTAATGAGTATTATTTCAAATTTATGTTAATTTTTTTTATAATTAATTTCATGTATGTAGTAGAAATAATTAAAAGAGTATATTTATATAAAAATTTAAGGAATGTTTAATTGAATACTATAAAAATTATTTATAAAATTAAATTATATCTTATTTTTATTTGCACACACATTGAGTCCCTTTAGGATTATTAATTTAAAGTAACTTTGGTCTAACGACCTGACATTCTAAATTGTGGTATATTAAGTCATAAGAAATCAAAAATATTATTTGTACTTTTACATATTTAATTAATATTTTATTATATAAACTAAAGAAACATTATATAGTTAGTTAGATTTAGATGATTACAATTATATTACTATATTAGTATTAGCTAATTAAAAAATATTATATTAGAATTAATTTATTTATTGAAAAATATTATTTTATGTAAATTATTCAATTATATTATTTTGTTAATTAGATAAGTTTATAGAATTATAATATGATATTAATTTAAGAATGTTTATAAATTTAGATTTAGACTTACATTAGGATTGATTTATTGAAAATTATCTTATGTAACTTGTTCAATTTAAATAATATTTTATTTTACATAATTATAGAAATTTATGAAAATTTATAAAGTGAATCAATTTGTTGTTTTTTGATTCGTTTTTATATATATCTTATTATAACATTTTAAATTATTGACCTTAAAATTAAAAAATAGACTTATATTATAAAATTTGAATACAATTAATTGATATATTAATATTAAAACAATCCTTGTTGAACTATATATCTTTGTTTTGGTAAGTTGGAGAAATTTTAATTCTACCAAGAGTCCTATTTTAAATTGATAAGTACTTTTTAAATATAGTTAAATTAATAATTTATAATAAGTATTTACATTATTATTCTTGACTAATAGTTATTGATGTAATTATTGTAAGGATATTTTAGAAATAATTTATAACAAGTATTTACATTATTATCCTTAACTAATAGTTATTAAAGTAATTATTGTGAGGATATTTTAGGCGATCCGTATTTTGTAAGAAACCAAAAACCCAACTCGTACTTTTATAAGATATATAGATATAGATAGATAGATGTAGATATAAAATACTATATATTTATGTTCACTTGTTTAGTTTGATTTAACATTTAAAACGGACTAATTACATTTAGCACCATTTGGAGTTTTGAATATTAAAGGATCCCTATTAGCCATTTTAATTATTACATTTTGGCTCCTTTTAAAAATTATAAATTACATCATATTAATTTTTTATTAAATTTAGGGTGACGTCATAGATTTTGGAACTCAAATTTCTTATTTTACTCATGTTTTAATAGGTAATTTTTTTATACCAAGTTTATTCTAAATTTAAGGCTGGAGCAAAACAGAAAATTCATGTTCTAAAATCTATGAATTCACCCTAAATTTAACGAAAAACTGATTCAATATAATTTATAATTTTAGAAGGGACCAAAATATAATAAAGTGACTAACGAAAGTCCAGTTGTAATATCAAAGTGTACTAAAGGTAATTAACTCATTAAAAGTAATTATATTTTGAGCAATATCATGTTAAATCCCTAAAGTTTCAAGTATGTGTCACTTTAATCCCTTAAATTTTAAAAGCAATAGATAAGTCCCAAACATTACTAATTTGTTTCAAGTTAGTCCATCAACAACTTTTTCAATAAAAATATGGCTGGAAATTTTTTTTGTAATTGGTCTTGAAGGTGTTACTTTAAGTTGTTAAGAGATTAACTGGAGATAGATTAGTAATGTTAGGAATTTATCTATTACTTTTGAAAACTTAGGGATTAAAATGACACAAATATAAAATTTTAGAAACCATATATGATATTTTCTCTTATATTTTATATTGAAATATATTTGTTATTGAGAAACTAGGATCCGACTATTAACAACCAACTCAGGATCTTTTCCAAAAAAAAAAAAAGAAAAACAACCTACTCAGAATGGATCCCTAGACCGTTTGGGTTCAATAAATTAATTATTATTTTTATTATATTATTTTTATTATATGAATATTTTTAAAAATATCATTTTATCTATTATATCGAATATTTTTTCCATTAATATATATATATATATATATATATATATATATATATATATTACCAAACTCGTATCATATTGTGTCATATTATCATATCATATCATAGATTATAATCCATAACCACTACAAGACTTTTGATGTTCTTTCTCTATCATAAATCTCAATAATTTCTTTAAATGAATTAAAAGTCAAATCATAAGATTTTGCCACTTAATTAAAACCATGAATTCCGTCACTCTATATATATAACTTTTATATATCCATGAATTTTGTCACTCTCTCTCTCTCTATGTATATATCACCAAACTCGTATCATATCATATTATCATGTCACATCTAGATTATAACTCCAATTGAGTATGTGTGCGTGTATTAAAAAATAGTAAAAAGTGGTTGTTTACATGTGACTATCATGCTAGAAAGTCTAATTACAACGCAATTCATTTAAATAAAAAAATTACATTTTAGTCTCTATAAATTTTGTTTGGACTAAAGTTCCTTAAATGAATTTATAAAAGTACACTTATGCCCTGACGATCGTATGAGTGTTAAATTAAATATATGACCAATATTACAAAATCATCTCAAACCTTCACAAAAATTAAGAAAACGATTCCTATAAAATATGAATGTATAACAAATTAGGGATATTTTTGGAATGATATAACGGAAACATAGGAACGACAAGCAATTTCCAAAAGTGTTAGGAATTAAAATATAATTTCCTGATTTAGATGAATTACATTGTAATTAGGCCCTCTGGCAGAGTAGTTAAATTTAATTATTTCTAAATAATAATAATAATAATAATAATATGGACCAACTGTCGCTACAATCGCCAAGAAGTCAAGAACTCCTTTTTTGAAAATGAAGAAGTCAAGAACTCTAGCCACCAAGTTTTACCAAAGAAAAACTGCACGAGACCGGCACTCCCCTCGTCGGAAAAAGCCATGTGGTTTCATAAACACTACCAGGGTTGGAGTTGAGCCGAGCTTGACCAAAAATAGTTGGCTTGAGCTTAAAATTCTATGCACTGGCTCGAGTTCAAGCTCGTAGAGCTGGTTTTTTTGATAGTTTGAGATCGGCTCGAGCCAAGCTCAGGTTCAACTCGATAATACAATAGCATTTAATATAATAAATATATTAAATTAATATAAGATATAAATATTTAACCCATATATATTATATATAAAATATATATTATATACATTATATATAATATACTTATATATAATTTATAAAAATGGCTAAGACACTCTTTATTCTTTGGTGCTTAGTGAGCTTTGCCTCCTAACTTTTAAATAGGTGTGATTGCTCGTTAACCTTTATAAAATGTAGCACCTATGTTGTATGGATACGGACACGGCGACATGGGCACGTCACGACAGGGATTCGGCGACACGGATTTTTTTGTGAATTTTCCACGTGAGAGGTGTCGGACACGGTGTCCGACACGACACGACACGACACGACACGACCAACTGATATTTTTAGAAGTGTCGGTGCATTAGAGTGTAACACCTAACCCCTTTTAGACAATTTCGATGGAATATTCTGAGAATATTCCATTCAAGTTGAACTTTGACTGTCGATTTCTCTTCCGTCATGGCGACCCAAGAGTCAAGACCACCACCAATGTGTTCCTCTCTTCAAGATGAACAATGCCCATACTCCATTCGACCCCGTTGGCCGTTGAAAATATCGAAATTTGCTTGCAAAGCTTCGTCGGTCGTGCCCAATCTTTAACCAACGATACCTCTTTCGTTGGTCGTCGATTTTTAGTTTTGAAACCATCATTGTGTTCCTTGTGTTGAGAGTTTCGATTTACGTGTAATATAAATACGTTTGAGATCTTTTTTGTATAAATTTGACCCTATAAATCATGCCCAAAAAAATGAACGAAATAGTTCCTAAGGTCCACCAAAAATAGGTTAAGTGTTACATTTCACAAAAGTTAGGAGGAAAATTGCCACCAAAAATAGCTCGTATAATATATAGGAAAATTTCACAAAAGTGTTACTTTATATATATATATATTTATATATATTATATTATACGTATTGTACACAAATATATATATATATATATATATGTATTCTGTGGTCTGAAATTTTGGATTTATATGAGGGGAGTCATCGCACCAATAACTATTAATTGTCTTGTTTATGGCAAACCATAACCTTCTTAATTAATAATACAACTATAATACAGAAATGAACTCACAAAAATGTCTGGTAGCGTAACTGTTTGGTATCAGTATTATTTCAAATTCAAAATAAACATCCAAAAATAAGTCTCATATTTATACTTATAAATATACAATTCTTAGTGTATAGTGCGAATATCATAATATATCATATGGATTATAACATACCACATAGTTTAAGTTTGTATTGCTTTCAATTTATTTAGTATTATTTTATGGATTTTATACTATAAATTTCTACCAACTAATTTGGTATCCCTCTAAAATAAATTTCATACGTAAAATATAACATCCAAATTCCAACATCATAATTCATATCAAAACCTTTTGCTCTTCCCCACCAATATATATATACCTAGCTAGCTGATAATAGCTGAAAATCATACACATTACACAGTTTCTCGCCTAATCAAGTCCAGCACCATGGAACTGCTCCTCGCTGTTATTGCAATAACATTATGTCTATTTCTCTTCTCATTCCACAAGAAATCAACTTTGAAAAACCTGCCACCAGAAGCAAGTGGTGGTTTGCCTTTATTCGGTCACCTGTTTAAGCTATCAGGGCCCGAACCGCTTCACATAACCCTGACGGCCATGGCAGATAAACACGGGCCCATTTTCGGTATCCGGTTAGGTAACCGCCACGGCGTGGTGGTGAATAGTTGGGAAACGACGAAAGAATGTTTTAAAAAGAATGACTTAGTTTTCTCCAATCGGCCGCGAACGGCTGCTTTAGGTCTCACGGGGTACAATTTTGCTGTGCTTTCGTTTAGTGATTACGGACCTTACTCGAGAGCGGTGCGCAAGATTGTGATGCTGAGACTTCTTTCCAGCACGAAAGTGGCGGCACTTGGCGGCTTAAGAGAGGCTCAAATCCGGGCTCTGATGAGATCGATCAATGAGTAATGAGTATTTTCTTTTTGCTTTTAATTTTAGGAAAATAAATTGAATTAATGTGATTTTGGGCAATTTACACCTGGTATCCTCGGGTTGGTCGCACATAATAAATAATTGAACGGTGACAGAGTTTAGTACGTATTTCAAAAGAACAATTACGATTTACGACCATACAAATAATCAAATAGTGAGATATCATGACTGACCTTTGTGACAACATAGAATATTGGTACCAAAATGTTCCCCTTCTTTTCCCCCTCTCAACTATTAATAACTCTCACATTTCATCTTTTGTACTCATATTAAACTGTTCTATAATGCGGACCCAAAAAAAAAAAACGTTCTATAATGCTATTCCTGTTTTAATTCACAGGCAGATAAAGAAAGCTCCTACTTTGGAAATGAGGAAGGTTTTCTGGGACCTAACCCTCGGCTTGATGCTTAGAACGGTTGCTGGCAACGTGGAATCGACGATGGATTTGCAGGAGAGAGCTAAACTCCGACAGTTGATAAGAGAATTATTTAAGGTGATGAGTGTTGTCACCATATCTGATGTGCTCCCATTTCTCAAATGGGTAGACTATTTCGGAGGAACGCATAAAGCTTTCAGGAAAATGGGTGGAGACGCCGACATCGTGCTGCAAGGGTGGCTGCAGGAGCACAAGAAACAAAAGAAAATTGCAGTTGATAATGAGGAGGAAGACGACGACTTCATGGCTGAGATGTTGAGCCTTCTTGATTCTGTTGCAGAGGAGTTTCCTAACTATGATGCTGATACCATCAACAAATCTACATGTCTGGTATGTAATTGTGTTAAGAATGATCTACCTGTGTTTACTGTGCATATTTAATGATAGGAAATATAAGAAAATAGTTAAATTTTTTTGACACAATCTAGTTGGTTGGGTGAGAAGATCTATCAGGTGAATTTGAACCCAAATTAATTATATAAGGTTAGGTTGGGGGTATCGAAATGGGAAACTTGGTACAGTGTAGAAATCGGCACTATAAGTAGTAGACGAGATAATTTGTTAGTTGTTACATAATCAAACACAACAATATAGAGTGGTCCGCTCAACTCAATATTAAATACAAATAATTTAACGGAAGTTATTCCATTATTTGAGCGTTAATACTCGGGATTTTGAAGATTGGGAAAATTGCAAATTTGGTATACTAACTCGGCCAATTTAATAATTTTAGTATATTTCATGTTCTGGCGACAAAATAGGACCATATCTCAAAAAACAAGCAATTTAGTGTACATTTTTTGCCAGAGCCCAATTTTGCCCGCTGAAATTTACACGTGGCAAACTAGGAGTTCGCCACGTGTAAAATCGGGTCGGATTTTCGGCGGGCAAAATCGGATCCCGATCAAAAAAGTACATTTAACTATATGATTTTTAAAATATAATCCTTTTTGATTACCGAAAAATAAAATGTACCAAAATCGCTGAATTAGTTTGATACACCAAATTTGCAATTTCCGCTTTGAAGATCATTATATTAATATGTTACTAAAATACAAAGAGAGAGTTGTGGGTATGTCTCAGAACAGAAACTAAAGGAACTCAAACACGTATGCTTTGAAGAACCTGTCAGCCTATCAACTATTCTGATAATAATATTTGATTCGACCGACTCTTACAGCTAGAAAATGATATTTTTTACTTCTTTATTCAAATGATAACTGGGCATTTTTCTTGTGTGAAATTGAAGGATTATTGATCTCAATTCAAAATAATCTTCTCTGATTCTTCTTTCCACTTGGGGCTTAATGTTAATTAGTCAGAATTTGCTAATATATGTAAGCCATGTTAGTGTATGTGCAAGTGGGAATACATGGTAATATAATCAACTTTGCTATTAATCAAATTATTAAAAGATATGACTTAAATATTTAGGTCAGCAGATTGTACATTGGGTTGGGTTGGATTCGATCGAATTGGAACTTTTGTCTTTTACCCCTAGCTACTTTAGCTCAATTCAAATCCATCCGATCCACATAAATTGACACGCCTATATAATATCGGATTGGTTGAAACACGTTCGGATTAGAATCGCCCAATGTGCATCATCATGTGTACCAAACTTAGCAAGTGTTGACACCACTTCTCTCTACAATACTATTATTGCAGAATATGCTTCTTGGAGGAACAGACACCATAGCGGTATCCCTGATATGGGCACTATCATTACTCCTCAATAACCCCCACACTCTTAAAAACGTTCAACAAGAACTAGACACCCACATTGGCCGACGTAGACAAGTACAAGAATCAGACATCGAAAACCTAGTCTACATCAAAGCCGTACTCAAAGAAACAATCCGCCTCCAACCAACCATTCCGGTAATCACCCGCTGTGCCAGACAGGATTGCATGGTGGCAGGCCACAGCATCCCGGAAGGGACATTCCTCTTCATCAACGTGTGGAAAATCCAACGCGATCCGAACGTTTGGCCCGATCCTTTGGAGTTCAAGCCCGAGAGGTTTCTAACTGATAAGGAGGAAGCTATTGTTGATCATGATCAGGTTGAATTGCTCACGTTTGGTGGTGGAAGAAGGGGTTGCCCTGGGATTTCTTTCTCGTTTCAGGCCATGCAGTTGGCACTTGCTAGCTTTCTGCATGGCTTTGATGTTGAAACGGCTAGCGGTGGGCCGGTGGACATAGAAGGGAGTTTCGGAACTACGAATATGAAAGCCACGCCACTTGAGGTTCGTCTGAGTCCGAGGCTGTCGCCGGAACTTTATGCTTGAATTAATCTGGTTTGGAGATTGAGATTGCTGATGGTGCTTGAAAAAATTTATCAAAATATGAATGTGTTATGTGTGTGTGATTTATATTTCAGCAATTAATATGCATCTATGTTTGTAAGGAACAAGTTAGGACGAGTTTACTTTACAAGAATAAGTGAATTTGGTAAAATAAAGACCCATAATTTACGCTTTACTTTGATAGAAAAGAAATATATCTTTTTCTCGAAGTCCCGGTTTTCACCAGAATATCCACGCCTAAATAATCACTTTTTGAAGTGGTTGCTAAATTACCAATATTTCTGACGGTGGAGAAATTTACTTTTTTATCCTGACTTGTGGCTCTATCTCTTCACTTGTATATTTTTTCTCTTTCTCCTTATTCTATATTTCTTTTTTTATTTCTATCGAAAGAACTTAATTGTAAATTTTTTATTGAAGTTCAGTTTATTTCTACTTGAAATTTTTGCTTTTGAATTTTTGAGAGTTGTATTGGATAAATTTTAGATTTTTTTTTCTTATTTATCGTTTTGTTTTTAATTAATTGTACATGAATTTGATGTTTTTAGGAATTTATTAGTTGATTGATTTCGCAGTTTGAATGTTTATGAACTCTTGGTATTTTTTGGTGTCTTTAACTCTCATCGAATTTTAGCAGAAATTGGGTCTCCTTGACGAATGAATTTTAGCAGAAATTGGATCTCCTTGATAAATAAATCGTGATCTCTGAATAAAAATGAAAAACAAGGAGAGGGGCAAAAACAAAAATACGCTCTTAGCGGATGGTTTTTAATATTAAAAAGTAAACAGATTATAAAAAAAAACTTATATAACAAAAGTGTTTTCTATTAAAGTAACAAGAAAAGTTGGTATTTTAGCTCAAATAATTACGGTTAATAACCAAGATTTGATGGATTGCTATCCATTAAAGTAAACTCGCCCTTAGGGAATAAATTTCTCCGAGCTCCATCTTACGTTTTCTTCAAGATCAAGGTAAAGAAATTGTTTCTCCTTCTCTCAAGCTTCATTTTTATGGTAGATTTGGGACATGCAAATGTGTGTATAAATAATTATTTAAGATTATGTACATATATGTAGGGTTTTGGGGAAATTTTGATTTCTTCATGCTTTAATGATGGATTAAATGCTCACAAATATTCTTAAGATGTGATTGTTTGTGCCTTATATTTGAATTTTTTAGCATGATATTGGTTGGGAGGTTGAAGTTTTAATGGAGGTCATTAATAGAGTATTTAAAGAAAATGGGTTTGTTGATTTTGAATTTATCAATCTTGGTTTGAGGCTTAAACTTGTTAATATATGTGCATTACATGTTTTAAGTTGGTTTAGGTATGATTTTTGGCTGGAAAATCGGTTAAGAGGGGATGTATGAAAATTTCCCCTGTTTTCGGACGCCATGGCTGCCCTGCACTTTGCTGTCTGCGTTTGGGTCGCGGCCACGACGTGTTCTTTCTCTCCCACTTCTGGACCCCTTTAGTAGCCGTGATCACCTGAATTGTTAAACTTGTGACGGTTTTTGAACCCTGCTCGCGGCCGCGAAGCTTTTTAAGTATTTTAACAATGGTCGCGTGATCCCCTGCAGTTTTTTAATGAGAATTTTGTTCCGAACCTCGTTTTTGTTGTTTTCTCTCGTTTCTTTTGTACTTTCTCACCTAATCATGGGAAGTATCATGTTTAAACGTGCATGAATGCTATGTTATGACTTATATTGTTTTTTGAACGTTTGTATATGATATGAAAATGAAATTTATGATCTTGTTTGACATGTAATGAGAATTTGCATTACTTGTATTACATCTTTTGCATTCATAAGTATCGGCGTGTGTCTAATTGGTCCATAACTGAGTCTAAGTTGTTTGTTTTGTGTTCGGTTCGTAAAGAGGCACATCTAGGAGGTGACGAGCCTGCAGTTTAGGCTTTGCGTATTTTTAGTTCTTTTGGCTCAAGGTGACGTTAGGTTTTTGTTTTGTTTAGTTACACGACTTATAACCTAATGTGCTCGTTTTCAAGCCCACATGTGACTATGATATTATAATTATATGTAAGGGAAAATTGCAAAAATGGTATATCAACTACGGCCATTTTGCAATTTTGGACAATATCTTTTCCGGCAACAAATTTAGCCCACAATTCTAAAAAAGTTGCAAAATAATGCAAATTTTGGCCGAAGCCCATAAAAGTCGCCGGAAATCTGACGTGTAAACATGACGTGGCAAGATTCTTACATGTGTAGCAAAACAACCTGCCACATCAGAAACAACCTTACAGGGAAAATTGCAAAAATGGTATACCAATTCTACCGTTTCAGCGAATTTGCTACAATAAGTTTTTCGGTGGCAAATGTAACCCATATTTGTCAAAAAGTTATAATTTAATACAAATTTTCGCCGGATACCCGACCCATAATAATTCCATAAATTCAAACACGTAAATAAGAAAAACAAAATAAAAATTTGAAAATTCAACAGGCTCATCTCATTCGAACATACACAAACCTTTCTTTGAAAAAAAAGGAAGATGAATTGAATAACCCTAGAATACCTCAAGCGCCACCCTCCACCTCCGATCTCTTCCCCTTCTCTCCTTCCCTTTCACCATTCTCTTCTTCCACTGTACCAAGGCCTAAGGGCCGCCGCTCGCCCTTTCCCCTCAGATCTGCTCATGCCTCCTCTGCCTCTGCTTCAGCATCAGACCTATTCTTGCGTGTAAATATTTTTGTGGTGGCAAGGATTTTGGTGTGATGGTGGTGGATTTGGTGGTCGTGAACAAATTTTAACTTTTTTTTGTAAGAGTTATTTGATAGGGCTAAATCAAGCTCAAATCTTCGCCGTACACATGTCGCAAATCCAGATAAAACATCAGAATAACGCAGGACCTGCGTGGGCTTTAGGCGCTCGTGAATATGGGCTCGCGGAGGGGGCCATATTCACTGAGGCCCGAGCGTGGGACTATCACGACAGTCCTGCCTGACACTCGGATTACTATCTCAGATAACCAGCTTTAACCTGGCAAAGTCGTTCTTAATTTTGGTCTGCGTGTGTATATACATTAAGATCAAGTAATTCTTTTTTTAACCAACTATTCTTTATCTCTTTTTTATTTATCTCTTTTTTATATTCTCTTTGTCATTTGATCTTGCATTCTATTTTTTTTATTTGTATTCTTCTAGTGAGTATTATTTTAGATTTATATTAATTTTGTTTTTATAATTGATTTTATATATGTTGTAGAAACAATTAAAAGAGTTTATTTATTTAAAAAAATCAAGGAATGTTTAATTGAATATTGTAAAAATTATTTATAAAATTAGTTTTATATCTTATATGCACACACATTGAGTCTTCTTAGTATTCTTAATTTAAAGTAACTTTGATATGAGAACCTACAATTCTAAATTGTAGAATTAAGAGACCAAAACCGCTATTCGTACTTTTAAGTATTTAATTTATATTTCATCATATAAATTAAAGAAAGATTATGAGGCTAGTTAGATTTAGATAATTAAAATTATATTAGTATTAGTTAATTACAAAATATTATATTAGGATTAATTAATTTATTTAAACATATTTTATGTAAATCATTAAATTATATTATTTTGTGAATTAGATAAGTTTATAAAATTGTAATATCATTATAATTTAAGAGAATTTATAAATTTAGATAATTAGAACTATGGACTTATATAATTAGACTTACATCTGGATTAATTTATTGAAAGTTATTTTATGTAACTTATTTAAATAATATTTTATTTTACGTAATTATAAAAATTTATTAAAATTTATAAAGTCAGTCAATTTGTTGTTTGAGTTTCCAATTCATTAGATATATCTTATTATAACAACTTAAATTATAGGCCTAAAAATTAAAAAAATAGACAACTTATATTATAAAAAAATTTGAATACAATTAATTAATATAGTAATATTAAAACAATCATTGTTGAACTATATATCTTTTCTAGGTAAGTTGGAGAAATTTTACTTCTACAAAGAGTCTGATTTTATGTTAATAAGTGTTTTTTAAATATACTTAATTAATAATCTATAACATGTATTTACATCATTATCCTTGACTAATAATTATTGAAGTAATTGTTGTGAGGATATTTTAGGCGATCCTTATTTTATAAGAAACCAAAAACCTTATTCGTGCTTTTATGAGATATATAGATAATATGAATTTTTTAAGAGATTTTTTTTTTTTATAAATATGCATTTTTCAAAATAAGAAAAACAAACAAACTTTTTAACAGATATGAGTTACATTTGCTACCGAAAAACTTATTGTACCAAATTTGCTAAAACGGTAGAGTTGATATACCATTTTTGCAATTTTTTCTGTAGGGTTGTTTCTGATGTGGCAGACGGTTTTGCCACACGTGTAAGAATCTTGCCACGTCATGCTTACACGTCAGATTTCCGGCGACTTTTATGGGCTCCGACCAAAATTTGTATTATTTTGCAAATTTTTTAGAATTGTGGGCTAAATTTGTTGCCGGAAAAGATATTGTCCAAAATTGCAAAATGGCCGCAGTTGGTATACCATTTTTGCAATTTTCCCTTATATGTAACTATGTGTTGATTTATGCAATTTAATGGCCTTATCCGAATGTCTTGATTTGCGAAAGTTTTATGTACGAGTATATTTAATCTTATGATTTGAAAAGTAAAGAATGAAAAGTAAGAATGTTATGCTATGTAATGTTGCAAGAAAAGCCATGACTGAAATGGTAATATAATGTAATGTTATGTTGAGCCCCGAATATTGTGTATAATGAATCCTAGGATGGCATCGCCCCATCGGGATTAAGCCTGTGTATAGTCTACATTTGAGATATCTCGCGTGACTCCTGAAAATAGGGAAGGCGAGATATTCTTTAGCTGTCGGTGTAAAAATCCGGCGATGACATGTTCAGGATCATTACCCCTCGTGAAATGTTATGTAATGGATGGTTAGGGTCCGGAAACCCTTCCATCATTGGATTAAAGGTTGGATATGCTAATGATTTTGTTTTTATGTAATGTTATGAAGAGTAAAGGTTGGAATATGCTCATACTCGCCGATCCTAATGTGATGTTTATTTATAGTTTATGAGACGAGGATAGATTTAAAGGAATGTAATGTTATGAAATGATAATGTACATGCATAAGTTTAGATTCGAAAATATTTTGATATACAAAAATTATCATTGGCTCATGAGCTCCGTTTTGAATGTGTTGTTGGAAAATATAGAGTTGAAGCAGTGGAATTTAGAAAAAAAAATTCAAAAGGGAACCATGTTCTTGCAATGTTCATTTCAAAACAAAAAGAGTTTTAAGTAACTTATGGTTAATTGAAACTTTCTAATGATATTTGATCTCGCCTATCCAACATTCCTTCACGCGGAATGTCCCTCGACCGGTTCTCGAAAAGATCCCAAAGTAGGTAATCCTCCAAAGCGTATCCACACCAGTCCTAGATCCCGATCTAACTATTGAGAATGCTAGTTTTGTGGCTTGTGTGGCTAGGAAATTCTTTGGAAACTTTTCTTTTTGATTTTTCTCAAAATAATTAACGCTTCAAGAACGTTGGTCTAACCCTAAGAAGCTTCCTAAGCCAAGTGGGTTTTTATTTCTTGCTGAATAATTCACTAATTAAATAATATCAATTATTTGAAATAAGATCTTATCTTATTTTCCAAGATATCTCAAGAAATTTTTTTCCTACTTTAGGAGTTCGACTATTCAACTTTATTTAATATAAAATTAAATAAATAATTTAATTCATAATTAAATATTTATTGGGTCAATTATTTTCAATTTGGACTTAAAAATTAATTCATAATTAATTAAAAGCCCAAAAATTAATTAAACAATTTAATCATCAAAGTTTTCACACTTGTAGCTCACGCCACACGTGTCAGTCACGTGCTAAACATGTGTGGTGGGGCCCACGCACGTGTGGCCCCATTTGATTAACATTTTGATCATTTTGTTAATCCGATTAACTTCCTACGAAAACCCTCGTGGCCTAGCATTTGTGTGTGACCCTTTAAGTTCACTATTCGCTTAGTTGTGACACTATTCGATTAGTTCTCATATTTAATTAATTAGTTCAAAGTTCACACTATCGTAATCTTGCAATGGGTGTGTGACCCCTAGCCAAATAACGAATTGAATCGAAGAACCTTTCATGTTAGGAATAGTGCACTGAAAGCCGATGTAATAGTCTGCTTTAGTACTTTCCTTTATGTAAATCACAGACAATCTTTGAATAATACGAGTTAAGGCAACACTTCTTTATATGTTCTTGTTTGATTGTATGATTACTTTAACTATGCATGTATTAGAACTCCCCTAATCAATATGACTTATAGGACTCAACCATTTAGGCGAAGTGGTTCATGAGACGAGCCCTATATCACATAAGTCATGATTAGAAATCAATCCAAGGCAATGAGTCCGAAAGACAGTGGGAGCGTCAACTTGACTCGTTCGAGGCTTGCTTATGTGATCACGCCCTTAAGAAGGACCACCTTGTTTCATGGGGTGCAAAGTGTATAGTTGATACGTGCGTGATACATGAGGGTGCTTACTTATTCTTAGTAGGTACACTGAGATGTCCCGTGTAAGAAGATTCCTAAATGGGAAAGAAAGTTTCTATATCTGGAAATAAAAACTTCTAGATTAGGAAATATCTCACGAGTCTTAGGTGTGAGCTTTAAAGGGTGTCGTCTTAGACAACTGATTCAAGGCTTATGCTGGGGTTGCACAAGTGGCACATGAAAGTATATGAGAATCAATAAAGGACCTACACTTGCATGAGCAAGATGATCTTGTAGCACCCCGAACGAAGGGTCACCATATCCCCCGCACCTAAGCCCAATTCACATACGAGATGGAGAGCCCATACATGCACCAAGCCTAGGCGAACGGAAGACAAACAAACACACTCCCTGGTTAGGCGGAACTTAGACCCCAAGAACAAAACTCAATCATGCATAAATGCGGAAGCTAAAACGTGACATATATAGGATTCAATCAAAAACAAATAACGAGTTCAACTAAATCCGAGCACCTGTCCTAACCTGTCCCGAATTCCATCCATTCAAAACATAAGCACAACGGGTTCAATCTGTTTACTAGAAGCCTATCCCGAATATAATATCCATTACATAATTATCATATTCGTATATTATACAACATATACATATCAAATATAATTCTTATACAAAATCTAAACGTATGAAATGCAACCGACCGAACAAACAAAAGACATGACAGACTCCGCCTAGCTCGAACCTCCAAAGCAAACCTACAACTAAAACATAAGGAGGGAGGGGTCAGTCTTAACTCGACTGAGTGAGGGGCTACCCACACACGTTACATATATATAAAGGAGCATAGCACATTTAAATAACATTATTCATGAACTCAAGGATAGTTTTTGCACACCAAATAATTTTTCCCGTGATACATATATATAGGGGTCGTAACAAATCAAAACACACTTAAATTAACTTACAATCTTAACATACGTACAAAACATTACAAATCATTTCATATCGTATCTTAACATTTTAAAATACCATATTTTATCTTATTACAGAGTCTATCCCCATTCCACGAACTTTAACAAAGATGCATACCTACATAACTCAGCGGGTACGAGTACCTAGTCCCATACTGGGCTCCTCCAGCTAATCACGCAAGCAAATGAAATCAAACGAGTACATACTTACACATTAACCTCCTTCTCCGGCGATGGAAGGGTTGCGCGACCCTAGCCATCCATTACAGTCGAGGGGATGCAAGCTACTCCAAACCCTCAGGATCTCCATCACTCACCAAACCTCCTGGTGAGATCAGGGGTAACCCGAACTAACTGTGGATATGTGTACAGGGGTCATAACCAGTGACCCCATGGCCGTCCCGGGTCTCCCTTACCCACAACTCCGGGGCCCATCATTATCATTACAAATACGTTACGTTCAATACATTACATTACTTAACCCGTCATAAATCATTACATGAACATTAACATACCTTACCTTGCAATAGCTACTCTTTACATACCTCTCCATGTCAATCATCAACATAATCCTTAGCTCGTCTCCCGGCTCATATGAGGCACACGGTTTGAAGCATGGTTTAATGATGCAAAACATTACAAATCAAATCGAATCCGAAAGAGCGTACATAGGCTCTTACATAGCGTATCATACTTGTAAGTATATGACAAATTCATAAAATTACATATCTCGCACGAATTTACATATAAGTAAGGTTACAGTTCGCATGTCTAGAAAACGAACACATTTTATTAGGGTTTAACTATAACCTGACCTCACCTTACACCGACGTGGCCACGAACGGGACAAATGATTCACCCCGAAATCAAATCAGATCACAAAACACCACCCTAGGTGCACCTGGACAAACTGAAGACAAAATGCAAGACTTAGACTTAAGGATGAACCATATAGACGCACGGCATATGCTTAGTCACGTAAGAGATGCAAATACTTAATCAAAAGCTTACACACATATCAAATTCATGCAAGAAGTTCAAAAACACACATATCATAGCTTAAAAAATTCATAATATGTATTAAAGCATGTTCATGTGCACAATTATTGTAGCACCCCAAGCGGTGGGGCACCACACCCCCGCACTATGACCCGACACGTATACGAAATGCAAAGTCCACACACGCACCAAGTCACAGCGAATGGGTGACAAACAAAAACCAATCTAAGCTAGGCGGTACCTAAACCCTGTACAAGTGCAAATATGCAAGACCTGAATACGGAAGCGATACAAATTATGAATTCTCAAAAACCTTAGTCAGCAATCATAATTCATATATTTCAAAAAGTAACTTAACATCAATTAAACGGGTTCAACTGCCCTAGAAACCTGTCCCGATCAAACATATAATCAAAACGGGTTCATCTAAACCGAGCACCTGTCCTAACCTATCCCGAAAATCATACATCCAAATCATGAGTACCAACCTGCATAACATATACATATCATATACATAGTTTCCTTCACAAATCAAAACAGGGTATATAACAAATCAAACAGACTGACACAGACTCAACAAACCCGACTCAAAGCCGCCTAGCTCAAACCTGCAAGAACTGAAAAGTGGAAAAGAAGGGGGAGGGTCAGTCTCTAGAAGACTGAGTGAGCAGGAGCGATAAATATATATAAAAACATGCGCATGCAAGTCATAAATCCCGAGCAAGGTTTTATTTAAAGTTAGTTCCCAAAAGGGCAAGAGAATAACTCAGCAATGCTCGGCCTTTACGACTAATCATATTAAATTCATTAAGTTCATAATTCATATATAAACATAAAGGCTCGGCGAGTGAGCGTGCATCATCTCCAACCAAACTCCGACCGTGTACGACAAATATCATTGATACATTAAATAGGTGGTCATGCAATATATCATAATACACACAAATCATATATCATATCCTAAACATATTCGTTTGGGCAATCCGTGTCCCGGCCTTCCCGCACGGTGCCTATCAATCATAAACATAATCATAATCATAATCATAAAATAAGTTCCAACCTTCTTCCTCCGGGTTGGTGGTGGGTTTGCAAGGCCCGACCACCCAATCATTGACCAATGGGGTTACATGAATTCCCCAATTGGCACTCAGCTCCCATTCCCCGTTAAAACTCCTAGCGAGGGCCGGTATCACCGCAACAATGTGGGACTAGTGTGAGGGTTTACCGTCAGCCCTTGCCTCCTTGGGTCCCCACTCAGACCAAGCCCCTGGGCCCCATTCAGTGCAATCAATCAATCAACCATTCTTTTCTCGCCAAAACATTTGATTCATAAGAATCATACCATATCCATCATTATCCATTTGAAAAGGGTTTACTCGATTAATATTTACTCGATCAATCAATATTTACTCGATCAATCAGTATTTACTCGATGACTCCACTTTTAAAAGTAACATATATAATCATAAGGTTTTGGCCAAAGCTTTTCACATAAGGGTTGTAGGGTTGTATATGTAACTAGAACGAAAACACCCTCACCTGGAACCACGAGACCAGAAACAGGAGCAATACGGGTGCCTATTCAATTTGGAAGTCTCCGCCCTGGAAACAAACTGTACAAGAGAAGGAACAATGTGTACTGGTGAGAATTGACTCAATATGACCAAATAGGACGTTCGGTAATGAAATGATTATGGCATGAGCGTATAAAAGATAAAATTATGTTATGAAATGTTCATGTGCACGATTAAGAAATTTAATTCATATAATCAAGTCATTCCATCATTCGTTCACGTTCGTTCAAATCATAATTCACATTTTCAATCAACTTAATTCAAGAATTTCAATTAAATTTTAGCATAAAGTAAATCACATATAAAATTAGAAATTCGATAATTAAATACATTCAATCACATTTACAATTAGAAAATAAACAAGTAAATACATTCAATTAAATTTAGGAAATTAAATAAAACATGAATTAGATAACAATTAAATTCTAAAATTTAAACAAATTAAACCATAATTAATATATATATATATATATATATATATCATTATTTAAACTTAATATTAATACATATATATATATATATATATATATATATATATATACACACGTATTGCATGAGAATCATGCATGCATTATAAAAATGAAACTTTATAATTATACATGCATGCATTCTATTACCTAAATTATATTTCATGCATGCAGTACCATGCATATACATATATATATTCACACGTCCACTCCATGCATGCAAATAAAGGAAGAAAACTAAGTTACAGTTCAACACATAGCAACTTGAACTGAATTTCAGAAAAACAGGGGTCGCGGCCGCGACCCATTTTCTTCACAAAATGGTAGCGGCCGCTATCCTTAATTTCCAGCAATTTTCTCCGAATTAAAGAATACGAGGGCAGCGTACTGTGCAGTCGCGGGCGCGACCCAATTTACAGGCAACCAAGGTCGCGGGCGCGACTTGCGCGACAGCCACAAAAACGATGCAGCAGCCCAGTGAAACAGAGCATAACCAAATCCAATTTTCTCCCAACAATATCAGGTAAGTATGGACATGAAATAGACAACAAAACTCAGCACAAAAAAGTCTCAAACACCTCTCAAAGCAGTAGCAGAAACTGACGCAATAACGTAGCAGCGAAAAACAGAGCAACCCCATCAACCTTCAATATCTCATGAATGATAGCTTAAAAATGCTTCAACTACCAGCTAAAACATTACCATAAATACCAAGAAGAGATCAAGACAATCATTTTCAAGCTTAAAATCATCCAAAAAGCTCAAGTATGGAAAGAGATCAACCAATTTCAAACCTAAATCTATATATATCCATTACTGCCCAAAAGCTCACGAAATCATGCTCAAATTTAGGGATGAATGAATGAAAATGACTCATAATGGATGTACATAACATAACCAAGCTTACCTTGTGGATTAATGGAGGTTTGGAAGAGATTTGAGCTTGAATCTCAAGAGGTTGGCTTGGCTACGGGATTTCTGGAAACAGAGGAAAGAGGGCTGAATTTCTCTAAGTATGAGAGACTATTTCGGTTGGGGAGGATAATGATCAGCTAGATGGTTGAGTTAGGGTCTCGTAGGTTCAAACCATGGTTAATTTGGTCAAGTATGGTAAGAGATATGGCTATTTTAGTGAAATGTGGCAGTTTTGGCGCCGTATAGGTTTTTCGGTTGGATTTCGGAGGTTGAAATGAGTTGGGAAAAATATATGGCTAAGTTTACTCAACTCGAATTTTCGTTGCGAGTTCAGGGAAGTTGACGAAACTCGAATCCGAGTTTCCTAGCTCAAGATATTAAATTCGGAACCAAGGGTGCGCTAAGTGCTCGTTAGTTCCACGATTCAAATTTAATTCGTTAACAAGTCAAATGAATTCAAAAACATAAACCGAGAATATGAGCATGTTCATAACACACGTATTTACGTCATATTAAAATTACACGATATTTCGATATCATTTCAAATAAGAACGATGCACATTTTCAACGAATTCATGAATTAATCAAATAAATGAAATTAAATTCAAACCTATATAACCTAGTCAACGATGCAATTAGAATAAATTAATTAATATGATTAAACATGATTAATTAACATAATACTTAATTAACATTAATCAACAATTAACTAATTATAAGTATATATATATTTATATATTTAAAATACAAATTATTTTAAAAAGAATTATTGAATTAAAATAAATTATAATAAAATAAAATAATAACAATTTATAATAAAATTAAATATAAAACACGTAAAGACAGTTATTTCGCGCAATTTTATAAACACATACGTCATACCTTTACGTCTGAAAAGTCGGGGCGTCACAATTAATGCTTAACGAAGCATCTAGCACCTAACAAGGCGCGTAAGCGAATCGTGCAAACAACTCACATTAATTAAGAAACATAAAATGCATAAAAAGAACAAATACATACACTTACACATGCTACAACAAGTTAGGAATAAGTTCAGAGGTGGGAAGATACGAGAAAAACGGAATAAGAACACAAAAAGGGGTTCCGAGTGAAATTGGGCCAAAGCTGACAGATTTCCAAAAGGAACAAGCTGTAGGAAAATGGGTATAACTTGAGTTTGAGATATGAGAATTAAGTTTTGTTTATTGGAAATGAAACTAGACACATATATCTTTCTGATGATATATGGCACGAATCGTGGTTCAAAGGGATTCGAAAATGGTGGAGGTTTGAAGTTGAATGAATGCAGAATTTCGGTGAGGTGGCGACACCAAATTAAAACGGTTATATCTCACAATTTAGAACGAATTTTGGGGTGATTCTAATTGAAGATTGTTCTACACTAAAAAAGGTTGATCCTATCCGAAAATCAGCTCAGAAGGAGGTCATATGAGGGGGTACCCGGCCTGGAAAAAACAAGACAGAAATTTACCTGGCCAGGGAAATTTAGTGCAGAAATCTTTCTGCACTAAAGTACCCGCCCGGGTACTTTTTAGCGCAAAAATCTACCCACCCGGGTAGATTTTCTGGGCAGCAAAACGTGACAGAAACTAGGGCTAAACATGGGAGGAACCAAATTGATCAAACCCATCTCAAAACTCAACCAAATCACCTCAAATTCAAGACATAAGTTCAAGTATGCATGCTCTAAACCATATCTCAAACTCAAGGCATGAAACAAGCAAGAAACCAAGTTGCCATTAAAGCACCTTCAAGCTCCATTAATGGAGTTTCAAACCATATTCAACCAACACACCAAATTTTAACAATTATGGAACAAGGAAGCTTGAAAGAATATCATGTAACAATCTTAGAGCCTTTGATTCAAAGATGGAGACAAGAGAGCAAATTTTCACATACATACACCATTCATCATCTTCTCCAAATTCATAGAATCAAGAAAGGAAAGCAAGATTCAATCGGGTAGAATCGAAGCACGTAATGAGAGGATCGCAAATCTTACCTTGGTTCTTCGATCGGATGGTCGGATGGGGCACAAGCTTGAACCTAAGCTTAAATGTCCAAGGGACTTTCTTCTTCTCTTTCTCGCTTCCCTTCTTGGTACGTCAAAAATGAGGGAGAAGGGCTGATATTTTTAGCCCTTTAAGGACTAAAATGGGTCGGTCTTGAGAGGAAACGGGTCGGGCTAAAGATCCGATCCAAACGGATCGGATTTTAAAACGGTAGGGCAAGCAAATGGCTTTAGAAAATTAAATGGTTAATATCATTGAATCCGATTCACCGAAACGAACTTAATGACAAGGTTGAAATTCACATTTGAATTCCCAAGCTCAAGGTAGCCACAAAGGCTCAAACACCCTAATGACAATTAGGTCCTTAATTTGCAAATATTGGACGATTGAGTCCAAGTACATTTAATTAAGTTCTAATGCGCACATAACTAAAATAGATTACAAATTGACACGTAAGACATGTGAATCACATAATTACTGAATTAAACTCTCCCGAGACATCGTACCTGGATTGCTGAGGAGACGAGGTGTTACAGATCTCTTATTGTGTAAGTCATTCATATGCCATCTAGGAGTCCTTAGCCAAGGCAGTGGATCAAGGCATCAAGAAAAGAGTTTCTTGGATTGAGATCAAAAGGATATGAAATGCACTTAACATTAAGATTGAGATTATTAGGGTTCTGATTATTCCCTTACCCTAGACCTTGGTTGAGAGATGGGATGTAGGAGGATTATATCTCACATGAATCAATGACTTAAAGGTTCTGTCGAATCGAGACATTCTTATTCAGCTAGGGGTCAAACACCTGTTGCTAGACTATGGTCGTTTGATCTGTTGACTGATTAATTAATTAGGGTCACTGCTAATTGAATTAAGAACCTAGAAGGTCATATACAACAACCCAGTCACGTGGGTTAAGGCTTGAATCGATTAAACGAGTTGATCGAACCATTAGGTGAATGGTGGGGTCCACACGTGCGAAGCACACGTGTCCTATATGTCACGTGTAGTCGCGTGTATATATATGTGTATATATTAAATAATTAATGTGGTAATTATTTAATGGACTATGGTTTAATTTTGAATTAATATTAAAGTTCAATTTTGGAGAAATAAAGTCTAGTAAATAATTAATGATGAATTAATTATTTTATTAGTCTTCAAGTTATTTATTGTTAAATAAAATAAAATATCTAAGAGAGTTAGATATTAGTCTTGCTTTCCAATTTGAACAAAAAGAAGACTTTTGGTCAAAGTATGAGACTGAGTCTCCAAGCAAGATATCTCTTTCCAAAAGGAGTTTTGAATCCTCTTCCAAAGAGGATAAGGGGTTCGAACCCTAGCCCTATAAATAGAGGGGTTCGAACCCCATGGGATAGATGATACAAAAATTCCCTTTCTCCATAATTATATACTAGCCCTTAGGAGCCTAAACACCGAATATAGAACTAGCATCCTCCTTATTCGGATCGTGGTCGCGGTTGGTGGACTATTTCTCTAGAGGGCTGCTATCGTGGAGTCTTGAATGATTCGAAGGAGCTTTTGGGGATCAAGCCGCGTGAAGAGCGTTCTTGGGCGGCTAGAACGTGTCAAGAAAGCTACTACCTAAGTGAGTTTCTTGATCTTTACGAGTCTGGGAATAGGAATTGTAAGTTCTGATTCTTGCTTAGTTGGGAAAAATTTAATTTTCTGCTGCGTTTCTTTCGTGTTTTCCCAACAAGTGGTATCAGAGCCACCTTGCAAGGCATATTTCTGATTCGTCTCCATTATTCTGAATTTGGTAGAAATTCTTAGGCTTAGATGCGAATTGAGTATTCTTGAGTTCTTTTAGAAAGCTTGAAATACGAAACTGTGTTTTTCCAAAAATTTCTGAAACTGTTTTCTTAAATCTGTTTTGAAAAACTGTTTTATTTTAAATTTATTTAAATCATAATTTTCTTATTTTGGGATTGAATCGGGCTTTGGAGAAACCTGAGATACGAAATACGAAAAACGCGAGCCCAGACATGCTAAGGAGTCACATGCCCAGGCCCGCATACACCGTCCCGCAACCGCGCGGGAGCATCCGCCCAGGCTCGCCCGGAAGCGATAGGCAGTCAGCTGCACTCGCGCAGGCTGGAAGCGCAAGCTGCCGGCACCGCGCGATCCTGGCGCGCGCGCGATGCTGCGCGGTGAGCAGCTGCTCGTTCCGGGCGATTCCAGGCCCGGATTTCGTGTTTTCGTATTTTCTGTCCTTGAAATCCCGATTTAAATTTTCTGAAAAATTTTATTTTATTAAATTAGAATTATTTATGAAATAATTGTTTAAATTGGGATTTTGTAAAATTAAAGCGATTTGAATTTTTGAAAAATTGCAAACTTTATTTTATGAAAATAATAAAGGAATAAAATTGTTAATTTTCAGAAATTAATTGGAATTTTATTAGTTTATTGTTTTTGGGGTTTTATAGAAAAGACTCTTGAACAAGAATTGCATCTAAGTTGTGTTTTAAGCTATTAGAGCTTAAGGCGAGAATTTTAATCTAATGGTTAAATTTAAATTCTTATAATTTATGCATGTTTGGTGATCATGGGTTTAGTCTTATGAATGGTTTTAATTTATGCACATGGATAGTTTAAATTGGGGTTGGAGACCCATAGTTGCGGTTTTCAATTCGGGTTGGTTTCCCACTTATGTGTGTACTGTTATGTGATTATTATGTGGCTTTCCATATTACTGTTTTTGATGCCGGGGTATGCCCCGTGTAATTGTCTAAGGCCAATATGAAGATTGAGCCTTATTACTTTATGTCTTTTTCTTTTTACTGTAATTTGAGAGTAGAGATAGGTGGTGAGGTCTTTTTCTGTCATTTTGGAGACAATGCACCCATGGAGTAAGATGGATCCACACAGCAAGTAACAAGATGGAGGCCATAAGTGAAGACCTCTCGAAATGTTAGAGAGGATTTCTATTATTGTAATAGATAGGGTATCGTTTTATTTTCAATCCCCTTATGTGATTTAAACTATTTATGTGGCATGTATGTTAGAACTTGTGATTCTGGAGTGGCTCCTATTAGGAATAGTGCCCTAGAAAGCCGATTGAATATCCGCTTTGTGCTTTTCCTTATTGTAATCACAGACAATCTTTGAATGAAATAACGAATTGAGGCAACACTTCTTATATGCTCTTGTTTGGTATGCGTTTACTTTATCTGTGCATGTATGAGAACTCCCCTAATCCTGATGACTTTAGGGCTCTACCATTTAGGTGAAATGATTCATGAAATGAGCCCTATATCACATAAGTCATGATTAGTAAAATACTCCAAGCCGATGAGTCCTATCGACAGTGGGAGTGTCAACCTGACTCCTCTAATGCTTGCTTGTGGGATCACGCTCTTAAGAAGGACCACCTTGTTTCATGGAGGTGCAAAGTGTATAGTTGATACGTGCGTGATACACGAGGGTGCTTACTTTAATAAGTAAGTGTTAGGAATAGTGCCCTAGAAAGCCGATTGTATATCCGCTTTGTGCTTTTCCTTATTGTAATCACAGACAATCTTTGAATGAAATAACGAATTGAGGCAACACTTCTTTATATGCTCTTGTTTGGTATGCGTTTACTTTATCTGTGCATGTATGAGATCTCCCCTAATCCTGATGACTTTAGGACTCTACCATTTAGGTGAAATGGTTCATAAAACGAGCCCTATATCACATAAGTCATGATTAGTAAAATACTCCAAGCCGATGAGTCCTACAGACAGTGGGAGTGTCAACCTGACTCCTCTAAGGCTTGCATGTGGGATCACACCCTTAAGAAGGACCACCTTGTTTCATGGAGGTGCAAAGTGTATAGTTGATACGTGCGTGATACATGAGGGTGCTTACTTTAATAAGTAAGTTCACTGAGGTGCCCCGTGTGAGAACATTCCTAAATGGGAAAGGAAGTTTCTATTTCAGGAAATGGAAACTTCCAGATTAGGAAATATCTCACGAGTCATTGATGTGATTAATTGATCCTTAGACTTGAGATTCCTTGTCACTTTATGAGTTAACTCTGTAGTCTTAGGTATAAGCTTTAATGGGTGTCGCCTTAGACAACTGATTCAAGGCTTATGCTGGGGCTACACAAGTGATTCATGAAAGTGAATGAGAATCAAGAAAGGACCTACACTTGCATTTGCAAGGTGATCTCTTATTGTGTAAGTCATTCATATGCCATATGGAGTCCTTGGCCAAGGTAGTATATCAAGACATCAAGAAAAGGGTTTCTTGGATTGAGATCAAATGGATATGAAATGCACTTAGCTTTCAGACCGGATTATTAGGGTTCTGATTATTCCCTTACCCTAGATTTTGGTTGAGAGATAGTAAGTAGGAGGATTGTATCTCACATGAATCAATGACTTAAAGGTTCTATCGAATCCGAACATTCCAATTCAGCTAGGGGTTAAACACCTGTTGCTAGACTATGGTCGTTTAATCTGTGGACTGATTAATTAATTAGTGAATTAATTAATTAGGGTCACTGCTAATTGAATTGAGAACCTAGAGGGTCACACACAACAACTTGGTTACATGAGTTGAGGCTTAAAAATGATTAAACGAGTTAATCGGGCCAAGAGGGTTCCACACGTGTGAAGCCACACGTGTGGGTCACGTGAGTGACACGTGTCCTTGTGACATGTGTCACACTCGTGAATATATATATATATATATATATATATATATATATATATATATATATATATTGTATATATATATTAAATAATTAATTTGTTAATTATTTAATAGACTTTGGTTTAATTTTGAATTAAAAAGAAAGTCTTATTTTGGAGAAAAATAATCTAGTTAATTAATTATGAATTAATTAATTAGATAAAATAAGTTATTTATTTTTAAATAAATAAAGTATAAAATTATCCAAAAATAGTTTGGATATTTTTAGCTCTCTTGAAAGTTGATTTGAATTAGAATTCAAAGTCAAAGTCAAAATCACTTGATTATCAAGTAATAGGAGAGAGAGAGACTAAAATCCTAGCCCATTAAGGACTAGGAATTTCGGCACCCTCTCTCTATAAGTAGGGGAGCTCGAGCTCCTCTAGGAGCTAATTGGCAATTCTTTTGGTTCATCTGTTGAACACCTTCCTTTCTCCAAGATTAAATAAAACCTTAGGTTAAGCCTAAACACTAACTAGAGAACTAGCATCCTTACTAGTTAGATTGTGATCAAGTTGGTGGACTTTCTCTAGAGACTTCAAGTTAGAAGTTTGAAGATTCGAGCTTTACCAAGGAGAGGGGATCAAGCCGCGAGAAGAGCGTTCTTGGGTGGCTTGAAACGCTTCAAGAAAGAATAAAAAGAAAAGTAAGTTTTCTATCTCTACGAATTTGGTTACACGATTGCGAGTCCAAGGTCCTTTGGTTGGGAAATTTTTTAAATTCCGCTGTTTTCTGATTCATGTTTTCCACCAGTAAGTTCACTGAGGTGCCCCGCGTGAGAACATTCCTAAATGGGAAAGGAAGTTTCTGTTTCAGGAAATAGAAACTTCCAGATTAGGAAATATCTCACGAGTCATTGATGTGATTAATTGATCCTTAGACTTGAGGTTCCTTGTCACTTTATGAGTTAACTCTGTAGTCTTAGGTATAAGTTTTAAAGGGTGTCGCCTTAGACAACTGATTCAAGGCTTATGTTGGGGCTGCACAAGTGATTCATGAAAGTGAATGAGAATCAAGAAAGGACCTACACTTGCATTTGCAAGGTGATCTCTTATTGTGTAAGTCATTCATATGCCATATGGAGTCCTTGGCCAAGGCAGTAGATCAAGACATCAAGAAAAGAGTTTCTTGGATTGAGATCAAATGGATATGAAATGCACTTAGCTTTAAGACCGGATTATTAGGGTTCTGATTATTCCCTTGCCCTAGATCCTGGTTGAGAGATAGTAAGTAGGAGGATTGTATCTCACATTAATCAATGACTTAAAGGTTCTGTCGAATCCGAACATTCCAATTCAGCTAAGGGTTAAACACCTGTTGCTAGACTATGGTCGTTTAATCTGTGGACTGATTAATTAATTAGTGAATTAATTAATCAGGGTCACTTCTAATTGAATTGAGAACCTAGAGGGTCACACACAACAACTTGGTTACATGAGTTGAGGCTTTAAAATGATTAAACGAGTTAATCGGGCCAAAGGGTTCCACACGTGTGAAATCACACATGTGGGTCACGTGCGTGACACGTGTCCTTCATGGATACGTGTGCATGTGCGTGAATAATTATTTGGTGATTAAATAATTAATTTGTTAATTATTTAATAGACTTTGGTTTAATTTTGAATTAAAAAGAAAGTCTTATTTTGGAGAAAAATAGTCTAGTTAATTAATTATGAATTAATTAATTAGATAAAATAAGTTATTTATTTTTTAAATAAATAAAGTATAAAATTATCCAAAAATAGTTTGGATATTTTAAGCTCTCTTAAAGTTGATTTGAATTAGAATTCAAAGTCAAAGTTGGAAAATACTTGATGATCAAGTAATAGGAGAGAGAGGGACCAAATCCTTCCCCAACAAGGACTAGGTTCGGCGTCCCTCTCCCTTACCTATATATAGGGGAGCTCAAGCTCCCCTTTAGAGCTAATTGGAAATTCTTTTGGTTCATGTGTTGAATACCATCCTTTCTCCAAGATAAACGAAACCCTAGGTTAAGCCTAAACACTAACTAGAGAACTAGCATCCTTACTAGTTAGATTGTGATCAAGTTGGTGGACTATCTCTAGAGAGCTTCAAGTTAGAAGTTTGAAGATTCGAGCTTTACCAATGAGAGGGGATCAAGCCGCGAGAAGAGCGTTCTTGGGTGGCTTGAAACGCTTCAAGAAAGAATAAAAGAAAAGTACGTTTCTTTACTCTACGAATTTGGATACACGATTACGAGTCCAAGATCCTTTTGTTGGAAAAAATTTTTAAATTCCGCTGCTTTCTGATTCGTGTTTTCCAACAGCTCCCACATATCACGCATAAGATAGGTAGAACCCATGATCATCACATGTTAGTATCATGCTAGGACATGTTATCTGCTAAGTGCTTGTGTGAAATACATTTAAGTTGTACTTGCATTAATCAAGACTGATTAAAATTGGATAACATATATGTTGGTGAGGTCGAACCGGATAACTTTTCGGTTACAAAAAAAATTCCCATTAAATATTAAGCTAATTTCAAAAAATAGGTGTCTAATTCGAGGTGCAAACTTTGAATTAAATTCCTAGCATTCCATCAATAGAATTTAAGTTTAGTAGAGGAAGCTAGTTGCTGTCCATGAGTCGTAGGGTGACTATGTGAAATCTATTAGTTCTTAGTTTCCTAATTGATCATTTCAATGATTGATATTTCGAGATCAATTTTGGGGAGGGCGATGTCCGCGAGTCGTGGGTCGTTCAAACTAAGTTTTAATCTTAATCTTATGATTGATGGGTCTAGCTTAACACCTAAGTAAATATGGATGTCGCACGAGTCGTGGGTCCATATTGAAAGGATGGGTGATGTAAAAATATTACTAAGAATTCCACAGTGTTGGAATTAGTAAAGCGTACCTACCTTAGGCTTTATTGAGAATGTCCGCGAGTCGTGGGTTCAAGATAGAGTGCTTGAGATCTTAGTACCCACTGGGATTACAAGTATCCTCTAAGATCTTTGGGAATTATAGATCTTTTAGAAACAGTGGGAGCTACATAGATTAAAGACCTAATCTCATGTATATCGTTATTATTAAGCATACTCACGTTAGTTCTTTGTTTTTCCATTTAGGTCGGAGATTCTGCGATTCTCTACGTGTTTTGAAATGGCAACCAAAAACCCTCTAGTATCGATCTTCGAGTCAAATAAGTTGACTGGTCCCAACTATTCTGATTAGCTTAGGAATCTAAAAATCATTCTAGATTCCGAGAAGAGAACTTATGTTCTCTACGAAGGGGAGCCCTCTCCTGAAGGGGACGCTCCGACCCGGACTGAGCAGGAAGCGATCCAGAAGTGGAAGGATGATAATCTCCAAACCCGTTGTCTCATGCTTGCTAATATGTCTCCGGACATGCAAAGATAGCATGAGTCTATGGAATTTGCTTGGGAGATTTACGACCACTTAGAGCAACTTTACCGTCCTCATGAGCGTGTTACAAGGTATAACACCTCAAAAGAATTGTTCCATTTGAGAATGAAGGAAGGTACAAGTGTCCATGAATATGGACTCAAGTTTCTTACTCTCACTGAGAAACTTGCTTCCATGGACATGCCACTGAGAGATAAGCTTTTAGTGGATTTGTTACTAGCCTCGATCCCACCATCATTCAATCTTTTTGTCCTTAACTTCAATATGAATCATGCAAATGCTACTGTAGCTGAGCTGATTAGTCAGCTTGTGACTGCTGAAAGCACGATCAAGAAGGACAATAAGGTTATGATGGTCACTGCTCCATCTTCTTCTAGGCCTTCTAAAGGCAAGAGCAAGAAAACCCAAAAGAAGAAGAAGTCCCTTAGGCCCAATGGATGCATCACGAAGGGAAAAGTCCAAAAGAAGAAACGTGATCAGAAAGAGGACGTTTGCTTACATTGTGGCAAACTAGGGCATTGAGGAGAAATTGCCAAGAGTACAAGGCTACTCTAAAGAAAGGTATGTTTCTCGTTGAAGTAAATCTTTCTATTAATTCTAACTCTTGGGTACTTGATAGCGGTTGTGGATCTCATATTTGTAATGATGTACAGATGCTAAGTGAGATCCGGTAGCTCAAAGGAGGAGAATGTGTCTTAAAGATTGGGGACGGCTCAACGATCGAAGCTCAAGCTTTAGGCACAATTAGATTAGATTTAGGTCATTCTGTTTTAGTTTTAAATAAAGTCCTTTATGTACCAGACATTATTCGTAATATTATTTCAGTTCCAATACTTGATTGCGAAGGTTATGAAATTAATATTAAGAATGGTAACTTTTTCCTTAAAAAGAATAATTTTCAATTCATCTTGGTACATTAAACAATGGATTTTATCTTACTCAAAACAGTAATATTTTGAATATACAACGAGAAATAAAACGTAAGAGAGATGATGAAGTCTCAGCTTCTTTGTGGCACACTAGATTAGGGCATATTTCCAAGAACAGAATTAGCAAGTTAACTAACTTAGGGAAATTCTCTGAAAATGACCTTAAACAGTTAACTTCCTGTGAATCCTGCCTCAAAGGAAAGATGTCCAAAACTCCTTTCAAAGAAAGTGTGGAACGAGCCACAAAGACCTTGGATTTGATCTATTCTGATGTTTGTAGACCGCTTAGTGTAAGCACTCGAAACAATCATCAGTACTTCATAACCTTTGCTGACAACTTTAGTCGTTATGGTTATGTACTTAATGAAGTACAAATCTGAGGCTTTTGAGAAATTCTTAGAATTTCAGAAGGAGGTTGAGAACTAAACTGGTCACAAGATCAAGACACTTCGATCTGATCGAGGGGGCGAGTATCTTAGTGAAGAATTCCTTAATCATCTCAGAGATAATGGTATTATCTCTCAGTAGACCCCTCCAGGAACTCCTCAGCTTAACGGAGTTTCTTATAGAAGGAATCGAACCCTACTAGATATGGTTCGTTCCATGATGAGTTTCACTGACTTACCACCTTCTTTCTAGGGTTATGCTCTAGAAAGTGCAGCCAAGATTTTGAATCTTGTTCCTTCCAAGTCGGTCCCTAAAACGCCCTATGAAATGTGGCATGGTAAAATCCCTAGTTATTCTTACTTAAGAATTTGGGGTTGTCAAGCTTATGTGAAGAGGACAGTGGGAGATAAGTTAGAAGCTCGTTCTAACTTATGCTACTTTGTTGGCTATCCTAAGGAATCCATAGGATACTATTTGTATGATCAAACTGAACAAAAGGTGTTTGTTTCAAGAAATGCAACTTTTCTTGAGGAACCGTTCCTAGAAAAAAAGAAAGGCAAGCTCATGGAACTCGAAGAAATTCGAGGTGACCCCACGCCATCCACACTAGACACATCCTATTCTGACATCCCACAGCCAACCACGAACTTCGATACACATGAAAATCCTCCTCTAAGGCATTCTAAACGTACTCCTAGACAGCCTGAGAGATGGTATGGTTTTCTCCATGAAATCTCTCAAGAGGATACTGATCCTCTAACATATGAGGAGGCACTGTCAGACTCGGATTCTGATCAGTGGAAACAAGCCATGAAATCCGAAATGGCTTCCATGTACTCCAACCAAGTTTGGACCTTGGTTGATTTACCTGATGGAGTAAAACCCATAGGTTGTAAATAGATCTTTAAGAGAAAGCTCGGAGTAGATGGAAACGTTGCAGCTTATAAGGCAAGGCTCATTGCCAAAGGCTTCACTCAAAGACCCAGCGTGGACTTTGATGAAACCTTCTCACCAGTTACAATGCAAAAGTCCATTTGAATCATGCTAGCCATAGCTGCATATTACGACTATGAGATATGGCAAATGGATGTGAAAGCTTCCTTTCTCAATGGAGACATTGATAAAGACATTTATATGGATCGACCCATAGGTTTCACATTCAGTGGAAGTGAGCAAAAGGTTTGCAAACTCCAAAGATCAATCTACGGATTGAAACAGGCTTCTAGGAATTGGAACATTCGTTTTGATGAAGCAGTCAAAGCATTTGGCTTCGTTCAAAATTCGAATGAGTCCTGTGTGTATAGAAAGGAATTGGAGACTTCAGTGCAATTCTTGGTGCTTTATGTTGATGACATCCTTCTGATTGGGAATTCGAAGGATGACATGAAAGATCTTGGTGATGCGTCCTACATTTTCGGCATGAAGATCTATAGGGATAGATCTAAGAGATTGATAGGACTATCACAATCGATGTACATAGACAAAGTACTGAAACGATTCAGTATGGAGGATGCGAAGAATAAAGTTCTTCCCATGAGTGCAAGAACATCTCTTTCGAAGAAGATATGTCCTAAGACGAACCTTGAGAAAGAAAAGATGACTCATGTACCTTATGCCTCAGCAATAGGTAGCATAATGTATGCTATGTTGTGTACTCGACCGGATGTGGCTTATACACTCAGTGTAACGAGCCGTTTCCAGTCAGACCCTGGAAAGGTCACTGGAATGCCGTGAAGAATATCCTAAAGTACTTGCGAAGCACTAAGGATTTATTCTTTGTATATGGAGGATAACAAGATCTAGTAATCGGAGGATACTGCGATGCAAGCTTTGCATCTGACTTAGATGATTTTAAGTTAATGTCAGGATACATATTCTGCCTAAACGGCGGAGTGGTAAGTTGGAAAAGTTCCAAGCAGTCGACCACTGAGGCCGAATACTTAGCTGCAAATGATGCAGCTAAGGAAGGTGTTTAGATTAGAAACTTCATTCAAGAATTGAATGTTGTTCCTTACATGAAAGACCCCATTATTGTGTTTTGTGACAACACCTGGGCGGTTGCTCAAGCAAGAGAACCAAGATCTCACCAACGGACCAAGCACATTATGAGGAAGTATCACCTAATCCGTGATATCATCAAACGAGGTGATGTGCAAATCGAGAGGGTCGCATCAGCAGAGAACGTGGCAGACCAGCTTACTAAACCCCTTAGTCGAGAAGCTTTCGAAGGTCATCTTACGAGGATGGGACTTAGATTAGCTCCTGAATGGCTTTGACGGGCAAGTGGGAGATTGTTAGGAATAGTGCCCTGAAAGCTGATGTAATAGTCTGCTTTAGTACTTTCCTTTATGTAAATCACAGACAATCTTTGAATAATACGAGTTAAGGCAACACTTCTTTATATGCTCTTGTTTGATTGTATGATTACTTTAACTGTGCATGTATTAGAACTCCCCTAATCAATATGACTTATAGGACTCAACCATTTAGGCGAGGTGGTTCATGAGACGAGCCCTATATCACATAAGTCATTATTAGATATCACTCCAAGCCAATGAGTCTGAAAGACAGTGGGAGTGTCAACTTGACTCGTTCGAGGCTTGCTCATGTGATCACACCCTTAAGAAGGACCACCTTGTTTCATGGGGTGCAAAGTGTATAGTTGATACGTGCGTGATATATAAGGGTGCTTACTTATTCTCAGTAGGTACACTGAGGTGTCCAGTGTGAGAAGATTCCTAAATGGGAAAGGAAGTTTCTATATCTGGAAATAGAAACTTCCAGATGAGGAAATATCTCACGAGTCATTGATGTGATTAAGTGATCCTTAAACTTGAGATTCCATTGATACTTTATGAGCTAACTCTGTAGTCTTAGGTGTGAGCTTTAAAAGGTGTTGCCTTCGACAATTGATTCAAGGCTTATGTTGGGGCTGCACAAGTGGCACATGAAAGTATATGAGAATCAATAAAGGACCTACACTTACATGAGCAAGATGATCTCTTATTGTGTAAGTCATTCATATGCCATCTAGGAGTCCTTGGCCAAGGCAGTAGATAACATCAAGAAAAGAGTTTCTTGGATTGAGATCAAATGGATATGAAATGCACTTACATAAAGATCGAGATTATTAGGGTTCTGATTATTCCCTTGCCCTAGATCTTGGTTGAGATATGGGATGTAGGAGGATTGTATCTCACATGAATCAATGACTTAAAGGTTCTGTCGAATCGAGACATTCTTATTCAGCTAGGGGTCAAACACCTGTTGCTAGAATATGGTCGTTTGATTTGTGGACTGATTAATTAATTAAGGTCACTGCTAATTGAATTAAGAACCTAGAGGGTCACACGCAACAACCCGGTCATGTGGGTTAAGGCTTGAATCGATTAAACGAGTTGATCGAACCATTAGGAGAATGGTGGGGTCCACACGTGTGAAGCACACGTGTGGAACACGTGGATGACACGTGTCCTATATGGCACGTGTAGTCGCGTGTATATATATGTGTATATATTAAATAATTAATGTGTTAATTATTTAATGGACTTTGGTTTAATTTTGAATTAATATTAAAGTTCAATTTTGGAGAAATAAAGTTTATTAAATAGTTAATGATGAATTAATTATTTTATTAGTCTTCAAGTTATTTATTGTAAAATAAAATAAAATATCTAAGAGAGTTAGATATTAGTCTTGCTTTCCAATTTGAAGAAAAAGAAGACTTTTGGTCAAAGTATGAGACTTAGTCTCCAAGCAAGATATCCCTTTCCAAAAGGAGTTTTGAATCCTCTTCTAAAGAAGACAAGGGGTTCGAACCCTAGCCCTATAAATAGAGGGGTTCTAACCCGAAGGGATAGATGATACAAAAATTCCCTTTCTCCATAATTATACAGTAGCCCTTAGGAGCCTAAACACCGAATATAGAACTAGCATCCTTACTATTTGGATCGTGGTACCGGTTGGTGGACTATTTCTCTAGAGGGCTGCTATCGTGGAGTATTAAAAGATTCGAAGGAGCTTTTGGGGATTAAGCCACGTGAAGAGCGTTCTTGGGCGGCTAGAACGTGTCAAGAAAGCTACTACCTAAGTGAGTTTCTTGATCTCTACGATTCTGGGAATAAGAATTGTAAGTTCCGATTCTTGCTTACTTGGGTAAAATTTTAATTTTCCACTGCATTTCTTTCGTGTTTTTCCAACATTTCAATCAATGACAATCAGTGAAATACGATCCTCCTACAACTCCACCTCTCAATCAAGATCTTAAGGCATGAGAATAAACTTAGAGCCTTTTTATTCTTGATCTTTAAAGTTAAGTTCATTTCATATCCATTTAGACCTCAATCCAAGAAAATCTCATTTTCTTGATGTCTTGATCTTAATCCACCTTGGCCAAGGGTTTAATATTTAATGGACTACAAATAACTTAATCAGTAAGAGATCATTCTTGTTCTAAACAAGTGTAGGTCCTTTGTTGATTCTATTAATTCTATATATATCACTTGTGTAATCCCAACATGGACCGAAATTTAACTGTGCAAAGGCAACATCCTTTTGAGTCCATATCAAAGATTACAGAGTTAGCTTATATGCGACATTACAGAATCTCAAGTCAAAGGATTATTAATCACGCCATTGATCTATGAGATATTTCCTAATCTGGAGGTTTCTGGAAACATCCTTTCTCATTTAGGAATGTTTCATGCGGGATATCTCTGTGATATAGTTCTTGTAACAATCACCCTTATGTATTATGAACACATCATCGTATGCACTTATCACCCCATGAAATCGAGTGATCCTTCTCAAAGATGTAATCACATAAGTAAGTCCCAACGCAGTCAAGGCCGACACTCACACTGTCTGTCGGACTCATCGACTTGGAGAAGTTTCTAATCCTCGCCCATGGAGTTAAGAACTTGTTTCATGTGTCGTTCTCATAAGGACAAAGTTCTTAACGGCCTCATCAGATTAGGGGAGTGTAAAACATGCCAAACACAGTCAAACCCAAATAGACATAAAATAGCACATAAAGAAGTATTGACTATGAACAAAATCATTTCGTTTGTTATTCAAAGACTATTTTTGATTTTACAAGGAAATAGTAAAGCAAAAGCACTACTTTAAGGGCATTATTCCTAACAATCTCCCTCGTACCCGTCAAAGTCATTCAGGTACTATCCTAAGTCCCATCTTCTAAAGATGTCCTTTGAAAGCCTATTGACTAAGAGCTTTAGTTAGTATATCTGCCATGTTCTCTGTCGATGTGACACTTTCAATTTTTACATCTCCTCTCTTGGTGATATCACGGATTAAGTGATAGTTTCTCAAAATGTGTTCGGTCATTTGATGAGATCTTGATTCTCTCAGTTGAGTAACTGTCTCGGTATTGTCACAGTAAACTATGATGGGGTCTTTAATGCTAGGAACTACACCCAACTCGTGGATAAAATTTCTTAACCAATCACCTTTCTTAGCAGCATCATTTGTAGCTAAGTGTTCGGCCTCAGTGGTCGCTTGCTTGGAACTTTCTCGACTCAATGCTCCGCCATTCAGGCAGAATATGTGTCCTGACATGGATTTAAAGTCATCCATGTCAGATGCAAAGCTTGCATCACAGTATCCTCTAATGGCCTCCGTAAACTAGGAACAAATCCTTGGTTCTTCTTACGTACTTAAGGATGTTCTTTACAGTAGTCTAGCAACCTTCACTTGGGTCAGATTGGAGTTGGCTTGTCACACTAAGTGCATAAGCCATATTAGTACATAGCATTGTATACATTATGCTTCCTATTGCTGATGCATAAGGAATTCTAGACACCCTGGCCTTTTCAAGTTTAGTCTTAGGACACGGCTTCTTCGAAAGAATTGTTCTCATACCCATTGAAAGTTTTTCTCGTTTGGAATCTTCCATACTAAACCTCTTTAGTATTTGTCTATGTATATCGATTGTGATAATCCTATCAATCTCCTAGTTCTATCTCGATAGATCTTTATGTCGAGAATGTAGAATGTGACACCCCGACTCACAGTCAGTACAGGTAAATTATGTGATTTATCAAATATGTGCGTTATAAATTAATTGTATATGAATTTTATGAATTACTTGAACTTATATGAATTTATTTGAATTAGTGTTGTATGTGAATTACTTGTCTTAATTGAGTTGGCCTTGTTTGAACCCGTAATTGTTGAATCGAACCAACTTGAACCAGAACACCTTGAACCGAACCCGTGAACCGAACCGGTCCAGCCTTAAGGGCTGAACCATTTTTCCCTTTCCTTCATTACGTGAAGCAGCAGCAGCAGCTCTTGTCCAAGGAGCCAAAACCCCAAGTTGATCATCCAACCTTCTCAAGCCAAGATCTCCCTTGTTTCTTCATCTTTTCTTGAACTCAAGTATGTTTCGGTTTCCCCTCGTAGTGCTCGTCATTTCTATGGTTTAATTTCTGAGTTTGGAGTGAGTTTTATGTACATTGGCTTCCTTACGTGAATAGTAAGGGTTTGACTTAAAACTTGAATATGTGCTCCTAGCTTCTTATTCTTAAATCCTAGCTTCTTAAATGAGTTGTATGTGTTGTATATGTTACATTTATTGCATTTAATCCTTTGGTAGTTGAGTATTTATGGTTGGTCATGATTTTGGCTTGATTATTGCATCCTTAGATCATGCCTTTAATTTTCGTTTTTCTTGAGTTATTTGAGTGTTTATATGTCAAACATGATTTATATGAATTATTTGTGCAATTTGGGAAGTTGTGGCAACTTTTAGGTATTTGATTTTGGCCATTTTGGCACACAAATGAAGCTCCCCTGCTTCTGTTTCAGCTTTTCGAACCAGGCCGGAACGGCCGTTCCCGTCCTAGTTATAAACTGGGTACGGCCCTTCCGGGCCATATTACTATTCATTGCCGAGAGTGGGAACGGCCGTTCCCAGTTTGTACTGGGAATGGGAAGGGCCGTTCCCGTGGCCAAAACCAATTTTAGTTCAACATTACAGAAGCGCGGGGAGAGTTCGGGATTTTTGGGGAACGACCCTTCCCGTCCCCAGTACAAACTGGGAACGGCCGTTCCCATCCTCCAGAAACTTTTTGCGAGGGCAGGAACGGCTGTCCCCTACAGTGAAAGGGCCGTTCCCACCCCTTCCCGAGACCTGGGAGCTGCCACTGCTTCTTTTTAGGTTAATTATGTATTTGTATGACTTTAATTGCTATTCTTTTGCATGTTAATTGTTGTAATTTGATTTTTATTGCATAATAAATTATAAATAATTATGTTGTGCTATAATTGCGAATTATATGACCTAATTGTAATATTTTATATGTGATCTTGAACCATGCATTTTGCCGAGCGTCTTCTTTGGTTCATATAGAGTCTAAGTCTTGGGATTTCGGGTTTTCTTTTCCGAGGAGGTTCCAGTTGACGAGCCCGAGGCGTAGGTTGTTCACGTCCACTCGTATTTTTTTGTCACGCACAAGGTGAGGTTTAAGACTTTTATTAGCTAAATGACCTAAAGCCTTATGTGATGTTTTCATGCCGCGCATGTGACTATATATTATATATATAGCTATGTATGTGTTGATTAGAATATGTTTATGACCTTGTGAACATTCTTGTTTTGGAAAGATACTACATAAGCATATGTAAGCTAAGTTTTGGAAAAGCTTTATGGTTCTAGTTAGCGAGATTGCCATGAAAGATTTGGCATATGATATGATTTGTGTTTGTGGATCCAAGGAGCTACGGGTAAGGAACCCTAGGGACGGTTCGGGCCGTCGAGGTTCGGCCTGTGCGTAGTCTCCATCCGATATATCACACGCGACTCCGGGAGGTAGGGAAGGTGTGATATTTCGATGCCTTCGGCGTAAAAACCGGGGAGGGCACGATGTGGGTTCGCTACCCCTCGTGAGTCTGTATATGTATGGATGGTTAGGGCCGCGGTGGCTCTTCCATCAATGGAGTAGAGGTTGATGTATTATGATTTCTGTTTTGTCTGTTCTGAGGCTTAAAGGTTGGAAGCTCGTTCTCGCCGAGGATTATGTTATGTTGTGTTATGTCGGGAAGTATGAGTCGGGTTTTAAAGTATATATATTTGCTTTGGAAAGTTTTAGTTTGTAAAACCTATTCCGGTTCATATCTCCAACCCTTTTACTTTGTGCTTTGCTTTATATATATAGGGTGTGGGTGTGCGTTAGCCCCCTCACTCAGTCAAGTGACTGACCCTCGTTTACTCTTTTAGTTGCAGGTTTTAGGAGCGTGAGCTAGGCGGAGAAGGGTGTCTTCTTTATGCACTTGTCGGTCTAGGTCTCGTTAGGTGCATCTACATACTTGCACTTTATTATTTTGTACTTGTATAGTTTTGGATTGTAGATACTTATTTATCTTTTTGCTCGAGCCGTGATGGCTTTTGTACAGGACTAAGTGTTGGTACCTATATGTAAATACTATATGGATAAGTGTGGGTTGGTACCTATACGTATATATGTGATGATCTTTTGCTTAGCGCTTTTATTTATTCGCTTCCGCGTACTCTGATTTTGGGTTTTGTTTAGCTCCGCCTAGCCTAGAGTGTGTGTTTGGTCTCCCATTCGCTATGATTCGGATTCGGATACGGACATTCCATTTCGTATTCGGGTTCGGATTATGGTGCGGGGGATGTGGCCCTACGTGTGGGTGCTACATCCTTAAGTGGTATCAGAGCGCGGTTGCAAAATCGGGCTCTAGTGTCGTGTGGGTCTGTTTAAGTCGTACGGCTTAGGACAATGTGATTGTGTGATTTTATATAAGTGTGCCTACATGATTTGAATATGTGATTACTTGACTAATTGATTACTTAATTATTTTCTTAATTGTATACATGATCATATACTAAATTACATGCATCCATATTGCTTTAATTGGTAATTTTCAGGATGCCTCCAAGGAGACAAAACAACCGCGAACGTACTCCCGATCTCAATGAACCGGCTCCACAAAATGCACCTCCACCACCACCTATGAATGCGGAGAATATTGTCCAAGCTCTACTCAATCAGCTCCAACAAAATCAAAGGGGCAATGCAAATCCAGGTGAAGGACAAGATTTATCCGCCGTGTATAAGGACTTCCGGAAAAACAACCCTCCAAAGTGGTATGGAGGTGATGATATTAAGGCTGAAGAGTGGTTGTCCGAGATTCGAGGTATTTGGGAGATATGTCCGTGAAGTTCCCAAAACAAGGCCATTTGCACAGGTCGTATAATTCAAGGGCCAGCAGCTATTTGGCTTAGAAGTGTGAGATCCAGGCTTGAGAGAACGGGTATGAAATTTAATTGGGAAATTTTTGTGCAGGAATTCCATGAGAAATATATTCCTCATAGTGCGCAAGAATGGCGCCTCCAAGAGTTTTCTAATTTGAGGCAAGGTAACCGGACGGTGGAGGATTATTTATTGGAGTTTGAGAGGTTAGCTCCTTATGCCACTCATATTACCGACCATGATGATCACCAGGCCCGAAAGTTTCTTCATGGGCTTCGCCGGGATATTCAAGAGGCTCTACAGGCCGCCAATGTGAGTACTTGGGCCAAAGTTACAAACAGGGCAATTCAAGTTGAGGCCCAAATGGCTCGGTTGAAGCCTCCACCTTTCTCTTCTACTCGGGTAGCGGGATCCGGTTCTGGATCGGGTAAGAGGCCCGTTTCTTATGCTCCACGAGCTCCTATTCCACCGGCTTTTCGTCCCCAGGGCTTAGGGAACAAAAAGCCCCGTGTTACCGGTCCCGTGGCACCTCCTGCTATTCCAGCTCGACCGGCTCCAGCTCAGGGACCACCTGTTTGTGCTCATTGCCAGGGAAGACATCCAGTGGAGAGGTGTTGGAAGCTTCTGGGTAAATGCTATACGTGCGGGTCTTCCGATCACTTGATTGATGCTTGCCCGAACAGGAGGCCGGTTGTGCAGGCTCGTGTGTATGCTTTGGAGGGAGAGGAAGAAGCTGTTGATGTCGACCCGACTGCCGTGATAGAAGGTACAATAATCATTCATATCATATCACTACATGCATTGTTTGATCCCGGGGCTACGCATTCTTTTATTTCCCGGGATATTATTGGTTCTTTGCCTTTACTTGATGAATTATCTGTGCATGTGTATGTGGTGAATACTCCTTTGGGAGGGTCTTTGGAAGCTGACAGGGTGTTTAGGGAGTGTCCGGTGGTGTTTGAAGGTCGAGTTTTTCCTGCAGATTTGATAGTTCTACCGTTGAAGAAGTATGAGGTTATCCTTGGCATGGATTTTCTCTTCAGATACCGAGCTCAGTTAGATTATCATGAGAAGAAAGTGTCTTTGGGGTCCGTGGTTTTTACGGGTGAGAGGTTGAAGTCCAGCCCGTTTGTGTCTTTTATGGAAGCAAGTAAGCTCCTCCGGGACGGCGCGACAGGTTTTGTGGCTTACCTTCTGAATAAACCGAAGGATCAGGCTAAACTTGAGGAGACGGAGGTCATGAGTGAGTTTCCCGATGTATTCCCTGAGAATTTGGGTTCTTTACCACCTGATAGGGACATCGAGTTTGTGGTCGACCTTTATCCTGGAGCTGAGCCTTTTTCTAAGACACCATATCGGATGGCTCCTGCTGAGTTAAAGGAGTTGAAAACTCAGCTGGATGAGCTCTTGACTTGCGGTTACATCCGTCCGAGTACATCCCCGTGGGGTGCTCCCGTGTTATTTGTGAAGAAGAAGGACGGGACTTTGAGGATGTGTATAGACTACGTCGAGTTGAACCGGATGACAGTGAAGAATAAGTATCCTTTACCTCACATTGAAGAGTTGTTTGATGTTTTGCAAGGGTCGCAGGTGTACTCTAAGTTAGATTTGAGGCAAGGATATTACCAACTTCGTATCCGGTAGGAAGATATTTCTAAGACTGCATTCAACACCCGCTATGGACACTTTGAGTTTGTGGTTATGCCGTTTGGGTTGACTAACACTCCAGCCGTGTTCATGGATATGATGCACCAAGTGTTTAGACAGTTTCTTGACAAGTTCGTGGTCATCTTCATAGACGACATTTTGGTGTATTCTAAGTCTGCAGAAGAGCACGCAACACATCTCAGGATTGTTTTGGAGACACTTAGAGAGCACAAGCTTTATGCCAAGTTTAGCAAGTGTGAGTTCTGGCTTGACAGAGTGGCTTTTCTGGGGCACATAATTTTAGGTGAGGGAATTGAAGTTGATCCCTCCAAGATTGAGACTGTGGCTCAGTGGGAACGACCGAGGAATGCCTCCGAGATAAGAAGTTTTCTCGGGTTAGCGGGTTACTATAGGAGATTTGTGAAGGATTTCTCCAAAATTGTGTGCCCGTTGACTCGGTTAACCAAGAAGGAGGTGAAATATGAGTGGGATGATGGGTGCGAGCAAAGTTTCCAAGCTTTGAAGGAAAGACTAACTTCAGCACCAGTTCTTACCCTACCCGAGGGATCCGAGGGTTATTCAGTTTTTGCAGATGCTTCTAAGGAAGGACTCGGATGTGTGTTGATGCAAAATGGTCGAGTGGTGGCCTATGCTTCTAGGAAGTTGAAGGAACACGAGAAGAACTACCCCACTCATGATCTTGAGCTTGCAGCGGTTGTGTTTGCTTTAAGGAAGTGGCGTCATTAATTCTATGGGACGACTTTTGAGATATTCACGGATCACAAGAGCCTCAAGTATCTTTTCACTCAGAAGGAGCTTAATAATAGACAGAGGCGTTGGATGGAATTCTTAGAGGATTATGACTGCACGATTCAGTATCATCCGGGCAAGGCCAATGTCGTGGCAGATGCTTTGAGCAGAAAAGCAAGTGTTTTAGGTTTGAGTGCAGAGTCTTCAGGACAGGATTCGATAGTTGTGGTTTCAGTAGCTTGGTTAGCTAACATTACAGTTCAGCCGGATTTGAAACAGAGGTTATTGGATTCTCAGGCTTCGGATACAGAGATTCAGAGATTAGTGGTTCGGTCTAGGATAGACCCCGAGACGAAGTTTGGGTTTGATGATTCCGGTTTGTTCAGGTTCAAGACCAGAGTTTGTGTCCCAGAAGACCTCAAGAGGTTAATACTTGAGGAAGGACACCGTTCTGGATATTCCATTCACCCCGGTGGTACTAAGATGTACCGAGATTTGAAGGAATTCTTCTGGTGGAATGGTATGAAGAGAGATGTCGCGAACTTTGTGAAGCGATGTCTCACATGTCAAGTGGTGAAGGCGGAACACCAGAAACCGGGAGGAACCCTCCAACCACTTCCGATTCCTGAATGGAAGTGGGAGCAAGTGACTATGGACTTCGTGTCCGGCTTGCCGAGATCGAGAGGAGGTTATGATGGAATTTGGGTGATAGTCGACCGTTTGACCAAGTCTGCTCATTTTCTCAAGGTAAAGATGTCTTACAAGACCCCGAAGTTGGCAGAATTGTATTGTGATGAGATTGTGAGACTTCATGGAGCGCCTGCTAGTATTGTTTCAGATCGTGATCCGAGGTTTACAGCTAAGTTCTGGCAGGACCTTCAGAATAGATTGGGTACCAGGCTTAATTTCAGCACCGCTTTTCATCCTCAGACGGATGGACAGTCAGAGAGATTGATTAAGTATTTGGAGGATTTGTTACGAGCGTGTGCTTTGGATTTCAAGGAAAAGTGGGATAAGCATTTAGCTCTGGTTGAGTTCGCCTATAACAACAGCTATCAGAGCTCTATTATGGCTCCCTACGAGGCACTCTATGGAAGGAAGTGTAGATCGCCTCTCTTTTGGGATATAGAGGATTGGTGGTGGACAGAGGAGAATAAGCTCGAATGAGCCACACCTCGAGAGAGATTGGATAAGACCACTGCCAAGGTTAAGTTGATTCAGCAGAGAATGAAGGCAGCTCAGGACCGTCAGAAGAGCTATGCAGACAAGAGGAGAAGGCCCCTTGAGTTTGAAGTCGGAGATAAGGTTTTCTTGAAAGCATCTCCAAGAAAGGGCTTTTCTCGGATAGGTCGAGGTGGGAAGCTTAACCCGAGATACCTTGGACCTTTTGAAATCCTTGAGAGAGTTGGAGAAGTGGCGTATCGGTTGGACCTACCGCCGAGATTGATCGGGATACATAATGTGTTTCATGTCTTACAACTCAGGAAATTTTATCCCGAGGAATCAACTATTCTCCCTGTGGAAGAGGTACAGCTTGAGTCAGATTTGACGATAGTAAGGCACCCGGTTGAGATTCAAGACCGGAAGATGCAAGTGTTAAGGAATAAACAGATTCCCTTGGTCCGAGTTCTTTGGAGAGATCTGAAATCTGAAGAGTCTACTTGGGAGACCGAGGAGAAGATGAGACAGTTGTACCCAGAGTTGTTCTCAGGTCAGACAGTGAACCTGGGGACCAGGTTCTCCGAAGGGGGGGAGGTTGTGACACCCCGACTCACAGTCGGTACAGGTAAATTATGTGATTTATCAAATATGTGCGTTATAAATTAATTGTATATGAATTTTATGAATTACTTGAACTTATATGAATTTATTTGAATTAGTGTTGTATGTGAATTACTTGTCTTAATTGAGTTAGCCTTGTTTGAACCCGTAATTGTTGAATCGAACCAACTTGAACCAGAACACCTTGAACCGAACCCGTGAACCGAGCCGGTCCAGCCTTAAAGGCTGAACCATTTTTCCCTTTCCTTCATTACGTGAAGCAGCAGCAGCAGCTCTTGTCCAAGGAGCCAAAACCCCAAGTTGATCATCCAACCTTCTCAAGCCAAGATCTCCCTTGTTTCTTCGTCTTTTCTTGAACTCAAATATGTTTCGGTTTTCCCTCGTAGTGCTCGTCATTTCTATGTTTTAATTTCTGAGTTTGGAGTGAGTTTTATGTGCATTGGCTTCCTTACGTGAATAGTAAGGGTTTGGCTTAAAACTTGAATATGTGCTCCTAGCTTGTTATTCTTGAATCCTAGCTTCTTAAATGAGTTGTATGTGTTGTATATGTTACATTTATTGCATTTAATCCTTTGGTAGTTGAGTATTTATGGTTGGTCATGATTTTGGCTTGATTATTGCATCCTTAGATCATGCCTTTAATTTTCGTTTTTCTTGAGTTATTTGAGTGTTTATATGTCAAGCATGATTTATATGAATTATTTGTGCAATTTGGGAAGTTGTGGCAACTTTTAGGTATTTGAATTTGGCCATTTTGGCACACAAATGAAGCTCCCCTGCTTCCGTAATGGCTGATTCTGTTTCAGCTTTTCGAAACAGGCCGGAACGGCCGTTCCCGTCCCAGTTATAAACTGGGAACGGCCCTTCCGGGCCATTTCACTATTCATTGCCGAAAGTGGGAACGGCCGTTCCCAGTTTGTACTGGGAATGGGAAGGGCTGTTCCCATAGCCAAAACCAATTTTAGTTCAACATTACAGAAGCGCGGGGAGAGTTCGGGATTTTTGGGGAATGGCCCTTCCCGTCCCCTGTACAAACTGGGAACGACCGTTCCCATCCTCCAGAAACTTTTTACGAGGGCAGTAACGGTCGTTCCCTACAGTGAAAGGGTCGTTCCCACCCCTTCCCGAGACCTGGGAGCTGCCACTGCTTCTTTTTATGTTAATTATGCATTTGTATGACTTTAATTGCTATTCTTTTGCATGTTAATCGTTGTAATTTGATTTTTATTGCATAATAAATTATAAATAATTATGTTGTGCTATAATTGCGAATTATATGACCTAATTGTAATATTTTATATGTGATCTTGAACCATGCATTTTGCCGAGCGTCTTCTTTGGTTCATATAGAGTTTAAGTCTTGGGCTTTCGTGTTTTTTTTTCAGAGGAGGTTCCAGTTGATGAGCCCGAGGCGTAGGTTGTTCACGTCCACTCGTATTTTTTTGTCACGCACAAGGTGAGGTTTAGGACTTTTATTAGCTAAATGACCTAAAGCCTTACGTGATGTTTTCATGCCGCGCATGTGACTATATATTATATATATAGCTATGTATGTGTTGATTAGAATATGTTTATGACCTTGTGAACATTCTTGTTTTGGAAAGATACTACATAAGCATATGTAAGCTAAGTTTTGGAAAAGCTTTATGGTTCTAGTTAGCGAGATTGCCATGAAAGATTTGGCATATGATATGATTTGTGTTGGTTGATCCAAGGAGCTACGGGTAAGGAACCCTCGGGACGGTTCGGGCCGTCGAGGTTCGGCCTGTGCGTATTCTCCATCCGATATATCACACGCGACTCCGGGAGCTAGGGAAGGTGTGATATTTCGATGCCTTCGGCGTAAAAACCGGGGAGGGCACGATGTGGGTTCGCTACCCCTCGTGAGTCTGTATATGTATGGATAGTTAGGTCCGCCTGTGGCTCTTCCATCAATGGAGTAGAGGTTGATGTATTATGATTTCTGTTTTGTCTGTTCTGAGGAGTAAAGGTTGGAAGCTCGTTCTCGCCGAGCATTATGTTATGTTGTGTTATGTCGGGAAGTATGAGTCGGGTTTTAAAGTATATATATTTGCTTTGGAAAGTTTTAGTTTGTAAAACCTATTCCGGTTCATATCTCCACCCCTTTTACTTTGTGCTTTGCTTTATATATATAGGGTGTGGGTGTGCGTTAGCCCCCTCACTCAGTCAAGTGACTGACCCTCGTTTACTCTTTTAGTTGCAGGTTTTGGGAGCGTGAGCTAGGCGGAGAAGTGTGTCTTCTTTATGCACTTGTCGGTCTAGGTCTCGTTAGGTGCATCTACATACTTGCACTTTATTAATTTGTACTTGTATAGTTTTGGATTGTAGATACTTATTTACCTTTTTGCTCGAGCCATGATGGCTTTTGTACAGGACTATGTGTTGGTACCTATATGTAAATACTATATGGATAAGTGTGGGTTGGTACCTATACGTATATATGTGATGATCTTTTGCTTGGCGCTTTTATTTATTCGCTTCCGCGTACTCTGATTTTGGGTTTTGTTTAGCTCCGCCTAGCCTAGAGTGTGTGTTTGGTCTCCCATTCGCTATGATTCGGATTCGGGTGCGGACATTCCATTTTGTATTCGGGTTCAGATTATGGTGCGGGGGATGTGGCCCTACGTGTGGGTGCTACATAGAATGCATGACCAAGATCCTGCATTTCAACTTGGTTCGATAACCAAGATTTTGTTACTTTCATGTCATCCTTTGCATTCCTAATGAGGAGGATGTCATCTACATAAAGTATCAAAAATTGAACCGAGGTTTCCAATTCCTTCTTGTACACACAGGATTCATTCGTGTTTTGTATAAATCCAAATGATTTGACAGCTTCATCAAACAAAATATTTTAATTCCTAGAAACTTGTTTCAATCCATAGATTGATCTTTGGAGCTTACAAACCTTTGTTTGCTCCCACTGAATGTGAAACTCATCCATGTACATGTCTTTGTTAATTTCTCCATTGAGAAAAGTAATTTTCACATCCATTTTCCATATCTCATAGTTGTAATATGCTGCTATGGCAAGCATGATTCGAATGGATTTTTTCATTGTAACCGGGGAGAAGGTTTCATCAAAGTTTACACCTAATCTCTGAGTGAAACCTTTAGCAACTAATCTTGCTTTAAAGGTTGTTACGCTTCCATCTACTCTAAGCATGCGCTATATATCCATTTACACCCTATGAGCTTGATCCCATCAGGTAGATCGACCAAGGTCTAAACTTGGTTAGAGTACATGGAATCCATTTCGGATTTTACAGCTTTTTACCACTGTTCAGTGTCCGAATCTAACAGTGCCTCCTCATAAGTAAGTAGATCATTATGCATTTGAGATGTTTGGTGGACAAAACCATACCATTTCTCTGGTTGTCAAGGAATGCATTCAGAAAGTCTTATTTGAGGAGGGTTTGTGCATGTAACACTCCCTTCAATTGCCTGAGGGACATTTTTGTCGAGACTTGGCGTGGGGTCTTGGTCTCGAACCTCATCGAGTTATGCGATCTTGCCTTTCTATTATATAAGGAACAATTCCTCACGAAATGTAGCATTTCTTAACATAAAGGTTTTTTATTCAAGAGGATCGTAGAAGTAATATCCTATTACTCCCTAGAATATCCTACGAACTTGCATAAGCTTGATCTTGATTCAAGCTTATCTCCCATTGTCCTCTTCACATAAGCAACCCAACCCCAAATTTTTAAGTAAGAATAATTAGGGATTTTGCATCTCAAATGGGGTTTTGGGTACAGATTTGGAAGGAACAAGATTTAGAATCTTAACCAGTTTCTAGAGCATAGCCCCAGAATGAAGGTGGCAATTCAGTGAAACTCATGGAAAGAACCATGTCTAGTAAGGTTTTGTTCCTTCTCACAGAAACTCCATTTAATTGAGGAGTTCTCGAAGGAGTCCACTGAGAGGTAATTCAATTATATCCGAGATAGTTAAGAAATTTATCACTTAGATACTTGCCACCTCGATCAAATTGAAGTGCCTTTATCTTGTGACCAATTTTGTTCTCAACCTCCTTTTGAAATTCTAAGAATTTCTCAAAGGCTTAGAATTTATACTTCATTAAGTAAACATAACCAAAACGACTAAAGTCATCTATAAAGGTTATGAAATACTGATGATTATTTCTAGTGCTAACACTAAGCGGTCTACAAACATGAGTATGGATTAAATCTAATACTTTAGTGGCACGTTCCACTTTACCTTTAAAGGGAGATTTGGGTATCTTTCCTTTAAGATATGATTCACAATAAGTTAACTCTTTAAGTTCATTATCATAGAATGATCCTAAATTAGTTAACTTAGCAATCCTGTCTTTCGAAATATGACCTAAACATGTGTGTCATAAATGATGGAGCACTTTCAGAAAGCACCACGTGCTGCCACATGGCGTATTAACTAAGAAATGACTAATAAGAGGTATTCTCCACGTGGATTGACACATCATCATGACACATTACCTAAACGGCAGGTCGATAACCCTCGACCTCCAGTTCCCCAGTCAGTGATGAACTCTCCTGAGACACTATATCGAACAGGTAAGGCGTTCGAGCTCCCAAGCAGGAACTCTTGATCTTAAGGTCTTCTCGACCACCCACGAGCTGTACGGCTAAGTGTCTAGTACAAAGTTAAGGGCTCGAGATACCTTAAAAGTACAAAGGGACCAAGTCTAACATCAAGGTACCGTACAGTACTTACTGTTCCCTAACAAACTGGCTAGAGTGTTAAATGCACCTCCAATGCATGAATAGGTGTCACACACCTACCTTAGGCATATACATATCCTCAGAATTTATGGCATTGGGAAGCAAGTTCACTATTCATTCGACCATCCCTCATTTCTCTACATTATCTTGAGCAAGTAACTTAGTTAAGCGTCGGAGTGCCAAATCTGGGATAAACCCTCATTTTTCCAGTTTGGCCTCTAGCTCATGTTTGCTATTCCTTTACAGATTTCACTTGAGAGTTTTTCCCTTTACAAATTCAAAGTGATTTGAGCTTCCAGAATCGACCCCATTCACTCGACAGATTTCAAGCACGATCATTTTGGCACACTCTATGGAAATTCTCGAGCATAAAGACATTTATCCATAAACCATGAGAATTAGAAGTGGACGAACATTCGGCCCTGATGGCTAAGAGCTCACAATCGCGGTAGTTACCGTGGGAACAAGTATAGCACAGCCTTAGGCAGGAGATAACCAGATGGGGGTATGCCCCCAGACGGTTTACTCTGAGCCTGAGTAGGTGGAAGGCGTTGCAGCCGCAGCGGAAGGAAGGGCCTCGATTTTCCCGGAGAGACCCTGACCCACCGTGGTCACACAATCGACCACCCAGGCCCATTATGCTTTCACATATGGGCCCCATATCCTATATGGATATGCCCCACCAAGTTCATGGGGCTATCCTCCCCCACCACCAAGCTAATATCAAACTTCATACTATACACCGCCGCCACCTCCACAAGGTCACTCATACTGGCAAGGGGCAGCCCTGGGGGGTACCCCGCTTCGAGAGGAGGTCGTCGAGTTAGGGCAATGGCGTCGAGATATGGGCAAAAGGCCCATAAAAGGAGATTGAGCGGCTGAAGCCCAGCCTAAGAAAAAGCCCGCTGATAAAGAAGCCTTACACATTACGGGGAACAGCAAGTGAGTTTTGGGCTCGATAACCAGGGGGCGGAAAGGCAGCCGACCTAAAGGCCATCAGGGTCTTTGATCGCCTTAGAGCAAAGGTAGATCCCAATGCCCCGAGGAGAGCTAACAGAGGGTTCTCTATCGGAATGGACGACCTCAGGAAGAGGTTTCCACCACGCAATCAACCAGCTCCACCCGTGGATAGGGCACCACTCGAACGTCCGAAGCATAGGGTCCAGACCCACTCGATGTATGAAGTTGAGGATGCCGAGCTCTACTTTGCAGATGAAGGGCAGTAATAGCTGCACCAAGAAAGATGGTGGATCCCATCTCTACCCCCACGGATGGGGTATCAGAGTATAAGAGAGGGGAGGTACCCCTTTTGTGAAGAAATCATCTCGACAATGGCTGAGGATAAAATGCCTACAAATCTACCTACCTACAGAGGAACATCCGACCTAGAAAGGCATGTCGATCGCTTTGAGATTGAGGTTAGCATGTTTGGCCATTCTTCGGATGTAAGGGCCAAAATCTTAGCAACCATCTTCGTGGAGCAGCCCAGGATTGGTTCTCAAAACTGCGCCAGTGAATCATAAACTCTTACGATGATTTGGTCGAGCAATTTATCGTCCACTTCTCCTCGGTAAAGGGGGACAAGTTGTTTCGACCTATCTTTACAATCTCGTGCAGCGAGAGGACAATACCTTGAGAGAGTTCTTCACCAGATTCTCTCGAGTCATCGTCCAAGTTGAAATGCGGAGCATGGATATGTTGACCACCACTGTCCACTCTGGGATCCGTAACAAGGACTGTGCGAACCAAATCGAAGTCCAAAAGCTTGACTCGATCACCATGATCCTGGAAATTATCGGGAATTGGATGAGAGTGGAAAAAGTCGAACAGAATCAGCGGAATGAGCAACAAAGGAAGGAGAAATCCCATCGACCCCCACGGGCAGAAGTAGCCGCGACCCACTACCCAGGGTCAAATAAGGATCGGGAAGTGGGTCCAAGAAATGTTTTACTCCCTGAACAGGACTATTGAGGAGATTTACAATGTCTCTAATAAGAAGCTATTCAGAAACCCAAATCCCATCAAGGAAAACCAAAAAACATAGGATTCAGGAAAATACTGTAACTTCCATCGCCAGTCGGGGCATAACACGTCAGAGTGCTTTGCCCTAAAGGAAGAAATTTAACGGCTTACCAAGGGAGGGCACCTCCAAGAATTCGTCAAAAAGAAGGACGATCTAGCCCTCTGAGCTGATGAACGGATCGAGAATATCCCCCCAAGACTGAGGAACACCAAACATCCCATGGAGCATGACTAACACAAATTACTTTGCTACAGTCGCATTGATATGATAGCTGGGGGACCTGTTGGGGCCGATTCTAAGACTACTCGAAAACGTACCTGGAGGGAGGCACAAAGGAGTTCTAATAGACCAAGAGAAGTGATGGTGATTAAGCCCAAGGAGCCCTGGGTCGAGGAGGATATCATGTTTAGTGATAGGGACTTAGTCAATAAACCCCATCGGGAGGGCAAAACACACAGTTGTCCGATGGTGGTAACTCTAAATGTTGCAAACTTTTCTGTATCTAAAACTTTAATTGATAATGGAAGCTCCACAAACATTATCTTTTACTCAACTCTTGAGAAGATGAAACTCCGTAAGTGCATTCAATTTGAAACTATTAGAACTCCTTTAACAGGTTTTGGAGGATCGGAATTTTATCCTAAAGGTCTAATTCGGCTGATCACCTCCACGGGAACACTTTCTAAGAGGGCGACACTAGAAATCAAGTACCTGGTGGTTAACCAGCCCTCGGCGTTTAACATCATTTTCAGACGACTGGGGTTGATCAAATTCAAAGCTATAATTTCGACCTACCATTGACTTGTCAAACTGCCAACCCGTGAGGGGATAGAGGAATTGAGATGCGATGTAGCAACAGCTTCGACATGTTACTCGATATCCATAGAGAAAGTAAAATTACCCAACAAACAAGTGTTGCCAGTAGTTCCTCTACCAAACCTCGACGACAAGGATTTGGTAGATCGAGACCTTCTTGACCCAGAAAGATCGCATAAGATGAATTCAGACCTGGCAGCTAAGAGGAGAAAGTTGTTCGACGGAAAGATCGAGGTAACAAATGAAACCCAATAGGTCGTTCTGGTCCCGTGTCAACCCGAAAAGACTACCAACGTGGTAGTGTCATGAAAGGGTAAGGAGGTTGAACACTGTATGCTGATCTAATTTTTATAAGAAAACGCAGATGTCTTTGCATGGAGTGCCTCAAATTTAGAAGGGATCGACCTAAGCATCATAATGCACCATCTAAATGTCGACCCCACCTTGAAGCCTATCAAATAAAAGCTTAGAAACCAAAGTGTGGTTAGGAACGAGATCATCGAGTAGGAGGTCAATAAGTTGCTCGAAGCAGGAAACACACTCCGAAGAAATACGTGGATTTGGTTGTGTAACATCGTCTTAACGGCTAAAACGGGGGGCAAATGGATAATGTGCAATGACTTCACAGATCTCAACAGAGTTTACCCTAAAGACCCCTATCCCTTGCCACGAATTGACCAGTTGGTCGACTCGATAACAGGATGTGAGTTGATGAGCATGATGGATGCTTTTCAGGGGTACTATCAGATCTTCCTGGCCCCGAAGGACTGGAAGAAGACAACTTTCATAGTCATAAAGGGTCTATATTATTTCAAGGTTATGCCCTTTGGACTTAAAAATGTTGGTGCATGTATCAGAAGCTTGTCAACAGGGTTTTTGAGAAGGTGATTGAAAAGACCATGGAAGTTTATGTGGACGACATGATAGTATGGAGCAAGAAATCATGTGACCATCTCGAAGACCTGGTCCGTACATTCGATCAACTCTGAGAATATCGATTGAAGCTCAACCCGAGCAAATTCACGTTCGGGGTCGAAAGAGAAAAATTCTTGGGATACATGGCAAGCTATAGAGGCATCGAGGAAAATCCTAAAAAGATAAAAGCTATCACTTTACTTTATCGACCCCAGACCGTACGGGAGGTGTAATGCTTGGTAGGAAGGATCATTTCCCTCAATCGATTCATTGCGAGATCAGCAGAAAGAAACCTTCATTTCTTTAAAATCCTGAGAAACAAAAAGAATTTTGAATGGACAAAGGAAAGCGATCCATTTGAGGATTTAAAAGCTTACCTAGAATCCCTACACCTGCTTGCTAAGCCTGAGCAAGGGGAAAGGTTGTATATGAACTTGGCCATTTTCGATCAAGCAATCAGCTCTATTTTGGTCTCCATTCAAGATAAAAAGCACGTGTCGGTGTACTATGTTAGCAAGATTCTCCATCGAGCTGAAATTCGACATCTAGATATCGAAAAATTTGCTCTGGCCTTAGTGCATACCTCAAGAAAGTTGAAACCATATTTCCAAGCTCACTCTATAACTGTGGTAACTGACTAACCTTTGAGGCAGGTGTTCGAGAAGCTAACTGCATCAGGAGGGTTAGTGAAATGGACGGTCGAGTTGAGATAATATGATGTAAGCTATCAGCCTCGAACCGCCTATCAGGAGCAGGTCCTAGCCGACTTTTTGATTGAGAAAGAGGCCCCTTTCTCGACCCCACACATTTTGACCACCTGGGTTTTATCGGTTGATGGCTCTTTGACCACATCTGGAGGAAGGTGGGGGTGTCCCTAAGGAATGCTGAAGGAGATGATCTTGATTTCGCCATCTGTTTGAACTTTCCAGCTATAAACAATGAGGCTGAGTACGAAACACTTATTGCAGGAATGAAAATCGCTCGAGAGCAGGGGGTCGAGAAGTTGACGGCTTTGATGGACTCTTAACTCGTGGCCAGCCAGGTAGCATGAACATATGAGGTAAGGGAAGGCACGATGGTGAAATACTTGGCAAAAGTGAAGACATTGGCCCGGGAATTTAAGGATTTCAAACTTGAGCAGGTGCCATGAGAGGAAAATGAAAGGGTAGATGCCCTATCCAAGGTGGTGAATGGCTTAAGGGGAACTAGAGGCAGATCCATTATATTTCTGTCCACTTGCGCTCGAGTGATCGATGCTAATGCTAATGGGGCCATGACTATCAACCTGGCAGAGCCTTGCTGGTTGGACGAAATCATCCTGTTTCTCAGAGATAGAATAATCCTAGAAAATCGAGCGGAAAGGCATCGACTAATATCCCAAGCAACTAATTATGTACTCGATCCTGACGAAAAGCTATTTAAAAAATCCTTCACTGACTGAGCCAAGAGGTTCCTTCGGCCATCTCACGTAAAGGATGCGCTAGAAGAAATATATAGCAGATCTTGTGGAAACCACGCAGGAGGCAAATCTTTAGCCAAGAAAATTGGGAGAAGTGGATTCTATTGGCTGACAATGGTAAAAGACTCGATCAATTTTGTAAAAAGATGTCCAAACTGCCAAAGGCATGCCAATCTCACCCACCAGCGTCCAGCCGAGATGATTCCTATCAATATTGCCTGGCCTTTTGACCAGTGGGGGATCGATTTCATTGGACCTTTTCCTTTGGTGCCTCGTCAGTGCCAGTTAGCGATCGTCTGTGTAAAATACTTCTTCAAATAGGTCGAAGCAGCAGCAGTCCCAAAGATCACCTTCAGAGTTGTAACGCATTTTCTATGGAAGAACATCATATGCCATTTTGGTATTCCAAAAGCCATCATCTATGATAATGGGCCACAATTTTGAAGTGAACAACTCCGAGCATACTGCACAGATATGGGAATTAGCCAATAATTCACTCAGTCGGACACCCTCAAGCAAATGGTCAGACAGAAGTCACAAATCGAATAAACCCATCTCGAGGCCAAAAAAAGCACCTGGGCTGATGAACCTAATAGAGTCTTATGGACCTATCGGACCACCCCTCGAACGGCCGAAGGTAAAACTCTATTCTTACTCATTTACAGGTCGGAAGCAGTTATCCCTACAGAAGTGTTATATAAAACCGCTCGAGTGTCCCATTCCCAGCTGGATCGAAACAATGAGAACAGGGCGTTTGAGCTTGATACCATAGACAAGAAAAGAGAGCAAAAATACTGCCGCATGTAGTAATATCGAGCGTCCGTCGCTCGAAGTTATAACAAAAAGGTCTTACCAAGAGATTCCAAAGTTGGAGCCTTAGTCCTGAAAAGTGTCGATGTTACCCGACACATGGGAAAACTCGACCCAAACTAGGAAGGACCTTTTCGCATCTGCAAAGTGGGAAAGAACAAATCCTATCACTTGGAAGAGATGGAAGGAAATCCAATTCCTCGATCGTGGAATGCCCACGGTTTGAGGCGATTTTATGTTTAAGCAGCACTTTGTAAGTTTAGACTTTTATCGTTTTAATGAAAAGCTTTTATTTCATGTCAGATCAATGTTTCGTTATGTATCCTCGTGATTCTCTTTTGCTTAGCCGAATTGAACATGTGTCATTAAGAGATGCTAATTCATTCAATCCCACACCCCCCTTTTGTTTGAACATACGTTGTGAATAAACATTAATTCGAGCAATTGGGCAGATCACAATAACAAATTAAAGAACGGACATGCATAATAAATAATGCTAATTTGACTAGAAAATTGATAACTTTATTAATAAAAGAGCAAAGTTATAAAAACGAGCATGAGGCTCTTTGGATTTCGCGAGCGAGAGTGCTCGTCGACCCACCCAGGTCGATCTAACATTACATTTTGGATTTTTCAATAAGAGCTAAACTATCGACATATACAAGCGTCGATCCTAAAACTAACCGACTTATAAACAAAAAGGTAAAACCCTCATTGAGGGAAAAGTTGATGCCAGTTACAGTAAATGTCAATTGTTGGGGGGATGGCTCGAGGAGGGTCGGTAGGCTGGGTCTAGGACTTCTTTGATCTGTGGGTTGTCTTATAAGCTTGCAACCTCTTTTTGATGGCACATTGAAATCCACCGCGTCAAGCATATCATCAGGAACCCTTAAGCCCGAGATCTGGGCTCGAACTTGATCGAGCATGAAGTTGAACTCCATCTCTTTCCAATTAGGCTTAGCATCCCAGGGGGCTTTAGACCTCTCATCCTTTGGTCGAGGATCTGGACACTCGATCCCTATCACCGTGGTATCATAATTGGCCAGGAGATAGCCTACCTACCTCATTTGAGCCATGCAAAGCTAGAAGCCTCGTCGAAATTTGTTCACCCTTTGATCATAGAGGAACGAGTAAACATCAAGCTCTCAACATACCACAAGACGACATAATTCTCGATCTCAGGAAGGAGAAACTCGTAGGCTCCCATTGCGGCTTTGATCCCATTCGTACGGCCTTCCTCAACCCCAACTTTGTGGCCTTCAAGTCATGCTTCATTGGAATCCAATCGGGCTTGTTTAAGCTTTCTGATATTTGCTTAATCTTCTCCTCGAGCTCAAACTTCTCTTTGGTAGCCCTCATCAAATCCTCATCGAACTTCTCAAATGAGTTCTCCCTCTCCGCCAGCTTATCCCTCAACTCTTCGGAGACCCACTTCTCCACCTCGAGCTGGACCTTGACTTCGCCCACCAATTGGCGGATGTCTCTCCGCTCAGCATTATCCTTCTCAAGCTAAGCTCACGCTGCTCGGGCCACCCTCTAACGGTGAGCATTGTGAAAAGTCCGGATTACAGCCTGGTAAAAGGGTCTTGAGCATTAAGTTACAAGGAAAAATAGAGAAAATGAAAATTTTTGATGGATAAAATGCTTATGGAAAATAGGTCCCTAGCAAAGTTATCCTCGCTAACCTGATCGTCATCCTGCCATAATAGCTTGTGTTCGGGTTCAGTTTGCAGGGCATAATTGAAATGGCGCACAACACTCAGATCACATAGGTTGCTCACGATGACCTGCTCACTTCTATCCGTCCGGAGAGATGAGATACCCCCAGGGTACTTGGGCTCTGCAACTTGAGCATACTCAAAGAACTTCTTATAGTCGTCTGGGCAGGGGGCCCACTCGACGTCTTCTCCCTTATTATGGGAAGAACATGAGTACACGAGCCAGACTCGATAGGAGGAGCGGGAGGAGGCATCGATTGGCTATCTGTTTGAGTGTTTAAGCCAAATCCCACGACCAGACTCTTCTCTCCCTCTTTCCGACTAGATGGGGTCGAGGGCTTCCCCTTCTTGGAGTGAGAGTCTCTGCTCTCATTGTTCTTCCTCTTCCCTCGACCCAAGCCTTGTGTACCCCATACCAGAAGCTTGGGGAGCTGGGGCTTATGGGACTGGAGCGTGGGTGGCTTGAGCTCCTTGAGTCGCCATTCGGAGAACCTTATCAACCGCCTCTTGAGTTCTCTGCTCATAGGCAGCCACCTCCTCTACGGTCTATGCGGGTTGGTTTTTCTTGTTTCTGTTGGTAGTAAGGGCTTTGATTTCGGCGGCTATGATATCCTTTCGGGAAGCCATGAGAATTGTACCTGCAAATGGAAGAAGCCAATTAGCAAAGTCAAAATTTGAGGCGAAAGTTGAGTAATAAGCTATATGTAAAAGATTGAGGGGTTGAAAGCGAACGTGCTTGGGTGATAAAAATTGAGGACAATATCACTTGTCTCCCATCTCGCCAATCGATTAGACCCGGATTCCTGGGGAGCTTCCTCAGTCGAAGTCTCCACACACTCACCGCCATCATTCCCACTTTCCTTATCAGGACTGACCATCTCATTATGGCTTCCCTCCTCGAAAACCACCTGATCCTCATAAGCGATAGTCAGAGTCCGACTCACTATCCAAAGATGAAGACCCTGAAGAAAGGGTCACCGGCTCGATCCCTAACATCCCACTGGGGTCGGATCCTTATCGGCCTCATCGACTAGACCGTGAGCGTAATACTCAGGGATGTGTTTCCTTTTGGGCATGGGGATTACTCTTGGGAGGCCATATATTAGAGTAAGAAGTGCAAAAAAGAAAAGCTAGTGGTCTAGAAGAGTATCTTAAAGAAAGGAATTGAACTCTCAATCGACTTCTGGAGGCTTCCTAGAATGCTCCTAAGTGCGCCGACCGAAAAAGCTCTCTTGGCTCTTAAAAACGCTTGAATGTTTTTGTGAGTAAAGTGAGAAATGATAGTGACATAGATCCCCTATTTATAGGAGTGGGGCTCAGGATTTGAAGAGTCGGAATGATTACTTCTTGAACCGTCATCAGGCGCAATGATTGCGTCTTTTTCCCCTGACAAAGGTCAAAATTCAAAACTCGAGCCTAAAAAGTCAGCTAAGACGTCGGTCAATGCGTGTACTGATGCACCCTCTAAGTTAAAGGTTGTCTGCCACGTCACCATGTACCTGCCAACCTGGGGGGCTAATGACGAGGCACTTTCTGAAAGCGCCACATGTTGCCACGTGGCATACTGACTAAGAAACAACACGTAGGCTGTATTCTCCACGTGCATTGACACGTCACCTAAATGGCAGGCCGATGACCCACGACCACCAGTTCCCCAGCCAGTCGATGAACTCTCTTGAGACGACATATCGACTAGGCAAGGCGATCGAGCGTCGCTCCCAAGTAGGACCTTTCGATCGTAAGGTCTTCTCGAGCACCTAATCTATCAACCCCACGAGCTGGCTAGAGCATTAAATGCACCTCGAGTGCGTGAAAAGGTGTCACACACCTAACTTGGGCTTATAAATATTCTCAGCATTTATTGAATTGGGAAGCAAGTTCATTGTTCATTCAACTGTCCCTACTTTCTCTACATTATCTTGAGCAAGTACCTGACTTGAGCATCGGAGTACCAAATCTGGGATAAACCCCCATTTTCCAGTTTGGCCTCTAGCTCACGTTTGCTATTCCTTTACAGATTTCACTTGAGAGTTTTCCCCTTTACAAAATCTAAGTGATTCGAGCTCCCGAAATCGACCTTATTCACTCAACAGATTTCGAACACGATAAATAAAGAAGCCAAAATTTTATCATCTCTTTTGTGTTTGTTTAATTGTTATATATTCAAAATATTAGTGTCTTTGGTTGTGTAAAATCCATTAGATAATGTACCAAGAATAACAGAAGTTTTATTCTTCTTAAGGTAGAAATATCCGTTCTTAGTGAAAGTTTCATATCCTTCACAATCTAATATTGGAATGGAAATAATATTACGAATAATAGAAGGTATATACAGGACTTTGTTCAAAATCAAAATGAAAACACCTAAATCTAATCTAAACATCCCAATGGCTCGAGCTTAAACGTTTGATCTATCTCCAACCTTCAAGACGCGTTCTCCTTCTTCAAGTTGCCAAACCTCACTTAGCATCTGTACATTATTACAGATATGAGCTCCAGAGTCAGTATCGAGTACCCAAGAATTAGAATCAATAGATAGATTTACTTCAATAATAAACGCACCTTTCTTTAAAGTATTCTTGTACTCTTGGAAGTTCCTCCTCCGATGGCCTTTCTTGCCATAATGGTGGCAAACGTCCTCTCTTTGATCTCTTTTAATCTTGGCCTTTCTCTTTCTAACCCCTCCTTCGGGTTTAAGAGATCTTTTCTTCTTGGGAACTTTCTTCCTTTTGCCTTTAGAAGGCTTAGAAGAGAGTGTGACCATCATTACTTTGTTATCCCTCTTGATCGTATGTTCAGTAGTCATAAGTTGACTAATTAGCTCAGCTACAATAGCATGAGTATGATTTATGTTGAAGTTCAGCGCAAAAGGGTATAATTATGGTGGAAGCGAAGCGAGCAACAAGTCTACTATGAGTTCTTCACTCTGTGGCATATCTATGGAGGTAAGTTTCTCATTCAAAACAAGAAACTTGAGTCTGTACTCATGGACACTTATACCTTCTTTCATTCTAAGATGAAAGAGCTCCCTAGACGTATTGTACCTTAAAACACGTTCTTTGGGGCGGTACAATTGCTCAAGGTGGTCATAAATCTCCTAAGCGTTTTCCATTGACTCGTACTGCCTTTGTATATCCGGGGATATGTTGGTCAACATGAGGCAACGGGCTTAGAGATTATCTTCATTCCACTTTGCAATCGATTCTCTTTTGGCCTGAGTTGGAGCCTCGCCTTCAGCAACAGGCTCCGCCTCAAAGAGAACATATCTTCTCTTCTCAGAATCTAAAACTATCTTTAGATTCTAAAGCTAATCAGAGTAACTAGGCCCCGTTAACTTATTTGATTTGACGATAGATACTAGAGGGTTTTTAGTTGCCATTCAATTGTAGAGAATACAGAAACTACAACCTAAATGGAAAAAAAAAAAAAAAAGAAATCATAAGCATGTTGAATAATAACGTTATACATATTATCAAGGTCTTTTGAAATATGTTCTCCCACTGTTTTTAAAAGGTCTGTAAATCCCCAATGACCTTATAAGAAACTTATTTTCTCAGTAGATACTAGGATCCCAAGAATTCTTAATTTTGGACCCACGACTCGTGAGATATCCAAAGGTCTAGGAATCGTTAGGTAGGTACGAAATTGCCAATTCCATCTCCATGGAATTTCTAGTAATGTTTTTGCATCATTAATCTTTCAATCATGGACCTACAACTCGTGAAACATTCATATCTACTTCAATGTTGAGCAGAACCCATCAATCATAAGATCTCAACCAAACTTCGTCTGGAACGATCGACGACTCGTGTGACATCGCACATCTTAAAATGATCAAGAAATATCAATCACCTAAGGTGATCAATCAAGAAACTAAGATTTAATAAGCTGCACTAGTTACCCCACGACTCGTGAGACAACAATTAGCTTACCTATTAACTCTTAAATCCAATTGATGGAATGCTAGGAATTTTATTACCTTAATAGAACACCTATTTATTCAGAATTGCTCAATATTTTAAACTAGGGATTTTCGAGTTAATCGGAGAGTTGTCCGATTTGACCTCACCTACATATAATGTTATCCAATTTTAATTATTAATTTCACATAAAATTTTAACAGATAACATGTCCTAGCATAATACTAATTATGAGATGATCATGGGTATCCTATCTTATACGTAATTATGGAAGCCACTCCATAATTACTAGTTCTAAACATTCATGCCACATAAACTGATATTTCTGTACCAAAAAAAAAACAGATAGCTCACATAAGGGTATAGAATTTAACAAAAAACCCTAATATATTACATTAATAGAAAAACTACCCTCCCTAACATTTTGACGGGTATTCAATTATGGCACCTTTCTCCTTGATATGTGGATCCATCTTGCTCCTTGGGTGCTTATCTCCAATATGAAAGAAAAACTTCACTTCCTAAGTTCTACTCTCTTTACATTTCTACTCTCTTTACATAAAATAATATGGTTCAATCTTCATATTGACTATAGACAAATACACGGGGCATACCCCGGCCCAAAAACAATAATAATGAATGCCATATAATAAATCAAGCAAAGCAGGCACATAAGTAGAGCTCCAACTCCCAATTGAAATAACGCAACTATGAGGCTTCGACCCCAATTGAAATCATTCATATGTAGAATTTAAAACATCCATAAGACTAACCCATGATCACCTAGCTAAACAAGCATAATCCGCATGAAATTTAAATTTACTGATTAAATTTAAAATTCTCTTAACTTCAAGTACTAATAACTTAAGTAATTTGAATATGAACATTCAAAAATCGAATTCGGATCATGACAAAACCTCAATTAATTCATGAATTAAATTATTGTCGAAATACCATTCGAAGTGATATAATAATTTTCTAAAAATTTAACTCAATTTTAATCCATAAAATCTCAATTTAATATTTATTTTAAAAATAAATAATTTTACAATAAAATAAAAAATTTCAATTACGGATAAAAATAATCTGATTAAACACGGCAGGCCCCGCATGAGGCACACGGCGTCGTGCGCACGAGGCTCATACGAGCTGCGCGACAGTCGCTCTCACAGCCCGGCAGGGTCGCCTAGGCAGCATCGGGCATCACCGCGTGACAGCAGCAGGTGTTGGAAAACACGAAAGAGTTGAGCAGCGGAAGTTTAAAATTTTCCAAAAGTTTAATTGTAGACTTGTAATTTTCGTATCGTAACGTTGGGTGTCTAGAAACTTACGAAGATAGAAGCTTTCTAGTGATGTCGTTACCGCCTAACGAACACCCTTCAAGCAGAAAGTCCCTCGAACAACCTTCGATGAGATCCCAAAGCAGCGATCCTCCAAAGCGTATCCACACCAGTCCTAGAACACGATCAAGCGAGTGAGAATGCTAGTTCTATGGCTTGTGTTAAAGGCTAGGATAATTTTTCTTTGAAAACTTTTCTTTTATTTTTCTCAAAAACTTATCACTTCGTGATTGTTGGTCTAAAGAATAAGAGAAGCACCAACCCTTGTATTTATACAAGTGTGGATTGAGCCCCTAGGGTTTCCAAAACCTAATGGCCTTTGTTTTCTTGCTCACTAATTAACTAATTTAATTGGAAGAATAAGTTCCCAACTTAATCTCCAAGTCTTACAAGAATAACCTTCCCTCTCCTACAATAGAAAGTTGGACTTTTCAACTTTCTTAAAGTTAAAAGTCAAGATTCAAAGCAATTAATTCCCAATTAATTATTTATTGGGTTAAGCTTATTTGAGAATAGTCTTAACAATTAATTCAATAATTAATGAAAAGACTAAAATTAATTAATTACAATTTAATCAATTAATTTCTAGAAAATAATTCACTAGTGGAATAATCCACACGGCGAAGCCACGCAATAGCCGCGTGACACATGATACGTGGCAGTCACGTGTCATTGACACGTGGGAATGCCTACATGCTTTGCTTCGTTTCGATCAACCATTTTGATCCTTCGTTAATCGTATTAACATCCTACCATAACCCTCGTGTTCTGGGATTTGTGTGTGACCCTTTAGGTTCATTATTCGATTAGCAGTGATAGTAATTAATCAATTCCCTAATTAATTAATCACTTCAGAGATCACACTACCGTAACTAGCAATGGGTGTGTGACCCCTAGCCGAATAACGAAATGAATCGAAGAACCTTTCAGTCAATGACAATCAGTGAAATACGATCCTCCTACAACTCCATCTCTCAATCAACAACTAAGGCATGAGAATATTCTCAGAGCCCAAATATTCTGGATCTTTAAAGTTAAGTTCGTTTCATATCCATTTCGATCTCAATCCTATAAAACCCCATTTTATAGATGTCTTGATCTTTTATCCACCTTGGCCAAGGGTTTAAAGTTTAATGGATTATGAACAACTCAATCAGTAAGAGATCATTCTTGTTCTTAATAAGTGTAGGTCCTTTATCGATTCTACTAATTGTACATATGCCACTTATGTAATCCCAAGATAGACCGTGGTTCAGGTGTCTATATGACGACACCCTTTTGAGCCTATATCAAAGATTATAGAGTTAGCTCATATGAGACATTACAGAATCTCAAGTCTAAGGATTAATGAATCACGTCATTGACTTGTGAGATATTTCCTAATCTGGAAGTGTTTGGAAACTTCCTTTCCCATTTAAGAATGTTCTCACGCGGGACATCTCAGTGATGGAGTTCTTGTAACAATCACCCTCATGTATTATGAACGCATCAACGTATGCACTTATCACTCCATGAAATTGAGTGATCCTTCAAAAGGACATAATCACACAAGCAAGTCTCAGCAGAGTCAATGTAACAGCCCTAACCTGGGCCGGGTTGGAAAAGGTAAAGTAAAGGGGTTATTCAAGAAGCGTTTACAATCTCGATCCTTATTTACTCTTTCATGCATTGCCTTCTTATGTGGCTTATGTGCTATAGTTTAATTAAAAGTTCGTAATTTAATTATTTCCTTTATCGAGCATATATCTTGAAACTTTTCTCATAAGAATCTTAGAACTCTAGTATACATCCCTTTCCAGCACCTAAAACCCCTTCATATATTTCAAAACCTATTCCTACAATTTTAGGTTAGAAATTACGAAAATACCCCTACTACCCTAGAATTTTTCTACAATTCCCGAAGTACTTTTACCACCCAATATTGTGACCAAAAGAATTCTCACATTATTTCGAGGATCTTGACACTCTCCGTGAACCATGATTCCCATCCTAACTCTAGTAGCATCAAAAACCGGCAAAACCTCGCTTATAGTTTGATCGTAAATAACTCTATACTCATCTACTTTTCGATATTCAATATTATAGTCAAAACGACCCTTGAATTATTTTATGAATTTTCATACATTTACCAAAACTCGATTCCACCCATAGCAGATTTTATAAATATTTTTCTTTTTAAAAATTATCATTTTATTTTAAACAATTAAGCTTTCATTCAATATTCGAAATTTCACTTAAAACGTTTCTTGAATTTTTCTCTAAACTATGATAATTTTTCCAACCTTTAAACTTCATCATAGCTTCGTTTATATAATTTTCTCATAATTTTCATCATCTTTAACGTTCATGATTTGTAAACGGAAACTTTAAATATTCCACATTTATAATCATGACGAAGCTTATTTTTCACTCGTTCTTTCATTAATTTACTACTTCAAGTTGTCACCTCTCGACTCTTGAATAAATTTTATACCATTTTACATTTATTTTTATTCCAAAATAAACCTTCTAGAAAGATTTATTAATTGGATACCATTTCTCCACAAATCCTATATAATTACCAAGCATTTGTTTAAGCTATAGTTCAACCACATTTCTCATTTAATTACCAAGCATTTCTTTGAATTAGGAGACATCCACATCTCCCTTAAACTCTTAAAAATTGCATAAAGACCCCTCATGACTACCTATAAATACCCCCACAAGCATCATTTCTAACTCACAAATCAACACACAAAATTTCTCCCCTCACTCTCCTCCCACACGCCATACCCCTTCCATTCAAGAGACAAAGGTTAGTTTTTGTGCTTTAATTTATGCTTTATTTTATATTTAAATTATGCAATTTAATTTATATTTTATATGTTCTAAATTATGTTAGAGAATTATGCTTTAGGAAATTTATTTTCATGAATTAAAGTTAGGAATTTAAATTAAGAAATGCATGTTCATTATATGAATTTATTTAAATATGTGCTTGAATGTTCGTAATTATGTTCTTGAATGTTAGAACAAATGCATGTTTAGAAAATTTAATTAGGAATTATTTTTCATGGAATGTTTATATATTTTGCTATATTATGCTTCAAATCTTATGTTATGAATATGAACATGATCTAATATACCTAATATGTCCTATGAATATTCAAGTAGACTTAAGAACATGTTCTTGATGTTCTTGAAGTATGTGTGTGTACTGTGTGCTAGTGTGTGTTTGATTTTATGTTTAAGAACATTTAATCCCCTATGTTTAAATAGTAAGCGTTTTTCAATAGTAACTTTGACTTTTGACTTTAAATATGAACTTTGACTAATAATATCATGTAGTAATTTCAAGAATTAATATAAAATACAATTTGGGTTTTTTTTAAGAAAGGACTTTTGTCTAACGATTTCAAAATCGAGATTTAATAACGTTTTAAAATCGGGTTCACTTTTATTAAAAATAAACCTTAACTTGGATTCATGATTTGAATAGGAATTTCTTGGTTAATTCGGTTGTATAACTTTAGTATCAGTATGTTTTACAATAATATTTCAGTTCTAGATTACCGAATTTCCTGTAAATTTACTGTTATTCATTGTTACAACATGGTTTAATTGCGCTCATTCATGTGTCTCACTAGTATAGAAAGATCTTAGTTCTCTAAGTCCATAGTAGTTCACTACTTTCAGGAACTAGGTCTGGACAGTGGAACCCCGAATACTTTACTTGATTCTGTATCGCAGCAGGTGAGGTTAAAATATTTTCAACTGGGATTATGAGTCTACATATAAAATATTTTATTATTCATCCTAATAAAGATTCAGTCTTATTTTTCCTAATTATAGTATTATCCCCTTTCTGGGAAAATATCTGATATACGGATGCTTATTATCCTATTATATCAAACAAAATCCTTGTTTAAGTATAAGTTACAAACATATCATACTCAAGTCTGTTTTGGAGAGTATTGATATAATGTAACTCTATTCTGTATCTGTATCTGTATCTGTTGGGCCCGGTGGTACGGTAGAACTAATAGCCGGGTGGCAAGGGCCATCGTCTATTACTATACCTGCCGCCAAATCTGATCTTATTATTGGTTTAACTGGAGGTTCGTTATTCCACATTAAGTGACAGGAAAGGTACGTCCCTCCCTCTGTCTGTATCTGGATCTCGAGGGGTTGCTCTCGACAGATCATGGAGGAAGAAGGCTGGATTGATTCTGTTATTTCTGATTTTGTTCTGTTTAAGGAGTAAAGGATGGAGAACGCCTACTTGCAGGGCATTAATACTTTATTGTCGTGCGGTTCATATTTTCAAGAATCTGATACCCAATCCTTTATTGCCCTTTTTCTCAAAATAAATATGAACCAAATATTCGTATTGATTACTATTTTATTGATTTCCGGTATAATACTATCAATCTATTATTTTATTAACAGTTTCAAACTCCAACTTTTATAGTCAAATACCTTTTTCAAATATACCTATACGTATATATGTAGTTCCAACTACCCCCCTCACTTGGTCAATTTGACTAACCCTCGTACTTTATAAATCATGGTTTCAGGTTCAACAAACGCTTACTAGAAGGTATCGTAAAGCTTAGTGTGTCTTTCGTTTGGCATGATAGTTCAAGGTTCTTTAGAATAAGTTAGATTTACGAGATTGTAATTACCTAATACGGCCATTACATGGTCACTACCTTCGACATCTATACTATGCCATCACTGGCTTGTTTTTTCCCCTATCATAGTTTCAAAAGTTTTAAATTATCAATATTTCCGCTGCAGTGTTTTAATACTCTGATATTGTATAGCACTGTCCGTTCGCCGAAGTGTTTCTCAGGTGATAGGCCTCACATCCACTCGGGAGATACTACGGTGCGGGGTTGTAGTGTATAGGGGTGCTACAGTCAAGGTCGACACTCCCACTGTCTGTCGGACTCATTGACTTGGAGAAGTTTCTAATCCTCGTCTATGGAGTTAAGAACTTGTTTCATGTGTCGTTCCCATAATGACAAAGTTCTTCAAGGCCTTATCGGATTAGGGGAGTTCAATACATGCAAAACACAATCAACCAAAACAGACATAAATAAGCACATAAAGAAGTGATTACCTATGAACAAAATCATTCCATATATTATTCAAAGACTGTTTGTGATTCTACAAGGAAATAGTAAAGCCAAAAACTGCTTTAAGGGCACTATTCCTAACAGCAGGAGTTATGCGTGCAGCTCTACCCACTGCATACGGCAGGTGATAGACGTGTGCCGTGCGCGCGAGCGCCGACTGTGTCAGATGGCCAGTCCCGTAAGGGATGGTGGTTTGTACGATGCCCCAACCGGATCCCCGGACCTAGAGGTCCCGCGGAGTGCCGCCCGTATGGCTTAGTCAGGGTTTGCTAAGCGTTTACCCTGATTCAGCCGCATAAGCGCAAAACAAAACTATGGTAATCTAGAGTAACAACTCCAAGTGAAAACCAAAGCAACTGAAAACAGCGAAAATGATATCATAACATAAAATTAAGGTAAAGGTCCTAAAGTGAGAGTCCAAACAGAAATAGAGTAACTAGACTTACATACCGACCCCGAGAGACTAATGACAAAACAAGTACGAGCAAACAGCTACCGCTTTCGCCCTTATATGGGGCTTAAGCTTACAAAACGCATAAATATATACATTCCCCGAGGTGGGGTGTTGTACATCAGCGATAAAACGGCAGGCAAGACCACTCTAACTTCTCTAATCCAAGTGTTGCTCACCTATCTCCTGGTCTCACTCAAAAATATCTGAAATACGGGTCAAAAGAGAGGAGTAAGTCAAACTGACTTAGTGAGGTAGGCGGAAGAATGCAGAACATTAAATAATAACAAAACCATAATCGATGCATGAGCAGGCAAGGAACATTATACATAGGATATACATGCATATGAACGAGCTATGAACGATCTCTCCCTTTTTATCGCCTAAAACCAAAATCATAAATTAACTCCAAACACCAGTGTCGGGGTATCCCCCAACTAACAGAGGTCGAGAGTCCCACGTGCCCGTGAGATCATCTCTTCGGCTATCCACTCGAGACCATCTCCGAATCTCCAAATGGTAGCGTCAACATGTGGGAATTACCTCACACAGCTACGACCGCGGCCCGATACCGCCCAGTCGGTCTGATATTGAGAGTAATCCCGTGGCCCAGAACTACCCCGTGGGCGTCCCCATGAGTGCAATCAAATAGTAACATACCAGAATAGCTCGTTAAAAAGAACGGTAGATTCTTTTCAAACAAACGAAGGATTTAATGCAATACTTATAGACAAGAAATCATTTTTACTAACAAAATTGTTTTCTTGGAACTAATAACTAATAATCAAATATTTATATACATAAATATAACATAACGGGAATAAAAATTGAAATCATTAAACAAAGGTCTTACGAAGGCTGGTATGATAATATAGATATACGTATTTCAGTTTTCAAGGTAAAATTTCCTCACCGTATCGATTCGCAGCTGATCCTAACTCGCCTGACAAAAGACAAACACGGTTCTATGTCAAAAATACTAAATCCAAAAATCCTAATCTGACCCTAGTACTAGCAATAAAATAAATAAGTTGTAATCACAATTACATTTCCCATACATGCATGTACAATATTCGGTACATGTACACATGCACTCAATCAACTGAACTGCAACAGTAAGGTACAAGACTCCGTACCATATAATTGAAATGTATCTTCTACTTATTAATATCAAGTTCTTTAAATTTTAACAAGTCACTTATTAATTTTTAAATTAGACAAACGCAACAGGGGTGTCCTATTATTACTTTATGCATTCAAATAATGTGTTGAATAAAATATTGTAATTACATAACATGGAATTAGTAGATTGATTGATTTACTTTAATCTAACAGGTAGCATAAAGTATTTTGGCTTTTAAAAATGAAATATAATTATTTAGCAATCATTCAATTCCATTAGAAATACGAATTATACCACCTTTTCATTAATTTCATAAGGTACATGTAGTAAGAATATATAATATTATTTAATTGTTACTCACTTAATTAACAATTCTAATTAAATTATTATTAAGGCCTAATCTTTGAGGCAATTGTCAATTATTATCATTAAAGCTAACTAAAAGGCATTTAATGTCTCAATTGTTATCTAGCAGTAGTATTACAAGCAAGGTATAAATAAAATAATATTACTAAAAATGAGATATTATGAAAATGATATGATCGCTCGATCAAGTTGTAATTAGAACCCAACTTTCAGCAATCCAATGTATGAAAGTGTAAATTTGGTAAAGACTATACACACATGACTTCACTGATTGTATCCATTGATTTCCTTCCAACTAAAGCTCCACTGGGACGAAAAAGTAAATATGTGAAGGGTTATGGTTTATTTTAATATTACTAAATCCCCTCTATCATCTACTTAATTAAGTAACATGTTAAGAAACAAAGGATTTGGTGTTTTACTAATAAAGTGGTGAATCGTGTGTAGTGGTGGAGTAAATTCAAAGGAAGTAACTAGAAACTAAAACATGTTACCTAATTAATGTATTACGACCAAGTTCACCAAATAAATGAATCACATCATCATTTCATTTGTTGTAAGTTAATGGAGACCTTGGGAAAGAAGCCATACCTTTCCTTTGTCCGAGAGGGTGAAAGAAAGAGTTGAGAGGGTTAAAGGCATTCACTTGTTTTGTTGATATTAATAAATGCTAAATCATTCCTAATTGGTATGTGGTGAGATGGGATGAGGGTCACGTCCCAATCTTAAATGTTAAGGAAACATTCAATATTCATTAATTAAAAAAATTAAGTTGTATGTGTATGAATTGAGAAACGGACACTTGGACGACATTCCCTTGCCTCCATTTTATAATTAAAATAGATATGGACTCTTGTAATCAAATGCTAATTTTTTTTAATTATTATTATTATTATTATTATTATTATTAAACGTATTTATTTTAAAGTTTTGAATACCTTTGGTTGAAAACTTGTTCATTGAAATATAAATATCTAGGTGTATGTAAAATTAGTATTATCATAATTTAAAACTATCCATAAATATTTTTATTAAAGGGATATGTGATTATTTCCTAAATATAATTGGATCAAGTAACATTATATATTTAAACAATTAAATTGCGCAGTTAATATGCCAAATAACATGTATGCATGTTGTGATGTAATATTTTCCTAATTTATATTTTCTTGTGTTTCTAGATATCGGGTTGTCACAACTCTCCCCTCCTTGAAAGAATCTGGTCCCCAGATTCTCTCCGCTATTGGTAAATAATCTCGGATGGTGTTTTTTCATCTTCTCTTCTAGCTCCCAGGTAGCTTCTTCTGTCTTTTGATTCCTCCATAATACTTTTACCATCGGAATCCTTCCATTCCGGAGTTCTTTATATTTGCGATCCATAATGCGTACCGGTTTCTGCGTATATGTAAGATTTGGTTCTAGTGGTATCTCTTCTGATGGTGTTAGGTGAGATCCATCTGGGTGATATTTGCACAGTTGCGAGATGTGGAAAACATTGTGAATTCCTGTAAGGTTTGGTGGTAGATCCAATCGGTATGCAACTTCTCCAACCCGTTCAGTGATCTCGAATGGTCTGATGTATCGTGGGCTCAGCTTTCCTCTTTTTCCAAATCTTTGGATTCCTTTTCTAGGAGAGAGTTTGAGGAATACTCGGTCACCTACTTCAAACTCCAATTTCTTTCTCAGGCGATTGGCATAACTTTTCTGGCGGTCTTGGGCAATCTTCATTTTCAATCTGATGTTTTGCACTTTGTCAATTGCGTCCTGAATTAATTCTGGTTTTGTTGCTCTACGATGTCTATTGTAACACCCCGACTCACAGTCGGTACAGGTAAATTATGTGATTTAATATTAATTGCGTTCTAGATTAATTGTATACGACTTATATGAATTATTTGAACTTATATGAATTTATTTGAATTAATGTTGTATGTGATTTAGTCGTTTTATTTGAGTTGGCCTTGTTTGAACCCGTAATTGTTGAACCGAACCAACTTGAACCAGAACACCTTGAACCGAACCCGTGAACCAACCGGTCCAGCCTTAAAGGCTGAACCATTCTTTCCTCTCTTCATTTCTAACGTAATAACAGCAGCAACCAAGCCAAGCAAGAGCCAAAACTCAAGTTGATCATCGAAACTTCCCAAGCCAAGATCTCCCTCGTTTCTTCGCCTTTTCTCGAACTTAGGTGTGTTTCGTAATCCCCTCGTCGTGCTCGTCATTTCTATGGTTTAATTTCTGAGTTTGGAGTGAGTTTGGTGTGCCTTTGCTTCCCTACGTGAATAGTAAGGGTTTAGCTAAAAATGTGAATACTTGCTCTTTGCTTGATGAGTTTGATTCCTAGCTTCATATATGAGTTGTAAATGTTGTAGGTGTTGTATTTATTGCATTTAATCCTTGGTTAGTTGAGCATTTATTGAGGATCATGATTTTGGCTTGAATTTTGCATTCCTTTGATCATGCCTTTTATTCCGTTTTTCTTGAGTTATTTGAGTGTCAACTTGTCAAGCATGATTTATGTGTATTGTTTGAGCATTTGGAGAAGTTTTGGCAACTTTAAGGTTTGAATTTTGGCCATTTTGGCACAAAAATGGAGCTTCCCCTGTTTCTGTAATGAGATTCTGTTCCAGCATTTCGAACCAGGCCGGAACGGCCGTTCCCATCCCAGTTACAAACTGGGAACGACCGTTCCCAGGCCATTTTACTGTTCCTGCCGAGAGTGGGAACGGCCGTTCCCAGTTTATACTGGGAACGGGAACGGCCGTTCCCATGGCCGAAACCTTTCTTTTTAGCTACTGGGTCAAATCCATGAGGGTGGATTTTTCCCTTTGGAAAAATCCACGGGGGTGGATTTGAGGCAGTAGGTTTGGAAAAATCCATGAGGGTGGATTTTTCCCTTTGGAAAAATCCATGGGGGTGGATTTTGCCACTTTTTCTCTTTGCCTTAATTATGCAATTATATGACTTTGATTGCTTTTCTTTCGCATGTTAAATGTTATAACTCGGGTTTTATTGCTTAATAAATTGTAAATAAGTATGTGTGCTATCAATTGTGAATTATATGACTTAATTGAGACATTTTATATGTGAACATGACTCATGCATTTTGTCGAGCGTCCTATTTGGTTCATATAGAGTCTAAGTCTTGGGCTTTCGTGTTTTCTTTTCAGAGGAGGTTCCAGTTGACGAGCCCGAGGCGTAGGTTGTTCACGTCTGCTCGTATTTTGGTCACGCACAAGGTGAGGTTTAGGATTTTTATTAGTTAAGTGACCTAAAGCCTTATGTGGTGTTTTCAAGCCGTGCATGTGACTATATATTATATATATAGATATGTATGTGCTGATTAGAATATGTTTATGACCTTGTGAATACGCTTGCTTTGGGAAAGGTATTATATAAGCCTATGTAAGCTAAGTTTTGGGAAAAGGCTTTACAATTCTGTTAGCGAGATTGCCATGAAAGATTTGGCATTTGTTATGATTTGTATGTGTGGATCCAAGGAGCTACGGGTAAGGAACCCTCGGGACGGTACGGGCCGTCGAGGTTCGGCCTGTGCGTAGTCTCCATCCGATATATCACACGCGACCCCTGGGAGTTTGGGAAGGCGTGATATTTCGATGCCTTCGGCGTAAAAACCGGGGAGGGCACGATGTGGGTTCGCTACCCGTCGTGAGTCTGTATATGTATGGATGGTTAGGGCCGCCGGTGGCTCTTCCATCATTGGTGTAGAGGTTGATATGTATGATTTCCGTTTTGTTTGTTCTGAGGAGTAAAGGTTGGAAGCTCGTTCTCACCGAGCATTATGTATGCTGTGTTATATCAGGAAGTATGAATCGGGATAGTGTTTATGAAATGTTTTAAAGTATATGTATTTGTTTTGGAAAGTTTTAGTTTGTAAAACCTATTCCGGTTCATAATTTCACCCTTTGCTTTGTGCTCTGCTTTATATATATATAGGGTGTGGGTGTGCGTTAGCCCCCTCACACAGTCAGTTGACTGACCCTCGTTTACTCTTTTAGTTGCAGGTTTTGGGAGCGTGAGCTAGGCGGAGAAGTGTGTCTTCTTTTGCACTTGTCGGTCTAGGTCTCGTTAGGTGCATTTACATACCTGCACTTTATTATTTTGTAGTTGTACAGCTATGGTTTGTATATACTTGTAATTACTATTTTGCTCGAGCCGTGATGGCTTTTGTACGGGTTGTAGTGTTGGTACCTATATGTAAATACTACATGGATTGGTGTGGGTTGGTACCTATGTATATATGTGATGATCGTTGCTTGATGCTTTTATTTATTCGCTTCCGCATACTCTGATTTGGTGTTGTTTAGCTCCGCCTAGCCTAGAGTGTGTGTTTGGTCTCCCGTTCGCTATGATTCGGATTCGGGTACGGACATCCCATTTCGTATTCGGGTTCGGATTATGGTGCGGGGGATGTGGCCCTACGTGTGGGTGCTACATCCTTAAGTGGTATCAGAGCGCGGTTGCAAAACCGGGCTCTAGTGTCGTGTGGGTCTGTCTAGGTCGTACGGCTTAGGACAACGTGATTTTGTGATCGTGTGTAAGTGTGCATACATAATTTGGGTATGTGATTACTTGACTGATTGATTACTTGTTTACTTGATTATTTTCTTAAATTGTATACATATTCATACACTAATGTACATGCATCTATATTGCTTGAATCTATGAATTTCAGGATGCCTCCAAGAAGACATAATAATCGTGAACGAACACCTGATTTGAACGAGCCGGCTCCACAGAATGCACCTCCGCCACCACCTATGAATGCGGAGAATATTGTCCAAGCCCTACTTAATCAACTCCAACAAAATCAAAGGGGTAATGCAAATCCGGGTGAAGGACAAGACATTTCCGCCGTGTATAGGGACTTCCGAAACAACAACCCTCCAAAGTGGTATGGAGGTGATGATATCAAGGCGGAAGAGTGGTTGTCCGAGATTCGAGGTATTTGGGAGATATGTCCGGGAAGTTCCCAGGACAAGGCCATTTGCACGGGTCGTATTATTCAAGGGCCAGCGGCTATTTGGCTTAGGAGTGTGAGGTCCAGGCTTGAGAGAACGGGTATGGAATTCAATTGGGAGACGTTTGTGCAGAAATTCCATGAGAAATATATCCCTCATAGTGCACAAGAACGTCGCCTCCAAGAGTTCTCCAATTTGAGGCAAGGAAATCGGACGGTGGAGGGTTATATTTTGGAGTTTGAGAGGTTAGCTCCTTATGCCACTCACATCACTGACCATGAAGATCATAAGGCCCGAGCGTTTCTTCATGGACTTCGTCGGGATATTCAAGAAGCTCTACAGGCCGCTAATGTGAGTACTTGGGCCAAAGTTACAAGGAGGGCAATTCAAGTTGAGGCCCAAATGGCTCGGTTGAAGCCTCCACCTTTCTCTTCTACTCGAGGATCGGGATCAGTTTCTGGATCGGGTAAGAGGCCCGTTTCTTATGCTCCACGAGCTCCTGTCCCACCGGCTTTTCGTCCCCAGGGTTTAGGGAACAAAAAACCCCGTATTATCGGTCCCGTAGCACCTCCTATTGCTCCAGTTCGACCGGCTCCAGCTCAGGGACCACCTGTCTGTGCTCATTGTCAGGGGAGACATCTGGTGGAGAGGTGTTGGAAGCTTCTGGGTAAATGCTATGCGTGCGGGTCTTCTGATCACTTGATTGATGCTTGCCCGAATAGGAGGCCGATTGTGCAGGATCGCGTGTTTGCTTTGGAGGAAGAGGAGGAAGCTGCTGATGTCGACCCGACTGCCGTGATAGAAGGTACAATAAACATTCATGGCATATCACTACATGCATTGTTTGATCCCGGGGCTACGCATTCATTTATTTCCCGGGATATTGTTGCTTCTTTGCCTTTACTTGATGAATTATCTGCGCATGTATATGTGGTGAATACTCCTTTGGGAGGATCTTTGGAAGCTGACAGGGTGTTTAGGGAGTGTCCGGTGGTGTTTGAGGGCCGAGTTTTTCCTGCAGATCTGATAGTTTTACCGTTGAAGAGGTATAAGGTTATCCTTGGCATGGACTTTCTCTTCAGATACCGAGCTCAGTTGGATTGTCATGAGAAGAAAGTTTCTTTGGGGTCCGTGGTCTTTACGGGTGAGAGGTTGAGGTCCAGCCCGTTTGTGTCTTTTATGGAAGCAAGTAAGCTCCTCCGGGACGGTACGACAGGTTTTGTGGCTTACCTTCTGAATAAACCGAAGGATCAGGCCAAACTTGAGGAGACAGAGGTCGTGAGTGAGTTTCCCGATGTGTTCCCTGAGAATTTGGGTTCTTTACCACCTGATAGGGACATTGAGTTTGTGGTCGATCTTTATCCTGGAGCTGAGCCTTTTTCTAAGACACCGTATCGGATGGCTCCTGCTGAGTTGAAGGAGTTGAAAACGCAGCTGGATGAGCTTTTGACTTGCGGTTACATCCGTCCGAGTACATCCCCGTGGGGTGCTCCCGTGTTATTTGTGAAGAAGAAGGATGGGACTTTGAGGATGTGTATAGACTACCGCGAGTTGAACCGGATGACAGTGAAGAATAAGTATCCTTTACCTCATATCGAAGAGTTGTTTGATATCTTGCAAGGGTCGCAGGTGTACTCTAAGTTAGATTTGAGGCAAGGGTATTACCAACTTCGTATCCGGGAAGAGGATATCTCTAAGACTGCGTTCAATACCCGTTATGGACACTTCGAGTTTGTAGTGATGCCGTTTGGGTTAACTAACGCTCCAGCCGTGTTCATGGATATGATGCACCGAGTGTTTAGACAGTATCTTGACAAGTTTGTGGTCATTTTCATAGACGACATTTTGGTGTATTCTAAGTCTGCAGAAGAGCACACATCTCATCTCAGGATTGTTTTGGAGACCCTTAGAGAGCACAAGCTTTATGCCAAATTTAGCAAGTGTGAGTTCTGGCTCGATAGAGTGTCTTTTCTGGGTCATATAATTTCAGGTGAGGGGATTGAAGTTGATCCTTCCAAGATTGAGACCGTGGTTCAGTGGGAACGACCGAAGAATGCCTCCGAGATAAGAAGTTTTCTCGGGTTAGCGGGTTACTATAGGAGATTTGTGAAGGATTTCTCCAAAATTGCTTGCCCATTGACTCGATTAACCAAAAAGGAGGTAAAGTATGAGTGGGATGATGGGTGCGAGAGAAGTTTCCAAGCTTTGAAGGAAAGATTAACTTCAGCACCAGTTCTTACCCTACCCGAGGGATCCGAGGGCTATTCAGTTTTTGCAGATGCTTCTAAGGAAGGACTCGGATGTGTATTGATGCAAAATGGCCGAGTGGTGGCCTATGCTTCTAGAAAGTTGAAGGAACACGAGAAGAACTACCCCACTCATGATCTTGAGCTTGCAGCGGTTGTGTTTGCTTTGAGGAAGTGGCGTCATTATCTCTATGGGACGACTTTCGAGATATTCACGGATCATAAGAGCCTCAAGTATCTTTTTACTCAGAAGGAGCTTAATAATAGACAGAGGCGTTGGATGGAATTCTTAGAGGATTATGACTGCACGATTCAGTATCATCCGGGCAAGGCTAATGTCGTGGCAGATGCTTTGAGCAGAAAAGCAAGTGTTTCAGGTTTGAGTGCAGGGTCTTCAGGACAGGGTTCGACGGTTATGGTTTCAGTGGCTCGGTTAGCTAACATCTCAGTTCAGCCGGATTTGAAACAGAGGTTGTTGGATTCTCAAGCTTCGGATACAGAGATTCAGAGACTAGTGGTTCGGTCTAGGATAGACCCCGAGACGAAGTTTGGGTTTGATGATTCCGGTTTGTTCAGGTTCAAGACCAGGGTTTGTGTCCCAGAAGACCTCAAGAGGTTAATACTTGAGGAAGGACACCGTTCTGGATATTCCATTCACCCCGGTGGTACGAAGATGTACCGAGATTTGAAGGAATACTTCTGGTGGAATGGCATGAAGAGAGATGTCGCGAACTTTGTGAAGCGGTGTCTCACGTGCCAAGTGGTGAAGGCAGAACACCAGAAACCGGGAGGAACCCTCCAACCACTTCCGATTCCTGAATGGAAGTGGGAGCAAGTGACTATGGACTTCGTGTCCGGCTTGCCGAGATCAAGAGGAGGTTATGATGGAATTTGGGTGATAGTCGACCGATTGACCAAGTCTGCTCATTTTCTCAAGGTGAAGATGTCTTACAAGACCCCGAAGTTGGCAGAATTGTATTGTAAGGAGATTGTGAGACTTCATGGAGCGCCTGCTAGCATTGTCTCAGATCGTGATCCGAGGTTCACAGCTAAGTTTTGGCAGGATCTTCAGAGTAGGTTGGGTACGAGGCTTAATTTCAGCACCGTTTTTCATCCCCAGACGGATGGACAGTCAGAGAGACTGATTAAGTATTTGGAGGATTTGTTACGAGCGTGTGCTTTGGATTTTAAGGAAAAGTGGGATAAGCATTTAGCTCTGGTTGAGTTTGCCTATAACAACAGTTTTCAGACTTCTATTGGTATGGCCCCCTACGAGGCACTATATGGAAGGAAGTGTAGATCGCCTCTATTTTGGGATATAGAAGACTGGCGGTGGACAGAGGAGAACAAGCTCGAAAGAGCTAAACCTCGGGAGAGATTGGATAAGACCACTGCCAAGGTTAAGTTGATTCAGCAGAGAATGAAGGCAGCTCAGGACCGTCAGAAGAGCTATGCGGATAAGAGGAGAAGGCCCCTTGAGTTTGAAGTCGGAGATAAGGTGTTCTTGAAAGCATCTCCGAGAAAGGGATTTTCTCGAATAGGTCGAGGTGGGAAGCTTAACCCGAGATACCTTGGACCATTTGAAATCCTTGAGAGAATTGGAGAAGTGGCGTATAGGTTGGACCTACCGCCTAGATTGACTGGGATACATAATGTGTTTCACGTCTCGCAGCTCAGGAAATTTTATCCCGAAGAATCAACTATTCTCCCTGTTGAAGAGGTACAACTTGAGACGGATTTGACAATAGTAAGACACCCGGTTGAGATTCAAGACCGGAAGATACAAGTGTTAAGGAATAAACAGATTCCCTTGGTCCGAGTTCTTTGGAGAGATCAGAAATCTGAAGAGTCTACTTGGGAGACTGAGGAGAAGATGAGACAGTTGTACCCAGAGTTGTTCTCAGGTCAGACAGTTAACCTGGGGACCAGGTTCTCTGAAGGGGGGGAGGTTGTAACACCCCGACTCACAGTCGGTACAGGTAAATTATGTGATTTAATATTAATTGCGTTCTAGATTAATTGTATACGACTTATATGAATTATTTGAACTTATATGAATTTATTTGAATTAATGTTGTATGTGATTTAGTCTTTTTATTTGAGTTGGCCTTGTTTGAACCCGTAATTGTTGAACCGAACCAACTTGAACCAGAACACCTTGAACCGAACCCGTGAACCAACCGGTCCAGCCTTAAAGGCTGAACCATTCTTTCCTCTCTTCATTTCTAACGTAATAACAGCAGCAACCAAGCCAAGCAAGAGCCAAAACTCAAGTTGATCATCCAAACTTCCCAAGCCAAGATCTCCCTCGTTTTTTCGCCTTTTCTCGAACTTAGGTGTGTTTCGGAATCCCCTCGTCGTGCTCGTCATTTCTATGGTTTAATTTCTGAGTTTGGAGTGAGTTTGGTGTGCCTTTGCTTCCCTACGTGAATAGTAAGGGTTTAGCTAAAAATGTGAATACTTGCTCTTTGCTTGATGTGTTTGATTCCTAGCTTCATATATGAGTTGTAAATGTTGTAGGTGTTGTATTTATTGCATTTAATCCTTAGTTAGTTGAGCATTTATTGAGGATCATGATTTTGGCTTGAATTTTGCATTCCTTTGATCATGTCTTTTATTCCGTTTTTCTTGAGTTATTTGAGTGTCAACTTGTCAAGCATGATTTATGTGTATTGTTTGAGCATTTGGAGAAGTTTTGGCAACTTTAAGGTTTGAATTTTGGCCATTTTGGCACAAAAATGGAGCTTCCCCTGTTTCTGTAATGAGATTCTGTTCCAGCATTTCGAACCAGGCCGGAACGGCCGTTCCCGTCCCAGTTACAAACTGGGAACAACCGTTCCCAGGCCATTTTACTGTTCCTGCCGAGAGTGGGAACGGCCGTTCCCAGTTTGTACTGGGAACGGGAGCGGCCGTTCCCATGGCCGAAACCTTTCTTTTTAGCTACTGGGTCAAATCCATGAGGGTGGATTTTTCCCTTTGGAAAAATCCGCGGGGGTGGATTTGAGGCAGTAGGTTTGGAAAAATCCATGAGGGTGGATTTTTCCCTTTGGAAAAATCCATGGGGGTGGATTTTGCCACTTTTTCTCTTTGCCTTAATTATGCAATTATAAGACTTTGATTGCTTTTCTTTCGCATGTTAAATGTTATAACTCGGGTTTTATTGCTTAATAAATTGTAAATAAGTATGTGTGCTATAAATTGTAAATTATATGACTTAATTGAGACATTTTATATGTGAACATGACTCATGCATTTTGCCGAGCGTCCTATTTGGTTCATATAGAGTCTAAGTCTTGGGCTTTCGTGTTTTCTTTTCAGAGGAGGTTCCAGTTGACGAGCCCGAGGAGTAGGTTGTTCACGTCTGCTCGTATTTTGGTCACGCACAAGGTGAGGTTTAGGATTTTTATTAGTTAAGTAACCTAAAGCCTTATGTGGTGTTTTCAAGCCGTGCATGTGACTATATATTATATATATAGATATGTATGTGCTGATTAGAATATGTTTATGACCTTGTGAATACTCTTGCTTTGGGAAAGGTATTATATAAGCCTATGTAAGCTAAGTTTTGGGAAAAGGCTTTACAATTCTGTTAGCGAGATTGCCATGAAAGATTTGGCATTTGTTATGATTTGTATGTGTGGATCCAAGGAGCTACGGGTAAGGAACCCTCGGGACGGTACGGGCCGTCGAGGTTCGGCCTGTGCGTAGTCTCCATCCGATATATCACACGCGACCCCTGGGAGTTTGGGAAGGCGTGATATTTCGATGCCTTCGGCGTAAAAACCGGGGAGGGCACGATGTGGGTTCGCTACCCCTCGTGAGTCTGTATATGTATGGATGGTTAGGGCCGCCGGCGGCTCTTCCATCATTGGTGTAGAGGTTGATATGTATGATTTCCGTTTTGTTTGTTCTGAGGAGTAAAGGTTGGAAGCTCGTTCTCACCGAGCATTATGTATGCTGTGTTATATCAGGAAGTATGAATCGGGATAGTGTTTATGAAATGTTTTAAAGTACATGTATTTGTTTTGGAAAGTTTTAGTTTGTAAAACCTATTCCGGTTCATAATTTCACCCTTTGCTTTGTGCTCTGCTTTATATATATATAGGGTGTGGGTGTGCGTTAGCCCCCTCACTCAGTCAGTTGACTGACCCTCGTTTACTCTTTTAGTTGCAGGTTTTGGGAGCGTGAGCTAGGCGGAGAAGTGTGTCTTCTTTTGCACTTGTCGGTCTAGGTCTCGTTAGGTGCATTTACATACCTGCACTTTATTATTTTGTAGTTGTACAGCTATGGTTTGTATATACTTGTAATTACTATTTTGCTCGAGCCGTGATGGCTTTTGTACGGGTTGTAGTGTTGATACCTATATGTAAATACTACATGGATAGGTGTGGGTTGGTACCTATGTATATATGTGATGATCGTTGCTTGATGCTTTTATTTATTCGCTTCCGCATACTCTGATTTGGTGTTGTTTAGCTCCGCCTAGCCTAGAGTGTGTGTTTGGTCTCCCGTTCGCTATGATTCGGATTCGGGTGCGGACATCCCATTTCGTATTCGGGTTCGGATTATGGTGCGGGGGATGTGGCCCTACGTGTGGGTGCTACATCTATCCTTATTTTGTCTCCATTCATCTCAATCCCAATATAAGGGTGACCGACACTTTCTCCAGTATAAAGCTTCATATGGAGCCATCTGAATAGAGGATTGATAACTGTTATTGTAGGAACTCTATCAATGCTAGTTGCTTGTGCCAACTCTCATCATAGTCGAGGACACACATTCGAAGCATATCTTCGAGGTACCCAATTAATCTTTCTGATTGGCCATCTGTCTGGGGGTGTGCAGCCGTACTGAATTGTAGCTTTGTACTTAGTTGTTCTTGAATATCTTGCCATAATTTGGATGTGAACTTGGGATCTCGGTCAGATACGATACTAGCAGGAATTCCAGGCAACTTGACGATTTCTTAAATGTAAACATCTGCTAACTTCTTCACATTCTTTGTGGTCTTGACAGATAAGAAATGAGTTGATTTCGTTAATCGATGAACAATAACCCAAATGTTATCATATCCACCTCTGACCTTTGGTAATCCTATCAAAAAATCCATCGTAATCTCATCCCAATTCCAGGTTAGTATTGAAAGAGGTTGTAAAAGTCCTGCAGGTTTCTGATGCCTTCCTTTGACCTTCTGGCAAGTCAAACACACTTTTACAAAAACTGTTATGTTGCGCTTCATTCCATTCCACCAATATTGTCTCTTGAGATCCCTGTATATCTTGGTTCCTCCAGGGTGTACGGTGTACCTTGTTTTGTGAGCCTCATCCAATATCACATTTCGAAGAGTGGGTGGAACATATATCCTATCGCGGTATCTGGCGATTCCCAAGTTATCTAGTTGTAGAGTAGCTTGTGGATCAGTTTCAGCTCGTATCGATTGCTCTTGGCACCACTCATCTGCTATCTGGGCCTCCTTGATTTATGTTGTGAGTTCTGGCTGTATAACAAGACTCATAAATTGTGCACGAGGTTGCATTTTCAGCTTGTCTATCGAACTGATAGAGCTTGTGGAGTTAACTGAAATGTGAGATACCTCAGCCTTCCTGCTAAGTGCATCTGCCACCACATTGGCTTTACCAGGATGATATAAGATTTTGCAATCATAGTTCTCTAATAGTTCTATCCATTGGCGTTGAAGCATGTTCAGATTCTTTTGGGTAAATAAGTACTTCAAGCTTTGATGGTAAGTATATATGTCAAAAATCACTCCGTACAGGTAATGTCTCCACTTAGTCAAGGGGAAAACAACTACGGCGAGCTCCAAATCATGGGTAGGATAATTTCGTTCATGTGGATAAAGCTTTCTTGATACATAAGCAATTACTCTACCCCATTGCATTAGAACACATCCTAGTCCTTCCAGTGAGGCGTCAGTGTACACCACTAGATCATCTGGTCCATCTAGTAGTGCTAGTACTGGTGCTGTAGTCAAACGTCTTTTTAACGCTTAAAAACTTGCTTCGCACTTGTCACTCCATATGAAAGAAGTCTCCTTGCGTGTTAATCGAGTCAATGGATCGGCAATCTTTGAGAAATCTTTAACAAATCGTCGGTAGTAGCCTGCATGTAAAGCCCCAGATCTGTGATTTAAGCTTGACGTATTTGGTTACTAAAGTGCGCAATTTAATTAATTATATATGATTTTTAATTATGGATTCTTTTGTTAAGTTTTATTGTTTAATTATGAATACTTGATCGTATTTGCGTATATGCTCTTGTTTGAGTGTCGTTCTTATTCGATTTGATTTCTGTTTTTTGTGGATTCTTGGCATGAGTGAATTATGCGCTTTAAGATCATGTTTATTTGCTCGTTGCACGATTTTGTTCTTGCATGTTTGAGTTTTGTGTTCGTTTGTGTGATCGGAACCGAAAAGGGGGCTAAAGAGCATTTAGCGTACCTTGTGTTCCGGGGGGCATATCTTGAGCTCGGGAACTTGGAATCGAGTTCCGTCACCTCCATTGGATCCGAATCGACGAATCGGAGACAATGGGATAAGCCTCATATTTTTCTAAGACCAATTGGATCCTCAAATTTCAACCGGAACGAGCAACTCGAGCTTAAATTGACCGATCAAGACTATACCTAAGTCACGGACCTATTATTAGGCACCTAGACCCTATCCATTGACCCTAGCCCACTTGCACACTCTCTCCCTCACCCTTTTCTGCCCCAAACCGACACCCTAACCCCCCACACTTAGATATTTTCAGTTTTATGGGGAGAGAAGGAGAAGAAGGAATAAAAGAAGAAGAAGAAGAAACCCTTTTTGGCCATGGGAGTTTTGAGCTCATCTCCCCACCTTTTCTTCTCCAAATTGAAAGGTAAACTCATATTTTTGTTGTGTATCACTTGGTAATCATTTTAAGTTCCATATTTCATGATTTCTCCAAGATTTGAGCATGTTTGGGCATATGGCATGAATAGTGACGGGTTGGGAGAAATAGATGATTCTAGCTTGCTTTCTTGTGAATTCTTTTGGTATGAAGCATGCATTTTATTCCTAACACATCATATGTGATAGGTATGAACTTAGTTTGGGTAGTGGATTAGGATCCATGACTTTGCCATTTGTGAAAAGTGAAGAGTTTGCATGAACTTGTTCCATATTCTTTCCTTGCTTGATTTGTTGCATCTTTGGTTGTCTTAATGGATTGAAATGCATGAATATTTGCTACCGTAACTTACCTATGTGTGTTAATTTGATATTTATATGGTTTAGCATGAGTTTTGCCCTGCTTGTTGGGTGTTTTTTCGCCACTGACCTGAATCCACGAGGGTGGATTTTGCCTTTGGAAAAAATCCGCGGGGGTGGATTTGAGGCAGTGGGACTGGACCAGATCCATGGGGGTGGATTTTTTCCCCATGGGGGTGGATTTTGTCCAACCTGTTTTTGTTACTCCGATTCCTTTTTTCTTCGTTTGTTTGATCTTCCTCCACCTCTTTTATGACTTCTACACTATGCTAACATGTATTATTATGTGTTATGATTATGAAATGGAATTCATGACTTGAATTGATATGTTTTGGTCGAGCAACAAACTACTATGATATTATATGACTTAAGTGCTAATGCGTGAAATGTTAAGTACCTTCTTATAATATTTTGATATCTTAAATGATTTCTTTTGCTTCTATATTTATTATATACATTGTAAACTTGTTTATGTAGCTTCTATGAATACTATATTGAAGTTATGAACGAATGAACTTGATAACTCCATGTATTGAATGTACTTGAATGAATTATGTGATAAAGTGCCTTCATGACATGATTTTTACTTCATATACATTTCTAACATGTATTATCTTGGGTATTATGAAATTTTATGATTTTTCATGGAATATTTTACGAGTTATGCCTTAACGTGACTTAATTGCTCCTAATATGCGCATGCATAGATCTTGACTCTCAATGTACACCCTAATAGCTTATGTAACTCTTAGTTTATCACTTGTATGATATGTATACATGTTATATCACGTGTTATGATTAGTATTTGAATTTCTCGGATTTATTGGGTATGAAATATGGAAGTTATGAACTCGAACGGATATGAACGTCTCTTGGAATGAATGAATGACTTGTTTACATGACTTTAAGTAATGAATTGTGCATATGAATGTTTCCATGATACCATATCATCTCTTATGCATTCATATCATATTCATAACATTGTCGTGCGTCGTATTTGGTTCATTTGGAGTCTTGAGTCTTACGTGTACCCTCTATTGTCCTTTGTACCGTTTTCTCCAGGGCGGAGACTTGCCGGGTTCATAGGACAATTTCAAGTCCTCTTGTTTTCTTCTTGGTTTTAGTCGGTAAGGTGTAAAGGTGGGTTTCTCTTCTATTAGTTAACTGACCCTATATACTCCCAATGTGTAAAGATTTCGGCCAAAACTATTATACGTATATAGAGTCACTTTTCAAGAGTAAATATTTGCAACGTAAAACCCTTATTTTATGAACCCTACCAAATGTTTTGGCGAGAATGAAAGAATGAATATTATGCACAGAATGGGGCCCAGGGACTTGGTGTGAGTGGTGACCCGAGGAGGCATGGGCTGACGGTGAACCCTCACACTAGTCCCACCAATGAACGGCGTAACCGGACCTCGTTAGGAGTTAGCGAGTAATGGACGCTGAGTGCCATCTGGGGAGTCATGTTCCCCTTTTGGTCAATGAATGGATGGTTCGGGCCGATCACCCGGCCATCACCCGGAGAAAGAAGGTGTAAATGTTCATGAATGTGCACAAAAGAATGTTATGCATGAATGAAAGAAAGAAAGAATGTTTAATAAACTACACGAGGTGTTGGTTGGAGATAATGCACGCCTACTCGCCAGGCCACAAAAGACCTAAAGAATGAAAATGAACGTTATAATCCCTTTTGATGACTTCTTTATCTTACCCACTTGGGAAAATGCTCAAAAACCTCATTTGGGATTATAACTTGCATGTGAATGTTAAATATTGTTGTATATGCTATTTATGCCTCATTTTATACCCACCAGTCTCCTATAGACTGAACCCGGTTTGTTTTCAGTTTTCTTGCAGGTTTGGGGTGCTAGGTGGGAAGTCGTGTTTGGTAAGTCTTTCGGTCAAGTCAAAGTCTGTTCTTATGCATAGTGTATCATGAATTGTTTAAATTATAAAGAATATATGATTTGTATTGATTATTGCTACCATCATGATTCTAAATAAGCTTATAGGAACAGAATGCTAGTTGAACCCGTTGCTCTTGGCTTATCTTGTTATATATGTATGTACATTGCTTCCGCATTGGTATTCTTTCTGTTTTACTGTATCTGTAACACCCGAAGCGCAAAGGTGCCACATCCCCCGCACTATAGCTCAGTCCACATATGAAACGGACAATCCATACATGAACTGAGCCATAGCGAACGGGTGACAAGAACATAAAGACTAACTAGCTAGGCTGGACTAACCCCAAACCAATTATCACAACAGGAAATAAACTGAAGTGCATTAATAACAAGTCTTTAACAAGCAAACCAATTCTAATTTCCTATCAATACATTATCATCTCTCAAATACATAACATTATATAAAACCGAAGATAACAATACATATGCAACAAGGTAGAATGGACACGTGCTAGACCCGGAAAGAAAGACTTGACTCGACACCAATCCCGCCTAGCACACAACCTGCAAAACTGAAAGGTGAGGTGTCAGTCTACCACAGACTGAGCGAGGGGCATAATAGATATAAGCGCAGATAACATGCAAATCATAATCTCGGGTAAGGTTTTATAACCGAAAACAATCTAAGTTCAATAACAACATAAAGCTCGCCCGAGATTACAATTATCAGATTAGACACTTCAATCAATTTCAATCAATCAATCAGTGGCCCGGCGAGTGAGGGCAATTCTCCAACCTTACTCCGACAGTGTACAATCACGATACTTTTAATTAATTAATTAAGTGATCACACAATCAATTACAGTGCACACATAGCAGTTTCAATGACTCCTTCTTCCTCCAATGATGGTGGGTTTGCAAGGCCCGATCCATCCACGGTAAACACGGTGTACGTCGGGAACATGACTCCCACGCACAGGACTCCTTCCTCCACCAAACCTCCTGGTGGATTCAGGGTTCATCCCCACGGTTGAGAGGAGTGTAAGAGTTACCCGTCAGCCCCTGCTTTCCCGGTTGGCTCAAACACTAACTCTCGGGCCCACAGTGCACAATACAATATACTCGCCCAAAACACGATCAATCAATACGGTACACTTCAGTAAATCAGTTGCAATTCAATAGAGTTTGGAAACTATGGATATATATATACCTTTTGGCTTAAAACATCACATAGGGTTGTAATGGTTCTAGATATCTAATAATTAAACCTCACCTGTACCGACAAAATAAAGAGAAAGGCACGACCTAAGAAGCCCACTCCACGTCACTGGCGTGCCGGCCTGTGCAACAAAGACAAGTGTACATAAGACACGACTCAAAATGTACCAAATATGACGAACGGCGAAATGCAACGAGACGACGAGCAAAATGCAATGTGATATGAAAACATCTTATTTCACTTCATTTTAGAGCATATAATATCAAATCGGGGTCAAAGAAGTCGTCGGATCGAGGTGTTGAAAATGCACTTTTATGCAGAGTATTTTGTTCTGTCAGGCATGCGGGAACGGCCGTTCCGGCTTCCCTTCTAAAATGGGAAGGGCCGTTCCCATGGCCCTTCAGAAACGCACCAGCGTTTTATAAGAATTAAAACACGCTTTGGCTGGGAACGGCCCTTCCGACAAATAGGCCAAAGTGGGAACGGCCGTTCCCAGTCTCGCTGGCCTAAAACACACAGAAGCCTGGGAACGCCCGTTCCCAAAATGCACTAAGGCGGGAACGACCGTTCCCAGTTTCTGCAAATTACAGAAACAGAGCAGATGCAGGGGAGTTTCGGCCAACACAACAACAACAACAATACACCAATTCCAAGCACCAAAATGCATCTAAAACATGAAATAACATGTATACATGCTTAGTATACAATAAAATCTAACATAAGCATTCATATCTCTCATTAATCATCAAGTATTTACACTTTGGAACCCACATATGAACTCATGCTCCAAGCTTATAACTTTCACAATATATGCATCAAATCATAGCTAGAACCATGTAATCATGCTTTCAACAACTAAAACATAAATTACCAAGCTCAACACATAACCTTAGCTCTCATATTAGTATTCATGAATTTCCCAACTAAGCTCATATACCTTGAATGAATGAGAAGAAGGAGAAGAGATGATGTTGTGATGATGATTATGCTTCAAAGTATGCAATCTCCCCTCAAATCCAAGCTTGAAATGATGAAATCCTCTTCTCTTCTTGGTAGGGTTTTAGAATCGGTATGAGGGAGAGAGAGGAGGAATCATGTGTGTATAAGTTTGTATGCAACCAAATGATATGCTAGATATTATATAACTAAGCTCCAATTGCAATTTAATCCCCCCCAAAACATATGTCATGCAATTAAGTTCAATCTCATGGAAAATGATCAATTAAATCCAAGACTATTTCATGCAATTAAGTCCTCAAATTAAGAAAGATGATCACTTAAGGTCAATTAGGCAATTAAACAATTAAGTCATAATTGGCAATTATTTCACATTAATTCGCATATTGCATAATTGAAAGATTGGGGCGTTACAATCACCCCTCCTTAAGAGGACCTGGTCCCCAGGTCCACTACTCGAATTATAAATTAAAACACGTGACGAGAGAACCCCGTCTCTCCAAACAATTAATGAGAAAACCCCGTTTCTCCACACACAAGAGAGCACCCCGACTCTCGAGCATAGAAGAGAGCACTCCGACTCTCACACAACCACACCACGTACAAACTTAAATAATCACATACATGCGCCATCACATGTGAAGCAAGTAGGAAGAACAACACTTCAATTATTCACACAAGAGCAAATAGCAAACACAAGGAATACAAATATATAAAATAAGAAAGCGTATGATGCACGTGATATGCAGGTTTAGATGTACCGTTCACCGTTGTTCTTGCCTGTTAAATGGTCGTTGACCCCCGGTGGATAGTTCTTGTCGCTCCGGACATGTATCTATCTGATGCTCAGCACTCCCACAACGGAAACATAGACGCAACCGCTTCCTACAACCATCATAAGTGTGGGTGTCGCCTCCATAATAAGTGCAGAGAGGTTTTTCTGGAGATGGTGACAAAGCCGGTTTAGGTGAAGTCTTCTGAATCGATCCCGCTCGTGAGGTAGGACTCCTAGCATTTATGGCATCCTCAATTTTCAAAGCTTTGCTAGTAGCTTTGGCCCACGTGCTGGTATTGACCGCTTCTAATGCCTCCTGTATGTCCGGTCGGAGTCCTTGCACAAACTGCATTGCTTTATGAAAGTCATCACTCGCTATATTAGGTGCATAGCGAGACAGCCTCTCATACTCGGATATATACTCCGAAACTGACATCCTTCCTTGCCTTAACTCGGTAAACTCCTTCAATCTCCTAGTACGCGCTGAGGGTGGAATGAACTTGTTCTTAAACTCTCGAGTAAATACCTCCCAATTTATCTCCTCCCCGGTGGCCTCCAACACTATCTTAGTACTTTCCCACCAAGAGTAAGCCTCTCCTTGGATCAATGTAATGGTGCAACGAGCTTTCTCTCGAGACTCACATGGTATAAGCTCCCAAATTCTCTCTACTTCCTTTAACCACATCTCCGCCTCGGTATCATTGCTGTGGAAGAATTTAGGAGGGTGTTGATTCTGGAATTCCCGAAGTATAGTTGAGATAGGTGCTTCTAATTGCACCGGTGGAGCAAGCGGTGCAGGAGGAACATGCTCTCTCATCCTCTGATCTATAAGGCCAACCACAACATTCATGAAGTCCTGTGGTTGAGCTGGAGGGGGTGGTGATCTCTCTCGATGATGATGCCGACGATGTCGATGTCCCTGAGAACGATCACGATGATGACGACCTCGGTGCATCCTGTATTCAAGACACTAAGGATGCATGTGGCATTAGTGGATGTTAATGGTTGCAATTAAGTCTCAAGTTACAATTAAATCACATAATTCAAAGACTTCAAGTTATTCAAACAATTCAAATAAATCAAATAATTTCAGTTAAAGATGCAAGACTCTCAAGTTAACAATCAATTCCTATGCCGCACGATCTAGACTCGACACGACACGACACCAGAGACCAGGTTTTGCAACCGGGCTCTGATACCACCTAAGATGTAACACCCGAAGCGCAAAGGTGCCACATCCCCCGCACTATAGCTCAGTCCACATATGAAACGGACAATCCATACATGAACTGAGCCATAGAGAACGGGTGACAAGAACATAAAGACTAACTAGCTAGGCGGGACTAACCCCAAACCAATTATCACAACAGGAAATAAACTGAAGTGCATTAATAACAAGTCTTTAACAAGCAAACCAATTCTAATTTCCTATCAATACATTATCATCTCTCAAATACGTAACATTATATAAAACCGAAGATAACAATACATATGCAACAAGGTAGAATGGACACGTGCTAGACCCGGAAAGAAAGACTTGACTCGACACCAATCCCGCCTAGCACACAACCTGCAAAACTGAAAGGTGAGGTATCAGTCTACCACAAACTGAGCGAGGGGCATAATAGATATAAGCGCAGATAACATGCAAATCATAATCTCGGGTAAGGTTTTATAACCGAAAACAATCTAAGTTCAATAACAACATAAAGCTCGCCCGAGATTACAATTATCAGATTAGACACTTCAATCAATTTCAATCAATCAATCAGTGGCCCGGCGAATGAGGGCAATTCTCCAACCTTACTCCGACAGTGTACAATCACGATACTTTTAATTAATTAATTAAGTGATCACGCAATCAATTACAGTGCACACATAGCAGTTTCAATGACTCCTTCTTCCTCCAATGATGGTGGGTTTGCAAGGCCCGATCCATCCACGGTAAACACGGTGTACGTCGGGAACATGACTCCCACGCACAGGACTCCTTCCTCCACCAAACCTCCTGGTTGTTGGAAAACACGAATCAGAAAGCAGCGGAATTTAAAAAAAAATTTTCCAACAAAAGGATCTTGGACTCGCAATCGTGTAACCAAATTCGTAGAGATAGAAAACTTACTTTTCTTTTATTCTTTCTTGAAGCGTTTCAAGCCACCCAAGAACGCTCTTCTCGCGGCTTGACAACCCGTCCCTCGAAAGTCTCTTTCTACTTCAGAATCCATTGTCGGGATAGCAATCCACACCAACCTAGATTTAATTCATGTTAGAGATGTTCTTAACAATATAACATAAAGAAAGAAACATGAAACGAGAAAAGCAGGATTGAAACTCCCTTCGAAAACCAGTTTTGCGAAAGTAGAAAACTGCCAGTCACAAAACCCTCGTGAAAAATTCATCCTTCAGGATATGGATGAACGGTTTTCGCCATCTTCTTTGGTTCGATTTTTTCATTCGCTTCACGTCGGGTTCAGAATCGTTTCATCATCCCTTCTGATCGTTTTTGCTTAATCCCCACTTTTGGTAAAGCTCGAATCTTCAAAACTTCTAACTTGAAGTCTCTAGTGATAGTCCACCAACTTGGCTACAATCTAACTAGTAAGGATGCTAGTTCTCTAGTTAGTGTTTAGGCTTAACCTAGGGTTTTATTTTATCTTGGAGAAAGGAAGGTGTTCAACACATGAACCAAGAATTGTCTATTAGCTCTAAAGGGGAGCATGAGCTCCCCTATATATAAGAAATGGGAGGGACGAAATTCCTAGTCCTTAATGGGCTAGGATTTTGGTCTCTCTCTCTCTCCTATTACTTGATCATCAAGTAATTTTGACTTTGACTTTGAATTCTAATTCAAATCAACTTTCAAGAGAGCTAAAAATATCCAAACTATTTTTGGATAATTTTATACTTTATTTATTTAAAATAAATAACTTATTTTATCTAATTAATTAATTCATAATTAATTAACTAGATTATTTTTCTCCAAAATAAGACTTTCTTTTTAATTCAAAATTAAACCAAAGTCTATTAAATAATTAATCACATTAATTATTTAATACATAAATAAATATACACATATATTTATACACGTGTGTGACACGTGTCACAATAACATGTGTCACTCACGTGAGCCACACGTGTGGTTTCACACGTGTGGAACCCTCTTGGCTTGATTAACTCGTTTAATCATTTTAAAGCCTCAACTCATGTAACCAAGTTGTTGTGTGTGACCCTCTAGGTTCTCAATTCAATTAGCAGTGACCCTAATTAATTAATTTACTAATTAATTAATCAGTCCACAGATTAAACGACCATAGTCTAGCAACAGGTGTTTAACCCCTAGCTGAATTGGAATGTTCGTATTCGACAGAACCTTTAAGTCATTGATTCATGTGAGATACAATCCTCCTACTTACTATCTCTCAACCATGATCTAGGGTAAGGGAATAATTAGAACCCTAATAATCTGGTCTTAAAGCTAAAGTGCATTTCATATCCATTTGATCTCAATCCAAGAAACCCTTTTCTTGATGTCTTGATCTACTGCCTTGGCCAAGGACTCCATATGGCATATGAATGACTTACACAATAAGAGATCACCTTGCAAATGCAAGTGTAGGTCCTTTCTTGATTCTCATTCACTTTCATGAATCACTTGTGCAGCCCCAGCATAAGCCTTGAATCAGTTGTCTAAGGCGACACCCTTTAAAGCTTATACCAAAGACTACAGAGTTAATTCATAAAGTGACAAGGAACCTCAAGTCTAAGGATCAATTAATCACATCAATGACTCGTGAGATATTTCCTAATCTGGAAGTTTCCATTTCCTGAAATAGAAACTTCCTTTCCCATTTAGGAATGTTCTCACATGGGGCACCTCAGTGAACTTACTTATTAAAGTAAGCACCCTCATGTATCACGCACGTATCAACTATACACTTTGCACCTCCATGAAACAAGGTGGTCCTTCTTAAGGGCGTGATCCCACAAGCAAGCCTTAGAGGAGTCAGGTTGACACTCCCACTGTCTGTAGGACTCATCGGCTTGGAGTATTTTACTAATCATGACTTATGTGATATAGGGCTCGTTTCATAAACTATTTCACCTAAATGGTAGAGTCCTAAAGTCATCAGGATTAGGGGAGTTCTCATACATGCGCACGTAATGGAAACACACAAAACACGTATTGGCATATAAAGAAGTGTTTGCCTATAATTAATCGTATATTATTCAAAGATCGTCTGTGATACAAGAAAAGTCCCAAAGCAGATTACGTCGAATCGGCTTTCTAGGGCACTATTCCTAACAATCTCCCACTTACCCGTAAAAGCCATTTAGGTATTCTAAGTCCCATCTTCTCAAGATGCACTTTGAGAGCCTATTGACTTTGGGCGTTTCCAAAGTGGATCTGCTATATTCTCTACTGATGTGACCCTCTTGTTTACACATCTCTTAGGAAACACCTTTTCCTTATAAAGTGATTCGTAATCACGTGTTCAGTCTCTTGGTGAGGTCTTGGTTCTCTTACTTGAGCAACCATCCATTTTATCATACAATATGATAAAGGAGTTGTTTCATGCTAGGAACTTCATCTAACTGGTTAGATGGAGTTTCTTACCCAAACACTTAACTTAGCGTTATATAATACGACTAAGTTCTCAACTACGACAGTCGAGTTTTTGCAATGTCCGTCCTTGGAACCCTTTCCAACACATTGCATTACCATTCTGGTAGAAGTTGTATCCTTGCAATGATTTCATAATCATCCATGTTTGATGAACGGTTACATCAAATATCCTTCTAACAACAAGATCTTTTGGGCTCTGTAAACTAATACATATCCTCATTTCTTCTCAAGTACTCTGAGGACATCCTTTACAGAGATCTAATGACCTTCTCTGAGGTCATATTAGATTCGGCCTACTACGCTTAGTGTTGTGCCATATCTAATTTAGTACATAACTTTTCATACATTATGCACCCTTTCACTTAAAGGGATTTTGGACATTCTAACTTTCTCAAAGTTTATCTTAGGACACATACTCTTCAAAAGAGACGTTCTATTGTCCATACTAAACTCCTTTTAGTACCGTGGTTATGTACTCATTTTGTGATAATCCTTTTATTCTCTTAGATCTATCTTCTATAGATCTGAATGTCGAGAATATAGGATAATCACTAAGATCTTTCATTTCAAATTGTTTCTTAAACAAGAATTGGTAACTTTCACGTCGTCCTTGACATTCCTAATGAGAAGGATGTCGTTTTCTAAAGAACCAAAAATTGACTCTTACATCACTAACTTTCTTATGTACACTTTGAGACTTATTCGACTTCCATCTGTGTCAAACGATTTGACTATCCTATGGAATCGAATTGTCTAATCCCAGAAGCCTTTATCAATCCATAGATTGACTTTAGGGATTTGCATACCTTATGCATACTCCCACTGAATATGAGATTTATAGAAATACCTTATTTCAGTCTCTTTCAATCTCATATTGAACAAGATAGTTCTCATATTCATTTATCATATCTCATAGTGAGAATATGAGGATATGGTAAACACAACCCAAATGGACTTTTGCATTTCAACCGTCAAGAAGGTTGTAATGCTTTCCATTTACTCGAAGCTCTAGCAGCTTGATCCTATCAGGTGGATCAACCAAGGTCAAAACTCGGTGTAAGTATATGGAATCCATATTGGATTTCAAGGCTTGCTTACACTACTCAGATTCCAAATCTGACAGTGTCTCCTCTTCAAGTAATTCCTTGGCTATCTAGGAACGCGTTCTAAACGCATCTTAAGAGAAGGGTTTCACACGTGTACATACTCTAAAATTTGGCTAAGTTTTATCAGATGGGCTCGTTTCTTCTATATGTGGCATGAATATTTTTCCTCAAATTTCTTTGAGGTCTACTTGCTTGACTTTCTTCTTCTATAGGAACGATTCCTTAAGAAAGGTACATTCCTTTGAGACAAACAACCTTTGTACAAGGGAATCGCAAAACTGATATCCAATATCATTGTATAAACTTGAACTCATTTCAAGCTTATCTCCCACTATCCTCTTCAAGTAAGAGGATTCCATTGAATTCTTGGATAAGAATAATTAGGGAATTTAGTATGCCACTTTGCATAGTGCAACTGAAGGACTGATTTTGGAAGGTACTAAATTCAAAATCTCTAACTGCATATTCTAGGAGTTTATTCCTAGAATGATTATAAGTCAGTAAAGCTTGCTATGGAATGGACCATATCCTATAAGGTTTCATTCCCTCATTCGGAAACACTAAGGTGTTCTCGAATTAGTTTACTGAGAGATAATCCTATTATCTCTAAGATGACTAAGGAATTAGTTACTAAGATATTGGCTATCTCGATCATATCGATTTACCTATAACTTATGACTACTTTGGTTCCTAACCTCCTTTCGAAATTCTAAGAATTTCATATAAGTTTCGAATTTGTACTTTAACAAGTACATTCATTCATAATGATTAAACTGACGATTGTATCTAGTGCTTACATTAAGCATCTTACACTCATCAGCACGGATCGAAATCCACTATAATTTTAGAACGTTCCACGTTTCTTATAAACGGGATTCGGGAACGCTTCCCTCATGACAGGATTCACAGGAAGTCAACACTATAGGTTCATTTTCATAGAATGATCCTAAGGTGTCTGACTTGCTAATCCTTTTATATCTCAACGTTCCAAAGTAATTCGAAGCTTTGTCATCTTACTTTTGTTATCTCGTTGTATGTTCAGAACATTAGTGCCTTGAGTCTTTGCACAACGGATTATGCAGAATTGACTCAAGACTAGTGAATTCTATTCCTAGTAGAATTACTAAACGAGGTAACATTTCAAAGTACTCATACTCTTTGCAGTTCCCTTTCAAAGTCCTTATTTGCTACCATAGAAGCAAACGTCCTATTTGATCTCTAGTGTCTTTTGGGCGTACCCCTTACATGCCCCTCCATTGGGCTCTTAAGGGTTTCTTCTTCTTTAGGCCTTCAAGCCTTTAACTTAGGGAGTTTTAGAAGAAGAATTAACCATCTCAACCTTTTATTCCTTCTTAAGGATGCTCTCAACCATTATCAACTTAAATGATTAACTATGCTACATTAGCATCATTCTAGTTGAGCATAAAGGGTTTGAATGATAGTCGAAGCAATGTAAGCAATCAGTGCATTGAGAACTCTTTTCTCAGTTGATGATCGAGACCATAAGATCTTCAATTAAGATCTTTAGACCTTGTTCGTGTGCACTTGTTTCCTCATTTGGAATATTGAATAATTCCATAATGTTATACCTTGTAACATTTTTATGAGGTGGTTCAATTGCTTTTAAGTGGTTTGGAAAAATCCATTCACCTCAGATTGCTTCTCTTTTGGCCCGGGTCGACTTTTCACAATTGAAAACTTCGCCCTTTAGAGAACGCCTTTCTCTAGTCGGATTCTAAAATGAATTTTAGGATCCGAAGCCATCTAGAGTTAGTCAGGACTTAGTCAACTTATTTGACTTAAGGATGGATACGAATGGGTTTGCATTTCATATTGTAGAGAATCACAGAACTACAACCTAAATGCTAAGCAGAGAAAATGTGGGCATGCTGAATTATAACGATATACAAAAGATAAGGTCTTTAATCTAATGTAGCTCCCACTATTTTTCAAAGATCTATAATTCCCAAAGATCTAAGAGGAACACGTTTCCCAATGGGTACTAAGATCCTAAGCATTTTACCTCGAACCCACGACTCGCGGACATTCTAAGCAAAACCCTAGGTAGGTACAACTTACCAATTCTAACACCTTTAGAACTCTTAGTAATTGTTTTTGCATCACCTATCTTTCAATATGGACCCACGACTAGTGCGACATCCACATTTACTTAGGCGTTTAAGCTAGACCCATCAATCATAAGATCATGATCAAAACTTAGTTCGAACGACCCACGACTCGCGGACATCGCCCTTGCCAAAATTAACCACGAAATATTGATCATTTAAAATGATCAATTTGGTAACTAAGAACTAATAAGCTCCACTAGCTATCCCACGACTCGCGGACAATAACTAGCTTTACTTACTAAACTTAAAACCTATTGATGGAATGCTAGGAATTTAATTCAAAATTTGCATCTCGAATTAAATACCTATTATTCAAAATGAGCTTAATATTTAATGGGAATTTTCGAATCAACCGAAGAGTTGTTCGGTTCGACCTCACCAACATATATGTTATCCAATTTTATTAGTCTTGATTAATGCAAGTACACTTAAATGCATTTCAAACAAGCACATAAACAGATAACATGTCCTAGCATGATACTAACATGTAATGATCATGGGTTCTACCTATCTTATGCGTGATATGTGGGAGCCACTCCACAATCACAAGTTCTAACATACATGCCACATAAACAGTTTAAATCACATAAGGGAAAGCGGTAAGAAAATACGAGCCCTATCTCTATTACATTTAACAATTGAGATTTCCCTCCCTAACATTTTGAGGGGTCTTCACTTATGGCCTCCTTGTTACTTGAATATGGTCCATCTTACTCCATGGGTGCATTGTCTCCAAAATGAAAATAAAACCTCACCACCTATCTCTACTCTCAAATTACAATAAAAAGAAAAAGACATAAAGTAATAAGGCTCAATCTTCATATTGGCCTTAGACAATTACACGGGGCATACCCCGGCCTCAAAAACAGTAATATGGAAAGCCACATAATAAATCACATAACAGTACGCACATAAGTGAGGCTCCAACCTCAATTGAAAAACGCAACTATAGGGCTCCAACCCCAATTTAAACCATCCATGTGCATAAATTAAAACCATACATAGATCTAAACCCATGATCACCTAACATGCTTTAGCGAGAATTTAAATTTAGCCAATAAATTAAAATTCTCGTTTCAAGTCCTAATGACTTAAAACACGACTTGATGCGAGTCTTATTTATAAAAGTTTTCAATAAATCCCAAATTACCAAAACAAATAAAATTCCAATTAATTTCTGAAAATTAATAATTTTACCAAAGATTGTATTTTCCCAAAATATAAACCGTTTCAATTTCTCAAAAATCCCAATTTTAAGTTTTATTCAAAAATTAAAAATAAATATTCAAAAATAAAATTTTTAAAATTAAAATAAAAATTGGGACTGGATTGCACGAAACACGAAAAACACGGACTACGAAAGCGGGGCCCTTGCACAAGACGGGCTGCTCGTCGCGGGCGTGCGCGCGCGCACGCGACAGGCGCACACTGCGCGCGCTCCTGCGCGCAACCCTTCTCGGCAAGGATGGCGGGCGACAGCGGGCGGCCTGGGCGAGCTATCCCGCACGCCTTGCGGGATTCTCGCCCAGCCTGGGCGAGACGACGGGCGGCCTCTCCCGGCAGCCCTGGACGGGCCCGCCCGCACGCTTGCGGGAGGGCGGTGGCGGTGATGCCTGCGCGCGCCTAGGACAGGCGGGCGGTGCGCACAAAGCCCGCGCGCGGGGTTTCGCGTGTTCGTAATCCAGGCTTTCGGTTTCGTGTTTTCGTTCAAAAGCAAAACCAATCCAAGAAATCCAAAAACAGTTTATACAGTTTCAAATCTAAAATTGTTTTCAAAAATTAAATTTTGCAAAAACCAATTTTCAGAAACTTTCAGGAAAAAATACAGTTTCGTAATTCAGGCTTTCTAAAACAATTACAAATACTCAATCGCATCAAGCCTAAGAATTTCTACCAAATTCAGAATAATTGAGACGAATCAGAAACACGATTAACGAGGTAGCTCTGACACCACTTGTTGGAAAACACGAATCAGAAAGCAGCGGAATTTAAAAAAAAAATTTCCAACAAAAGGATCTTGGACTCGCAATCGTGTAACCAAATTCGTAGAGATAGAAAACTTACTTTTCTTTTATTCTTTCTTGAAGCGTTTCAAGCCACCCAAGAACGCTCTTCTCGCGGCTTGACAACCCGTCCCTCGAAAGTCTCTTTCTACTTTAGAATCCATTGTCGGGATAGCAATCCACACCAACCTAGATTTAATTCATGTTAGAGATGTTCTTAACAATATAACATAAAGAAAGAAACATGAAATGAGAAAAGCAGGATTGAAACTCCCTTCGAAAACCAGTTTTGCGAAAGTAGAAAACTGCCAGTCACAAAACCCTCGTGAAAAAATTCATCCTTCAGGATATGGACGAACGGTTTTCGCCATCTTCTTTGGTTCGATTTTTTCATTCGCTTCACGTCGGGTTCAGAATCGTTTCATCATCCCTTCTGATCGTTTTTGCTTAATCCCCACTTTTGGTAAAGCTCGAATCTTCAAAACTTCTAACTTGAAGTCTCTAGTGATAGTCCACCAACTTAGCTACAATCTAACTAGTAAGGATGCTAGTTCTCTAGTTAGTGTTTAGGCTTAACCTAGGGTTTTATTTTATCTTGGAGAAAGGAAGGTGTTCAACACATGAACCAAGAATTGTCTATTAGCTCTAAAGGGGAGCATGAGCTCCCCTATATATAAGAAAGGGGAGGGACGAAATTCCTAGTCCTTAATGGGCTAGGATTTTGGTCTCTCTCTCTCCTATTACTTGATCATCAAGTAATTTTGACTTTGACTTTGAATTCTAATTCAAATCAACTTTCAAGAGAGCTAAAAATATCCAAACTATTTTTGGATAATTTTATACTTTATTTATTTAAAATAAATAACTTATTTTATCTAATTAATTAATTCATAATTAATTAACTAGATTATTTTTCTCCAAAATAAGACTTTCTTTTTAATTCAAAATTAAACCAAAGTCTATTAAATAATTAATCACATTAATTATTTAATACATAAATAAATATACACATATATTTATACACGTGTGTGACACGTGTCACAATGACACGTGTCACTCACGTGAGCCACACGTGTGGTTTCACACGTGTGGAACCCTCTTGGCTTGATTAACTCGTTTAATCATTTTAAAGCCTCAACTCATGTAACCAAGTTGTTGTGTGTGACCCTCTAGGTTCTCAATTCAATTAGCAGTGACCCTAATTAATTAATTTACTAATTAATTAATCAGTCCATAGATTAAACGACCATAGTCTAGCAACAGGTGTTTACCCCCTAGCTGAATTGGAATGTTCGGATTCGACAGAACCTTTAAGCCATTGATTCATGTGAGATACAATCCTCCTACTTACTATCTCTCAACCATGATCTAGGGTAAGGGAATAATTAGAACCCTAATAATCTGGTCTTAAAGCTAAAGTGCATTTCATATCCATTTGATCTCAATCCAAGAAACTCTTTTCTTGATGTCTTGATCTACTGCCTTGGCCAAGGACTCCATATGGCATATGAATGACTTACACAATAAGAGATCACCTTGCAAATGCAAGTGTAGGTCCTTTCTTGATTCTCATTCACTTTCATGAATCACTTGTGCAGCCCCAGCATAAGCCTTGAATCAGTTGTCTAAGGCGACACCCTTTAAAGCTTATACCAAAGACTACAGAGTTAATTCATAAAGTGACAAGGAACCTCAAGTCTAAGGATCAATTAATCACATCAATGACTCGTGAGATATTTCCTAATCTGGAAGTTTCCATTTCCTGAAATAGAAACTTCCTTTCCCATTTAGGAATGTTCTCACACGGGGCACCTCAGTGAACTTACTTATTAAAGTAAGCACCCTCATGTATCACGCACGTATCAACTATACACTTTGCACCTCCATGAAACAAGGTGGTCCTTCTTAAGGGCGTGATCCCACAAGCAAGCCTTAGAGGAGTCAGGTTGACACTCCCACTGTCTGTAGGACTCATCGGCTTGGAGTATTTTACTAATCATGACTTATGTGATATAGGGCTCGTTTCATAAACTATTTCACCTAAATGGTAGAGTCCTAAAGTCATCAGGATTAGGGGAGTTCTCATACATGCGCACGTAATGGAAACACACAAAACACGTATTGGCATATAAAGAAGTGTTTGCCTATAATTAATCGTATATTATTCAAAGATCGTCTGTGATACAAGAAAAGTCCCAAAGCAGATTACGTCGAATCGGCTTTCTAGGGCACTATTCCTAACACTGGTGGATTCAGGGTTCATCCCCACGGTTGAGAGGAGTGTAAGAGTTACCCGTCAGCCCCTGCTTTCCCGGTTGGCTCAAACACTAACTCTCGGGCCCACAGTGCACAAAAAAATATACTCGCCCAAAACACGATCAATCAATACGGTACACTTCAGTAAATCAGTTGCAATTCAATAGAGTTTGGAAACTATGGATATATATATACCTTTTAGCTTAAAACATCACATAGGGTTGTAATGGTTCTAGATATCTAGCAATTAAACCTCACCTGTACCGACAAAATAAAGAGAAAGGCACGGCCTGAGAAGCCCACTCCACGTCACTGGCGTGCCGGCCTGTGCAACAAAGACAAGTGTACATAAGACACGACTCAAAATGTACCAAATATGACGAACGGCGAAATGCAACGAGACGACGAGCAAAATGCAATGTGACATGAAAACATCTTATTTCACTTCATTTTAGAGCATATAATATCAAATCGGGGTCAAAGAAGTCGTCGGATCGAGGTGTTGAAAATGCACTTTTATGCAGAATATTTTGTTCTGTCAGGCATGCGGGAACGGCCGTTCCGGCTTCCCTTCTAAAATGGGAAGGGCCGTTCCCATGGCCCTTCAGAAACGCACCAGCGTTTTATAAGAATTAAAACACGCTTTGGCTGGGAACGGCCCTTCCGGCAAATAGGCCAAAGTGGGAACGGTCGTTCCCAGTCTCGCTGGCCTAAAACATACAGAAGCCTGGGAACGCCCGTTCCCAAAATGCACTAAGGTGGGAACGACCGTTCCCAGTTTCTGTAAATTACAGAAACAGAGCAGATGCAGGGGAGTTTCGGCCAACACAACAACAACAACAATACACCAATTCCAAGCACCAAAATGCATCTAAAACATGAAATAACATGTATACATGCTTAGTATACAATAAAATCTAACATAAGCATTCATATCTCTCATTAATCATCAAGTATTTACACTTTGGAACCCACATATGCACTCATGCTCCAAGCTTATAACTTTCACAATATATGCATCAAATCATAGCTAGAACCATGTAATCATGCTTTCAACAACTAAAACATAAATTACCAAGCTCAACACATAACCCTAGCTCTCATATTAGTATTCATGAATTTCCCAACTAAGCTCATATACCTTGAATGAATAAGAAGAATGAGAAGAGATGATGCTGTGATGATGATTATGCTTCAAAGTATGCAATCTCCCCTCAAATCCAAGCTTGAAATGATGAAATCCTCTTCTCTTCTTGGTAGGGTTTTAGAATCGGTATGAGGGAGAGAGAGGAGGAATCATGTGTGTATAAGTTTGTATGCAACCAAATGATATGCTAGATATTATATAACTAAGCTCCAATTGCAATTTAATCCCCCCCAAAACATAAGTCATGCAATTAAGTTCAATCTCATGGAAAATGATCAATTAAATCCAAGACTATTTCATGCAATTAAGTCCTCAAATTAAGAAAGATGATCACTTAAGGTTAATTAGGCAATTAAACAATTAAGTCATAATTGGCAATTATTTCACATTAATTCGCATATTGCATAATTGAAAGATTGGGGCGTTACAGTATCTTTGGTTGCGAAAGTTAGTTCCCGCCTAGCTTAGCGAGTGTGTATGTCCCCGTTCGGCTTTATCTAGCTCGGGTATGGATTGTCCATTTCATATTCGGGTCGGGTCTCGGTGTGGGGGATGTGGTACCTTTTGCTCGGGTGCTACATCCTTAAGTTGTATCAGAGCCCGGTTGCAAAGCCGGTGTTCTAGTGTCGTGATTGAGTCAGTTAGGTCGCACGGCATAGGAACAACTTGTTAATGAGTGCATTGCATCAATTTGGCATAAATATTTGATACTAATTGTTGGAAATTGCTTAATACATGTATACAATCTATTCTCTTATTTAGTTGCTTTAAATGTTGCATTTTGCATTCTATGTGCATTGATTAACTTAACTACGTACCATAAGCATACACTAATCTTCATGCATCCATATTTGAGTTGATTTTTCTTATATAGGCTACTATCATGCAAACAAAGCTACAATTCACACCAACTACAATTGACAAAGTAACTTGAAGGCCGAGTGTTCAAATTTCGCGGCTTGCACAATGGAACTACCTATCACGGTTCGTATCATGGGAGGAAGCTTGGATCACGGGAAGGTTCATCAATCATGCCCTACCTACAAACCTTGAAGGTTCTCAACATACAAGAATTGTAAAGACTCAAGTTCTAACTTGAGGGATGCGTGAGACAACGAGAGGGGTGTGGAACTTTTCACCACCCCGATTTTTGAAGACATTTAATACAAGATTAAATGCTCCAAGGTTCACCGTTGAAGCTCCGAGTTTGGAATGGTTGGGCGATTGGAAGACCAAATTGGGAAGCTTCAAGGGATCGGATGCAAGATGTGTTAAAAAGGTTCGACTCAACTCAGATGCAAGGATTGGGCGCCGTTAATCATAAAGCTCACTATGAGGTCAAATATGGAAGCTCACTTGATACGAATACAAGCGTGGGACAACAAATGGACGCAAGGCAAAGAGACTTAAGAGCATCTAGGAATTCAAATCGCGTCGTCATCTTGGAACCTTGGAACATGGAGACATCAAGAAGCAAGCAAAAATGGAAAGCGTTATCACGGATGAATTATGCGCGTAGATCGGAAATAAAGGATAAGCTAAGGGAACTTCAACCGGAGAGGACATCAAGATGAAGATTCGGATGACCTTTGGAGGTCGATGCTTGGAACTACGTTGAGGTGTAAACTCCATGGACAAAGAAGACCTTGGGTTCAAGAATAGCACGTTCGGGCCGTGGGATATACAAATGGATGCAAGAAGATTATGGAGATTCGAAAACCATGGAAAAGCTAAGGAATTATCAATGTCTCCTAAGAAAGCTACAATTATGGGAATGAGGAACATGTCATCAAGCTAAAAGCTTACCACCTCGGTGACAGGTTCTGCATATTCATGGCACGAGCATCATTCATCGATTTAAATTATTTACTTTCTTTATCTATATGTACGTTTATGTTTAATTAATATAATTGCTCCAACGTGTTGCATCGTTGCATCTTTAATTGTTTACTATGTGCATTGGCATGTTAATCCAACATGCATGGCTTAGTGTTTAATTGATAGGGAATGGCTCCACCTTGTTCATTAAGCGATTCTTTGATCAAAGCTTACTCGAATCAAGACGAGAAGAATAGTTGGGTTATATCTTGGGAGTTAAAAAAAAAAAAAAAAAAAAGAAAAAGAAAAAGGAAAAAGGAATTTGGAGGCTTGGAAATTAGAACCGGAATAGAGCAAAAACGGATGCTTAACCCTATCAATCATGTCGGATTGAGTGAAAGCAAGAGTTCCGGGCATATAGCTTAGCTAGCACAATCTACACCGAAGAAACTAAGTTGAAGAGTTTTGGGGAAACCTTAATCTCAGAGGCGAAGTACCGAATTCAACTAAAATTTCCAAATAAGGGAGCATTGATTAGGAAATAATGTAAATCCTTTTCGATCCTTGAAGGGATTACCTTTAGTTGAAAGAATGGAAATACAAGAGACAACAAGTAACAAAAACTTCATATGAGGGATAAAGGACAAATGGAGCTGGAATCTTAGGGAGCGAGAAAGTTTTGGGTTAACCTCGGGGATTATAGGAAGAACAAGACTAGAGAATAGTATTCCAAGAATTAAGAGAATTAGGTGAGAAATTGGTGGGGCAACGAATTTGGGTTTATGGCGATAACCTCTCTACCAGAAACGGCTTATCAAGAATTTTGATACAAGAGGGGATTAAATTAGTCCAGATTTCAAGAAGAGCAAGAAAGAGAAAAGTTGGGGAATCAGAAGGAAGTAATTATTGAAGGGTTTGAATTGAACCTTAGGAGTAAATTAAAGAAACAGAAGTGAAGTGCACGTATAAAGGTCGAAGATGAAATAAATTCGGAGATTAGCAAAGGACGCCACTAAATATTGAAGGGATGTGGTTAATGTACGACACACCAACTTTACCTAGTGGTCGATCATCCCTTCACGAGGGCTTCATGGAAAGGTTTAGCACTTTCTATCATTTCAAGATTCAATTAGATGAAGTCATGGAAGTAATAGCGGAAGGGATGAATACCTTTACGAACTCAACTTCTCAAGAGAAAAAGGAAACTTCAAGAATTGATCGGGAGTCAAATCGGATCCTCCAACTACTTTATGAATTATCAACCTTCAACCTCATTGCTACGGTGAACGATATCACAAACATTCATGGCATATACATACATGCAACTTAATTCAATAATTTTGTTGTTGTGTGCCTTGGTCTCTTTTCATGATAATTGCCTTGTATAATTGATGAATAATGTGCTTGCTATATATATATATATATATATATATATATATATATTACTTGGCCCTACGTGTCTTATTTGATGTTAATTGTTGTAATTGCCATTGTTACCTCCTCCTTGTTATTTGCTCTTTGTTGTTGTTGTCGCTCGGGAGTATTGGAGACTCCCTTGTCTCATTGTTTGAGAGACGGGGTTCTCTCTTCTTGTTGTTTGAGAGACGGGGTTCTCTCTTTGTTGCTTTCGAGGGACGGGGCTCTCTTTGTTTGCTTTAGTTTTAGTGAATCCGAGGACGGATTCTTTTTAAGGGCGTGAGTTTGTAACGCCCCAGATCTGTGATTTAAGCTTGACGTATTTCGTTACTAAAGTGCGCAATTTAATTAATTATATATGATTTTTAATTATGGAGTCTTTTGTTAAGTTTTATTGTTTAATTATGAATACTTGATCGTATTTGCGTATATGCTCTTGTTTGAGTGTCGTTCTTATTCAATTTGATTTCTGTTTTTCGTGGATTCTTGGCATGAGTGAATTATGTGCTTTAAGATCATGTTTATTTGCTCGTTGCATGATTTTGTTCTTGCATGTTTGAGTTTTGCGTTCGTTTGTGTGATCGGAACCGAAAAGGGGGCTAAAGAGCATTTAGCGTACCTTGTGTTCCGGGCGGCATATCTTGAGCTCGGGAACTCGGAATCGAGTTTCGTCACCTCCATTGGATCCGAATTGACGAATTAGAGACAATGGGATATGCCTTATATTTTTCTAAGACCAATTGGATCCTCAAATTTCAACCGGAACGAGCAACTCGAGCTTAAATTGACCGATCAAGACTATACCTAAGTCACGGACCTATTATTACGCACCTAGACCCTATCCATTGACCCTAGCCCACTTGCACACTCTCTCCCTCACCCTTTTCTGCCCCAAACTGACACCCTAACCCCCCACACTTAGATATCTTCAGTTTTATGGGGAGAGAAGGAGAAGAAGGAAGAAAAGAAGAAGAAGAAGAAACCCGTTTTGGCCATGGGAGTTTTGAGCTCATCTCCCCACCTTTTCTTCTCCAAATTGAAAGGTAAACTCATATTTGTGTTGTGTATCACTTGGTAATCATTTTAAGTTCCATATTTCATGATTTATCCAAGATTTGAGCATGTTTGGGCATATGGCATGAATAGTGATGGGTTGGGAGAAATAGATGATTCTAGCTTGCTTTCTTGTGAATTCTTTTGGTATGAAGCATGCATTTTATTCCTAACACATCATATGTGATAGGTATGAACTTAGTTTGGGTAGTGGATTAGGATCCATGACTTTGCCATTTGTGAAAAGTGAAGAGTTTGCATGAACTTGTTCCATATTCTTTCCTTGCTTGATTTGTTGCATCTTTGGTTGTCTTAATGGATTGAAATGCATGAATATTTGCTACCGTAACTTACCTATGTGTGTTAATTTGATGTTTATATGGTTTAGCATGAGTTTTTCCCTACTTGTTGGGTGTTTTTTCGCTACTGACCTGAATCCACGAGGGTGGATTTTGCCTTTGGAAAAAATCCGCGGGGGTAGATTTGAGGCAGTGGGACTGGACTAGATCCATGGGGGTGGATTTTTTCCCCATGGGGGTGGATTTTGTCCAACCTGTTTTTGGTACTCCGATTCCTTTTTTCTTCGTTTGTTTGATCTTCCTCCACCTCTTTTATGACTTCTACACTATGCTAACATGTATTATTATGTGTTATGATTATGAAATGGAATTCATGACTTGAATTGATATGTTTTGGTCGAGCAACAAACTACTATGATATTATATGACTTAAGTGCTAATGCGTGAAATGTTAAGTACCTTCTTATAATATTTTGATATCTTAAATGATTTCTTTTGCTTCTATATTTATTATATACATTGTAAACTTATTTATGTAGCTTCTATGAATACTATATGGAAGTTATGAACGAATGAACTTGATAACTCCATGTATTGAATGTACTTGAATGAATTATGTGATAAAGTGCCTTCATGACATGATTTTTACTTCATATACATTTCTAAAATGTATTATCTTGGGTATTATGAAATTTTATGATTTTTCATGGAATATTTTACGAGTTATGCCTCAACGTGACTTAATTGCTCCTAATATGCGCATGCATAGATCTTGACTCTCAATGTACACCCTAATTGCTTATGTAACTCTTAGTTTATCACTTGTATGATATGTATACATGTTATATCACGTGTTATGATTAGTATTTGAATTTCTCGGATTTATTGGGTATGAAATATGGAAGTTATGAACTCGAACGGATATGAACGTCTCTTGGAATGAATGAATGACTTGTTTACATGACTTTAAGTAATGAATTGTGCATATGAATGTTTCCATGATACCATATCATCTCTTATGCATTCATATCATATTCATAACATTGTCGTGCGTCGTATTTGGTTCATTTGGAGTCTTGAGTCTTACGTGTACCCTCTATTGTCCTTTGTACCGTTTTCTCCAGGGCGGAGACTTGTCGGGTTCATAGGACACTTTCAAGTCCTCTTGTTTTCTTCTTGGTTTTGGTCGGTAAGGTGTAAAGGTGGGTTTCTCTTCTATTAGTTAACTGACCCTATATACTCCCAATGTGTAAAGATTTCGGCCAAAACTATTATACGTATATAGAGTCACTTTTCAAGAGTAAATATTTGCAACGTAAAGCCCTTATTTTATGAACCCTACCAAATGTTTTGGCGAGAATGAAAGAATGAATGTTATGCACAGAATGGGGCCCAGGGACTTGGTGTGAGTGGTGACCCGAGGAGGCATGGGCTGACGGTGAACCCTCACACTAGTCCCACCAATGAACGGCGCAACCGGACCTCGTTAGGAGTTAGTGAGTAATGGACGCTGAGTGCCATCTGGGGAGTCATGTTCCCCTTTTGGTCAATGAATGGATGGTTCGGGCCGATCACCCGGCCATCACCCGGAGGAAGAAGGTGTAAATGTTCATGAAGGTGCACAAAAGAATATTATGCATGAATGAAAGAAAGAAAGAATGTTTAATAAACTACACGAGGTGTTGGTTGGAGATAATGCACGCCTACTCGCCAGGCCACAAAAGACCTAAAGAATGAAAATGAACGTTATAATCCCTTTTGATGACTTCTTTATCTTACCCACTTGGGAAAATGCTCAAAAACCTCATTTGGGATTATAACTTGCATGTGAATGTTAAATATTGTTGTATATGCTATTTATGCCTCATTTTATACCCACCAGTCTCCTATAGACTGAACCCGGTTTGTTTTCAGTTTTCTTGCAAGTTTGGGGTGCTAGGTGGGAAGTCGAGTTTGTTAAGTCTTTCGGTCAAGTCAAAGTCTGTTCTTATGCATAGTGTATCATGAATTGTTTAAATTATAAAGAATATATGATTTGTATTGATTATTGCTACCATCATGATTCTGAATAAGCTTATAGGAACAGAAAGAATCCGTAATTGAAGTTTTATGATTTTATTGATTTTTGGGATTAGATACCTATGCTAGTTGAACCCGTTGCTCTTGGCTTATCTTGTTATATATGTATGTACATTGCTTCCGCATTGGTATTCTTTATGTTTTACTGTATCTTTGGTTGCGAAAGTTAGTTCCCGCCTAGCTTAGCGAGTGTGTATGTCCCCGTTCGTCGTGATCTAGCTCGGGTATGGATTGTCCATTTCATATTCGGGTCGGGTCTCGGTGCGGGGGATGTGGTACCTTGCGCTCGGGTGCTACACTGCAAGTCCTAGGAAGCTTCTGACTTCAGTAGGTGTCTTTGGTTGTTTCCAGTTATTCACGGCTTCAATTTTGAATGGATCTACTCCAACGCCTTTTTCGGATATCACGTGTCCCAAAAATGCGACTTAGTCTATCCAAAATTCACACTTACTAAACTTTGCATAAAGCTTGTGTTCCTCGAGAGTCCATAGCACAATACACAAGTGATTGGCATGATCTTCTGGAGTTCTTGAGTATATCAGTATATCGTCGATGAAAATGACCACGAACTAATCCAAATATGGTCGGAAGATACGGTGCATCATGTCCATAAAGGCTGCAGGTGCGTTGGTTAACCCGAATGGCATGACAACAAATTCAAAATGACCATACCGCGTGTTGAAGCCAGTCTTGCGTACGTCTTCACCTTTGATACGAAGTTGATAGTATCCTTGTCTTTAGTCCAATTTAGAATATACTTTCGACCCTTGTAATGAGTCGAATAGTTCTTCACTATGAGGTAAAGAATACTTGTTCTTGATTGTCATTCGGTTCAACTCCCGATAGTCGATACAGATTCGCAACGTCCCATCCTTCTTTTTCACGAATAATATCGGAGCTCCCCACGGTGATGTGCTTGGGCGAATATAACCGACTTTTAGTAGTTCTTCTAGTTGAGTATTCAATTCTTGTAGCTCGGACAATGTCGTTCGATACTGAGTCTTGGAATAAGCTTCGGCTCCAGGATTTAGATCGATTACAAACTCAACTTCTCTGGCTGGTGGTAAAGATTCCAAAGTTTTTGGGAGAAAATTCCAAAAATTCATTGACCACGGGTACTTCTTCCATCTTAACTTGATCCTTGGGCTCAGTCAATATGCATGCTATAAATCCGGATCCTCCTTCCTTGATGTACTTCTTATCTTCTGAGGATGTTATTAATGGAGCGATCTCAGCAACCCTATTTATCACTTCCGAATCTTGAATCCCATCTTCTCCCAATTTGACTTAACAATCTAATTGTGCTTCATAACAGTACAACCAATCCATGCCAAGTATTACTTCATAACCCTGAACTGATAGCTAGATTAGATCTGCTGGATATTGGTTGCCTTCAAACTCAACAGGATAATCTTGAACCATCTTGTTGGTAAGGAATCGGGGACCCATCGGTGAAACCACTTCGTAATGGTATGGTAATAATTTTATATCTAAGGATAGTCGATGCATGAGATGTGATGATATAAATGAATGCGTAGCACCCGGATCAAATAAAGCTTTAATATGCGTGCCATGGATGCAAAGTATACCTTCCACGACTACATTGGGATCTGGATTTTCTCCACCTCCTAGGACGTATGCTCGGGCCTGGACATTTGGTCTTCCAGGTCTGTTTGCGATTGGCTGACCCAGCTTTATCACCGTTGTTTGTTAGGGCATCAGGGTGTTGGGGTGTTCGTCTAGAAGTCATTCTATTATGCATGTGACAGTTTATCGGATGATGTAAATACAATTAGAAAATTAAGGTAAACACGTGTTTAACATAACCATCCACTATATACATAAGATGTCAAAAGATGGAGTTATACATCAGGTCATAGGGTACCACCCCTGGTTTACCCAAACATCATGCACTAGTCACACAAGTAGACACTTTCACATATGTACAACTAAACAAGTGATAAAGCCTACAATGGCACAAAATATATGTACAAGACAAAAACTAGCTCGAGAGTTTAGCAAAATAAAGGCATACATAACATAACAGTACACAAGCCACATAGACAAATATCCTATAACACTCTAGACTCGAATCCCTGACTATTTGTCAAGAATTCAAACTCCCAAACTCCAGGTTTCCCAACCTAGAGCTCTGATACCACCACTGCGACGCCCCAACAAGATCCCCGGACCTAGAGGGTCCCACGGAGTGCTGCCCGCACGGCCTAATCAGGGTTTGCTCAACGATTACCCTGATTCAGCCGCATAAACGCAAAACAAAACTATGGTAATCTAGAGTAACAACTCCAAGTGAAAAACCAAAGCAACTGAAAACAGCGAAAACGATAACATAACTTAAAATTAAGGTAAAGGTCCTAAAGTGAGAGTCCAAACAGAAACAGAGTAACTAGACTTACATACCGACCCCGAGAGACAAATAACAAAACAAGTACAAGCAAACAGCCAATGCTTTCGCCCTTATGTGGGGCTTAAGCTTACAAAACGCACAAATATATACATTCTTCGAGGTGGGGTGCTATACATTAGTGATAAAACGGCAGGCAAGACCACGCTAACTTCTCTAATCCAAGTGTTTCTCACCTATCTCCTGGTCTCGCTCAAAAAGATCTGGAATACGGGTCAAAAGAGAGGAGTAAGTCAAACTGACTTAGTGAGGTAGGCAGAAGAATGCAGAACATTAAATAATAACAAAACCATAATCGATGCATGAGCAGGCAATGAACATTATACATATGATATACATGCAAATGAACGAGCTATGAACGATCTCTCCCTTTTTATCGCCTAAAACCAAAATCATTAATTAACTCCAAACACCAGTGTCGGGGTATCCCCCAACTAACAGAGGTCGAGAGTCCCACGTGCCCGTGAGATCATCTCTTCGGCTATCCACTCGAGACCATCTCCGAATCTCCAAATGGTAGCGTCAACATGTGGGCATTACCTCGCACAGCTACGACCGTGGCCCGATACCGCCCAGTCGGTCTGATATTGAGTGTAATCCCGTGGCCCAGAACTACCCCGTGGGCGTCCCCATGAGTGCAATCAAACAGTAACATAACAGAATAGCTCGTTAACAAGAACGGTAGATTCTTTTCAAACAAACGAAGTATTTGATGCAGTACTTATAGACAAGAAATCATTTTTACTAACAAAATTATTTTCTTGGAACTAATAACTAATAATCAAATATTTATATACATAAATATAACATGACGGGAATAAAAATCGAAATCATTAAATAAAGTTCTTACGAAGGCTGGTATAATAATATAGATACACGTATTTCAGTTTTCAAGCTAAAATTTCCTCACCGTATCGATTCGCAGCTGGTCCTAACTCGCTTGACAAAAGACAAACACGGTTCTACGTCAAAAATACTAAATCCAAAAATCCTAATCTGGCCCTAGTACTAGCAATAAAATAAATAAGTTGTAATCACAGTTACACTTCCCATACATGCATGTACAATATTCGGTACATGTACACATGCACTCAATCAACTGGACTGCAACAGTAAGGTACAAGACTCCGTGCCATATAATTGAAATGTATCTTCTACTTATTAATATCTAGTTCTTTAAATTTTAACACTTATTAATTTCTAAATTAGATAAACGCAACAGGGGTGTCCTATTATTACTTCTATGCATTCAAATAATGTGTTGAATAAAATATTATAATTACATAACATAGAATTAGTAGATTGATTGATTTACTTTAATCTAACAGGTAACATAAAGTATTTTGGCTTTTGAAAATGAAATCTAATTATTTAACAATCATTCAATTCCATTAGAAATACGAATTATACTACCTCTTCATTAATTTCATAAGGTACATGTAGTAAGAATAATATTATTTAATTGTTACTCACTTAATTAACAATTCTAATTAAATTATTATTAAGGCCTAATCTTTGAGGCAATTGTCAATTATTATCATTAAAGCTAACTGCAAAGGCATTTAATGTCTCAATTGTTATCTAGCAGTAGTATTACAAGCAAGGTATAAATAAAACAATATTACTAAAAATGAGATTTTATGAAAATGATATGATCGCTTGATCAAGTTGCAATTAGAACCCAACTTTCAGCAATCCAAATGTATCAAAGAGTAAATTTGGTAAAGACTATACACACGTGACTTCACTGATTGTATCCATTGACTTCCTTCCAACTAAAGCTCCACTGGGATGAAAAAGTAAATATGTGAAGGGCTATGGTTTATTTTAATATTACTAAATCCCCCCTATCATCTACTTAATTAAGTAACATGTTAAGAAACAAAGGATTCGGTGTTTTACTAATAAAGTGGTGAATCGTGTGTAGTGGTGGAGTAAATTCAAAGGAAGTAACTAGAAACTAAAACATGTTACCTAATTAATGTATTACGACCAAGTTCACCAAATAAATGAATCACATCATCATTTCATTTGTTGTAATTTAATGGAGACCATGGGAAAGAAGCCATACCTTTCCTTTGTCCGAGAGGGTGAAAGAAAGATTTGACAGTGTTAAGGGCATTCACTTATTTTGTTGATATTAATAAATGCTGAATCATTCCTAATTGGTATGTGGTGTGATGGGATGAGAGACACGTCCAAATCTTAAATGTTAAGGAAACATTCAATATTCATTAATTAAAAAAATTAAGTTGTATGTGTATGAATTGAGAAATGGACACTTGGACGACATTCCCTTGCCTCTATTTTATAATTAAAATAGATATGGACTCCTGTAATCAAATGCTAATTTTTTTTTATTATTATTTTTTAATTATTATTATTATTATTATTATTATTATTATTATATTAATAAACGTATTTATTTTAAAGTTTTGAATACCTTTGGTTGAAAACTTATTCATTGAAATATAAATATCTAGGTGTATGTAAAATTAGTATTATCATAATTTAAAACTATCTATAAATATTTTTATTAAACGGATATGTGATTATTTCCTAAATATAATTGGATCAAGTAACATTATATATTTAAACAAATAAATTACGCAGTTAATATGCCAAATAACATGTATGCATGTTATGATGTAATATTTTCCTAATTTAAATTTTCTTGCGTTTCTAGATATCGGGGTACCACAGTTTGGGACAGCGATGGGTTGTCCCAGGCATGAACGATACGCACGTATCTGCGAGCGGTGGCGTGGACGACCCCTTCCCGCAAGCGGCAGTGGAGCATGGCCAATGTGCTTGGCTCGCGTCACCCCATTTCGTGTATCTATCCAAAAACCAACTTTTCGAATTCAGATATATAATTGAATTAAAATCGTAGTTTAGAAAAATCCAGAATTAAACAGTTTTAAATCAGATTTACTGTGAAAATATTATTCAGAAATTTTCAAGAAAATAGTTTAAATCCGATAGGTTTGAAATTTAAACAAATTCAGGAATGTATAACTCTCATCCAAATTCAAGAATTTTCAATCAGAATTCAATTCAATATAGTTTCGAAACGAAAGTTGCAAGCGTGGCTCTGATACCACTTGTTGGAAAATACAGAGTTGAAGCAGCAGAATTTTAAATTTTTTTCCAAAAGGGAATCGTGTTCTTGCAATGTTCATTTCAAAAACAAAGAGAGTTTCAAGTAACTTACCAATAATTGAAGCTTTCTAGTGATATTTGATCTCGCCCATCAAACAACCTTCACGCGGAATGTCCCTTGAATGGTTCTCGAAATGATCCCAAAGTAGGTAACTCTCTAAAGCGTATCTACATCAGTCCTAGATCCCGATCAGACTATTGAGAATGCTAGTTTTGTGACATGTTTTGGCTAGGAAATTCTTTGAAAACTTTTCTTTTTGATTTGTCTCAAAATAATTAACGCTTCAAGAACATTAGTCTTACCCAAGAAAGATTCCCACCCCTTATATTTATATTAGAGGGGTTCGAACCCTAAGACGCTTCCTAAGCCAAGTGGGTTTTGATTTCTTGCTCATAATTCACTAATTAAATAATATCTTGTATTTGAAATAAGATCTTATCTCATTCTCCAAGGCATCTCAAGAAATCTCTTTCCTACTTTAGGAGACTATTCAACTTTATCTAATATTAAATATCAATTTTAATAAATAATTTAATTCATAATTAAATATTTATTGGGTCAATTATTTTAAGTTTGGACTTAACAATTAATTCATAATTAATTAAGAGCTAAAAAATTAAATAAACAATTTGGTGGTAATTGAGGAAGGTGGGGCTATGTGAGTGAAGGTTTGAAGGGTGGTGGCGTTTGGTGGTGGTGGCATCTAGCGATGGTGGAGTTCGACGGTGGTGGCATCTGGCGGTGGTGGAGTGTGGCAGAATGGAGTGAGAGATTACGTAGGCGTGTGGATGTGGCTGCGGCTGCGCTGAAACTAGGGTTAGCCAAATGAGATTGTGAATTTGTGATATTCTATACTTATATTATAGAGAGAGATAGATAAGTGTGTGTGTATATATATATATATGTAAGTATATATATGTAATTGTATATATATATATATATATATATATATATATATATAAAATATTTATCTATAAGTTCATATATATATATATATTAAAAAAACATGGCTCGTGAGCCAACGAACAGAGAATATCAGGCTCGGGCTTAGCTCGCTGTTGCCATGAGCCGAGCCAAGGCACGGGTTGGCTCGCCAATCACGAACCCGAATCCAAGCCCTTCTCGAGGTAGCTTGTAAAACTCATGAGCCACTAGGCTTATTGCCATCCCTAGTCTGTCTCCCCTTCGGTTGGACTAGCACGTGTATAAAAACTATCCATTTTGTATACGTGTCTGGTCCTAATGCGAGGGATGCGGTGGTCCACCATTTCGTACGCTACAGATAATATCCTATTTAAACGGTATATAACTGATTGAGACGAATATTGGATTTTAATATGATTTTCAACAATTTATTTCTAACATAAATTATTTAACTATATAACGTTAAATTTTTAATTAGTTTTTCTACAATTCATGTATAGCTCCTTTCTGCTAGTTGTTCACAATCAACACGTAAGCTGGAGGCCAAATTGGGGCATTGGGAGTTTTGCTCAGTTTTGGTACTCCGACGCTCAATGGTCAATACCATAAATGTTAGGGAAATTTATAGGGTTGGAGTGTGTGGGTAACACCTATCCACACACTACCGGTGCATTAAATGTGTTCAGGTGGTGGTTAGGGGGCGGAAGGACTGCTACGTAGGCAGTGTCAGACTTAGTTCCCTAAATACTTTGTACTTATTGGGCGGTTCGACCTATGAGTGTTCTATGGGAGCTGACGATTGATCTCGCCATTTGATTGGGGTCGAAAGTGGTCCTAACGTCAAGGTTCCCTAACTTCATGAGGTCCCAGGAGTGTGCGGGTCAATCGGTGTTCATCGGTCGAGATGAACGATCGACCACTTTTGTTGGGCAAGTTAGGGCAATCAAGCCTGGTCGATCTCCTGAGATGGTGACATGTCACCTAATGACGTGTTAGTTTGTGATGCATGGTAAAGTTGGCCACGTGTGTTAGTGACCTAGCAGCCTTATGGTGACAAGTGGTGCCCGGAGATTATGCACGCCAACATCAATATGGAGGAATTATAAATTTCATAATATAATTGATTTGATATATAATAATTTTATCAATAAAATAATATATTTTACTTATATTATCTCCTTATAAATGTTTGAATAAAATAATATATTTTACTTATATTATCTCCTTATAAATGTTTGAAGTAAACATATGGTCACTACTAAAATCTGAGTTTTTCCTTTAATAAATGTACTAAAAAATTATTTAAACAGATTACGAATTATGGATATATCCAACAGATATTTAAATGGATTGGATATTGATGGTTCTGAATATGGGGAAGTCAGAATCCGATCACTTTAAGATTTGTTTGATGTGGGGAAACAGAGTAAGCTCGCCAGAGAAGTTGAGGGCTCAACATGCTAGGACAAACACCACAGAAAGGAAAGTCAGAAGGCCAAGCTAGGGGGACTGGGGGTAATACCCAGTTTGGCTCTCCGACGCTCAAGTCAGGTAATGATCTGAAAGAGAGTATGAACTTAAGAAGATTGCAGAGTTTCAATCAGTATGAGTTGCTTAAAGTGGTAGGGATGAAGTTCCTTACTTATAGTTTAGGGTCAGGGACCCTGTGGTAATTTGCCCCTTGTGGTCCTGCCCTATTGTTGCCCTAAAACGTGGCATAATGAAGAGAAACTTAGGAGGAATCTCCTGCAAAAACTGGTGTAAAGTTGGTGCTAGCAGCAGTGGCAGGCGCGCGGGTGTGTACGTGGTGTTAGAGAGCAGTTTTGAGGTGGTAACGAGGGTCAGACACGCGCTCGTGTTCACCATGAGCCTGATGGCCTTGCCGTTCCGAGGGTAGATTTGGGGCCAAGGCTGTGAGTTGAGGGGAGTTTTACCCTTCTGTCCACTAGTCATGACAATGCTTTGAACCAAGGGTGATATGCCTCAGAATTCATTTCCAGGAGGATATTGGGATATCCTTGGACACAATGGAGATGCTCGTATGAGATCTGAAAAGGGTGCCACGCGTCCAATGGCAATGGTGTTATGCGTTAAGTCATGGCCCGAGTGTGGGCGCTCGAGGGTGGCTAGACGAGGATCAAGTGGTCACGCATCTATCGTTGATGGCGCACGTGTCAAAACGTGGGCCTTGCATGTTTTGGTCCCATCATTTTGCCCCCCAATTTTGGAGTCCTAAATATAAGGGCTGTAGAATTCAAATTCTTCTTAGCTTTCCGAGAGCGACGCTCGTGAGAATAGAGGGCGTGTCGAGGAATTCCTTCTCTGATCAAGCATTAAATGCAGTCTTTTCAACTGACCGCTCGAAGAGTCAGGCATTAAATGCTGGTGGGCGCGTGATTCTCGGAACGTGTGTGACAGTTCACTAAAGTGGGAGGTTACCTAGGCGGGAAATGATTGCGCTTTTGAAATTAACACAAAAAACGTACCAACTTCTTCCCCTATAAATAAGGGATCCCAAATCATTTTCACTCTTTACGCATCCAAAACTTTCAAAGCATATCTTCAAACTTTCAAAGCTATCTTCAAATCTTCAAGGTGATTTTGCAGAGAGATTTCCAGCAAACCAAACTTTCCAAGAACCATCTTACCGTAAGTATTTTCCTTACTTCATCTTCTAACTTCTTTCTTGCTAACCCTAGATCAATAGGATCCTTCCAGTGTTAGTCTTCCCTTAATCCTTTAAATTCTAATCTCTCAAAACATAATGTCGAAACAAGTCATAGAGGAGACCCTAAGGGAAATTGATGAGATGTCCACCACCAGTTCATCTTTCCATAGCCCTACTCCCCATCATCAATCTGTAGGGGAGATATTTGGAGAAACCAGAGACGAAGAATTAGACGCTGCCGTATCCGCCATGGAAGAAAGAAATCTAGGGGGAGTTAAACACATCTTTGAAGAAATGGACTTAGTGATGGAGGCAGAGAGACAAGGGGTGACTCTCCCAATCACCGAGAGCGCCACTTACCCTCACCTTCATACAGTGATAGTGGTCATACCACCCCCCGCCCCCGAGAAGGAGGTTGTGGGGTCGTCAGAAGAGTCACCGGCCAAACATAGAAAGAGGTCTAAGAAAACCAAAGGACCGGCCAAGGGTGAAAGCTCGGGTATGCAAGCAACCGAGCGGACCCCTGATGAGACTCCAAGTATAATAACCTTGGGGGAGATAACATCCATAATGGCCCCAATATTCCGGCACGAGAGGTTCAGGTGGAGGATCCCGGCCGCACACGAGCGGGCTAACAACCCACCTCCTGGAGAAATGGTGGTTTTTAGGGATACGGTGTCATTTGGGGGTTTAAGGTCCCCCAATCCCGTTCTAGTGGCTAACATCCTCAACAACCTTAACCTGAGCCCCTCCCAGGTTATACCCAACGGGATAGCGCTCATAACCACTTTCGTAATCCTCATGGCGTGTACAAGAAACCAGCCGTCCATGCACAATTTTAATACCTTGTTCCAAGTTGTTCGCTCGCTTCATCTCCGAGGGCGGGCTTCTACTACATCCAAGCGAAATCAGGTTTGAAGTTGATCAACTCCCCCTCAACGTCCTATGGCGTGGACTGGAAAGAGAAGTTCTTCTTTGTGAGGGCTCCCGAGGATAACGATTTTGGGGTGCCCTAAGAGTGGGTTTCGCATGGGGAAGGTCCCCTCATAAGGCGTTGTTTGGAGTCTACTCTTCCCGAGAACTGGGTTCAAGATTTGGTTGCCGCCTTAAGAGACGAGGGTTGGCTGATACAAGCAAAAGACCTAATAGATGATGTGGAGGTTATGTTCCTCTGTGGGCTCACCAATGACCCTCTCTTTCTCAGAAACCCTCCCGCTCGGACTTTGGAGAGAGATGGTTAAATCTTAGGGCATACTTTCGATAGGACTGCTAACTTACTCTTGTACCTTGTATGTCTTTGTAAGGAAAGTTTAACCCTCGTTTTTTTCATTTTTCAGGCTCGAGTATCATAATGGCAGGAGGAAATATGAGAAATGTTGCGAACTTCATCAACGCTCGCAACCAGAGACAACAACAACCCCAACCTCCAAAAGGGCGATGGGCAGGCAGAGGCGATGGCCGAGGGGCAGGTAGAGGTGACGGCCGAGGGGGCCACCAAGTGGCAAACTCCAGCACTAACACCCAACCCCGAGGCCGCGGGGATAACCGTGCGCCAATACTGACATAAGGGTAGTCCTTAGGCCCGCGGACATTACCAACCTGAGGGGCGCCACCCCTCCTGCTAACGACCCCATAAGGCCGTGCTCGGGCGTGATAATCAGGGAGTCCCAAGGAGACAATGTCCAAGCCTTGCGGAAGAGAAAGAGAAAGCCCGATACCATCCCTATAATGGGCAAGGGCAAGCAAGTTGTTGAATGCACCCGAGGCGACTGTGATACTGCTTCCTCTGAGGAGGAACATTTATGGAACTTCGAACATGCTGGGGATAGGCATTTCGACCGTGCGCCCGGGGAAGGCACTACTTTATTGGGTGACCGTACACCCTCTCAGACGATCACGGACGGGCTCTATGAGAGAGTTCAATTCCCTGGGGATCACCAAGCGCTATATTCCCAGAGCGTGGAGAGAGTGGCTGATGATCTCATCCACACCGTCATTTTCGTAAGTCCTCTCCCCATGCTCGCTTCTTCCTTATATGTTTTCTTCCACAACATATTAAGCACTAAGACTTCTTTTATCGTAATGAAAACGTAGCAAGTGCTTCCGAGGGCAAAAAACCTCCAGATGCGCACTACCGTATACTCCGAGCGCAAAGCGAAATACAAAAAGATGGCACGTGCGAACGATCCCGCTCAAATCCAAGAAGAATTGGACATGGAGAGAGCCAAATTTCTATCCCTCGATGCGGAGCACACCAAGCTAAAGGAGGAGTTAAAGAATTCTGAGGATGCTCGAAGGAAATACCGAGCGGATGCCACTAAGCTTGAAGAGAACAATAAGAAGTTGATGGCGGAGGTAAACGAGTGGATAGCCAAGCACAATGCCATTAAGAAGAAGGCTACTGAAGCTTCCAAGAAAGCCTGCAAGGATGAGTTCCAAAGACAGCTTCCTGAGCGCATTGAGAGGGCTAATAAGGAGGCTTTGATCAGGTTCTGCCACTCTAAGGCATTCGAGTTTACTGTCTCACTCCATTGCTATGATGAAGCCCAGAAAGCCTTCAACCTGGCCATTGAGCAACTTATTCATCTGGGCTTAACAGATGCTTCTTCTCGAGGGCATGAGAACATGGGGTTGGTGTTTGACGAACACTGTGTGGTTCCCGAGGGGGAGCGCGAAGAAGACCCAGAGGCCAACATTAACGAGCCCGAATACAACTACTTGGTGGAACTTCTCCAAGATGAGTTTATGGCGGCTCACCAGTCTGAAGAGGCGCCTCGCACTAAAATAATAACCGAGGGGGCTAACGATGCTGCAACCATCCCCGAGGGTCTTCCAACAAACGGGCCCCAAGCTCCAGCTGTCGAGAGTGCTCAAACTTCAACCCTTGAGAACGTGGCTGAGCCTACTGCCCCGCGGATGCTCCTGAACCAAGCGCTCCTACTTCTCAAGCCTTAGAGCCAGTTCCCCCATTCCAGAACGAGGTGATCAACTTGGAGGATGGTCCCGCTCAGAATGCTTAGGTTATCTCCTTTTCAAACTTGTAATTTTCCTTCTGCTTCTGAAGGAATTCTATGGGCTAGAGTACCCTTGTTTTGTAATCTCTGAGCATTAGCTCTTTTATTAATGAGCATTTCCTTTCCCTGCAATATTTTTTTTATGAATCTTTACTTTGTGCTTGTCTTGTCAAAATCTTGTAATAATAAGACCTGAGTAATAAGCTAAGTAAAAGACACAAAACTTGTGAAATTTTGCTAAGTCTTCGAACAAACACGAGGGTTTCATTTTGAAAGTGCCCTGGTTTAAGACTTGTGACAATTCGTCTAAGTGTTGTAATGAATTTGTGCTAAGTCTTTGATGATCGCGAGGGTTCCACTTCGAGGGTTCCCTGGCCAAGACTATTAGAAACTTGTAAAAATTTTATTAAGTCTTTGAACAAACATGAGGGTCTCATTTCGACAGTGCCCAGGCTTAAGACTTGAAAAAATTTCTTCATTGTGTGTTAGACGGAGACACTTGTGGATGCGAGGACCTAGCTCCGAGGGTAGCTTGGTCTAGAATTTATAAGAACTTGTCCAAAAGTTCTTTGGTTGTATTATGGGTGCGGGGATCACACACTGTGGGTGCCCGTCGTCCGTCCCCTCAGAAACCTATCTAAAGGTTTCTCACCATCGTAGGATGCGATCGCTCTACTTACTGGTGATTTCAAATACGAGGGGTCTCGTCCGAGGGTCCCCTGGACGTTTTTTGGTGTTTGATCACGGTACGCTAGGAATCCCTATTTCGAGCGTTGGGTGCTTGTTTAAAAAGCGACCCTAGCCTACTGGGATGTTCCTGTGTGCGTGCCTTGCCCTTGAGAATTTTTCCAAGTGTTGCAAATATATGAGCAAGAGCCAGAGGTAGGTTTACATCTGGCTATGTTGTGGTGACGAGCGTGAACGGGAAGAGAGATCCAGTTAGTCTTTGGGGTCTATTCTTGGGTTAGTCACGAGCATTATCAGACTTTCCTCTGAGGGCGAACCATTATGCGAGGTAAAGCAGTGGATAATCATAATTTTAACCCTCGGCTAAGTTAGATTCGTGCGCCTTGGGCCCATATGGCTTTCGCCTAGGGTTCCATGGGAGAATCCTTATCATCCTGTATAATTGAAGATAAATAAACTTACCTTGAAGAAAATTCCATTATAATTTACCTGAGAAATAGTATATACATTGGGCCCGGGAGAGGGTTTTTACAAAGGTATCTTAGGAAGATTCAAACATAGAACCGTCAGAGGTTTTATGTGTTCCATGGACGAGGGAGATGTTTGTTAGGAATAGTGCCCTAGAAAGCCGATTGTATATCCGCTTTGTGCTTTTCCTTATTGTAATCACAGACAATCTTTGAATGAAATAAAGAATTGAGGCAACACTTCTTTATATGCTCTTGTTTGGTATGCGTTTACTTTAGCTGTGCATGTATGAGAACTCCCCTAATCCTGATGACTTTAGGACTCTACCATTTAGGTGAAATGGTTCATGAAACGAGCCCTATTTAGGTGAAAATGATTAAATGAGTTAATCGGACCAAGAGGGTTCCACACGTGTGAAGTCACACGTGTGGCTCACGTGAGTGACACGTGTCACTGTGACACGTGTCACACACGTGTGTGTATATATATATATTATATATATATTAAATAATTAATTAGTTAATTATTTAATAGACTTTGGTTTAATTTTGAATTAAAAAGAAAGTCTAATTTTGGAGAAAATAATCTAGTTAATTAATTATGAATTAATTAATTAGATAAAAATAAGTTATTTATTTTATAATAAATAAAGTATAAAATTATCCAAAAATAGTTTGGATATTTTTAGCTCTCTTAAAAGTTGACTTGAATTAGAATTCAAAGTCAAAGTTGGAAAATACTTGATGATCAAGTAATAGGAGAGAGAGGAACCAAATCCTTGTCCAACAAGGATTTGGATCGGCACTCCCCTCTTATATATAGGGGAGCTCGAGCTCCCCTTTAGAGCTAATTGGCAATTCTTTTGGTTCATGTGTTGAACACCTTCCTTTCTCCAAGATAAAATAAAACCCTAGGTTAAGCCTAAACACTAACTAGAGAACTAGCATCCTTACTAGTTAGATTGTGATCAAGTTGGTGGACTTTCTCTAGAGACTTCAAGTTAGAAGTTTGAAGATTCGAGCTTTGCCAAAGGAGAGGGGATCAAGCCGCGAGAAGAGCGTTCTTGGGTGGCTTGAAACGCTTCAAGAAAGAACAAAAGAAAAGTAAGTTTTTTATCTTTACGAATTTGGTTACACGATTGCGAGTTCAAGGTCCTTTTTGTTGGGAAAATTTTTTAAATTCCACTACTTTCTGATTCGTGTTTTCCAACAAGTGGTATCAGAGCCACCTCGTTAATCGTGTTTCTGATTCGTCTCAATTATTCTGAATTTGGTAGAAATTCTTAGGCTTAGATGCGAATTAGGTATTCATGAGTTCTTTTAGAAAGCCTGAAATACGAAACTGTAATTTTTCCTGAATTTCTAAAAACTGTTTTTTTGAAAATCATTTTAGTTGAAATATGTTTAAATCGAATTTTTTTTTAATTTTGGATTGAACCGGGTTTTGGAGAAACCCAAAATACGAAACGGAGCACGAAAAAGCAACGAGCCTAGGCGTGCTAGCACGTCGCACGCCCAGGCCCGTCGCCGCCGCCCAGCTCCTCCCGCAACAGCGCGGGAGCCGTCCCTAGGCGCGCCCGCCCAGCCCGTCCCGCAACAGCGCGGGACGCCTGCCCAGCCCGCCTAGCCGCGGCGGGCGCTGCTGCGCGACGGTGCCTCGCGCGGATAGGCCCTTTTCGGGCTCGCTTTCGTGTTTCATGTTTTTCGTGTTTTCAGTCCGTAAAATCCCGATTTAATTTTATTTTAATTTTATCTTTTAAAATCAGTTTTTGTTAAAATAAAATTATTTTAAAATTTTGATTAAATTGGGATTTTTGAGAAATTAAAGCGATTTGGATTTTGGGAAAATTATGAATTTTATTTTCTGAAAATAATGAAAGAATAAAATTATTAATTTTGGAAATTAATTGGAATTTTATTGGTTTATTGTTTTTCGGGTTTTATTGAAAAGGCTCTTGAACAAGAATTGCATCTAAGTGGTGTTTTAAGTCATTAGGACTTGAAACGAGAATTTTAATTTATTGGCTAAATTTAAATTCTCACAAAAGCATGTTAGGTGATCATGGGTTTAGATCTATGTATGGTTTTAATTTATGCACATGGATGGTTTAAATTGGGGTTGGAGCCCTATAGTTGCGTTTTTCAATTGAGGTTGGAGCCTCACTTATGTGCGTACTGTTATGTGATTTATTATGTGGCTTTCCATATTACTGTTTTTGAGGCCGGGGTATGCCCCGTGTAATTGTCTAAGGCCAATATGAAGATTGAGCCTTATTACTTTATGTCTTTTTCTTTTTATTGTAATTTGAGAGTAGAGATAGGTGGTGAGGTTTTATTTTCATTTTGGAGACAATGCACCCATGGAGTAAGATGGACCACATTCAAGTAACAAGGAGGCCATAAGTGAAGACCCCTCAAAATATTAGGGAGGGGAATCTCAATTGTTAAATGTAATAGAGATAGGGCTCGCATTTTGTTACCGCTTTCCCTTATGTGATTTAAACTGTTTATGTGGCATGTATGTTAGAACTTGTGATTGTGGAGTGGCTCCCACATATCACGCATAAGATAGGTAGAACCCATGATCATTACATGTTAGTATCATGCTAGGACATGTTATCTGTTTATGTGCTTGTTTGATATGCATTTAAGTGTACTTGCATTAATCAAGACTAATAAAATTGGATAACATATATGTTGGTGAGGTCGAACCGGACAACTCTCCGGTTGATTCGAAAATTCCCATTAAATATTAAACTAATTTCGAACAAATAGGTGTTTAATTCGAGATGCAAATTTTGAATTAAATTCCTAGCATTCCATCAATAGGTTTTAAGTTTAGTAAGTAAAGCTAGTTATTGTCCGCGAGTCGTGGGATAGCTAGTGGAGCTTATTAGTTCTTAGTTACCTAATTAATCATTTTAAATGATCAATATTTCGTGGTCAATTTTAGCAAGGGCGATGTCCGCGAGTCGTGGGTCGTTCGAACTAAGTTTTGGTCATGATCTTATGATTGATGGGTCTAGCTTAACGCCTAAGTAAATATGGATGTCGCACGAGTCGTGGGTCCATATTGAAAGATAGGTGATGCAAAAACAATTACTAAGAGTTCTAAACGTGTTAGAATTGGTAAGTTGTACCTACCTAGGGTTCTTACTTAGAATGTCCGCGAGTCGTGGGTTCGAGGTAAAATGCCTAGGATCTTAGTACCCATTGGGAAACGTGTTCCTCTTAGATCTTTGGGAATTCTAGATCTTTGAAAAACAGTGGGAGCTACATTAGATTAAAGACCTTATCTTTTTTATATCGTTATAATTCAGCATGCTCACTAGTTCTCTGTTTTACCATTTAGGTCGTAGATTCTATGATTCTCTACGTGTTTTGAAATGGCAACCAAAAACCCTCTTGTATCGATCCTCGAGTCAAACAAGTTGACTGGTCCCAACTATTCTGATTGGCTGAGGAATCTAAAAATCATTTTAGATTCTGAGAAGAGAACTTATGTTCTCTTCGAAGGGGAGCCCAGTCCCGAAGGAGAGGCTCCCACTCGGGCTGAGCGGGACGCGATTCAGAAGTGGAAGGATGATAATCTCCAAGCCCGTTGCCTTATGTTGGCTAACATGTCTCCGGACTTGCAAAGGTAACATGAGGCCATGGAATTTGCTTGGGAGATTTACGACCACTTAGAGCAACTTTACCGCCCTCATGAACGTGTTACAAGGTATAACACTTCAAAGGAATTGTTCCACTTAAGAATGAGGGAAGGTTCAAGTGTCCATGAATATGGACTCAAGTTTCTTGCCCTTACTGAGAAACTTGCTTCCATGGACATGCCACTGAAAGATGAGCTTTCAGTGGATTTGTTGCTAGCTTCGCTCCCACCATCATTCAACCCATTTGTCCTTAACTTCAACATGAATCATGCTGGTGCTACTGTAGCTGAGCTGATTAGTCAGCTTGTGACTGCTGAAAGCACGATCAAGAAGGACAATAAGGTTTTGATGGTGAATGCTCCATCTTCCTCTTCTGGGCCTTCTAAAGGTAAGGGCAAGAAAGCCCAAAAGAAGAAGAAGAAACCCCTTAGGCCCACTGGTGGCATTTCGAAGGGGAAGGCCCAAAAGAAGAAGCGTGATCAGAAAGAGGATGTTTGCTTCCATTGTGGCAAAGCGGGACATTGGAGGAGAAACTGCCCAGAGTACAAGGCTACTCTAAAGAAAGGTATCTTTCTCGTTGAAGTAAATCTTTCTATTAATTCTAGTTCTTGGGTACTTGATACCGGTTGTGGGACTCATATCTTTAATGATGTACAGATGCTAAGTGAAGTCCAACAACTCAAAGAAGGAGAATGTGTCTTGAAGATCGGCGATGGCTCAAACGTTGAAGCTCGAGCTTTAGGCACAATTAGATTAGATTTAGGTAGTTTTGAGTTAGTATTAAATAAAGTTCTTTATGTACCGAGCATTATTCGTAATATAATTTCAGTTCCAATATTAGATTGTGAAGGTTATGAAACTTATATTAAGAATGGTAAATACTTTATCAAACGGAACAACTCTTCCGTTCATATCGGTACTCTAAGTAATGGACTTTACCTAACTCAAAATATCAATATTATGAATATACAACGAGAAACAAAGCGTAAGAGAGATGACAAAGTTTCAGCTCCCTTATGGCACGCTAGATTAGGAAACATTTCCAAGAACAGAATTAGCAAGATAAACACTTTAAGATCATTCTCTGAAAATGATCTTAAGGAGTTAACTTCTTGCGAATCCTGTCTCAAAGGAAAAATGTCCAAAGTCCCTTTTAGAGGAACTGTGGAACGTGCCACTGAGGTTTTGGATTTGATCCATACTGATGTTTGTGGACCGCTTAGTGTAAGCACTAGAAACAATCATCAGTATTTCATAACCTTTACTGATGACTTTAGTCGGTATGGTTATGTATACTTAATGAAGTATAAATCTGAAGCTTTTGAGAAATTCTTGGAATTTCAAAAGGAGGTTGAGAACCAAACTGGTCACAAGATCAAAGCACTTCGATCTGATCGAGGAGGCGAGTATCTTAGTGAAGAATGCCTTAATCATCTCAAAGATAATGGGATTATCTCTCAGTGGACTCCTCCGGGAACTCCTCAGCTTAATGGAGTTTCTGAGAGAAGGAATCGAACCCTACTTGATATGGTTTGTTCCATGATGAGTTTCACTGACTTACCACCTTCTTTCTGGGGTTATGCCCTAGAAAGTGCAGCAAAGATTCTGAATCTAGTTCCCTCTAAGTCAGTCCCCAAAAAGCCCTATGAAATGTGGCATGGTAAAATCCCTAGTTATTCTTACTTAAGAATTTGGGGTTGTCCTGCTTACGTGAAGAGGACAGTGGGAGATAAGTTAGAATCTCGTTCTAACTTATGCTACTTTGTAGGTTATCCTAAGGAATCCATAGGATACTATTTCTATGATCAATCTGAACAAAAGGTGTTTGTTTCCAGAAATGCTACTTTTCTGGAGGAACCGTTCCTTAAAGAAAAGAAAGGCAAGATCATAGAATTAGAAGAAGTACAAGGTGACCCCAAACCACCCACTGAAGAAACGTCCCACTCTGATCAACCACAACCAATCATGAATTTCGATACACACGAAAACCCTCCTCCAAGGCGTTTTGAACGCACTCCTAGACAGCCGGAGAGATGGTATGGATTCTTCCATGAAATCTCTCAAAAGGATAGTGATCTTTTGACATATGAGGAGGCACTTTCAGATTCTGACTCTGAACAGTGGATAGAAGCCATGAAATCCGAAATGGACTCCATGAACTCCAACCAAGTTTGGACCTTGGTAGATTTGCCTGATGGGGTCAAACCCATAGGTTGCAAATGGATCTTTAAGAGAAAGCTTGGAGTTGATGGAAGCATTGTAGCCTACAAAGCAAGACTGGTTGCAAAAGGATTCACTCAAAGACCCGGCGTGGACTTTGACGAAACCTTTTCACCAGTTGTAATGCAAAAGTCCATTTGAATCATGCTTGCCATTGCTGCATATTATGACTATGAGATATGGCAAATGGATGTGAAAACTGCCTTTCTCAATGGTGACATTGACAAAGACATTTATATGGAGCAACCCATAGGTTTCACATTCAGTGGGAGTGAGCAAAAGGTTTGCAAACTTCAAAGATCAATCTATGGATTGAAACAGGCTTCTAGGAATTGGAACATTCGATTTGATGAATCGGTCAAAGCGTTTGGCTTCATCCAAATTTTGAATGAATCATGTGTGTATAGAAAGGAATTGGAGACCTCAGTGCAATTCTTAGTACTTTATGTTGATGACATCCTTCTTATTGGGAATTCGAAGGATGACATGAAAGTGACTAAGTTATGGTTATCGAACCAATTCGAGATGAAAGATCTTGGTGATGCGTCCTATATCCTTAGAATCAAAATCTATAGAGATAGATCTAGAAGGTTAATAGGACTATCACAGTCGATGTACATTGACAAAGTATTGAAGAGATTCAATATGGAGTCAGCAAGGGTTAAGAACCTTCCTATGAGTGTAGGAACATGTCTTTCAAAGAAGATGTGTCCTAAGACTAACCTTGAGAAGGAGAGAATGACTCATACACCTTATGCATCAGCAATAGGTAGCATAATGTATGCAATGTTATGTACTCGACCAGATGTGGCTTATGCACTTAGTGTGACAAGTCGTTTCCAAAAATATTCTTAAGTACTTGAAAAGTACTAAAGATTTATTCTTAGTTTACGGAGGTCAGAAAGATCTTACTGTCGAAGGATACTGCGATGCAAGCTTTGCATCAGACTTAGATGATTTTAAGTCAATATCAGGATACATTTTCTGCCTAAACGGCGGAGCAGTGAGTTGGAAGAGTTCCAAGCAAACTACCACTGCAGATTCGACCACTGAGGCTGAATACTTAGCTGCAAATGATGCAGCTAAGGAAGGTGTTTGGATAAGAAACTTCATTCAAGAGTTGAATGTTGTTCCTAGCATGAAAGACCCCATTACTGTGTTTTGTGACAACACTGGGGCGGTTGCTCAAGCAAGAGAACCAAGATCTCACCAACGGACCAAGCACATTATGAGGAAGTATCACCTAATCCGTGATATTATCAAAAGAGGAGATGTGCAAATAGAGAGGGTCACATCAGCAGAGAACGTGGCAGATCCACTTACTAAACCCCTTAGTCAAGAAGCTTTCCAAAGTCATCTTCAGAAGATGGGACTTAGAGTAGCTTTAGAATGGCTTTGACGGGCAAGTGGGAGATTGTTAAGAATAGTGCCCTAGAAAGCCGATTGTATATCCGCTTTGTGCTTTTCCTTATTGTAATCACAGACAATCTTTGAATGAAATAACGAATTGAGGCAACACTTCTTTATATGCTCTTGTTTGGTATGCGTTTACTTTAGTTGTGCATGTATGAGAACTCCCCTAATCCTGATGACTTTAGGACTCTACCATTTAGGTGAAATGGTTCATGAAACGAGCCCTATATCACATAAGTCATGATTAGTAAAATACTCCAAGCCGATGAGTCCTACAGACAGTGGGAGTGTCAACCTGACTCCTCTAAGGCTTGCTTGTGGGATCACGCCCTTAAGAAGGACCACCTTGTTTCATGGAGGTGCAAAGTGTATAGTTGATACGTGCGTGATACATGAGGGTGCTTACTTTAATAAGTAAGTTCACTGAGGTGCCCCGTGTGAGAACATTCCTAAATGGGAAAGGAAGTTTCTATTTCAGGAAATGGAAACTTCCAGATTAGGAAATATCTCACGAGTCATTGATGTGATTAATTGATCCTTAGACTTGAGGTTCCTTCTCACTTTATGAGTTAACTCTGTAGTCTTAGGTATAAGCTTTAAAGGGTGTCGCCTTAGACAACTGATTCAAGGCTTATGCTGGGGCTGCACAAGTGATTCATGAAAGTGAATGAGAATCAAGATAGGACCTACACTTGCATTTGCAAGGTGATCTCTTATTGTATAAGTCATTCATATGCCATATGGAGTCCTTGGCCAAGGCAGTAGATCAAGACATCAAGAAAAGGGTTTCTTGGATTGAGATCAAATGGATATGAAATGCACTTAGCTTTAAGACCGGATTATTAGGGTTCTGATTATTCCCTTGCCCTAGATCTTGGTTGAGAGATAGTAAGTAGGAGGATTGTATCTCATATGAATCAATGACTTAAAGGTTCTGTCGAATCCGAACATTCCAATTCAGCTAGGGGTTAAACACCTGTTGCTAGACTATGGTCGTTTAATCTGTGGACTGATTAATTAATTAGTGAATTAATTAATTAGGGTCACTGCTAATTGAATTGAGAACCTAGAGGGTCACACACAACAACTTGGTTACATGAGTTGAGGCTTGAAAATGATTAAACGAGTTAATCGGACCAAGAGGGTTCCACACGTGTGAAGTCACACGTGTGGATCACGTGAGTGACACGTGTCACTGTGACACGTGTCACATACGTGTGTATATATATATATTATATATATATTAAATAATTAATTAGTTAATTATTTAATAGACTTTGGTTTAATTTTGAATTAAAAAGAAAGTCTAATTTTGGATAAAATAATCTAGTTAATTAATTATGAATTAATTAATTAGATAAAAATAAGTTATTTATTTTATAATAAATAAAGTATAAAATTATCCAAAAATAGTTTGGATATTTTTAGCTCTCTTAAAAGTTGACTTGAATTAGAATTCAAAGTCAAAGTTGGAAAATACTTGATGATCAAGTAATAGGAGAGAGAGGAACCAAATCCTTGTCCAACAAGGATTTGGATTGGCACTCCCCTCTTATATATAGGGGAGCTCGAGCTCCCCTTTAGAGCTAATTGGCAATTCTTTTGGTTCATGTGTTGAACACCTTCCTTTCTCCAAGATAAAATAAAACCCTAGGTTAAGCCTAAACACTAACTAGAGAACTAGCATCCTTACTAGTTAGATTGTGATCAAGTTGGTGGACTTTCTCTAGAGACTTCAAGTTAGAAGTTTGAAGATTCGAGCTTTGCCAAAGGAGAGGGGATCAAGCCGCGAGAAGAGCGTTCTTGGGTGGCTTGAAACGCTTCAAGAAAGAACAAAAGAAAAGTAAGTTTTCTATCTTTACGAATTTGGTTACACGATTGCGAGTTCAAGGTCCTTTTTGTTGGGAAAATTTTTTAAATTCCGCTGCTTTCTGATTCGTGTTTTCCAACAACGTTTGCCTTGGAGTGTCTCGAGCGTGTAGCGTTGTTGGCTCTGAATTGTATAATATTGGAGTGTCGTTCCTAGTTTAGGTCCAATTTCCCTACATGTTTGGACACTTCCACCTTTTTCAAGATTAAGTCCCCCATCTAGAATGTTCTCTCCCTAACCCGCTTGTTGTATTGTTGTGCCACAGATGCTTTTTAATTGTGTATTTTTACCCACGCGTTGTCTCTTCTCCTTTCCAGTAGATCCAGCTCAAGAGCTCTGTTACTCTAGTTGGTTCCAGGCTCGAAATAGGTAACGCGCGTGGACTCTTGCATAATTTCTGCTGGTCTTATGGCTTCTGAGCCATAGACGAGCGCGAATGGAGTTTCGCCTATGGCCGCTCGTGGAGTTGTGCGATAGGCCCATAAAGCCCCTTGAACTCCTCAACCCACTCACTCTTTTTGCTCTCGAGCATAATGCTGGAGAACGATCCGGTTCGTGAATTCAGCTTGACCGTTGGCCTGAGGGTAGCCTACGGAAGTGAAGCGTTGTTCAATACCCAACTCTGAACACCATTCCCGGGTATCCGCCGCTATGAATTGTGATCCATTGTCTGAGATGACCACCCTCAGGATATCGTACTTGCAGATGATATTCTTCCATATGAAGTCTCTTACCACCCTGAAGGTAATCTTGGCTACGGCCTCGGCCTCGGCCACTTTGTGAAATAATCGACGACTAATATAACGAACTTTTTCTGTCCAACTGCCATAGGCAAGGGGCCTACAATGTCAATACCCCATTGGCCAAAGGGCCATGAGACATCTATGGGGATCATCTGAGCAGTTGGCAATTGGGGAATGTTGGAGTGGAATTGGCACTTGGGATATTTCTTGGAAAATGCAATGGCATCCTGAAGGACTGTAGGCCAATAAAATCCACTTCTCAATATCTTCTTGGCGAGAATGCGGCCCCCAGAGTGATTCCCACAACTCCCTCCGTGGTCGTGTTCGAGGGTCTTCCTGGCCTGTGAGGGCCTCAAACATCTCATGGACGGGCCCCGGAAGGACTTCTTGAAGAGTCTACCCTCGTTCTCTAGAGAGAAACGTGGGGCCTTATTTCTGATTTTTCGTGCTTCCACTTTATCGGTGGGGAAAGACCCATCTTTCAGGAATCTGATGATGTCGTCAAGCCAACATGGCTCACTTGGATCAATCATAGCTAGCGCTCGAGTAGCAACCTTCTCTCTTATCAGGGGTTCCTCTGTTCTTAGGAACGTGATGGCATGTTCACAAGAGCCTTCGAGCGCGGAAGCAAATTTAGAGAGTGCATCAGCCCGCTCATTTTCCGCTCGGGGGACTTGGAGTAAATGGAATTCCTTGAACTTCCCAATGATCTCCTTTGCCTTTTCCAAGTACTGCACCATGGTGGTTTCTCGAGCCTTATAAGTTCCTTCAATCTGACTTGCAATCAGTTGTGAATCGACATAGGCTATGACCCTGCACGCTCCATTCTGAAAAGCAATTTTCAGTCCTTGAATAAGAGCTTCGTATTCCGCCTCGTTGTTGGTGACCTGGAAGTCTAATCTGATTTCAAAGTCTATCTCGATTCCGTTGGGGTCCCTGAGGGTCACCCCTGCTCCTCCCCTTGAGAGGTCGAGGAACCATCTGTGTATAGGACCCACAGACCCTTATCTTCTGGAATAGCAAGCTCCAACCCAAAACGCTCAACTAATAAGTCTGCCACCGCCTGCGCTTGTATAGCTGTCCAGGGCTCAAAACTTATATCGAATTGGTTTAACTCAATGGAAAACTTTATCAATCATCCAGAAACGTCAGGCTTGGTTAGGACTTGTCTCAGCGGCTAGTCCGTGAGAACCGTGATAGAATGATCTTGAAAATAGGGTTTCAGCCTTCGTGATGCATTAATGAGGGCAAATGCAAACTTTTCAATCTCTAAATATTTCTTTTCCGCGCCTTATAATGTTTTGCTCAAGTAATAGACAGGCAGATGCTTGCGTTCGCGTATAGCCACCAATACCGTGTTCGTGGCTTCAATGGAAACAGAGAGATAAATGAATAATCTCTCATCTTCAACGGGCTTGGTTAGCAGCGGAGCGCTCGAGAGGTACGCTTTCATGTTTTGCAGCACTTTTTCGCATTCCTCGATTCAAGCGAAGTTCCGAGCGTTACATAGAATTTTGAAGAAAGGTAAATTTCTGTCCGTAGAGCGGGAGATGAATCTGTTCAGGGATATGATTTTCCCACCAAGACTTGAACTTTCCTGACATTCTGAGGGGATGGAATGTCCAAAATGGCTTTGATTTTTTTTCCAGATTGCCCTCAATCCCCCACTGGCTAGCCATATAGCCTAAGAACTTTCCCACTCGTACTCCAAACATGCACTTAGAGGGATTCAGTTTCATTCCATAAAGGCACAAAATGCCAAACGTGCACCTGAGATCTTCCAAATACGAGTCTTGACGCTCGCTTTTGACTATCATACCGTCCACGTATATTTCCATGGACGCTCCAATCCCCTTCTCGAACATCTGGTTAACAAGGCATTGGTACGTGGCGCCCGCATTCTTGAGCCCAAAAGGCATGACCAAGAAGCAGTAGACTCCCATATGAACCACAAATGAGGTTTTGGGACGGTCTTCGGGAGCCATGAATATTTGGTAATACCCCTGAAAAGCGTCTATCATGCTCATGAGTTCGCACCCGGCAGTCAAATCCACCAATTGATCAATACGGGGTAAGGAATAAGGATCCTTACGGCAAACCTTGTTGAGATCCGTGAAATCGTTACATATACGCCATTTGTTGGCACTCTTTGGAACAAGGACAACATTGTAGAGCCACTCAGGGTACAAGATGGGTTCGATATACTGGGTCTCGGGGAGTTTGTTAACTTCCTCCTCAATGATCTTCCTCCTGAATCCGTTGGCTTCTCGTTTCTTCTGTTTGATGGGCTTGAAAGACGGATCCACGTTAAGCCTGTAGACAATGACGCTCGGGTCAATTCTGGTGAGGTCGGAAGCTTTCCAAGCGAAGACATCAATATTCTCCTTCAGGAAATCAATCATCATGATCTGCGAGGGGCCTGAAAGGCTAGACCCTATTTGAGTAGTTTTCTCTTTGTTCCCTCGCTCTAACTCGACAGTGAGAATTTCTCTGTAGGTTCAATCAGTACCTCCGATCAAGGAAGTTCGAGGGCCCGCCTCTTTCCTATCAGGCGATTTTCAGTGGCCCCCTTGTCACCCTCGTTGGTGTCTTCTTCAGATGAGGAATCCCCAACAGCTCCTGAGGGGGTACCCTCGGGATTATCTCCAGTGTTGGGATCTTTCTTCTTGTTCATCTTGGCCCTCTTCCATACGGGGCCATCTTTGTCAAGGTTAGGAAAACCCACCGACTTCTTTAGGGATCCAGTCTGGAATATCTTCTCAACTTTGGGCTTCTTGAGGATAGCATGTAGTATTCCCATACCTCTCGGACGTTGCAGAGGACTTCACAACCACCGTCAGGGGTGGGGAACTTGATTTTCTGTTGGTAAGTGGAAATGATGGCCTTGAAATCAACGAGGGTTGGATGCCCAATAATGATGTTATAAGGGATCTCGATTTCCACCACTGCATACGTGACCATGAGGGTTTTTAGCTGTGGGGCGCGACCGAAAGAGGTGGCCAAGCGAATTTGTCCTCGAGGGACAAGCTCAGAACCCCCAAAGCCAATGAGGGCGGTTTTGAGGGGTTCAAGGGGGATGTTGGTAATATTCATTTTCCGAAATGTAGTGTACGGCAAAACATTAACAGAACTTCCACTATCAACCAGGACCATCTTTACAATATGGTTATAAACATCCAAACTAACCACCATGGGGCAGTCAGAGGTTTCACCAACCCCATGGGGTGTTACAATGTGTGCTTAGTCCTTATCGGAAAAACCTATCACATCATTTTCCCTCGAGTTGCTGGCGCTCGTCTCTTTGATGGCGTAGACATGTTTGGGCACCGAGGGGCATTGATCATAGCTCCGCACATTTTGGCGGCGGGAAGCGTTAGAATCCCATCCAGATGAGCCTTCGGCGATCATATTGATGACCGCGAAAGGGGCATTCTCCTGTTCTGTTATTTTTTACTTTCCATGGTTGCTGCTTTCTGGAGGTCCTCGCTTTCGTGGGCTCCTCGAGCGCGATGGGCTCCTCCTCCTCTCCCGAGTCCACTCGTTGCAGCGCTCATCATATCGCTCCAACATTTTCACAAACTCTTTCAAGTCTCCGCCAGCGATGAGTCTTTGAATCTCAACTTCCAGTTGGCGACACTCATCTGTGTCATGCCCCTTTTGCTTGTGAAAGGCGTAATACTTGTTCGAGCGCCTTAGAGCTTCGGTTCTTTCATTTTTGGGGCCTTTTGAAGAGCTTTTTGTCCGACAGAACGTAGACTTCCGAGTTAGGTCTGTTGAGGGGAACACGCTCCAGCTTACGAGGAGGAGGCGGTGATTTACGACGCCCTCTGTGAGGCTCCTCCCGCCCTCGCTCGCTCTTATGGGGTCCAGAATGTCTGGGAGCGTTAGACCCATACATGTCTTCGAGCGCAAAATATGGCTCGGCGATCTCTCTCATTGCCATGAGGGACACGGGGCGCTTCTTAACAATGGAGTCCGTGAATTTCTTGCTCTTATACTGTTTGTGATTACAGGCCTTGAAAAGTATATGGATCAATAAATCCACTGAGGGCCTCTCACCAAGAGCACCTCTTTGTTGAAACGAGTGAAAAAAGATCGGAGAGATTCGTGCTTGCCTTGGATCAAGTTGTACAGAGCGGTGGGGCGGTGACAGGTACCTTCAAGGAGTTGAAATGATTAAGGAAGGCGTTGGTGAGTTCAGCATATGAGTGGATCGAGCGGGGTGGCAGCCGCTTGTACCATTCCTGAGCCATGCCCACTAGGGAAATGAAAAATACTTTGGCCCTGTAGTGGCTCGAGTGCTCATACAAGTGCATCAAATACAGGAAATGATCCAGGTGTTCTGTTGGATCAGTGGTTCCATCGGACCTGTGGGCGTTCTTCCCCTCCTTTCGCGGGGGCTTCCTTCTCTTTAGCAGGGGGAGGCAGTGGTTGGGCTTGTAACACGGCTTGCGCCGCCGGATGTACTTGTCACCCTCCCATGGGGGGAGCAATTTGTGCGGCCTGCCCATAAGGGAAATAAGTGGAAGTGAAGTTCTTCCACGCATTCTAGGCCGCCTGGACCTCGAACTGGGTGTAGATGGCTTGAAGTTGTTGGGAAGTCATGGGGGGTAACTCCACTCCATCTACCTCCTTGAAGTTGATACGGTTGAATAGCGGGCATCATGACGGTGGGAGTGAGCGTATAACCTGGGGATGGCATCATGTAGGGATATCCCCCCAGCTGAACTGGTGGAGCATGAAACTGGCTCTGGGGGACAGGGAGCCCTGATCCTCCTGCTGCGGCGGTGGAGGGCAGATCTGAGGTGAGTCCCATGGGTGATGCAACGGGCTCTATCGCGGGTGGTGCACCAGCAGTAACAGCTAGTGGAAGAGAACCGGCATTCGTATCACGGGGAATGTCATCACCTCCCCCCTGCAGCACTTAATCTGGTAGCAACCATGGTGAAAGTGTGGTGTTAGCTACTCAACTAGCAAAGAAGGAATGATTGTAAGGATTGAAAGTGGTTTCCCACAGACGGCGCCAAAAATGATGGGTCTAAATATGGGGAAGTCAGAATCCGATCACTTTAAGATTTGTTTGATGTGGGAAAATAGAGTAAGCTCGCCGAAAAGGTTGAGGGCTCAACCTGCTAGGACAAACACCACAGAAAGGAAAGTCAGAAGGCCAAGCTGGGGGGACTGGGGGTGATACCCAGTTTGGCTCTCCGACGCTCAAGTCAGATAATGATCTGAAAGAGAGTATGAACTTAAGAAGATTGCAGAGTTTCAGTCAGTATGAGTTGCTTACAGTGGTAGGGATGAAGTTCCTTATTTATAGTTGAGGGTCAGGGACCCTTTGGTAATTTGCACCTTGTGGTCCTTCCCTATTCTTGCCCTAACACGTGGTGTAATGAGGAGAAACCTAGGAGGAATCTCCTGCATAAGCTGGTGTAAAGTTGGTGCTAGCAGCAGTGGCAGGCTCGCGGGTGTGTACGTGGTGTCAGAGAGCAGTTTTGAGGTGGTAACGAGGGTCAAACACGCGCTCGTATTCACCATGAGCCTGATGGCCTTGCTAGTCCAAGGGTAGATTTGGGGCCAAGGCTGTGAGTTGAGGGGAGTTTTACACTTCTGTCCACTAGTCATGACAATGCTTTGAACCGAGGGTGATATGCGCTCGGAATTCATTTCCAGGAGGAAATTGGGATATCCTTGGACACAAGGGAGACACTCGTGTAAGATCTAAAAAGGGTGCCACGCGTCCAATGGCGATGGCATTATGCATTAAGTCATGGCCCGAGTTGTGGGCGCTCAAGGGTGGCTAGACGAGGATCAAGTGGTCACGCATCTATCGTTGATGGCACCACGTGTCAAAACGTGGGCCTTATGTGTTTTGGTCCCATCAGATATCTTATTATTATATTCTTATTTATTTATAATCAAATATGAATGATATCCTTTTTAAACTAATTCAAATGCCGATGGATATCGAATTTTCGGATGTGCATTATAGTTTTAGGTTTTATTATCAAATTACCAGGTGTAAAATTATTCGAATTTGATATTAACAAACTGGAGATCTTTACTATTCAAATCAGATTATTTGATATTGAATCATGAATCTAAAATAATTTTCAATCCGAATCCCATCCCACGACAACCCTAATTAGATTTTACAAACAAACGAAATTCCGTTGATATTACTAGTGGATGGCCAATTGAATTATTGTTCCCCAAAAAAATGTGTTCGTATCTCATATATATTTAAAGACATATATGTTATTACTAGGAGATTAGGCAACGCGCAAGGCGCGGTAATTGTGCCCGGTAAACGAGAAAGGGAATGACCATATCAATGCACAACATATATATTTTTTATTTTTTTAATCTTAAAAGTTTAACAAAAGCACATAACAAAAGGGAATGACCACATCATTGCACAAACAAGAAAGGAAAGAAAATATCAAACATAATATAGGTTTAAAAATATTTACAAAGCAAGAGTAAATATAAATAAGGGTGACCTTTGTACAGTCATTATTTTTGTACAAGTGGATAATTTCATACTAGTGTATGAAAACAAAAGATTTCCTATGAAAGGATGCTGACAAAATGGGTTACCAATAAGAACCTAAAAGTTTAGTGGGTCGCTTAGCCTAAACTTCCAAGATTCAACTTGATTAGTATGAGATGTTTCAGAATCTTCTTTAGTGAACGAAGAGGAACCTGTATAGAAACAAATGGATAATTAGTTTAATTGGAAGAGGAACCTATATAGAAACAAATGGATAATTAGTTTAATTGGAAAAAATGGGACTGATGAAAATTCAATGAAAATACATAGTGCATACTTGAGCATCCTTGAACTTAAGCTTCAATGGGTGGTTCATCAGCCTCAACAAGTGAAGTGACAGTATATCGGTAGTCTGTGTCGTAGTAAGATTCTCTCATCTTTTTTTTTTTTCGATTTGAACAATATATTCTTTTTGTTTTAGATGCTCGTTATTGTCAGTGCAATTAAGTATTTTATTCTGTATCATAAAAATTATATATATACGACTGTATCTGTTCTAAGTAGTGTTATATATCATTCTAATATTGTGATTACCTCTTCATCAAGTTTCATGAGTTCAACAACAGATAGACCGATAACCTTTTCTGCAAGCTCTCCAAACACGACAACATCCAACTGAGTTAATTTGTTCGAGAGTGTGACAACAGACCTAGCTCATTAATGTTTATGTAATTACATGAATTATTATGAAATAGAGCAGAAAATGGTTATGTTGTCAAAACAAATCATTCAATTGCGAATGACAAAATTATAATTCTCTTGAATACCTCAGTCTTATTAATCGAGTTATATTGTTGGAATAAAGAATGAAATGAAACAACATAGAAAGGACTACGTTGCTGGCTGCATTTAGATATTCAAAGAAGATAGTTCTTGAAAGTACTAAGGTACGAACGACTTTCCATGGCTTAAGCATCAATTAGACCATGTTGAATGCTGCATTTATTTGGAAAACATAGAGATACCCCGTTTGTTTATCAACATTTGCATCTACAGAAGAATATCTCAATTCTCAATATAAAAACAAGCATTTCCTCCAAATAACAGCTTTTTTTCATAATATGATAAAGTAATCCAGGACGCAGTTATTCTCCATGCATTTTTCTAACTCACTATCCCAACACTTCTCTCTCAAGTTCCCAAAACAAAACCAAATCAAACTCTGCTAACCCTTTTTGCTAGAGCGCTTAGTTTTTCCACAGGTTGGTTACTAAGGGCTACTTCCTAAGGCCTGAAAAAAATCATCTCATAAAGTAAAAGTTTTTTAAATTGTGCTACCATTTCTATTTTAAAAAGTTTAATATTATAACTAAAGAAGAAGCTAAGATACTAACATTATTTTGAGAGAAACAATAACAGGTTTATTTATACAATCTTATGCATGGTAATGGAATTCAAAAGTGAGATTTATTATATTTACCAATTAAAATATTCTTCAAACATATTGTTTCCATTGGTTTGGTTGAATAATAGTAAGTAACATTATATGTATTGAGAAACTCAAATATTTTTCTCCTGGATGATATCAGCTTCCAGTAGCAACTTAGTTGCAGAAAATTTTTTATTATGAAGCCCAGAAACATAAGTGGCAACAATGTGCGACAGCAATGAGCGCAACTCCTAGCCTTCACACAATTGCAGAACAGTCACTATAAGGATCAAGTTGGATTATCGGAAAATACCAAATCATAGCGCAGTTAATGTTTTTAAAGCTAAATAGAAAATTTAAATTCATCATGTAGAATTGTATCGTCTTGTCACTACCATCTTCATCCAGGAAAAAATACATCGGCATGTTCTTAGAAAGTTCCAGCACAACAACTTCAACAAACATCACTCTAAGCGATAAGTAAAATCGGGGATATGTTTAAAAAGTAAAACTTGAAATAAATAATAAACGAAGATACGAATAACTTATGCACTGTGCCAAGTACTTGAATCAAATCCAGGAGGCAAATTTCCACTTAGGATCAGCTCAATCTACATGGTTAAAATTTGCTTTGTGAGAACGATAAAAAATTTGTTCGACTGAGAAACTGAAACACATTATGTCAGCAAAATATTCAAACTATTGAATAAGCTCCCAAATAAATTCAATGGAACAAACTCTTTTTCTTTAAGGTTAAATATAATTTCATAAAGGAAGTTGACAACTTAATAAAAATTAAAACACCAACAAATTGTTTGAACCTAAAAAGATCGGACTTTAATGGAGTCTGAAATTGTTCTTTTTATAAAGAAGAAACAATCAGTAATTCATGTAAATAGTTAAACATGTCTCTAATAGAACAAATTAACCAACAATACAAGCATTAACATGCATGTGCCTTTAGAAAGCATAACTACCAGTGAGCATGGACATCTAATTTCCCATTCTTTTAAATTCTAAAAACTTTGTTGCAGTCTAATATATATATATATATATAGCTAAATTTATATAAATAGCTAAATTCAATGCATTTGACCCAGAAAAACCAAAGAATGGATTATTTATCCATTGAAATCAACACTGGACCCAAAATACAGGCATGCACCAAAAATAATCCTTTCAAGAAGAAATCACTTAAAATATCTATAAAACTTCTAAAATTAAAATCAAAATACAACATAAATGCATGCAGAAGTACAAAGCTCAACAATAAACCCAACAACGTTTTCAATTTTATATAATTCGTACCCAATCGCAAAAATATGAAGGCGGCCAACTAAAACCCAAGCAAAATCGTTGGAGATTTTGAAATAAGAAGAAGTTTACTCAATGAAAAAACTTTCTCACAAAAAGCTGACATGGATTTACCAACCATCAGCACGAAAAATTCAGTCAAAACGTAAGCGAAATTTTAAAAAAAAATCAATAACTATAATAGCAATACAGCAGACTACAAAACCTGCGAGGAAAAGATAATTGAAACCAGAAAGTGTGCATACCTGGATGGCGAAAACCGAAAACTATCAAAGCTGCCAATTTGATGAAATCTTACACCTTCAGAAGCTGTGTTTAGCTTTCCATGTCTTAAGAAGACAACCAGGAAAGGATGTTGACGAGAGCAAACGATTGGGCGGACTACATATGGAGATCGGAAGAAAAATTACCATGATAGCAAAAAATGGAGGCGATTCGGAGAAATTCGACTTCTTAATTCAGCAACGGTGAAGGGTGAAATCTGGGGGTTGGGTGAAAGTAAATTGGGAGCGGAATAAATTAGAGAGAAAGCGGCTAAACAGAGTACTTATCCAAAAGCTAGGAATCTAGTGTGGCTGAGAGGAATGATGCAATTGTGCAGTGGTGGAGCCAGAAATTCAATTCAGGGGGGTCGACCAAAGCATAATACTAAAGAAAAAATATCAAGTGAAATTTCATTTTTTTTTTTTAAAGTACTTATATATATGTGCATTGTTGGCTCCTCCAACATGTTTCTTAAATCCATCTATCTTATTCCGAACTTTAAAGTTAATACCAACAAAAGATTCACCCCTAACTTGTTTTCCGATAGCTTACTTTTATGCTATACTCTAACCAACTACCATAAATATACTACTCGGGATTAAAACAACTTATTCTTGCGTAGTTGACAACATTTGCTTTGGAGATAAGATCTTCTAATTTCATTTTGTTGATTTGGATAATATTCAGATATTTTATTTCTTAATTTCGGATCACTTGGGAGCTCGATCAATTCGATTCGTATCCTCTTGTTTTTTTTTACTTTCTTGAGGAGGTTGAACTGATTGAATCAAATCTTTTGGCATTTTAATGAGAACCTTATACATATTAATAATTGATAAAACAAATCCTAGTTAAAAGATAAAAAAAAGGTAAAATTAATTTTAAATTTCTATCCAATTGTCAAATAAAAAATCAAAAACGAAAACCCATAAACAAATTAAAAATAATCTCAAGCCGATTACTATGAAGGCGATTGGAAAAGGTTGATTCTGTTGTTTTGTATATAGTGGAGAGGAGATGAAATATGAGTTGAAATATAGCCGAACTTGATTGGAAGAGCTTCATTCAGCAATAGGTAGGGTCTTGGTTGGAAATTAAAGTCCAATTGAAACTGGGACCTAAGAAATTCATTTTGGAAGGGATCATATTAGTTTTTCCGTATATATATATATATATATATATATATATATATATATATATTATATGTGTGGTGTCAATTATTAATAATTTATTATGTTGACCCTCACTAGTATTAATTTTAATTTTGGTGAGGGGGGGTCAATAATGAAAATTTTCATAAAATTTCTATACATAATTACATATATCTATACATCTATATAAACAAAAAAACTAAATAAATAAAAATTGAGGGGGTCAATTGTACCCCCTCATTTGAACGTGGCTCCGCCACTGATTGTGAGCCCAATCCTTGACCCAATTCAACTTACCACTCTTATATATAAGTTAAATAAGAGCAATATAAATTGTATGTTGTTTTAGAAAAATATTGTAAATGATAAAGTTTTATCTAAAGAAAAATACAAATGTGTGGATAATTGTGAACCTATTATTTAACATATATATAAGCGTGGTAAGTCAAAATTTGGTCAAGAATTGGGCTCACAATTCTAAAATTTCTCCCTGCCACACTGGATCCCTCCCTTTTACTTATTACTATACACCGGTGAGAGCACCCATAATCATCTATCTCTTCTCTTTTTCTCCGCCTTTTTAGATTTCTCTTTGCTTCAATCTCTGTATCCACCACCTTCAAAGCTCCTCGAAAATCCTTGTTCAAAACAATCCCTTATTCTCGCTCAGAGGAGTACCGACACTCTCACACATTGCTTGTCGGTCATGGTTTCGGAGAAGATGGTGGATCAATTTCACAATCCATGGATAATTGTGATTCTCCCAGATTTCTCATTGTTCAGTTCATCTGTAAATAAAGAATCCGACCTTATAGCACCTCCAGACAGCTCGATCCTTGGGTACCATTTAATATTTTGATTGTATTTGGACTTATTGGGTTTAGGTATGTATTCGAGGAATAGAATGGGGAAATATAGTTTATCGATTTACTCTTTATTATTTCTTGTACTAATTGGTGTGAGCTAAACACTTGAAAATCTTCAATTTGATTTTGTGCAGTGACTTTTTTTGCTTGGGATTTGAAAATAGGTTTGATTGTTGCGGATTTACCAGACTACAATTGGTGCTTCCCTTTTGTTGATATGGACAAGAAAACCCTTCCTCAAACGGCGTCTACCTGTGCCTCTACTTTGAGGTTCTTAGATTAGGATGAAATTTTTTCTCACTTCGGGGGTACCGATGTGTATAATTTGGCGTGGTATCTCCTCTAATTTTCTCATTTTTTTTCTTTTTATATTTCTGCTTTATGGATGGGAATTCTTCATATATTCTACCTGAGGTTTTTGTTTTTTTCGTTTCATTAGGCTGAATTCTGAAGGCTTCCAAGTCCCATGACAAGATATGAGATTTCTACATTTTTAATTTTCCTCTGCTTTCTTTATTAGGCTTCGATTTACATCTATAAATCCAATAGAAAATGGGCATTTTGGTGTTATTTATTTGTTTTGGAAAAACATACTTTTCGTGATCTCAATGGCAAAGATCTTAGCTTTGTCACTAAGAATTTTGTTTCAGACGTAAATTAGAGAATATTATCTCAATTTTGGATCTCATGATGTTTGGCAATAGTATTTAATTGATCATTAGCATGCCTGTTGTTAATTCACTCCTCCTTGGTTTTACAATCTTGGAAAGAAGCAATTCCTTTACTTTTTGGCCTGTTTACAAATTGTATTAATTATTTTTTATTTAAGTTGTGGATTTATTTGGAGTGATCCAAGAAGAGAATCAAGGCAACTCGCCTTAATTTAAGATTTTTTTTTCCCTAACACTTTATTCTTGCGGTGTTGCGCTGTCATATTAGATAATTATATATATATTTTGTTGTTTTTTTTTTCTTCTACTTTTTCTTTATGTCCTATTGCTATGTTGATGGTGGCAGATTGTAATTTATGGTAAAGTTGATACATCTATATGCAAGGTGTATAAAAATACCTTCCTACAATATGCAAACATAACTTATCTTTCTGTGGTGTCATGTTGTAGGATTCATTTTAAAACTCAATTTCACCTGAATCAAACTAGATCTTCTCTCTTTAGGCCAACAACAAATACCTTGGAAGGCTGTATTCAATGGGACCCTTAGTTCTATGCTATAATCCCACCAGTGGTCTTATTACTTATTATCTAGGAGTGGCGCTACAAAGTGGAAGCTTATGATATGAATTTTATTAGGGATTATGTTTATATCTTTTTTTTTTTTTTTTTTTTTTTTTTTTTTTTTTTTTGTGCTTTCTATGACACTTCCGATTGCTGAAAATATTGCATTTAATTTCCCATTTTTTATGTTAGAATTTTAAGTTGTTTTGCTGCTTGCTGGATCGTTCTCCCACCGTTGCTATCTTTGTTGGTGTGGGATAGCAAAATAGCTTCTCTTTTCGGTCTATTTCTGAAAAAAAGATTGTGTTACGAGTTTCGCTTAGTTCACCGTGACGCTCACTTTATTATCTTGTTGGTTCGTACACTTCCGTTCTCAATTGCTAAGAAATGGAATTGAAAGATTTATACAATACTGCTCTCTAAAGAAATATATATATTTTTCACGCTGATGGTCGCCCTATAAACATCTTATTGTTGTTGTTGTAAATAAACGCAACTTAAAAAATGGTACTGAATTTGTAGTTTTTGTAATATGTGACTTGAAGCTTATGTCTGACAATTTTCGTCTAACTCTTATGTGCAGGATGATAAATTTTGGGCGAAGGTTCAGCTGAAAATTACAGATGAGGTACAGAAATCTTGGTACATGGCTTGCACTCGATGCTTAAACTGCACAACCGGACAATGCCGATGGAAGATTACTTGCAACTTTTGTCATAGCCACACAGTTGCGGAACCTAGGTGCTACATTATGTTTTCCCTTCTACATATTTCCTTTTTAAGTGCGTAACACTTTGTAGTTTCCGAGAACAATGGAATCTTTTAAATTGAAATCTTGTTTCGAACTTTTTAGGGCTAAGTTTGCCATCACCGCTTCCAACACAGTTACTCCATTAGATATTGTGCTTTTTGGAGAGCTTGCAGAAAGTGTACTCGACGAGGAGGTAGCCACAATGCTATGCTGAAAAAAACTATTATTTAGCCTTGCAATGATTTTATGTACATTTTATACATATATCTTATACTACAGGAAAAAAACCATCAATTGAGTTGATATCAACATTGCATATGGAACATAAAGAATTTGTAGTACACATCAAAAGAAGATGACAGAGTTGCAATTTGGCCTTCAATATCGGTACACGGTCATTTTGCTTGTGCAGGCTGACAAGTTGCCCATGCCAGCTGAGGCCAAAGGAAATTCAAGTAGTCAGCTTTCTTATACATACATTGAGTTTGACCTTCCCTACCTTTTTCTTCTTCGGGAAATATAGCACAATTTACATATTCATATTCATACAGATCACTGACAATTTACATATTCATATTCATACAGATCACTGTTCAAGTGCAAAACAAGATTCAAAGGCATCACAAAGTACACAGCCCTAATATCCGCCTTCTAAGTGAGCCAATGCTACATCTTCACTGTTGATGTACTTGTTTGAAGCTTCCCCTGTAACATCCCGACTGATCAGACTTTCAAGTAACCTGTTATGTGTGCTATTTAATTATTTCTTTAAGTGATTATGTGATATTTAATTGCTAACGTGGACCTAATTGCTTAAACGTTCACTACAACAAAAAAGGGCTTTTACTACAATAATTTTTACTACGGCACTTGTGACGTAGCAAAAAGTAGTTATTAACTACGTAAACATTACCGTAGTAAATAATTACAAAATAAGACGAACATTTACTACGATATTTGAAACGTAGCAAATAATTTATTAAAACGACGTAGTTTTAATACTTTTACTATTAGTTTCTTTTTGAAGTCAAATTTACTATTTAAAATTAAATTTTTTTTAAAAATTTGTCTTCTGAAGCTTTAGCTTTAAAGTCTTTCCCTCTTTTTTTTTTTTTTTGTCTTTTTCCCATTACAATTCTTTTCTAAAAATATCTCATTTCAATTGAACGGTAGAAAAGGGTTTCTCTTTCAAAAATCTCATTTCATTGACGAAAGAGAAGGGTTTCCGACATCGGCGACTTGGATCTTCCAAATCGACTTCTTCTCCGGCGCTTCTCTGAGATGTCGGCTTGGGTATTTTCTAACACCTATTCAAGACGGCAGCATCCTTCTCCGGTGTTATTTCGAGAACGGCGGCTTGGGGTCTTTCACGTAACTTGGTTCTTCCGACTCGACTCCTTCTCCGATGGTTCTCCAAGAACGCAGCTTGGGGTCTTGTGACACCTTTTCAACAACAATAGTACTACCAAATCACCGATTGACTTGGGTTTATATTCTTCTTCTTGATATTTCATTGTTTAATCGTTGTTGAATGCACCACTGATCATATTACCAGGATTTTTGGTATGAAATTAGCTTCTTCTTCTTCATGATGTGCTCACTATTGGTTGCTTCTCGTGAATTAGTTTCACTTTGATGCTAGTTTTTTTTTAATATATTTCTTATTTGATTTTCTTTTGAATTTTAACTTTTCTGATGGTTGATCTAATTGGGGACGTGGTGTGTTGATTTTGGTAAATGGTCATTATCTGTTGCACGATAATGTTTTTCTGATTCTTGCAACAGATATCTGCAGCTGCGTAATTACATTGTAATGGCTTTAGTTAATGAATCTGTTGGGATTTGCTTGACTTGTTAGGTCCTCTTCAGTGTATAAGGTGTCTTGTTTGGCCTTGAGGATGCCAATTGTTTTTTCTCCCTTCTGTCCATCCTTTATTGTGGAAAAACAACAGGCTTAAGGCAAGGGTTGCTGCTTTAAGATTTTAGCTAACTAAAAATATCTTGATCTTTCTGTTTTGAGTTGGACAATCAATTCCAAATAATAAACATGGCTGCATGCTTTTTCTTTGTTGCATGCTCTTAGTTGGTTGCATGCTTTTTCTTTGATGTTGTCAAACTTCTTCATTGAAAATAATGAAGAAAACTTCTTTGTTAATAGTTCATATACATAGAATTTCAGATGTTTTATGCCTAAATGAAAATAGAACTAACATTGTCTTTACCCCCAAACATTTTGTTGTCTTATATTTTAGATGGTTCCAAATTAATAAGAGTTATGTGTAGTAAAACACAAATCAATGAGTTACGTACAGTAACAGATTACTAGTATGATACCTTGTTCCCGAGAAGTAAATATGTATATGTTATGAAAAAGTTACATGAATGTTGTAGGCCTGATGGGTTGTATGCTTTGTATCTATAATAATGTCTTGTTCATGATATTCTTTTTAGTTAGTAGAGTTATAATTATTTGTTGTTTCCTTGAAGTACATAGATGTAATTCTTTTCAGAGGCCATTACTTAGGAACAGTGTTTTATTCAATTGTTTATTTTGAATCATGAATCATCAATTAAGTATATATTGTATTATGAATCATGAATTAAATATGTATTGTTCATTAGATTGAAGCAAGCATCTGACAGAGTATAGAAAAGGATCTAGTATGAAAATATAACATGATTCCACGCGACCCCTGGGAGTTTGGGAAGGCGTGATATTTCGATGCCTTCGGCGTAAAAACCGGGAGGGCACGATGTGGGTTCGCTACCCCTCGTGAGTCTGTATATGTATGGATGGTTAGGGCCGCCGGTGGCTCTTCCATCATTGGTGTAGAGGTTGATATGTATGATTTCCGTTTTGTTTGTTCTGAGGAGTAAAGGTTGGAAGCTCGTTCTCACCGAGCATTATGTATGCTGTGTTATATCAGGAAGTATGAATCGGGATAGTGTTTATGAAATGTTTTAAAGTATATGTATTTGTTTTGGAAAGTTTTAGTTTGTAAAACCTATTCCGGTTCATAATTTCACCCTTTGCTTTGTGCTCTGCTTTATATATATATAGGGTGTGGGTGTGCGTTAGCCCCCTCACACAGTCAGTTGACTGACCCTCGTTTACTCTTTTAGTTGCAGGTTTTGGGAGCGTGAGCTAGGCGGAGAAGTGTGTCTTCTTTTGCACTTGTCGGTCTAGGTCTCGTTAGGTGCATTTACATACCTGCACTTTATTATTTTGTAGTTGTACAGCTATGGTTTGTATATACTTGTAATTACTATTTTGCTCGAGCCGTGATGGCTTTTGTACGGGTTGTAGTGTTGGTACCTATATGTAAATACTACATGGATTGGTGTGGGTTGGTACCTATGTATATATGTGATGATCGTTGCTTGATGCTTTTATTTATTCGCTTCCGCATACTCTGATTTGGTGTTGTTTAGCTCCGCCTAGCCTAGAGTGTGTGTTTGGTCTCCCGTTCGCTATGATTCGGATTCGGGTACGGACATCCCATTTCGTATTCGGGTTCGGATTATGGTGCGGGGGATGTGGCCCTACGTGTGGGTGCTACATCCTTAAGTGGTATCAGAGCGCGGTTGCAAAACCGGGCTCTAGTGTCGTGTGGGTCTGTCTAGGTCGTACGGCTTAGGACAACGTGATTTTGTGATCGTGTGTAAGTGTGCATACATAATTTGGGTATGTGATTACTTGACTGATTGATTACTTGTTTACTTGATTATTTTCTTAAATTGTATACATATTCATACACTAATGTACATGCATCTATATTGCTTGAATCTATGAATTTCAGGATGCCTCCAAGAAGACATAATAATCGTGAACGAACACCTGATTTGAACGAGCCGGCTCCACAGAATGCACCTCCGCCACCACCTATGAATGCGGAGAATATTGTCCAAGCCCTACTTAATCAACTCCAACAAAATCAAAGGGGTAATGCAAATCCGGGTGAAGGACAAGACATTTCCGCCGTGTATAGGGACTTCCGAAACAACAACCCTCCAAAGTGGTATGGAGGTGATGATATCAAGGCGGAAGAGTGGTTGTCCGAGATTCGAGGTATTTGGGAGATATGTCCGGGAAGTTCCCAGGACAAGGCCATTTGCACGGGTCGTATTATTCAAGGGCCAGCGGCTATTTGGCTTAGGAGTGTGAGGTCCAGGCTTGAGAGAACGGGTATGGAATTCAATTGGGAGACGTTTGTGCAGAAATTCCATGAGAAATATATCCCTCATAGTGCACAAGAACGTCGCCTCCAAGAGTTCTCCAATTTGAGGCAAGGAAATCGGACGGTGGAGGGTTATATTTTGGAGTTTGAGAGGTTAGCTCCTTATGCCACTCACATCACTGACCATGAAGATCATAAGGCCCGAGCGTTTCTTCATGGACTTCGTCGGGATATTCAAGAAGCTCTACAGGCCGCTAATGTGAGTACTTGGGCCAAAGTTACAAGGAGGGCAATTCAAGTTGAGGCCCAAATGGCTCGGTTGAAGCCTCCACCTTTCTCTTCTACTCGAGGATCGGGATCAGTTTCTGGATCGGGTAAGAGGCCCGTTTCTTATGCTCCACGAGCTCCTGTCCCACCGGCTTTTCGTCCCCAGGGTTTAGGGAACAAAAAACCCCGTATTATCGGTCCCGTAGCACCTCCTATTGCTCCAGTTCGACCGGCTCCAGCTCAGGGACCACCTGTCTGTGCTCATTGTCAGGGGAGACATCTGGTGGAGAGGTGTTGGAAGCTTCTGGGTAAATGCTATGCGTGCGGGTCTTCTGATCACTTGATTGATGCTTGCCCGAATAGGAGGCCGATTGTGCAGGATCGCGTGTTTGCTTTGGAGGAAGAGGAGGAAGCTGCTGATGTCGACCCGACTGCCGTGATAGAAGGTACAATAAACATTCATGGCATATCACTACATGCATTGTTTGATCCCGGGGCTACGCATTCATTTATTTCCCGGGATATTGTTGCTTCTTTGCCTTTACTTGATGAATTATCTGCGCATGTATATGTGGTGAATACTCCTTTGGGAGGATCTTTGGAAGCTGACAGGGTGTTTAGGGAGTGTCCGGTGGTGTTTGAGGGCCGAGTTTTTCCTGCAGATCTGATAGTTTTACCGTTGAAGAGGTATAAGGTTATCCTTGGCATGGACTTTCTCTTCAGATACCGAGCTCAGTTGGATTGTCATGAGAAGAAAGTTTCTTTGGGGTCCGTGGTCTTTACGGGTGAGAGGTTGAGGTCCAGCCCGTTTGTGTCTTTTATGGAAGCAAGTAAGCTCCTCCGGGACGGTACGACAGGTTTTGTGGCTTACCTTCTGAATAAACCGAAGGATCAGGCCAAACTTGAGGAGACAGAGGTCGTGAGTGAGTTTCCCGATGTGTTCCCTGAGAATTTGGGTTCTTTACCACCTGATAGGGACATTGAGTTTGTGGTCGATCTTTATCCTGGAGCTGAGCCTTTTTCTAAGACACCGTATCGGATGGCTCCTGCTGAGTTGAAGGAGTTGAAAACGCAGCTGGATGAGCTTTTGACTTGCGGTTACATCCGTCCGAGTACATCCCCGTGGGGTGCTCCCGTGTTATTTGTGAAGAAGAAGGATGGGACTTTGAGGATGTGTATAGACTACCGCGAGTTGAACCGGATGACAGTGAAGAATAAGTATCCTTTACCTCATATCGAAGAGTTGTTTGATATCTTGCAAGGGTCGCAGGTGTACTCTAAGTTAGATTTGAGGCAAGGGTATTACCAACTTCGTATCCGGGAAGAGGATATCTCTAAGACTGCGTTCAATACCCGTTATGGACACTTCGAGTTTGTAGTGATGCCGTTTGGGTTAACTAACGCTCCAGCCGTGTTCATGGATATGATGCACCGAGTGTTTAGACAGTATCTTGACAAGTTTGTGGTCATTTTCATAGACGACATTTTGGTGTATTCTAAGTCTGCAGAAGAGCACACATCTCATCTCAGGATTGTTTTGGAGACCCTTAGAGAGCACAAGCTTTATGCCAAATTTAGCAAGTGTGAGTTCTGGCTCGATAGAGTGTCTTTTCTGGGTCATATAATTTCAGGTGAGGGGATTGAAGTTGATCCTTCCAAGATTGAGACCGTGGTTCAGTGGGAACGACCGAAGAATGCCTCCGAGATAAGAAGTTTTCTCGGGTTAGCGGGTTACTATAGGAGATTTGTGAAGGATTTCTCCAAAATTGCTTGCCCATTGACTCGATTAACCAAAAAGGAGGTAAAGTATGAGTGGGATGATGGGTGCGAGAGAAGTTTCCAAGCTTTGAAGGAAAGATTAACTTCAGCACCAGTTCTTACCCTACCCGAGGGATCCGAGGGCTATTCAGTTTTTGCAGATGCTTCTAAGGAAGGACTCGGATGTGTATTGATGCAAAATGGCCGAGTGGTGGCCTATGCTTCTAGAAAGTTGAAGGAACACGAGAAGAACTACCCCACTCATGATCTTGAGCTTGCAGCGGTTGTGTTTGCTTTGAGGAAGTGGCGTCATTATCTCTATGGGACGACTTTCGAGATATTCACGGATCATAAGAGCCTCAAGTATCTTTTTACTCAGAAGGAGCTTAATAATAGACAGAGGCGTTGGATGGAATTCTTAGAGGATTATGACTGCACGATTCAGTATCATCCGGGCAAGGCTAATGTCGTGGCAGATGCTTTGAGCAGAAAAGCAAGTGTTTCAGGTTTGAGTGCAGGGTCTTCAGGACAGGGTTCGACGGTTATGGTTTCAGTGGCTCGGTTAGCTAACATCTCAGTTCAGCCGGATTTGAAACAGAGGTTGTTGGATTCTCAAGCTTCGGATACAGAGATTCAGAGACTAGTGGTTCGGTCTAGGATAGACCCCGAGACGAAGTTTGGGTTTGATGATTCCGGTTTGTTCAGGTTCAAGACCAGGGTTTGTGTCCCAGAAGACCTCAAGAGGTTAATACTTGAGGAAGGACACCGTTCTGGATATTCCATTCACCCCGGTGGTACGAAGATGTACCGAGATTTGAAGGAATACTTCTGGTGGAATGGCATGAAGAGAGATGTCGCGAACTTTGTGAAGCGGTGTCTCACGTGCCAAGTGGTGAAGGCAGAACACCAGAAACCGGGAGGAACCCTCCAACCACTTCCGATTCCTGAATGGAAGTGGGAGCAAGTGACTATGGACTTCGTGTCCGGCTTGCCGAGATCAAGAGGAGGTTATGATGGAATTTGGGTGATAGTCGACCGATTGACCAAGTCTGCTCATTTTCTCAAGGTGAAGATGTCTTACAAGACCCCGAAGTTGGCAGAATTGTATTGTAAGGAGATTGTGAGACTTCATGGAGCGCCTGCTAGCATTGTCTCAGATCGTGATCCGAGGTTCACAGCTAAGTTTTGGCAGGATCTTCAGAGTAGGTTGGGTACGAGGCTTAATTTCAGCACCGTTTTTCATCCCCAGACGGATGGACAGTCAGAGAGACTGATTAAGTATTTGGAGGATTTGTTACGAGCGTGTGCTTTGGATTTTAAGGAAAAGTGGGATAAGCATTTAGCTCTGGTTGAGTTTGCCTATAACAACAGTTTTCAGACTTCTATTGGTATGGCCCCCTACGAGGCACTATATGGAAGGAAGTGTAGATCGCCTCTATTTTGGGATATAGAAGACTGGCGGTGGACAGAGGAGAACAAGCTCGAAAGAGCTACACCTCGGGAGAGATTGGATAAGACCACTGCCAAGGTTAAGTTGATTCAGCAGAGAATGAAGGCAGCTCAGGACCGTCAGAAGAGCTATGCGGATAAGAGGAGAAGGCCCCTTGAGTTTGAAGTCGGAGATAAGGTGTTCTTGAAAGCATCTCCGAGAAAGGGATTTTCTCGAATAGGTCGAGGTGGGAAGCTTAACCCGAGATACCTTGGACCTTTTGAAATCCTTGAGAGAATTGGAGAAGTGGCGTATAGGTTGGACCTACCGCCTAGATTGACTGGGATACATAATGTGTTTCACGTCTCGCAGATCAGGAAATTTTATCCCGAAGAATCAACTATTCTCCCTGTTGAAGAGGTACAACTTGAGACGGATTTGACAATAGTAAGACACCCGGTTGAGATTCAAGACCGGAAGATACAAGTGTTGAGGAATAAACAGATTCCCTTGGTCCGAGTTCTTTGGAGAGATCAGAAATCTGAAGAGTCTACTTGGGAGACTGAGGAGAAGATGAGACAGTTGTACCCAGAGTTGTTCTCAGGTCAGACAGTTAACCTGGGGACCAGGTTCTCTGAAGGGGGGGAGGTTGTAACACCCCGACTCACAGTCGGTACAGGTAAATTATGTGATTTAATATTAATTGCGTTCTAGATTAATTGTATACGACTTATATGAATTATTTGAACTTATATGAATTTATTTGAATTAATGTTGTATGTGATTTAGTCTTTTTATTTGAGTTGGCCTTGTTTGAACCCGTAATTGTTGAACCGAACCAACTTGAACCAGAACACCTTGAACCGAACCCGTGAACCAACCGGTCCAGCCTTAAAGGCTGAACCATTCTTTCCTCTCTTCATTTCTAACGTAATAACAGCAGCAACCAAGCCAAGCAAGAGCCAAAACTCAAGTTGATCATCCAAACTTCCCAAGCCAAGATCTCCCTCGTTTTTTCGCCTTTTCTCGAACTTAGGTGTGTTTCGGAATCCCCTCGTCGTGCTCGTCATTTCTATGGTTTAATTTCTGAGTTTGGAGTGAGTTTGGTGTGCCTTTGCTTCCCTACGTGAATAGTAAGGGTTTAGCTAAAAATGTGAATACTTGCTCTTTGCTTGATGTGTTTGATTCCTAGCTTCATATATGAGTTGTAAATGTTGTAGGTGTTGTATTTATTGCATTTAATCCTTAGTTAGTTGAGCATTTATTGAGGATCATGATTTTGGCTTGAATTTTGCATTCCTTTGATCATGTCTTTTATTCCGTTTTTCTTGAGTTATTTGAGTGTCAACTTGTCAAGCATGATTTATGTGTATTGTTTGAGCATTTGGAGAAGTTTTGGCAACTTTAAGGTTTGAATTTTGGCCATTTTGGCACAAAAATGGAGCTTCCCCTGTTTCTGTAATGAGATTCTGTTCCAGCATTTCGAACCAGGCCGGAACGGCCGTTCCCGTCCCAGTTACAAACTGGGAACGACCGTTCCCAGGCCATTTTACTGTTCCTGCCGAGAGTGGGAACGGCCGTTCCCAGTTTGTACTGGGAACGGGAACGGCCGTTCCCATGGCCGAAACCTTTCTTTTTAGCTACTGGGTCAAATCCATGAGGGTGGATTTTTCCCTTTGGAAAAATCCGCGGGGGTGGATTTGAGGCAGTAGGTTTGGAAAAATCCATGAGGGTGGATTTTTCCCTTTGGAAAAATCCATGGGGGTGGATTTTGCCACTTTTTCTCTTTGCCTTAATTATGCAATTATAAGACTTTGATTGCTTTTCTTTCGCATGTTAAATGTTATAACTCGGGTTTTATTGCTTAATAAATTGTAAATAAGTATGTGTGCTATAAATTGTAAATTATATGACTTAATTGAGACATTTTATATGTGAACATGACTCATGCATTTTGCCGAGCGTCCTATTTGGTTCATATAGAGTCTAAGTCTTGGGCTTTCGTGTTTTCTTTTCAGAGGAGGTTCCAGTTGACGAGCCCGAGGAGTAGGTTGTTCACGTCTGCTCGTATTTTGGTCACGCACAAGGTGAGGTTTAGGATTTTTATTAGTTAAGTAACCTAAAGCCTTATGTGGTGTTTTCAAGCCGTGCATGTGACTATATATTATATATATAGATATGTATGTGCTGATTAGAATATGTTTATGACCTTGTGAATACTCTTGCTTTGGGAAAGGTATTATATAAGCCTATGTAAGCTAAGTTTTGGGAAAAGGCTTTACAATTCTGTTAGCGAGATTGCCATGAAAGATTTGGCATTTGTTATGATTTGTATGTGTGGATCCAAGGAGCTACGGGTAAGGAACCCTCGGGACGGTACGGGCCGTCGAGGTTCGGCCTGTGCGTAGTCTCCATCCGATATATCACACGCGACCCCTGGGAGTTTGGGAAGGCGTGATATTTCGATGCCTTCGGCGTAAAAACCGGGGAGGGCACGATGTGGGTTCGCTACCCCTCGTGAGTCTGTATATGTATGGATGGTTAGGGCCGCCGGCGGCTCTTCCATCATTGGTGTAGAGGTTGATATGTATGATTTCCGTTTTGTTTGTTCTGAGGAGTAAAGGTTGGAAGCTCGTTCTCACCGAGCATTATGTATGCTGTGTTATATCAGGAAGTATGAATCGGGATAGTGTTTATGAAATGTTTTAAAGTACATGTATTTGTTTTTGAAAGTTTTAGTTTGTAAAACCTATTCCGGTTCATAATTTCACCCTTTGCTTTGTGCTCTGCTTTATATATATATAGGGTGTGGGTGTGCGTTAGCCCCCTCACTCAGACAGTTGACTGACCCTCGTTTACTCTTTTAGTTGCAGGTTTTGGGAGCGTGAGCTAGGCGGAGAAGTGTGTCTTCTTTTGCACTTGTCGGTCTAGGTCTCGTTAGGTGCATTTACATACCTGCACTTTATTATTTTGTAGTTGTACAGCTATGGTTTGTATATACTTGTAATTACTATTTTGCTCGAGCCGTGATGGCTTTTGTACGGGTTGTAGTGTTGATACCTATATGTAAATACTACATGGATAGGTGTGGGTTGGTACCTATGTATATATGTGATGATCGTTGCTTGATGCTTTTATTTATTCGCTTCCGCATACTCTGATTTGGTGTTGTTTAGCTCCGCCTAGCCTAGAGTGTGTGTTTGGTCTCCCGTTCGCTATGATTCGGATTCGGGTGCGGACATCCCATTTCGTATTCGGGTTCGGATTATGGTGCGGGGGATGTGGCCCTACGTGTGGGTGCTACATCTATCCTTATTTTGTCTCCATTCATCTCAATCCCAATATAAGGGTGACCGACACTTTCTCCAGTATAAAGCTTCATATGGAGCCATCTGAATAGAGGATTGATAACTGTTATTGTAGGAACTCTATCAATGCTAGTTGCTTGTGCCAACTCTCATCATAGTCGAGGACACACATTCGAAGCATATCTTCGAGGTACCCAATTAATCTTTCTGATTGGCCATCTGTCTGGGGGTGTGCAGCCGTACTGAATTGTAGCTTTGTACTTAGTTGTTCTTGAATATCTTGCCATAATTTGGATGTGAACTTGGGATCTCGGTCAGATACGATACTAGCAGGAATTCCAGGCAACTTGACGATTTCTTAAATGTAAACATCTGCTAACTTCTTCACATTTTTTGTGGTCTTGACAGATAAGAAATGAGTTGATTTCGTTAATCGATGAACAATAACCCAAATGTTATCATATCCACCTCTGACCTTTGGTAATCCTATCAAAAAATCCATCGTAATCTCATCCCAATTCCAGGTTAGTATTGAAAGAGGTTGTAAAAGTCCTGCAGGTTTCTGATGCCTTCCTTTGACCTTCTGGCAAGTCAAACACACTTTTACAAAAACTGTTATGTTGCGCTTCATTCCATTCCACCAATATTGTCTCTTGAGATCCCTGTATATCTTGGTTCCTCCAGGGTGTACGGTGTACCTTGTTTTGTGAGCCTCATCCAATATCACATTTCGAAGAGTGGGTGGAACATATATCCTATCGCGGTATCTGGCGATTCCCAAGTTATCTAGTTGTAGAGTAGCTTGTGGATCAGTTTCAGCTCGTATCGATTGCTCTTGGCACCACTCATCTGCTATCTGGGCCTCCTTGATTTATGTTGTGAGTTCTGGCTGTATAACAAGACTCATAAATTGTGCACGAGGTTGCATTTTCAGCTTGTCTATCGAACTGATAGAGCTTGTGGAGTTAACTGAAATGTGAGATACCTCAGCCTTCCTGCTAAGTGCATCTGCCACCACATTGGCTTTACCAGGATGATATAAGATTTTGCAATCATAGTTCTCTAATAGTTCTATCCATTGGCGTTGAAGCATGTTCAGATTCTTTTGGGTAAATAAGTACTTCAAGCTTTGATGGTAAGTATATATGTCAAAAATCACTCCGTACAGGTAATGTCTCCACTTAGTCAAGGGGAAAACAACTACGGCGAGCTCCAAATCATGGGTAGGATAATTTCGTTCATGTGGATGAAGCTTTCTTGATACATAAGCAATTACTCTACCCCATTGCATTAGAACACATCCTAGTCCTTCCAGTGAGGCGTCAGTGTACACCACTAGATCATCTGGTCCATCTAGTAGTGCTAGTACTGGTGCTGTAGTCAAACGTCTTTTTAACGCTTAAAAACTTGCTTCGCACTTGTCACTCCATATGAAAGAAGTCTCCTTGCGTGTTAATCGAGTCAATGGATCGGCAATCTTTGAGAAATCTTTAACAAATCGTCGGTAGTAGCCTGCATGTAAAGCCCCAGATCTGTGATTTAAGCTTGACGTATTTGGTTACTAAAGTGCGCAATTTAATTAATTATATATGATTTTTAATTATGGATTCTTTTGTTAAGTTTTATTGTTTAATTATGAATACTTGATCGTATTTGCGTATATGCTCTTGTTTGAGTGTCGTTCTTATTCGATTTGATTTCTGTTTTTTGTGGATTCTTGGCATGAGTGAATTATGCGCTTTAAGATCATGTTTATTTGCTCGTTGCACGATTTTGTTCTTGCATGTTTGAGTTTTGTGTTCGTTTGTGTGATCGGAACCGAAAAGGGGGCTAAAGAGCATTTAGCGTACCTTGTGTTCCGGGGGGCATATCTTGAGCTCGGGAACTTGGAATCGAGTTCCGTCACCTCCATTGGATCCGAATCGACAAATCGGAGACAATGGGATAAGCCTCATATTTTTCTAAGACCAATTGGATCCTCAAATTTCAACCGGAACGAGCAACTCGAGCTTAAATTGACCGATCAAGACTATACCTAAGTCACGGACCTATTATTAGGCACCTAGACCCTATCCATTGACCCTAGCCCACTTGCACACTCTCTCCCTCACCCTTTTCTGCCCCAAACCGACACCCTAACCCCCCACACTTAGATATTTTCAGTTTTATGGGGAGAGAAGGAGAAGAAGGAATAAAAGAAGAAGAAGAAGAAACCCTTTTTGGCCATGGGAGTTTTGAGCTCATCTCCCCACCTTTTCTTCTCCAAATTGAAAGGTAAACTCATATTTGTGTTGTGTATCACTTGGTAATCATTTTAAGTTCCATATTTCATGATTTCTCCAAGATTTGAGCATGTTTGGGCATATGGCATGAATAGTGACGGGTTGGGAGAAATAGATGATTCTAGCTTGCTTTCTTGTGAATTCTTTTGGTATGAAGCATGCATTTTATTCCTAACACATCATATGTGATAGGTATGAACTTAGTTTGGGTAGTGGATTAGGATCCATGACTTTGCCATTTGTGAAAAGTGAAGAGTTTGCATGAACTTGTTCCATATTCTTTCCTTGCTTGATTTGTTGCATCTTTGGTTGTCTTAATGGATTGAAATGCATGAATATTTGCTACCGTAACTTACCTATGTGTGTTAATTTGATATTTATATGGTTTAGCATGAGTTTTGCCCTGCTTGTTGGGTGTTTTTTCGCCACTGACCTGAATCCACGAGGGTGGATTTTGCCTTTGGAAAAAATCCGCGGGGGTGGATTTGAGGCAGTGGGACTGGACCAGATCCATGGGGGTGGATTTTTTCCCCATGGGGGTGGATTTTGTCCAACCTGTTTTTGTTACTCCGATTCCTTTTTTCTTCGTTTGTTTGATCTTCCTCCACCTCTTTTATGACTTCTACACTATGCTAACATGTATTATTATGTGTTATGATTATGAAATGGAATTCATGACTTGAATTGATATGTTTTGGTCGAGCAACAAACTACTATGATATTATATGACTTAAGTGCTAATGCGTGAAATGTTAAGTACCTTCTTATAATATTTTGATATCTTAAATGATTTCTTTTGCTTCTATATTTATTATATACATTGTAAACTTGTTTATGTAGCTTCTATGAATACTATATTGAAGTTATGAACGAATGAACTTGATAACTCCATGTATTGAATGTACTTGAATGAATTATGTGATAAAGTGCCTTCATGACATGATTTTTACTTCATATACATTTCTAACATGTATTATCTTGGGTATTATGAAATTTTATGATTTTTCATGGAATATTTTACGAGTTATGCCTTAACGTGACTTAATTGCTCCTAATATGCGCATGCATAGATCTTGACTCTCAATGTACACCCTAATAGCTTATGTAACTCTTAGTTTATCACTTGTATGATATGTATACATGTTATATCACGTGTTATGATTAGTATTTGAATTTCTCGGATTTATTGGGTATGAAATATGGAAGTTATGAACTCGAACGGATATGAACGTCTCTTGGAATGAATGAATGACTTGTTTACATGACTTTAAGTAATGAATTGTGCATATGAATGTTTCCATGATACCATATCATCTCTTATGCATTCATATCATATTCATAACATTGTCGTGCGTCGTATTTGGTTCATTTGGAGTCTTGAGTCTTACGTGTACCCTCTATTGTCCTTTGTACCGTTTTCTCCAGGGCGGAGACTTGCCGGGTTCATAGGACAATTTCAAGTCCTCTTGTTTTCTTCTTGGTTTTAGTCGGTAAGGTGTAAAGGTGGGTTTCTCTTCTATTAGTTAACTGACCCTATATACTCCCAATGTGTAAAGATTTCGGCCAAAACTATTATACGTATATAGAGTCACTTTTCAAGAGTAAATATTTGCAACGTAAAACCCTTATTTTATGAACCCTACCAAATGTTTTGGCGAGAATGAAAGAATGAATATTATGCACAGAATGGGGCCCAGGGACTTGGTGTGAGTGGTGACCCGAGGAGGCATGGGCTGACGGTGAACCCTCACACTAGTCCCACCAATGAACGGCGTAACCGGACCTCGTTAGGAGTTAGCGAGTAATGGACGCTGAGTGCCATCTGGGGAGTCATGTTCCCCTTTTGGTCAATGAATGGATGGTTCGGGCCGATCACCCGGCCATCACCCGGAGAAAGAAGGTGTAAATGTTCATGAATGTGCACAAAAGAATGTTATGCATGAATGAAAGAAAGAAAGAATGTTTAATAAACTACACGAGGTGTTGGTTGGAGATAATGCACGCCTACTCGCCAGGCCACAAAAGACCTAAAGAATGAAAATGAACGTTATAATCCCTTTTGATGACTTCTTTATCTTACCCACTTGGGAAAATGCTCAAAAACCTCATTTGGGATTATAACTTGCATGTGAATGTTAAATATTGTTGTATATGCTATTTATGCCTCATTTTATACCCACCAGTCTCCTATAGACTGAACCCGGTTTGTTTTCAGTTTTCTTGCAGGTTTGGGGTGCTAGGTGGGAAGTCGTGTTTGGTAAGTCTTTCGGTCAAGTCAAAGTCTGTTCTTATGCATAGTGTATCATGAATTGTTTAAATTATAAAGAATATATGATTTGTATTGATTATTGCTACCATCATGATTCTAAATAAGCTTATAGGAACAGAATGCTAGTTGAACCCGTTGCTCTTGGCTTATCTTGTTATATATGTATGTACATTGCTTCCGCATTGGTATTCTTTCTGTTTTACTGTATCTGTAACACCCGAAGCGCAAAGGTGCCACATCCCCCGCACTATAGCTCAGTCCACATATGAAACGGACAATCCATACATGAACTGAGCCATAGCGAACGGGTGACAAGAACATAAAGACTAACTAGCTAGGCTGGACTAACCCCAAACCAATTATCACAACAGGAAATAAACTGAAGTGCATTAATAACAAGTCTTTAACAAGCAAACCAATTCTAATTTCCTATCAATACATTATCATCTCTCAAATACATAACATTATATAAAACCGAAGATAACAATACATATGCAACAAGGTAGAATGGACACGTGCTAGACCCGGAAAGAAAGACTTGACTCGACACCAATCCCGCCTAGCACACAACCTGCAAAACTGAAAGGTGAGGTGTCAGTCTACCACAGACTGAGCGAGGGGCATAATAGATATAAGCGCAGATAACATGCAAATCATAATCTCGGGTAAGGTTTTATAACCGAAAACAATCTAAGTTCAATAACAACATAAAGCTCGCCCGAGATTACAATTATCAGATTAGACACTTCAATCAATTTCAATCAATCAATCAGTGGCCCGGCGAGTGAGGGCAATTCTCCAACCTTACTCCGACAGTGTACAATCACGATACTTTTAATTAATTAATTAAGTGATCACACAATCAATTACAGTGCACACATAGCAGTTTCAATGACTCCTTCTTCCTCCAATGATGGTGGGTTTGCAAGGCCCGATCCATCCACGGTAAACACGGTGTACGTCGGGAACATGACTCCCACGCACAGGACTCCTTCCTCCACCAAACCTCCTGGTGGATTCAGGGTTCATCCCCACGGTTGAGAGGAGTGTAAGAGTTACCCGTCAGCCCCTGCTTTCCCGGTTGGCTCAAACACTAACTCTCGGGCCCACAGTGCACAATACAATATACTCGCCCAAAACACGATCAATCAATACGGTACACTTCAGTAAATCAGTTGCAATTCAATAGAGTTTGGAAACTATGGATATATATATACCTTTTGGCTTAAAACATCACATAGGGTTGTAATGGTTCTAGATATCTAATAATTAAACCTCACCTGTACCGACAAAATAAAGAGAAAGGCACGACCTAAGAAGCCCACTCCACGTCACTGGCGTGCCGGCCTGTGCAACAAAGACAAGTGTACATAAGACACGACTCAAAATGTACCAAATATGACGAACGGCGAAATGCAACGAGACGACGAGCAAAATGCAATGTGATATGAAAACATCTTATTTCACTTCATTTTAGAGCATATAATATCAAATCGGGGTCAAAGAAGTCGTCGGATCGAGGTGTTGAAAATGCACTTTTATGCAGAGTATTTTGTTCTGTCAGGCATGCGGGAACGGCCGTTCCGGCTTCCCTTCTAAAATGGGAAGGGCCGTTCCCATGGCCCTTCAGAAACGCACCAGCGTTTTATAAGAATTAAAACACGCTTTGGCTGGGAACGGCCCTTCCGACAAATAGGCCAAAGTGGGAACGGCCGTTCCCAGTCTCGCTGGCCTAAAACACACAGAAGCCTGGGAACGCCCGTTCCCAAAATGCACTAAGGCGGGAACGACCGTTCCCAGTTTCTGCAAATTACAGAAACAGAGCAGATGCAGGGGAGTTTCGGCCAACACAACAACAACAACAATACACCAATTCCAAGCACCAAAATGCATCTAAAACATGAAATAACATGTATACATGCTTAGTATACAATAAAATCTAACATAAGCATTCATATCTCTCATTAATCATCAAGTATTTACACTTTGGAACCCACATATGAACTCATGCTCCAAGCTTATAACTTTCACAATATATGCATCAAATCATAGCTAGAACCATGTAATCATGCTTTCAACAACTAAAACATAAATTACCAAGCTCAACACATAACCTTAGCTCTCATATTAGTATTCATGAATTTCCCAACTAAGCTCATATACCTTGAATGAATGAGAAGAAGGAGAAGAGATGATGTTGTGATGATGATTATGCTTCAAAGTATGCAATCTCCCCTCAAATCCAAGCTTGAAATGATGAAATCCTCTTCTCTTCTTGGTAGGGTTTTAGAATCGGTATGAGGGAGAGAGAGGAGGAATCATGTGTGTATAAGTTTGTATGCAACCAAATGATATGCTAGATATTATATAACTAAGCTCCAATTGCAATTTAATCCCCCCCAAAACATATGTCATGCAATTAAGTTCAATCTCATGGAAAATGATCAATTAAATCCAAGACTATTTCATGCAATTAAGTCCTCAAATTAAGAAAGATGATCACTTAAGGTCAATTAGGCAATTAAACAATTAAGTCATAATTGGCAATTATTTCACATTAATTCGCATATTGCATAATTGAAAGATTGGGGCGTTACAATCACCCCTCCTTAAGAGGACCTGGTCCCCAGGTCCACTACTCGAATTATAAATTAAAACACGTGACGAGAGAACCCCGTCTCTCCAAACAATTAATGAGAAAACCCCGTTTCTCCACACACAAGAGAGCACCCCGACTCTCGAGCATAGAAGAGAGCACTCCGACTCTCACACAACCACACCACGTACAAACTTAAATAATCACATACATGCGCCATCACATGTGAAGCAAGTAGGAAGAACAACACTTCAATTATTCACACAAGAGCAAATAGCAAACACAAGGAATACAAATATATAAAATAAGAAAGCGTATGATGCACGTGATATGCAGGTTTAGATGTACCGTTCACCGTTGTTCTTGCCTGTTAAATGGTCGTTGACCCCCGGTGGATAGTTCTTGTCGCTCCGGACATGTATCTATCTGATGCTCAGCACTCCCACAACGGAAACATAGACGCAACCGCTTCCTACAACCATCATAAGTGTGGGTGTCGCCTCCATAATAAGTGCAGAGAGGTTTTTCTGGAGATGGTGACAAAGCCGGTTTAGGTGAAGTCTTCTGAATCGATCCCGCTCGTGAGGTAGGACTCCTAGCATTTATGGCATCCTCAATTTTCAAAGCTTTGCTAGTAGCTTTGGCCCACGTGCTGGTGTTGACCGCTTCTAATGCCTCCTGTATGTCCGGTCGGAGTCCTTGCACAAACTGCATTGCTTTATGAAAGTCATCACTCGCTATATTAGGTGCATAGCGAGACAGCCTCTCATACTCGGATATATACTCCGAAACTGACATCCTTCCTTGCCTTAACTCGGTAAACTCCTTCAATCTCCTAGTACGCGCTGAGGGTGGAATGAACTTGTTCTTAAACTCTCGAGTAAATACCTCCCAATTTATCTCCTCCCCGGTGGCCTCCAACACTATCTTAGTACATTCCCACCAAGAGTAAGCCTCTCCTTGGATCAATGTAATGGTGCAACGAGCTTTCTCTCGAGACTCACATGGTATAAGCTCCCAAATTCTCTCTACTTCCTTTAACCACATCTCCGCCTCGGTATCATTGCTGTGGAAGAATTTAGGAGGGTGTTGATTCTGGAATTCCCGAAGTATAGTTGAGATAGGTGCTTCTAATTGCACCGGTGGAGCAAGCGGTGCAGGAGGAACATGCTCTCTCATCCTCTGATCTATAAGGCCAACCACAACATTCATGAAGTCCTGTGGTTGAGCTGGAGGGGGTGGTGATCTCTCTCGATGATGATGCCGACGATGTCGATGTCCCTGAGAACGATCACGATGATGACGACCTCGGTGCATCCTGTATTCAAGACACTAAGGATGCATGTGGCATTAGTGGATGTTAATGGTTGCAATTAAGTCTCAAGTTACAATTAAATCACATAATTCAAAGACTTCAAGTTATTCAAACAATTCAAATAAATCAAATAATTTCAGTTAAAGATGCAAGACTCTCAAGTTAACAATCAATTCCTATGCCGCACGATATAGACTCGACACGACACGACACCAGAGACCAGGTTTTGCAACCGGGCTCTGATACCACCTAAGATGTAACACCCGAAGCGCAAAGGTGCCACATCCCCCGCACTATAGCTCAGTCCACATATGAAACGGACAATCCATACATGAACTGAGCCATAGAGAACGGGTGACAAGAACATAAAGACTAACTAGCTAGGCGGGACTAACCCCAAACCAATTATCACAACAGGAAATAAACTGAAGTGCATTAATAACAAGTCTCTAACAAGCAAACCAATTCTAATTTCCTATCAATACATTATCATCTCTCAAATACGTAACATTATATAAAACCGAAGATAACAATACATATGCAACAAGGTAGAATGGACACGTGCTAGACCCGGAAAGAAAGACTTGACTCGACACCAATCCCGCCTAGCACACAACCTGCAAAACTGAAAGGTGAGGTATCAGTCTACCACAAACTGAGCGAGGGGCATAATAGATATAAGCGCAGATAACATGCAAATCATAATCTCGGGTAAGGTTTTATAACCGAAAACAATCTAAGTTCAATAACAACATAAAGCTCGCCCGAGATTACAATTATCAGATTAGACACTTCAATCAATTTCAATCAATCAATCAGTGGCCCGGCGAATGAGGGCAATTCTCCAACCTTACTCCGACAGTGTACAATCACGATACTTTTAATTAATTAATTAAGTGATCACGCAATCAATTACAGTGCACACATAGCAGTTTCAATGACTCCTTCTTCCTCCAATGATGGTGGGTTTGCAAGGCCCGATCCATCCACGGTAAACACGGTGTACGTCGGGAACATGACTCCCACGCACAGGACTCCTTCCTCCACCAAACCTCCTGGTTGTTGGAAAACACGAATCAGAAAGCAGCGGAATTTAAAAAAAATTTTTCCAACAAAAGGATCTTGGACTCGCAATCGTGTAACCAAATTCGTAGAGATAGAAAACTTACTTTTCTTTTATTCTTTCTTGAAGCGTTTCAAGCCACCCAAGAACGCTCTTCTCGCGGCTTGACAACCCGTCCCTCGAAAGTCTCTTTCTACTTCAGAATCCATTGTCGGGATAGCAATCCACACCAACCTAGATTTAATTCATGTTAGAGATGTTCTTAACAATATAACATAAAGAAAGAAACATGAAACGAGAAAAGCAGGATTGAAACTCCCTTCGAAAACCAGTTTTGCGAAAGTAGAAAACTGCCAGTCACAAAACCCTCGTGAAAAATTCATCCTTCAGGATATGGATGAACGGTTTTCGCCATCTTCTTTGGTTCGATTTTTTCATTCGCTTCACGTCGGGTTCAGAATCGTTTCATCATCCCTTCTGATCGTTTTTGCTTAATCCCCACTTTTGGTAAAGCTCGAATCTTCAAAACTTCTAACTTGAAGTCTCTAGTGATAGTCCACCAACTTGGCTACAATCTAACTAGTAAGGATGCTAGTTCTCTAGTTAGTGTTTAGGCTTAACCTAGGGTTTTATTTTATCTTGGAGAAAGGAAGGTGTTCAACACATGAACCAAGAATTGTCTATTAGCTCTAAAGGGGAGCATGAGCTCCCCTATATATAAGAAATGGGAGGGACGAAATTCCTAGTCCTTAATGGGCTAGGATTTTGGTCTCTCTCTCTCTCCTATTACTTGATCATCAAGTAATTTTGACTTTGACTTTGAATTCTAATTCAAATCAACTTTCAAGAGAGCTAAAAATATCCAAACTATTTTTGGATAATTTTATACTTTATTTATTTAAAATAAATAACTTATTTTATCTAATTAATTAATTCATAATTAATTAACTAGATTATTTTTCTCCAAAATAAGACTTTCTTTTTAATTCAAAATTAAACCAAAGTCTATTAAATAATTAATCACATTAATTATTTAATACATAAATAAATATACACATATATTTATACACGTGTGTGACACGTGTCACAATAACATGTGTCACTCACGTGAGCCACACGTGTGGTTTCACACGTGTGGAACCCTCTTGGCTTGATTAACTCGTTTAATCATTTTAAAGCCTCAACTCATGTAACCAAGTTGTTGTGTGTGACCCTCTAGGTTCTCAATTCAATTAGCAGTGACCCTAATTAATTAATTTACTAATTAATTAATCAGTCCACAGATTAAACGACCATAGTCTAGCAACAGGTGTTTAACCCCTAGCTGAATTGGAATGTTCGTATTCGACAGAACCTTTAAGTCATTGATTCATGTGAGATACAATCCTCCTACTTACTATCTCTCAACCATGATCTAGGGTAAGGGAATAATTAGAACCCTAATAATCTGGTCTTAAAGCTAAAGTGCATTTCATATCCATTTGATCTCAATCCAAGAAACCCTTTTCTTGATGTCTTGATCTACTGCCTTGGCCAAGGACTCCATATGGCATATGAATGACTTACACAATAAGAGATCACCTTGCAAATGCAAGTGTAGGTCCTTTCTTGATTCTCATTCACTTTCATGAATCACTTGTGCAGCCCCAGCATAAGCCTTGAATCAGTTGTCTAAGGCGACACCCTTTAAAGCTTATACCAAAGACTACAGAGTTAATTCATAAAGTGACAAGGAACCTCAAGTCTAAGGATCAATTAATCACATCAATGACTCGTGAGATATTTCCTAATCTGGAAGTTTCCATTTCCTGAAATAGAAACTTCCTTTCCCATTTAGGAATGTTCTCACATGGGGCACCTCAGTGAACTTACTTATTAAAGTAAGCACCCTCATGTATCACGCACGTATCAACTATACACTTTGCACCTCCATGAAACAAGGTGGTCCTTCTTAAGGGCGTGATCCCACAAGCAAGCCTTAGAGGAGTCAGGTTGACACTCCCACTGTCTGTAGGACTCATCGGCTTGGAGTATTTTACTAATCATGACTTATGTGATATAGGGCTCGTTTCATAAACTATTTCACCTAAATGGTAGAGTCCTAAAGTCATCAGGATTAGGGGAGTTCTCATACATGCGCACGTAATGGAAACACACAAAACACGTATTGGCATATAAAGAAGTGTTTGCCTATAATTAATCGTATATTATTCAAAGATCGTCTGTGGTACAAGAAAAGTCCCAAAGCAGATTACGTCGAATCGGCTTTCTAGGGCACTATTCCTAACAATCTCCCACTTACCCGTAAAAGCCATTTAGGTATTCTAAGTCCCATCTTCTCAAGATGCACTTTGAGAGCCTATTGACTTTGGGCGTTTCCAAAGTGGATCTGCTATATTCTCTACTGATGTGACCCTCTTGTTTACACATCTCTTAGGAAACACCTTTTCCTTATAAAGTGATTCGTAATCACGTGTTCAGTCTCTTGGTGAGGTCTTGGTTCTCTTACTTGAGCAACCATCCATTTTATCATACAATATGATAAAGGAGTTGTTTCATGCTAGGAACTTCATCTAACTGGTTAGATGGAGTTTCTTACCCAAACACTTAACTTAGCGTTATATAATACGACTAAGTTCTCAACTACGACAGTCGAGTTTTTGCAATGTCCGTCCTTGGAACCCTTTCCAACACATTGCATTACCATTCTGGTAGAAGTTGTATCCTTGCAATGATTTCATAATCATCCATGTTTGATGAACGGTTACATCAAATATCCTTCTAACAACAAGATCTTTTGGGCTCTGTAAACTAATACATATCCTCATTTCTTCTCAAGTACTCTGAGGACATCCTTTACAGAGATCTAATGACCTTCTCTGAGGTCATATTAGATTCGGCCTACTACGCTTAGTGTTGTGCCATATCTAATTTAGTACATAACTTTTCATACATTATGCACCCTTTCACTTAAAGGGATTTTGGACATTCTAACTTTCTCAAAGTTTATCTTAGGACACATACTCTTCAAAAGAGACGTTCTATTGTCCATACTAAACTCCTTTTAGTACCGTGGTTATGTACTCATTTTGTGATAATCCTTTTATTCTCTTAGATCTATCTTCTATAGATCTGAATGTCGAGAATATAGGATAATCACTAAGATCTTTCATTTCAAATTGTTTCTTAAACAAGAATTGGTAACTTTCACGTCGTCCTTGACATTCCTAATGAGAAGGATGTCGTTTTCTAAAGAACCAAAAATTGACTCTTACATCACTAACTTTCTTATGTACACTTTGAGACTTATTCGACTTCCATCTGTGTCAAACGATTTGACTATCCTATGGAATCGAATTGTCTAATCCCAGAAGCCTTTATCAATCCATAGATTGACTTTAGGGATTTGCATACCTTATGCATACTCCCACTGAATATGAGATTTATAGAAATACCTTATTTCAGTCTCTTTCAATCTCATATTGAACAAGATAGTTCTCATATTCATTTATCATATCTCATAGTGAGAATATGAGGATATGGTAAACACAACCCAAATGGACTTTTGCATTTCAACCGTCAAGAAGGTTGTAATGCTTTCCATTTACTCGAAGCTCTAGCAGCTTGATCCTATCAGGTGGATCAACCAAGGTCAAAACTCGGTGTAAGTATATGGAATCCATATTGGATTTCAAGGCTTGCTTACACTACTCAGATTCCAAATCTGACAGTGTCTCCTCTTCAAGTAATTCCTTGGCTATCTAGGAACGCGTTCTAAACGCATCTTAAGAGAAGGGTTTCACACGTGTACATACTCTAAAATTTGGCTAAGTTTTATCAGATGGGCTCGTTTCTTCTATATGTGGCATGAATATTTTTCCTCAAATTTCTTTGAGGTCTACTTGCTTGACTTTCTTCTTCTATAGGAACGATTCCTTAAGAAAGGTACATTCCTTTGAGACAAACAACCTTTGTACAAGGGAATCGCAAAACTGATATCCAATATCATTGTATAAACTTGAACTCATTTCAAGCTTATCTCCCACTATCCTCTTCAAGTAAGAGGATTCCATTGAATTCTTGGATAAGAATAATTAGGGAATTTAGTATGCCACTTTGCATAGTGCAACTGAAGGACTGATTTTGGAAGGTACTAAATTCAAAATCTCTAACTGCATATTCTAGGAGTTTATTCCTAGAATGATTATAAGTCAGTAAAGCTTGCTATGGAATGGACCATATCCTATAAGGTTTCATTCCCTCATTCGGAAACACTAAGGTGTTCTCGAATTAGTTTACTGAGAGATAATCCTATTATCTCTAAGATGACTAAGGAATTAGTTACTAAGATATTGGCTATCTCGATCATATCGATTTACCTATAACTTATGACTACTTTGGTTCCTAACCTCCTTTCGAAATTCTAAGAATTTCATATAAGTTTCGAATTTGTACTTTAACAAGTACATTCATTCATAATGATTAAACTGACGATTGTATCTAGTGCTTACATTAAGCATCTTACACTCATCAGCACGGATCGAAATCCACTATAATTTTAGAACGTTCCACGTTTCTTATAAACGGGATTCGGGAACGCTTCCCTCATGACAGGATTCACAGGAAGTCAACACTATAGGTTCATTTTCATAGAATGATCCTAAGGTGTCTGACTTGCTAATCCTTTTATATCTCAACGTTCCAAAGTAATTCGAAGCTTTGTCATCTTACTTTTGTTATCTCGTTGTATGTTCAGAACATTAGTGCCTTGAGTCTTTGCACAACGGATTATGCAGAATTGACTCAAGACTAGTGAATTCTATTCCTAGTAGAATTACTAAACGAGGTAACATTTCAAAGTACTCATACTCTTTGCAGTTCCCTTTCAAAGTCCTTATTTGCTACCATAGAAGCAAACGTCCTATTTGATCTCTAGTGTCTTTTGGGCGTACCCCTTACATGCCCCTCCATTGGGCTCTTAAGGGTTTCTTCTTCTTTAGGCCTTCAAGCCTTTAACTTAGGGAGTTTTAGAAGAAGAATTAACCATCTCAACCTTTTATTCCTTCTTAAGGATGCTCTCAACCATTATCAACTTAAATGATTAACTATGCTACATTAGCATCATTCTAGTTGAGCATAAAGGGTTTGAATGATAGTCGAAGCAATGTAAGCAATCAGTGCATTGAGAACTCTTTTCTCAGTTGATGATCGAGACCATAAGATCTTCAATTAAGATCTTTAGACCTTGTTCGTGTGCACTTGTTTCCTCATTTGGAATATTGAATAATTCCATAATGTTATACCTTGTAACATTTTTATGAGGTGGTTCAATTGCTTTTAAGTGGTTTGGAAAAATCCATTCACCTCAGATTGCTTCTCTTTTGGCCCGGGTCGACTTTTCACAATTGAAAACTTCGCCCTTTAGAGAACGCCTTTCTCTAGTCGGATTCTAAAATGAATTTTAGGATCCGAAGCCATCTAGAGTTAGTCAGGACTTAGTCAACTTATTTGACTTAAGGATGGATACGAATGGGTTTGCATTTCATATTGTAGAGAATCACAGAACTACAACCTAAATGCTAAGCAGAGAAAATGTGGGCATGCTGAATTATAACGATATACAAAAGATAAGGTCTTTAATCTAATGTAGCTCCCACTATTTTTCAAAGATCTATAATTCCCAAAGATCTAAGAGGAACACGTTTCCCAATGGGTACTAAGATCCTAAGCATTTTACCTCGAACCCACGACTCGCGGACATTCTAAGCAAAACCCTAGGTAGGTACAACTTACCAATTCTAACACCTTTAGAACTCTTAGTAATTGTTTTTGCATCACCTATCTTTCAATATGGACCCACGACTAGTGCGACATCCACATTTACTTAGGCGTTTAAGCTAGACCCATCAATCATAAGATCATGATCAAAACTTAGTTCGAACGACCCACGACTCGCGGACATCGCCCTTGCCAAAATTAACCACGAAATATTGATCATTTAAAATGATCAATTAGGTAACTAAGAACTAATAAGCTCCACTAGCTATCCCACGACTCGCGGACAATAACTAGCTTTACTTACTAAACTTAAAACCTATTGATGGAATGCTAGGAATTTAATTCAAAATTTGCATCTCGAATTAAATACCTATTATTCAAAATGAGCTTAATATTTAATGGGAATTTTCGAATCAACCGAAGAGTTGTTCGGTTCGACCTCACCAACATATATGTTATCCAATTTTATTAGTCTTGATTAATGCAAGTACACTTAAATGCATTTCAAACAAGCACATAAACAGATAACATGTCCTAGCATGATACTAACATGTAATGATCATGGGTTCTACCTATCTTATGCGTGATATGTGGGAGCCACTCCACAATCACAAGTTCTAACATACATGCCACATAAACAGTTTAAATCACATAAGGGAAAGCGGTAAAAAAATACGAGCCCTATCTCTATTACATTTAACAATTGAGATTTCCCTCCCTAACATTTTGAGGGGTCTTCACTTATGGCCTCCTTGTTACTTGAATATGGTCCATCTTACTCCATGGGTGCATTGTCTCCAAAATGAAAATAAAACCTCACCACCTATCTCTACTCTCAAATTACAATAAAAAGAAAAAGACATAAAGTAATAAGGCTCAATCTTCATATTGGCCTTAGACAATTACACGGGGCATACCCCGGCCTCAAAAACAGTAATATGGAAAGCCACATAATAAATCACATAACAGTACGCACATAAGTGAGGCTCCAACCTCAATTGAAAAACGCAACTATAGGGCTCCAACCCCAATTTAAACCATCCATGTGCATAAATTAAAACCATACATAGATCTAAACCCATGATCACCTAACATGCTTTAGCGAGAATTTAAATTTAGCCAATAAATTAAAATTCTCGTTTCAAGTCCTAATGACTTAAAACACGACTTGATGCGAGTCTTATTTATAAAAGTTTTCAATAAATCCCAAATTACCAAAACAAATAAAATTCCAATTAATTTCTGAAAATTAATAATTTTACCAAAGATTGTATTTTCCCAAAATATAAACCGTTTCAATTTCTCAAAAATCCCAATTTTAAGTTTTATTCAAAAATTAAAAATAAATATTCAAAAATAAAATTTTTAAAATTAAAATAAAAATTGGGACTGGATTGCACGAAACACGAAAAACACGGACTACGAAAACGGGGCCCTTGCACAAGACGGGCTGCTCGTCGCGGGCGTGCGCGCGCGCACGCGACAGGCGCACACTGCGCGCGCTCCTGCGCGCAACCCTTCTCGGCAAGGATGGCGGGCGACAGCGGGCGGCCTGGGCGAGCTATCCCGCACGCCTTGCGGGATTCTCGCCCAGCCTGGGCGAGACGACGGGCGGCCTCTCCCGGCAGCCCTGGACGGGCCCGCCCGCACGCTTGCGGGAGGGCGGTGGCGGTGATGCCTGCGCGCGCCTAGGACAGGCGGGCGGTGCGCACAAAGCCCGCGCGCGGGGTTTCGCGTGTTCGTAATCCAGGCTTTCGGTTTCGTGTTTTCGTTCAAAAGCAAAACCAATCCAAGAAATCCAAAAACAGTTTATACAGTTTCAAATCTAAAATTGTTTTCAAAAATTAAATTTTGCAAAAACCAATTTTCAGAAACTTTCAAGAAAAAATACAGTTTCGTAATTCAGGCTTTCTAAAACAATTACAAATACTCAATCGCATCAAGCCTAAGAATTTCTACCAAATTCAGAATAATTGAGACGAATCAGAAACACGATTAACGAGGTAGCTCTGACACCACTTGTTGGAAAACACGAATCAGAAAGCAGCGGAATTTAAAAAAAAATTTTCCAACAAAAGGATCTTGGACTCGCAATCGTGTAACCAAATTCGTAGAGATAGAAAACTTACTTTTCTTTTATTCTTTCTTGAAGCGTTTCAAGCCACCCAAGAACGCTCTTCTCGCGGCTTGACAACCCGTCCCTCGAAAGTCTCTTTCTACTTCAGAATCCATTGTCGGGATAGCAATCCACACCAACCTAGATTTAATTCATGTTAGAGATGTTCTTAACAATATAACATAAAGAAAGAAACATGAAATGAGAAAAGCAGGATTGAAACTCCCTTCGAAAACCAGTTTTGCGAAAGTAGAAAACTGCCAGTCACAAAACCCTCGTGAAAAAATTCATCCTTCAGGATATGGACGAACGGTTTTCGCCATCTTCTTTGGTTCGATTTTTTCATTCGCTTCACGTCGGGTTCAGAATCGTTTCATCATCCCTTCTGATCGTTTTTGCTTAATCCCCACTTTTGGTAAAGCTCGAATCTTCAAAACTTCTAACTTGAAGTCTCTAGTGATAGTCCACCAACTTAGCTACAATCTAACTAGTAAGGATGCTAGTTCTCTAGTTAGTGTTTAGGCTTAACCTAGGGTTTTATTTTATCTTGGAGAAAGGAAGGTGTTCAACACATGAACCAAGAATTGTCTATTAGCTCTAAAGGGGAGCATGAGCTCCCCTATATATAAGAAAGGGGAGGGACGAAATTCCTAGTCCTTAATGGGCTAGGATTTTGGTCTCTCTCTCTCCTATTACTTGATCATCAAGTAATTTTGACTTTGACTTTGAATTCTAATTCAAATCAACTTTCAAGAGAGCTAAAAATATCCAAACTATTTTTGGATAATTTTATACTTTATTTATTTAAAATAAATAACTTATTTTATCTAATTAATTAATTCATAATTAATTAACTAGATTATTTTTCTCCAAAATAAGACTTTCTTTTTAATTCAAAATTAAACCAAAGTCTATTAAATAATTAATCACATTAATTATTTAATACATAAATAAATATACACATATATTTATACACGTGTGTGACACGTGTCACAATGACACGTGTCACTCACGTGAGCCACACGTGTGGTTTCACACGTGTGGAACCCTCTTGGCTTGATTAACTCGTTTAATCATTTTAAAGCCTCAACTCATGTAACCAAGTTGTTGTGTGTGACCCTCTAGGTTCTCAATTCAATTAGCAGTGACCCTAATTAATTAATTTACTAATTAATTAATCAGTCCACAGATTAAACGACCATAGTCTAGCAACAGGTGTTTACCCCCTAGCTGAATTGGAATGTTCGGATTCGACAGAACCTTTAAGTCATTGATTCATGTGAGATACAATCCTCCTACTTACTATCTCTCAACCATGATCTAGGGTAAGGGAATAATTAGAACCCTAATAATCTGGTCTTAAAGCTAAAGTGCATTTCATATCCATTTGATCTCAATCCAAGAAACCCTTTTCTTGATGTCTTGATCTACTGCCTTGGCCAAGGACTCCATATGGCATATGAATGACTTACACAATAAGAGATCACCTTGCAAATGCAAGTGTAGGTCCTTTCTTGATTCTCATTCACTTTCATGAATCACTTGTGCAGCCCCAGCATAAGCCTTGAATCAGTTGTCTAAGGCGACACCCTTTAAAGCTTATACCAAAGACTAGAGAGTTAATTCATAAAGTGACAAGGAACCTCAAGTCTAAGGATCAATTAATCACATCAATGACTCGTGAGATATTTCCTAATCTGGAAGTTTCCATTTCCTGAAATAGAAACTTCCTTTCCCATTTAGGAATGTTCTCACACGGGGTACCTCAGTGAACTTACTTATTAAAGTAAGCACCCTCATGTATCACGCACGTATCAACTATACACTTTGCACCTCCATGAAACAAGGTGGTCCTTCTTAAGGGCGTGATCCCACAAGCAAGCCTTAGAGGAGTCAGGTTGACACTCCCACTGTCTGTAGGACTCATCGGCTTGGAGTATTTTACTAATCATGACTTATGTGATATAGGGCTCGTTTCATAAACTATTTCACCTAAATGGTAGAGTCCTAAAGTCATCAGGATTAGGGGAGTTCTCATACATGCGCACGTAATGGAAACACACAAAACACGTATTGGCATATAAAGAAGTGTTTGCCTATAATTAATCGTATATTATTCAAAGATCGTCTGTGATACAAGAAAAGTCCCAAAGCAGATTACGTCGAATCGGCTTTCTAGGGCACTATTCCTAACACTGGTGGATTCAGGGTTCATCCCCACGGTTGAGAGGAGTGTAAGAGTTACCCGTCAGCCCCTGCTTTCCCGGTTGGCTCAAACACTAACTCTCGGGCCCACAGTGCACAAAAAAATATACTCGCCCAAAACACGATCAATCAATACGGTACACTTCAGTAAATCAGTTGCAATTCAATAGAGTTTGGAAACTATGGATATATATATACCTTTTAGCTTAAAACATCACATAGGGTTGTAATGGTTCTAGATATCTAGCAATTAAACCTCACCTATACCGACAAAATAAAGAGAAAGGCACGGCCTGAGAAGCCCACTCCACGTCACTGGCGTGCCGGCCTGTGCAACAAAGACAAGTGTACATAAGACACGACTCAAAATGTACCAAATATGACGAACGGCGAAATGCAACGAGACGACGAGCAAAATGCAATGTGACATGAAAACATCTTATTTCACTTCATTTTAGAGCATATAATATCAAATCGGGGTCAAAGAAGTCGTCGGATCGAGGTGTTGAAAATGCACTTTTATGCAGAATATTTTGTTCTGTCAGGCATGCGGGAACGGCCGTTCCGGCTTCCCTTCTAAAATGGGAAGGGCCGTTCCCATGGCCCTTCAGAAACGCACCAGCGTTTTATAAGAATTAAAACACGCTTTGGCTGGGAACGGCCCTTCCGGCAAATAGGCCAAAGTGGGAACGGTCGTTCCCAGTCTCGCTGGCCTAAAACATACAGAAGCCTGGGAACGCCCGTTCCCAAAATGCACTAAGGTGGGAACGACCGTTCCCAGTTTCTGTAAATTACAGAAACAGAGCAGATGCAGGGGAGTTTCGGCCAACACAACAACAACAACAATACACCAATTCCAAGCACCAAAATGCATCTAAAACATGAAATAACATGTATACATGCTTAGTATACAATAAAATCTAACATAAGCATTCATATCTCTCATTAATCATCAAGTATTTACACTTTGGAACCCACATATGCACTCATGCTCCAAGCTTATAACTTTCACAATATATGCATCAAATCATAGCTAGAACCATGTAATCATGCTTTCAACAACTAAAACATAAATTACCAAGCTCAACACATAACCCTAGCTCTCATATTAGTATTCATGAATTTCCCAACTAAGCTCATATACCTTGAATGAATAAGAAGAATGAGAAGAGATGATGCTGTGATGATGATTATGCTTCAAAGTATGCAATCTCCCCTCAAATCCAAGCTTGAAATGATGAAATCCTCTTCTCTTCTTGGTAGGGTTTTAGAATCGGTATGAGGGAGAGAGAGGAGGAATCATGTGTGTATAAGTTTGTATGCAACCAAATGATATGCTAGATATTATATAACTAAGCTCCAATTGCAATTTAATCCCCCCCAAAACATAAGTCATGCAATTAAGTTCAATCTCATGGAAAATGATCAATTAAATCCAAGACTATTTCATGCAATTAAGTCCTCAAATTAAGAAAGATGATCACTTAAGGTTAATTAGGCAATTAAACAATTAAGTCATAATTGGCAATTATTTCACATTAATTCGCATATTGCATAATTGAAAGATTGGGGCGTTACAGTATCTTTGGTTGCGAAAGTTAGTTCCCGCCTAGCTTAGCGAGTGTGTATGTCCCCGTTCGGCTTTATCTAGCTCGGGTATGGATTGTCCATTTCATATTCGGGTCGGGTCTCGGTGTGGGGGATGTGGTACCTTTTGCTCGGGTGCTACATCCTTAAGTTGTTTCAGAGCCCGGTTGCAAAGCCGGTGTTCTAGTGTCGTGATTGAGTCAGTTAGGTCGCACGGCATAGGAACAACTTGTTAATGAGTGCATTGCATCAATTTGGCATAAATATTTGATACTAATTGTTGGAAATTGCTTAATACATGTATACAATCTATTCTCTTATTTAGTTGCTTTAAATGTTGCATTTTGCATTCTATGTGCATTGATTAACTTAACTACGTACCATAAGCATACACTAATCTTCATGCATCCATATTTGAGTTGATTTTTCTTATATAGGCTACTATCATGCAAACAAAGCTACAATTCACACCAACTACAATTGACAAAGTAACTTGAAGGCCGAGTGTTCAAATTTCGCGGCTTGCACAATGGAACTACCTATCACGGTTCGTATCATGGGAGGAAGCTTGGATCACGGGAAGGTTCATCAATCATGCCCTACCTACAAACCTTGAAGGTTCTCAACATACAAGAATTGTAAAGACTCAAGTTCTAACTTGAGGGATGCGTGAGACAACGAGAGGGGTGTGGAACTTTTCACCACCCCGATTTTTGAAGACATTTAATACAAGATTAAATGCTCCAAGGTTCACCGTTGAAGCTCCGAGTTTGGAATGGTTGGGCGATTGGAAGACCAAATTGGGAAGCTTCAAGGGATCGGATGCAAGATGTGTTAAAAAGGTTCGACTCAACTCAGATGCAAGGATTGGGCGCCGTTAATCATAAAGCTCACTATGAGGTCAAATATGGAAGCTCACTTGATACGAATACAAGCGTGGGACAACAAATGGACGCAAGGCAAAGAGACTTAAGAGCATCTAGGAATTCAAATCGCGTCGTCATCTTGGAACCTTGGAACATGGAGACATCAAGAAGCAAGCAAAAATGGAAAGCGTTATCACGGATGAATTATGCGCGTAGATCGGAAATAAAGGATAAGCTAAGGGAACTTCAACCGGAGAGGACATCAAGATGAAGATTCGGATGACCTTTGGAGGTCGATGCTTGGAACTACGTTGAGGTGTAAACTCCATGGACAAAGAAGACCTTGGGTTCAAGAATAGCACGTTCGGGCCGTGGGATATACAAATGGATGCAAGAAGATTATGGAGATTCGAAAACCATGGAAAAGCTAAGGAATTATCAATGTCTCCTAAGAAAGCTACAATTATGGGAATGAGGAACATGTCATCAAGCTAAAAGCTTACCACCTCGGTGACAGGTTCTGCATATTCATGGCACGAGCATCATTCATCGATTTAAATTATTTACTTTCTTTATCTATATGTACGTTTATGTTTAATTAATATAATTGCTCCAACGTGTTGCATCGTTGCATCTTTAATTGTTTACTATGTGCATTGGCATGTTAATCCAACATGCATGGCTTAGTGTTTAATTGATAGGGAATGGCTCCACCTTGTTCATTAAGCGATTCTTTGATCAAAGCTTACTCGAATCAAGACGAGAAGAATAGTTGGGTTATATCTTGGGAGTTAAAAAAAAAAAAAAAAAAAAAAAAAAAGAAAAAGAAAAAGGAAAAAGGAATTTGGAGGCTTGGAAATTAGAACCGGAATAGAGCAAAAACGGATGCTTAACCCTATCAATCATGTCGGATTGAGTGAAAGCAAGAGTTCCGGGCATATAGCTTAGCTAGCACAATCTACACCGAAGAAACTAAGTTGAAGAGTTTTGGGGAAACCTTAATCTCAGAGGCGAAGTACCGAATTCAACTAAAATTTCCAAATAAGGGAGCATTGATTAGGAAATAATGTAAATCCTTTTCGATCCTTGAAGGGATTACCTTTAGTTGAAAGAATGGAAATACAAGAGATAACAAGTAACAAAAACTTCATATGAGGGATAAAGGACAAATGGAGCTGGAATCTTAGGGAGCGAGAAAGTTTTGGGTTAACCTCGGGGATTATAGGAAGAACAAGACTAGAGAATAGTATTCCAAGAATTAAGAGAATTAGGTGAGAAATTGGTGGGGCAACGAATTTGGGTTTATGGCGATAACCTCTCTACCAGAAACGGCTTATCAAGAATTTTGATACAAGAGGGGATTAAATTAGTCCAGATTTCAAGAAGAGCAAGAAAGAGAAAAGTTGGGGAATCAGAAGGAAGTAATTATTGAAGGGTTTGAATTGAACCTTAGGAGTAAATTAAAGAAACAGAAGTGAAGTGCACGTATAAAGGTCGAAGATGAAATAAATTCGGAGATTAGCAAAGGACGCCACTAAATATTGAAGGGATGTGGTTAATGTACGACACACCAACTTTACCTAGTGGTCGATCATCCCTTCACGAGGGCTTCATGGAAAGGTTTAGCACTTTCTATCATTTCAAGATTCAATTAGATGAAGTCATGGAAGTAATAGCGGAAGGGATGAATACCTTTACGAACTCAACTTCTCAAGAGAAAAAGGAAACTTCAAGAATTGATCGGGAGTCAAATCGGATCCTCCAACTACTTTATGAATTATCAACCTTCAACCTCATTGCTACGGTGAACGATATCACAAACATTCATGGCATATACATACATGCAACTTAATTCAATAATTTTGTTGTTGTGTGCCTTGGTCTCTTTTCATGATAATTGCCTTGTATAATTGATGAATAATGTGCTTGCTATATATATATATATATATATATATATATATATATATATATATATTACTTGGCCCTACGTGTCTTATTTGATGTTAATTGTTGTAATTGCCATTGTTACCTCCTCCTTGTTATTTGCTCTTTGTTGTTGTTGTCGCTCGGGAGTATTGGAGACTCCCTTGTCTCGTTGTTTGAGAGACGGGGTTCTCTCTTCTTGTTGTTTGAGAGACGGGGTTCTCTCTTTGTTGCTTTCGAGGGACGGGGCTCTCTTTGTTTGCTTTAGTTTTAGTGAATCCGAGGACGGATTCTTTTTAAGGGGGTGAGTTTGTAACGCCCCAGATCTGTGATTTAAGCTTGACGTATTTCGTTACTAAAGTGCGCAATTTAATTAATTATATATGATTTTTAATTATGGAGTCTTTTGTTAAGTTTTATTGTTTAATTATGAATACTTGATCGTATTTGCGTATATGCTCTTGTTTGAGTGTCGTTCTTATTCAATTTGATTTCTGTTTTTCGTGGATTCTTGGCATGAGTGAATTATGTGCTTTAAGATCATGTTTATTTGCTCGTTGCATGATTTTGTTCTTGCATGTTTGAGTTTTGCGTTCATTTGTGTGATCGGAACCGAAAAGGGGGCTAAAGAGCATTTAGCGTACCTTGTGTTCCGGGCGGCATATCTTGAGCTCGGGAACTCGGAATCGAGTTTCGTCACCTCCATTGGATCCGAATTGACGAATTAGAGACAATGGGATATGCCTTATATTTTTCTAAGACCAATTGGATCCTCAAATTTCAACCGGAACGAGCAACTCGAGCTTAAATTGACCGATCAAGACTATACCTAAGTCACGGACCTATTATTACGCACCTAGACCCTATCCATTGACCCTAGCCCACTTGCACACTCTCTCCCTCACCCTTTTCTGCCCCAAACTGACACCCTAACCCCCCACACTTAGATATTTTCAGTTTTATGGGGAGAGAAGGAGAAGAAGGAAGAAAAGAAGAAGAAGAAGAAACCCGTTTTGGCCATGGGAGTTTTGAGCTCATCTCCCCACCTTTTCTTCTCCAAATTGAAAGGTAAACTCATATTTGTGTTGTGTATCACTTGGTAATCATTTTAAGTTCCATATTTCATGATTTATCCAAGATTTGAGCATGTTTGGGCATATGGCATGAATAGTGATGGGTTGGGAGAAATAGATGATTCTAGCTTGCTTTCTTGTGAATTCTTTTGGTATGAAGCATGCATTTTATTCCTAACACATCATATGTGATAGGTATGAACTTAGTTTGGGTAGTGGATTAGGATCCATGACTTTGCCATTTGTGAAAAGTGAAGAGTTTGCATGAACTTGTTCCATATTCTTTCCTTGCTTGATTTGTTGCATCTTTGGTTGTCTTAATGGATTGAAATGCATGAATATTTGCTACCGTAACTTACCTATGTGTGTTAATTTGATGTTTATATGGTTTAGCATGAGTTTTTCCCTACTTGTTGGGTGTTTTTTCGCTACTGACCTGAATCCACGAGGGTGGATTTTGCCTTTGGAAAAAATCCGCGGGGGTAGATTTGAGGCAGTGGGACTGGACTAGATCCATGGGGGTGGATTTTTTCCCCATGGGGGTGGATTTTGTCCAACCTGTTTTTGGTACTCCGATTCCTTTTTTCTTCGTTTGTTTGATCTTCCTCCACCTCTTTTATGACTTCTACACTATGCTAACATGTATTATTATGTGTTATGATTATGAAATGGAATTCATGACTTGAATTGATATGTTTTGGTCGAGCAACAAACTACTATGATATTATATGACTTAAGTGCTAATGCGTGAAATGTTAAGTACCTTCTTATAATATTTTGATATCTTAAATGATTTCTTTTGCTTCTATATTTATTATATACATTGTAAACTTATTTATGTAGCTTCTATGAATACTATATGGAAGTTATGAACGAATGAACTTGATAACTCCATGTATTGAATGTACTTGAATGAATTATGTGATAAAGTGCCTTCATGACATGATTTTTACTTCATATACATTTCTAAAATGTATTATCTTGGGTATTATGAAATTTTATGATTTTTCATGGAATATTTTACGAGTTATGCCTCAACGTGACTTAATTGCTCCTAATATGCGCATGCATAGATCTTGACTCTCAATGTACACCCTAATTGCTTATGTAACTCTTAGTTTATCACTTGTATGATATGTATACATGTTATATCACGTGTTATGATTAGTATTTGAATTTCTCGGATTTATTGGGTATGAAATATGGAAGTTATGAACTCGAACGGATATGAACGTCTCTTGGAATGAATGAATGACTTGTTTACATGACTTTAAGTAATGAATTGTGCATATGAATGTTTCCATGATACCATATCATCTCTTATGCATTCATATCATATTCATAACATTGTCGTGCGTCGTATTTGGTTCATTTGGAGTCTTGAGTCTTACGTGTACCCTCTATTGTCCTTTGTACCGTTTTCTCCAGGGCGGAGACTTGTCGGGTTCATAGGACACTTTCAAGTCCTCTTGTTTTCTTCTTGGTTTTGGTCGGTAAGGTGTAAAGGTGGGTTTCTCTTCTATTAGTTAACTGACCCTATATACTCCCAATGTGTAAAGATTTCGGCCAAAACTATTATACGTATATAGAGTCACTTTTCAAGAGTAAATATTTGCAACGTAAAGCCCTTATTTTATGAACCCTACCAAATGTTTTGGCGAGAATGAAAGAATGAATGTTATGCACAGAATGGGGCCCAGGGACTTGGTGTGAGTGGTGACCCGAGGAGGCATGGGCTGACGGTGAACCCTCACACTAGTCCCACCAATGAACGGCGCAACCGGACCTCGTTAGGAGTTAGTGAGTAATGGACGCTGAGTGCCATCTGGGGAGTCATGTTCCCCTTTTGGTCAATGAATGGATGGTTCGGGCCGATCACCCGGCCATCACCCGGAGGAAGAAGGTGTAAATGTTCATGAAGGTGCACAAAAGAATATTATGCATGAATGAAAGAAAGAAAGAATGTTTAATAAACTACACGAGGTGTTGGTTGGAGATAATGCACGCCTACTCGCCAGGCCACAAAAGACCTAAAGAATGAAAATGAACGTTATAATCCCTTTTGATGACTTCTTTATCTTACCCACTTGGGAAAATGCTCAAAAACCTCATTTGGGATTATAACTTGCATGTGAATGTTAAATATTGTTGTATATGCTATTTATGCCTCATTTTATACCCACCAGTCTCCTATAGACTGAACCCGGTTTGTTTTCAGTTTTCTTGCAAGTTTGGGGTGCTAGGTGGGAAGTCGAGTTTGTTAAGTCTTTCGGTCAAGTCAAAGTCTGTTCTTATGCATAGTGTATCATGAATTGTTTAAATTATAAAGAATATATGATTTGTATTGATTATTGCTACCATCATGATTCTGAATAAGCTTATAGGAACAGAAAGAATCCGTAATTGAAGTTTTATGATTTTATTGATTTTTGGGATTAGATACCTATGCTAGTTGAACCCGTTGCTCTTGGCTTATCTTGTTATATATGTATGTACATTGCTTCCGCATTGGTATTCTTTATGTTTTACTGTATCTTTGGTTGCGAAAGTTAGTTCCCGCCTAGCTTAGCGAGTGTGTATGTCCCCGTTCGTCGTGATCTAGCTCGGGTATGGATTGTCCATTTCATATTCCGGTCGGGTCTCGGTGCGGGGGATGTGGTACCTTGCGCTCGGGTGCTACACTGCAAGTCCTAGGAAGCTTCTGACTTCAGTAGGTGTCTTTGGTTGTTTCCAGTTATTCACGGCTTCAATTTTGAATGGATCTACTCCAACGCCTTTTTCGGATATCACGTGTCCCAAAAATGCGACTTAGTCTATCCAAAATTCACACTTACTAAACTTTGCATAAAGCTTGTGTTCCTCGAGAGTCCATAGCACAATACACAAGTGATTGGCATGATCTTCTGGAGTTCTTGAGTATATCAGTATATCGTCGATGAAAATGACCACGAACTAATCCAAATATGGTCGGAAGATACGGTGCATCATGTCCATAAAGGCTGCAGGTGCGTTGGTTAACCCGAATGGCATGACAACAAATTCAAAATGACCATACCGCGTGTTGAAGCCAGTCTTGCGTACGTCTTCACCTTTGATACGAAGTTGATAGTATCCTTGTCTTTAGTCCAATTTAGAATATACTTTCGACCCTTGTAATGAGTCGAATAGTTCTTCACTATGAGGTAAAGAATACTTGTTCTTGATTGTCATTCGGTTCAACTCCCGATAGTCGATACAGATTCGCAACGTCCCATCCTTCTTTTTCACGAATAATATCGGAGCTCCCCACGGTGATGTGCTTGGGCGAATATAACCGACTTTTAGTAGTTCTTCTAGTTGAGTATTCAATTCTTGTAGCTCGGACAATGTCGTTCGATACTGAGTCTTGGAATAAGCTTCGGCTCCAGGATTTAGATCGATTACAAACTCAACTTCTCTGGCTGGTGGTAAAGATTCCAAAGTTTTTGGGAGAAAATTCCAAAAATTCATTGACCACGGGTACTTCTTCCATCTTAACTTGATCCTTGGGCTCAGTCAATATGCATGCTATAAATCCGGATCCTCCTTCCTTGATGTACTTCTTATCTTCTGAGGATGTTATTAATGGAGCGATCTCAGCAACCCTATTTATCACTTCCGAATCTTGAATCCCATCTTCTCCCAATTTGACTTAACAATCTAATTGTGCTTCATAACAGTACAACCAATCCATGCCAAGTATTACTTCATAACCCTGAACTGATAGCTAGATTAGATCTGCTGGATATTGGTTGCCTTCAAACTCAACAGGATAATCTTGAACCATCTTGTTGGTAAGGAATCGGGGACCCATCGGTGAAACCACTTCGTAATGGTATGGTAATAATTTTATATCTAAGGATAGTCGATGCATGAGATGTGATGATATAAATGAATGCGTAGCACCCGGATCAAATAAAGCTTTAATATGCGTGCCATGGATGCAAAGTATACCTTCCACGACTACATTGGGATCTGGATTTTCTCCACCTCCTAGGACGTATGCTCGGGCCTGGACATTTGGTCTTCCAGGTCTGTTTGCGATTGGCTGACCCAGCTTTATCACCGTTGTTTGTTAGGGCATCAGGGTGTTGGGGTGTTCGTCTAGAAGTCATTCTATTATGCATGTGACAGTTTATCGGATGATGTAAATACAATTAGAAAATTAAGGTAAACACGTGTTTAACATAACCATCCACTATATACATAAGATGTCAAAAGATGGAGTTATACATCAGGTCATAGGGTACCACCCCTGGTTTACCCAAACATCATGCACTAGTCACACAAGTAGACACTTTCACATATGTACAACTAAACAAGTGATAAAGCCTACAATGGCACAAAATATATGTACAAGACAAAAACTAGCTCGAGAGTTTAGCAAAATAAAGGCATACATAACATAACAGTACACAAGCCACATAGACAAATATCCTATAACACTCTAGACTCGAATCCCTGACTATTTGTCAAGAATTCAAACTCCCAAACTCCAGGTTTCCCAACCTAGAGCTCTGATACCACCACTGCGACGCCCCAACAAGATCCCCGGACCTAGAGGGTCCCACGGAGTGCTGCCCGCACGGCCTAATCAGGGTTTGCTCAACGATTACCCTGATTCAGCCGCATAAACGCAAAACAAAACTATGGTAATCTAGAGTAACAACTCCAAGTGAAAAACCAAAGCAACTGAAAACAGCGAAAACGATAACATAACTTAAAATTAAGGTAAAGGTCCTAAAGTGAGAGTCCAAACAGAAACAGAGTAACTAGACTTACATACCGACCCCGAGAGACAAATAACAAAACAAGTACAAGCAAACAGCCAATGCTTTCGCCCTTATGTGGGGCTTAAGCTTACAAAACGCACAAATATATACATTCTTCGAGGTGGGGTGCTATACATTAGTGATAAAACGGCAGGCAAGACCACGCTAACTTCTCTAATCCAAGTGTTTCTCACCTATCTCCTGGTCTCGGTCAAAAAGATCTGGAATACGGGTCAAAAGAGAGGAGTAAGTCAAACTGACTTAGTGAGGTAGGCAGAAGAATGCAGAACATTAAATAATAACAAAACCATAATCGATGCATGAGCAGGCAATGAACATTATACATATGATATACATGCAAATGAACGAGCTATGAACGATCTCTCCCTTTTTATCGCCTAAAACCAAAATCATTAATTAACTCCAAACACCAGTGTCGGGGTATCCCCCAACTAACAGAGGTCGAGAGTCCCACGTGCCCGTGAGATCATCTCTTCGGCTATCCACTCGAGACCATCTCCGAATCTCCAAATGGTAGCGTCAACATGTGGGCATTACCTCGCACAGCTACGACCGTGGCCCGATACCGCCCAGTCGGTCTGATATTGAGTGTAATCCCGTGGCCCAGAACTACCCCGTGGGCGTCCCCATGAGTGCAATCAAACAGTAACATAACAGAATAGCTCGTTAACAAGAACGGTAGATTCTTTTCAAACAAACGAAGTATTTGATGCAGTACTTATAGACAAGAAATCATTTTTACTAACAAAATTATTTTCTTGGAACTAATAACTAATAATCAAATATTTATATACATAAATATAACATGACGGGAATAAAAATCGAAATCATTAAATAAAGTTCTTACGAAGGCTGGTATAATAATATAGATACACGTATTTCAGTTTTCAAGCTAAAATTTCCTCACCGTATCGATTCGCAGCTGGTCCTAACTCGCTTGACAAAAGACAAACACGGTTCTACGTCAAAAATACTAAATCCAAAAATCCTAATCTGGCCCTAGTACTAGCAATAAAATAAATAAGTTGTAATCACAGTTACACTTCCCATACATGCATGTACAATATTCGGTACATGTACACATGCACTCAATCAACTGGACTGCAACAGTAAGGTACAAGACTCCGTGCCATATAATTGAAATGTATCTTCTACTTATTAATATCTAGTTCTTTAAATTTTAACACTTATTAATTTCTAAATTAGATAAACGCAACAGGGGTGTCCTATTATTACTTCTATGCATTCAAATAATGTGTTGAATAAAATATTATAATTACATAACATAGAATTAGTAGATTGATTGATTTACTTTAATCTAACAGGTAACATAAAGTATTTTGGCTTTTGAAAATGAAATCTAATTATTTAACAATCATTCAATTCCATTAGAAATACGAATTATACTACCTCTTCATTAATTTCATAAGGTACATGTAGTAAGAATAATATTATTTAATTGTTACTCACTTAATTAACAATTCTAATTAAATTATTATTAAGGCCTAATCTTTGAGGCAATTGTCAATTATTATCATTAAAGCTAACTGCAAAGGCATTTAATGTCTCAATTGTTATCTAGCAGTAGTATTACAAGCAAGGTATAAATAAAACAATATTACTAAAAATGAGATTTTATGAAAATGATATGATCGCTTGATCAAGTTGCAATTAGAACCCAACTTTCAGCAATCCAATGTATCAAAGAGTAAATTTGGTAAAGACTATACACACGTGACTTCACTGATTGTATCCATTGACTTCCTTCCAACTAAAGCTCCACTGGGATGAAAAAGTAAATATGTGAAGGGCTATGGTTTATTTTAATATTACTAAATCCCCCCTATCATCTACTTAATTAAGTAACATGTTAAGAAACAAAGGATTCGGTGTTTTACTAATAAAGTGGTGAATCGTGTGTAGTGGTGGAGTAAATTCAAAGGAAGTAACTAGAAACTAAAACATGTTACCTAATTAATGTATTACGACCAAGTTCACCAAATAAATGAATCACATCATCATTTCATTTGTTGTAATTTAATGGAGACCATGGGAAAGAAGCCATACCTTTCCTTTGTCCGAGAGGGTGAAAGAAAGATTTGACAGTGTTAAGGGCATTCACTTATTTTGTTGATATTAATAAATGCTGAATCATTCCTAATTGGTATGTGGTGTGATGGGATGAGAGACACGTCCAAATCTTAAATGTTAAGGAAACATTCAATATTCATTAATTAAAAAAATTAAGTTGTATGTGTATGAATTGAGAAATGGACACTTGGACGACATTCCCTTGCCTCTATTTTATAATTAAAATAGATATGGACTCCTGTAATCAAATGCTAATTTTTTTTTATTATTATTTTTTAATTATTATTATTATTATTATTATTATTATTATATTAATAAACGTATTTATTTTAAAGTTTTGAATACCTTTGGTTGAAAACTTATTCATTGAAATATAAATATCTAGGTGTATGTAAAATTAGTATTATCATAATTTAAAACTATCTATAAATATTTTTATTAAACGGATATGTGATTATTTCCTAAATATAATTGGATCAAGTAACATTATATATTTAAACAAATAAATTACGCAGTTAATATGCCAAATAACATGTATGCATGTTATGATGTAATATTTTCCTAATTTAAATTTTCTTGCGTTTCTAGATATCGGGGTACCACAGTTTGGGACAACGATGGGTTGTCCCAGGCATGAACGATACGCACGTATCTGCGAGCGGTGGCGTGGACGACCCCTTCCCGCAAGCGGCAGTGGAGCATGGCCAATGTGCTTGGCTCGCGTCACCCCATTTCGTGTATCTATCCAAAAACCAACTTTTCGAATTCAGATATATAATTGAATTAAAATCGTAGTTTAGAAAAATCCAGAATTAAACAGTTTTAAATCAGATTTACTGTGAAAATATTATTCAGAAATTTTCAAGAAAATAGTTTAAATCCGATAGGTTTGAAATTTAAACAAATTCAGGAATGTATAACTCTCATCCAAATTCAAGAATTTTCAATCAGAATTCAATTCAATATAGTTTCGAAACGAAAGTTGCAAGCGTGGCTCTGATACCACTTGTTGGAAAATACAGAGTTGAAGCAGCAGAATTTTAAAATTTTTTCCAAAAGGGAATCGTGTTCTTGCAATGTTCATTTCAAAAACAAAGAGAGTTTCAAGTAACTTACCGATAATTGAAGCTTTCTAGTGATATTTGATCTCGCCCATCAAACAACCTTCACGCGGAATGTCCCTTGAATGGTTCTCGAAATGATCCCAAAGTAGGTAACTCTCTAAAGCGTATCTACATCAGTCCTAGATCCCGATCAGACTATTGAGAATGCTAGTTTTGTGACATGTTTTGGCTAGGAAATTCTTTGAAAACTTTTCTTTTTGATTTGTCTCAAAATAATTAACGCTTCAAGAACATTAGTCTTACCCAAGAAAGATTCCCACCCCTTATATTTATATTAGAGGGGTTCGAACCCTAAGACGCTTCCTAAGCCAAGTGGGTTTTGATTTCTTGCTCATAATTCACTAATTAAATAATATCTTGTATTTGAAATAAGATCTTATCTCATTCTCCAAGGCATCTCAAGAAATCTCTTTCCTACTTTAGGAGACTATTCAACTTTATCTAATATTAAATATCAATTTTAATAAATAATTTAATTCATAATTAAATATTTATTGGGTCAATTATTTTAAGTTTGGACTTAACAATTAATTCATAATTAATTAAGAGCTAAAAAATTAAATAAACAATTTGGTGGTAATTGAGGAAGGTGGGGCTATGTGAGTGAAGGTTTGAAGGGTGGTGGCGTTTGGTGGTGGTGGCATCTAGCGATGGTGGAGTTCGACGGTGGTGGCATCTGGCGGTGGTGGAGTGTGGCAGAATGGAGTGAGAGATTACGTAGGCGTGTGGATGTGGCTGCGGCTGCGCTGAAACTAGGGTTAGCCAAATGAGATTGTGAATTTGTGATATTCTATACTTATATTATAGAGAGAGATAGATAAGTGTGTGTGTATATATATATATATGTAAGTATATATATGTAATTGTATATATATATATATATATAAAATATTTATCTATAAGTTCATATATATATATATATTAAAAAAACATGGCTCGTGAGCCAACGAACAGAGAATATCAGGCTCGGGCTTAGCTCGCTGTTGCCATGAGCCGAGCCAAGGCACGGGTTGGCTCGCCAATCACGAACCCGAATCCAAGCCCTTCTCGAGGTAGCTTGTAAAACTCATGAGCCACTAGGCTTATTGCCATCCCTAGTCTGTCTCCCCTTCGGTTGGACTAGCACGTGTATAAAAACTATCCATTTTGTATACGTGTCTGGTCCTAATGCGAGGGATGCGGTGGTCCACCATTTCGTACGCTACAGATAATATCCTATTTAAACGGTATATAACTGATTGAGACGAATATTGGATTTTAATATGATTTTCAACAATTTATTTCTAACATAAATTATTTAACTATATAACGTTAAATTTTTAATTAGTTTTTCTACAATTCATGTATAGCTCCTTTCTGCTAGTTGTTCACAATCAACACGTAAGCTGGAGGCCAAATTGGGGCATTGGGAGTTTTGCTCAGTTTTGGTACTCCGACGCTCAATGGTCAATACCATAAATGTTAGGGAAATTTATAGGGTTGGAGTGTGTGGGTAACACCTATCCACACACTACCGGTGCATTAAATGTGTTCAGGTGGTGGTTAGGGGGCGGAAGGACTGCTACGTAGGCAGTGTCAGACTTAGTTCCCTAAATACTTTGTACTTATTGGGCGGTTCGACCTATGAGTGTTCTATGGGAGCTGACGATTGATCTCGCCATTTGATTGGGGTCGAAAGTGGTCCTAACGTCAAGGTTCCCTAACTTCATGAGGTCCCAGGAGTGTGCGGGTCAATCGGTGTTCATCGGTCGAGATGAACGATCGACCACTTTTGTTGGGCAAGTTAGGGCAATCAAGCCTGGTCGATCTCCTGAGATGGTGACATGTCACCTAATGACGTGTTAGTTTGTGATGTGGTAAAGTTGGCCACGTGTGTTAGTGACCTAGCAGCCTTATGGTGACAAGTGGTGCCCGGAGATTATGCACGCCAACATCAATATGGAGGAATTATAAATTTCATAATATAATTGATTTGATATATAATAATTTTATCAATAAAATAATATATTTTACTTATATTATCTCCTTATAAATGTTTGAATAAAATAATATATTTTACTTATATTATCTCCTTATAAATGTTTGAAGTAAACATATGGTCACTACTAAAATCTGAGTTTTTCCTTTAATAAATGTACTAAAAAATTATTTAAACAGATTACGAATTATGGATATATCCAACAGATATTTAAATGGATTGGATATTGATGGTTCTGAATATGGGGAAGTCAGAATCCGATCACTTTAAGATTTGTTTGATGTGGGGAAACAGAGTAAGCTCGCCAGAGAAGTTGAGGGCTCAACATGCTAGGACAAACACCACAGAAAGGAAAGTCAGAAGGCCAAGCTAGGGGGACTGGGGGTAATACCCAGTTTGGCTCTCCGACGCTCAAGTCAGGTAATGATCTGAAAGTGAGTATGAACTTAAGAAGATTGCAGAGTTTCAATCAGTATGAGTTGCTTAAAGTGGTAGGGATGAAGTTCCTTACTTATAGTTTAGGGTCAGGGACCCTGTGGTAATTTGCCCCTTGTGGTCCTGCCCTATTGTTGCCCTAAAACGTGGCATAATGAAGAGAAACTTAGGAGGAATCTCCTGCAAAAACTGGTGTAAAGTTGGTGCTAGCAGCAGTGGCAGGCGCGCGGGTGTGTACGTGGTGTTAGAGAGCAGTTTTGAGGTGGTAACGAGGGTCAGACACGCGCTCGTGTTCACCATGAGCCTGATGGCCTTGCCGTTCCGAGGGTAGATTTGGGGCCAAGGCTGTGAGTTGAGGGGAGTTTTACCCTTCTGTCCACTAGTCATGACAATGCTTTGAACCAAGGGTGATATGCCTCAGAATTCATTTCCAGGAGGATATTGGGATATCCTTGGACACAATGGAGATGCTCGTATGAGATCTGAAAAGGGTGCCACGCGTCCAATGGCAATGGTGTTATGCGTTAAGTCATGGCCCGAGTGTGGGCGCTCGAGGGTGGCTAGACGAGGATCAAGTGGTCACGCATCTATCGTTGATGGCGCACGTGTCAAAACGTGGGCCTTGCATGTTTTGGTCCCATCATTTTGCCCCCCAATTTTGGAGTCCTAAATATAAGGGCTGTAGAATTCAAATTCTTCTTAGCTTTCCGAGAGCGACGCTCGTGAGAATAGAGGGCGTGTCGAGGAATTCCTTCTCTGATCAAGCATTAAATGCAGTCTTTTCAACTGACCGCTCGAAGAGTCAGGCATTAAATGCTGGTGGGCGCGTGATTCTCGGAACGTGTGTGACAGTTCACTAAAGTGGGAGGTTACCTAGGCGGGAAATGATTGCGCTTTTGAAATTAACACAAAAAACGTACCAACTTCTTCCCCTATAAATAAGGGATCCCAAATCATTTTCACTCTTTACGCATCCAAAACTTTCAAAGCATATCTTCAAACTTTCAAAGCTATCTTCAAATCTTCAAGGTGATTTTGCAGAGAGATTTCCAGCAAACCAAACTTTCCAAGAACCATCTTACCGTAAGTATTTTCCTTACTTCATCTTCTAACTTCTTTCTTGCTAACCCTAGATCAATAGGATCCTTCCAGTGTTAGTCTTCCCTTAATCCTTTAAATTCTAATCTCTCAAAACATAATGTCGAAACAAGTCATAGAGGAGACCCTAAGGGAAATTGATGAGATGTCCACCACCAGTTCATCTTTCCATAGCCCTACTCCCCATCATCAATCTGTAGGGGAGATATTTGGAGAAACCAGAGACGAAGAATTAGACGCTGCCGTATCCGCCATGGAAGAAAGAAATCTAGGGGGAGTTAAACACATCTTTGAAGAAATGGACTTAGTGATGGAGGCAGAGAGACAAGGGGTGACTCTCCCAATCACCGAGAGCGCCACTTACCCTCACCTTCATACAGTGATAGTGGTCATACCACCCCCCGCCCCCGAGAAGGAGGTTGTGGGGTCGTCAGAAGAGTCACCGGCCAAACATAGAAAGAGGTCCAAGAAAACCAAAGGACCGGCCAAGGGTGAAAGCTCGGGTATGCAAGCAACCGAGCGGACCCCTGATGAGACTCCAAGTATAATAACCTTGGGGGAGATAACATCCATAATGGCCCCAATATTCCGGCACGAGAGGTTCAGGTGGAGGATCCCGGCCGCACACGAGCGGGCTAACAACCCACCTCCTGGAGAAATGGTGGTTTTTAGGGATACGGTGTCATTTGGGGGTTTAAGGTCCCCCAATCCCGTTCTAGTGGCTAACATCCTCAACAACCTTAACCTGAGCCCCTCCCAGGTTATACCCAACGGGATAGCGCTCATAACCACTTTCGTAATCCTCATGGCGTGTACAAGAAACCAGCCGTCCATGCACAATTTTAATACCTTGTTCCAAGTTGTTCGCTCGCTTCATCTCCGAGGGCGGGCTTCTACTACATCCAAGCGAAATCAGGTTTGAAGTTGATCAACTCCCCCTCAACGTCCTATGGCGTGGACTGGAAAGAGAAGTTCTTCTTTGTGAGGGCTCCCGAGGATAACGATTTTGGGGTGCCCTAAGAGTGGGTTTCGCATGGGGAAGGTCCCCTCATAAGGCGTTGTTTGGAGTCTACTCTTCCCGAGAACTGGGTTCAAGATTTGGTTGCCGCCTTAAGAGACGAGGGTTGGCTGATACAAGCAAAAGACCTAATAGATGATGTGGAGGTTATGTTCCTCTGTGGGCTCACCAATGACCCTCTCTTTCTCAGAAACCCTCCCGCTCGGACTTTGGAGAGAGATGGTTAAATCTTAGGGCATACTTTCGATAGGACTGCTAACTTACTCTTGTACCTTGTATGTCTTTGTAAGGAAAGTTTAACCCTCGTTTTTTTCATTTTTCAGGCTCGAGTATCATAATGGCAGGAGGAAATATGAGAAATGTTGCGAACTTCATCAACGCTCGCAACCAGAGACAACAACAACCCCAACCTCCAAAAGGGCGATGGGCAGGCAGAGGCGATGGCCGAGGGGCAGGTAGAGGTGACGGCCGAGGGGGCCACCAAGTGGCAAACTCCAGCACTAACACCCAACCCCGAGGCCGCGGGGATAACCGTGCGCCAATACTGACATAAGGGTAGTCCTTAGGCCCGCGGACATTACCAACCTGAGGGGCGCCACCCCTCCTGCTAACGACCCCATAAGGCCGTGCTCGGGCGTGATAATCAGGGAGTCCCAAGGAGACAATGTCCAAGCCTTGCGGAAGAGAAAGAGAAAGCCCGATACCATCCCTATAATGGGCAAGGGCAAGCAAGTTGTTGAATGCACCCGAGGCGACTGTGATACTGCTTCCTCTGAGGAGGAACATTTATGGAACTTCGAACATGCTGGGGATAGGCATTTCGACCGTGCGCCCGGGGAAGGCACTACTTTATTGGGTGACCGTACACCCTCTCAGACGATCACGGACGGGCTCTATGAGAGAGTTCAATTCCCTGGGGATCACCAAGAGCTATATTCCCAGAGCGTGGAGAGAGTGGCTGATGATCTCATCCACACCGTCATTTTCGTAAGTCCTCTCCCCATGCTCGCTTCTTCCTTATATGTTTTCTTCCACAACATATTAAGCACTAAGACTTCTTTTATCGTAATGAAAACGTAGCAAGTGCTTCCGAGGGCAAAAAACCTCCAGATGCGCACTACCGTATACTCCGAGCGCAAAGCGAAATACAAAAAGATGGCACGTGCGAACGATCCCGCTCAAATCCAAGAAGAATTGGACATGGAGAGAGCCAAATTTCTATCCCTCGATGCGGAGCACACCAAGCTAAAGGAGGAGTTAAAGAATTCTGAGGATGCTCGAAGGAAATACCGAGCGGATGCCACTAAGCTTGAAGAGAACAATAAGAAGTTGATGGCGGAGGTAAACGAGTGGATAGCCAAGCACAATGCCATTAAGAAGAAGGCTACTGAAGCTTCCAAGAAAGCCTGCAAGGATGAGTTCCAAAGACAGCTTCCTGAGCGCATTGAGAGGGCTAATAAGGAGGCTTTGATCAGGTTCTGCCACTCTAAGGCATTCGAGTTTACTGTCTCACTCCATTGCTATGATGAAGCCCAGAAAGCCTTCAACCTGGCCATTGAGCAACTTATTCATCTGGGCTTAACAGATGCTTCTTCTCGAGGGCATGAGAACATGGGGTTGGTGTTTGACGAACACTGTGTGGTTCCCGAGGGGGAGCGCGAAGAAGACCCAGAGGCCAACATTAACGAGCCCGAATACAACTACTTGGTGGAACTTCTCCAAGATGAGTTTATGGCGGCTCACCAGTCTGAAGAGGCGCCTCGCACTAAAATAATAACCGAGGGGGCTAACGATGCTGCAACCATCCCCGAGGGTCTTCCAACAAACGGGCCCCAAGCTCCAGCTGTCGAGAGTGCTCAAACTTCAACCCTTGAGAACGTGGCTGAGCCTACTGCCCCGCGGATGCTCCTGAACCAAGCGCTCCTACTTCTCAAGCCTTAGAGCCAGTTCCCCCATTCCAGAACGAGGTGATCAACTTGGAGGATGGTCCCGCTCAGAATGCTTAGGTTATCTCCTTTTCAAACTTGTAATTTTCCTTCTGCTTCTGAAGGAATTCTATGGGCTAGAGTACCCTTGTTTTGTAATCTCTGAGCATTAGCTCTTTTATTAATGAGCATTTCCTTTCCCTGCAATATTTTTTTTATGAATCTTTACTTTGTGCTTGTCTTGTCAAAATCTTGTAATAATAAGACTTGAGTAATAAGCTAAGTAAAAGACACAAAACTTGTGAAATTTTGCTAAGTCTTCGAACAAACACGAGGGTTTCATTTTGAAAGTGCCCTGGTTTAAGACTTGTGACAATTCGTCTAAGTGTTGTAATGAATTTGTGCTAAGTCTTTGATGATCGCGAGGGTTCCACTTCGAGGGTTCCCTGGCCAAGACTATTAGAAACTTGTAAAAATTTTATTAAGTCTTTGAACAAACATGAGGGTCTCATTTCGACAGTGCCCAGGCTTAAGACTTGAAAAAATTTCTTCATTGTGTGTTAGACGGAGACACTTGTGGATGCGAGGACCTAGCTCCGAGGGTAGCTTGGTCTAGAATTTATAAGAACTTGTCCAAAAGTTCTTTGGTTGTATTATGGGTGCGGGGATCACACACTGTGGGTGCCCGTCGTCCGTCCCCTCAGAAACCTATCTAAAGGTTTCTCACCATCGTAGGATGCGATCGCTCTACTTACTGGTGATTTCAAATACGAGGGGTCTCGTCCGAGGGTCCCCTGGACGTTTTTTGGTGTTTGATCACGGTACGCTAGGAATCCCTATTTCGAGCGTTGGGTGCTTGTTTAAAAAGCGACCCTAGCCTACTGGGATGTTCCTGTGTGCGTGCCTTGCTCTTGAGAATTTTTCCAAGTGTTGCAAATATATGAGCAAGAGCCAGAGGTAGGTTTACATCTGGCTATGTTGTGGTGACGAGCGTGAACGGGAAGAGAGATCCAGTTAGTCTTTGGGGTCTATTCTTGGGTTAGTCACGAGCATTATCAGACTTTCCTCTGAGGGCGAACCATTATGCGAGGTAAAGCAGTGGATAATCATAATTTTAACCCTCGGCTAAGTTAGATTCGTGCGCCTTGGGCCCATATGGCTTTCGCCTAGGGTTCCATGGGAGAATCCTTATCATCCTGTATAATTGAAGATAAATAAACTTACCTTGAAGAAAATTCCATTATAATTTACCTGAGAAATAGTATATACATTGGGCCCGGGAGAGGGTTTTTACAAAGGTATCTTAGGAAGATTCAAACATAGAACCGTCAGAGGTTTTATGTGTTCCATGGACGAGGGAGATGTTTGTTAGGAATAGTGCCCTAGAAAGCCGATTGTATATCCGCTTTGTGCTTTTCCTTATTGTAATCACAGACAATCTTTGAATGAAATAAAGAATTGAGGCAACACTTCTTTATATGCTCTTGTTTGGTATGCGTTTACTTTAGCTGTGCATGTATGAGAACTCCCCTAATCCTGATGACTTTAGGACTCTACCATTTAGGTGAAATGGTTCATGAAACGAGCCCTATTTAGGTGAAAATGATTAAATGAGTTAATCGGACCAAGAGGGTTCCACACGTGTGAAGTCACACGTGTGGCTCACGTGAGTGACACGTGTCACTGTGACACGTGTCACACACGTGTGTGTATATATATATATTATATATATATTAAATAATTAATTAGTTAATTATTTAATAGACTTTGGTTTAATTTTGAATTAAAAAGAAAGTCTAATTTTGGAGAAAATAATCTAGTTAATTAATTATGAATTAATTAATTAGATAAAAATAAGTTATTTATTTTATAATAAATAAAGTATAAAATTATCCAAAAATAGTTTGGATATTTTTAGCTCTCTTAAAAGTTGACTTGAATTAGAATTCAAAGTCAAAGTTGGAAAATACTTGATGATCAAGTAATAGGAGAGAGAGGAACCAAATCCTTGTCCAACAAGGATTTGGATCGGCACTCCCCTCTTATATATAGGGGAGCTCGAGCTCCCCTTTAGAGCTAATTGGCAATTCTTTTGGTTCATGTGTTGAACACCTTCCTTTCTCCAAGATAAAATAAAACCCTAGGTTAAGCCTAAACACTAACTAGAGAACTAGCATCCTTACTAGTTAGATTGTGATCAAGTTGGTGGACTTTCTCTAGAGACTTCAAGTTAGAAGTTTGAAGATTCGAGCTTTGCCAAAGGAGAGGGGATCAAGCCGCGAGAAGAGCGTTCTTGGGTGGCTTGAAACGCTTCAAGAAAGAACAAAAGAAAAGTAAGTTTTTTATCTTTACGAATTTGGTTACACGATTGCGAGTTCAAGGTCCTTTTTGTTGGGAAAATTTTTTAAATTCCACTACTTTCTGATTCGTGTTTTCCAACAAGTGGTATCAGAGCCACCTCGTTAATCGTGTTTCTGATTCGTCTCAATTATTCTGAATTTGGTAGAAATTCTTAGGCTTAGATGCGAATTAGGTATTCATGAGTTCTTTTAGAAAGCCTGAAATACGAAACTGTAATTTTTCCTGAATTTCTAAAAACTGTTTTTTTGAAAATCATTTTAGTTGAAATATGTTTAAATCGAATTTTTTTTTAATTTTGGATTGAACCGGGTTTTGGAGAAACCCAAAATACGAAACGGAGCACGAAAAAGCAACGAGCCTAGGCGTGCTAGCACGTCGCACGCCCAGGCCCGTCGCCGCCGCCCAGCTCCTCCCGCAACAGCGCGGGAGCCGTCCCTAGGCGCGCCCGCCCAGCCCGTCCCGCAACAGCGCGGGACGCCTGCCCAGCCCGCCTAGCCGCGGCGGGCGCTGCTGCGCGACGGTGCCTCGCGCGGATAGGCCCTTTTCGGGCTCGCTTTCGTGTTTCATGTTTTTCGTGTTTTCAGTCCGTAAAATCCCGATTTAATTTTATTTTAATTTTATCTTTTAAAATCAGTTTTTGTTAAAATAAAATTATTTTAAAATTTTGATTAAATTGGGATTTTTGAGAAATTAAAGCGATTTGGATTTTGGGAAAATTATGAATTTTATTTTCTGAAAATAATGAAAGAATAAAATTATTAATTTTGGAAATTAATTGGAATTTTATTGGTTTATTGTTTTTCGGGTTTTATTGAAAAGGCTCTTGAACAAGAATTGCATCTAAGTGGTGTTTTAAGTCATTAGGACTTGAAACGAGAATTTTAATTTATTGGCTAAATTTAAATTCTCACAAAAGCATGTTAGGTGATCATGGGTTTAGATCTATGTATGGTTTTAATTTATGCACATGGATGGTTTAAATTGGGGTTGGAGCCCTATAGTTGCGTTTTTCAATTGAGGTTGGAGCCTCACTTATGTGCGTACTGTTATGTGATTTATTATGTGGCTTTCCATATTACTGTTTTTGAGGCCGGGGTATGCCCCGTGTAATTGTCTAAGGCCAATATGAAGATTGAGCCTTATTACTTTATGTCTTTTTCTTTTTATTGTAATTTGAGAGTAGAGATAGGTGGTGAGGTTTTATTTTCATTTTGGAGACAATGCACCCATGGAGTAAGATGGACCACATTCAAGTAACAAGGAGGCCATAAGTGAAGACCCCTCAAAATATTAGGGAGGGGAATCTCAATTGTTAAATGTAATAGAGATAGGGCTCGCATTTTGTTACCGCTTTCCCTTATGTGATTTAAACTGTTTATGTGGCATGTATGTTAGAACTTGTGATTGTGGAGTGGCTCCCACATATCACGCATAAGATAGGTAGAACCCATGATCATTACATGTTAGTATCATGCTAGGACATGTTATCTGTTTATTTGCTTGTTTGATATGCATTTAAGTGTACTTGCATTAATCAAGACTAATAAAATTGGATAACATATATGTTGGTGAGGTCGAACCGGACAACTCTCCGGTTGATTCGAAAATTCCCATTAAATATTAAACTAATTTCGAACAAATAGGTGTTTAATTCGAGATGCAAATTTTGAATTAAATTCCTAGCATTCCATCAATAGGTTTTAAGTTTAGTAAGTAAAGCTAGTTATTGTCCGCGAGTCGTGGGATAGCTAGTGGAGCTTATTAGTTCTTAGTTACCTAATTAATCATTTTAAATGATCAATATTTCGTGGTCAATTTTAGCAAGGGCGATGTCCGCGAGTCGTGGGTCGTTCGAACTAAGTTTTGGTCATGATCTTATGATTGATGGGTCTAGCTTAACGCCTAAGTAAATATGGATGTCGCACGAGTCGTGGGTCCATATTGAAAGATAGGTGATGCAAAAACAATTACTAAGAGTTCTAAACGTGTTAGAATTGGTAAGTTGTACCTACCTAGGGTTCTTACTTAGAATGTCCGCGAGTCGTGGGTTCGAGGTAAAATGCCTAGGATCTTAGTACCCATTGGGAAACGTGTTCCTCTTAGATCTTTGGGAATTCTAGATCTTTGAAAAACAGTGGGAGCTACATTAGATTAAAGACCTTATCTTTTTTATATCGTTATAATTCAGCATGCTCACTAGTTCTCTGTTTTACCATTTAGGTCGTAGATTCTATGATTCTCTACGTGTTTTGAAATGGCAACCAAAAACCCTCTTGTATCGATCCTCGAGTCAAACAAGTTGACTGGTCCCAACTATTCTGATTGGCTGAGGAATCTAAAAATCATTTTAGATTCTGAGAAGAGAACTTATGTTCTCTTCGAAGGGGAGCCCAGTCCCGAAGGAGAGGCTCCCACTCGGGCTGAGCGGGACGCGATTCAGAAGTGGAAGGATGATAATCTCCAAGCCCGTTGCCTTATGTTGGCTAACATGTCTCCGGACTTGCAAAGGTAACATGAGGCCATGGAATTTGCTTGGGAGATTTACGACCACTTAGAGCAACTTTACCGCCCTCATGAACGTGTTACAAGGTATAACACTTCAAAGGAATTGTTCCACTTAAGAATGAGGGAAGGTTCAAGTGTCCATGAATATGGACTCAAGTTTCTTGCCCTTACTGAGAAACTTGCTTCCATGGACATGCCACTGAAAGATGAGCTTTCAGTGGATTTGTTGCTAGCTTCGCTCCCACCATCATTCAACCCATTTGTCCTTAACTTCAACATGAATCATGCTGGTGCTACTGTAGCTGAGCTGATTAGTCAGCTTGTGACTGCTGAAAGCACGATCAAGAAGGACAATAAGGTTTTGATGGTGAATGCTCCATCTTCCTCTTCTGGGCCTTCTAAAGGTAAGGGCAAGAAAGCCCAAAAGAAGAAGAAGAAACCCCTTAGGCCCACTGGTGGCATTTCGAAGGGGAAGGCCCAAAAGAAGAAGCGTGATCAGAAAGAGGATGTTTGCTTCCATTGTGGCAAAGCGGGACATTGGAGGAGAAACTGCCCAGAGTACAAGGCTACTCTAAAGAAAGGTATCTTTCTCGTTGAAGTAAATCTTTCTATTAATTCTAGTTCTTGGGTACTTGATACCGGTTGTGGGACTCATATCTTTAATGATGTACAGATGCTAAGTGAAGTCCAACAACTCAAAGAAGGAGAATGTGTCTTGAAGATCGGCGATGGCTCAAACGTTGAAGCTCGAGCTTTAGGCACAATTAGATTAGATTTAGGTAGTTTTGAGTTAGTATTAAATAAAGTTCTTTATGTACCGAGCATTATTCGTAATATAATTTCAGTTCCAATATTAGATTGTGAAGGTTATGAAACTTATATTAAGAATGGTAAATACTTTATCAAACGGAACAACTCTTCCGTTCATATCGGTACTCTAAGTAATGGACTTTACCTAACTCAAAATATCAATATTATGAATATACAACGAGAAACAAAGCGTAAGAGAGATGACAAAGTTTCAGCTCCCTTATGGCACGCTAGATTAGGAAACATTTCCAAGAACAGAATTAGCAAGATAAACACTTTAAGATCATTCTCTGAAAATGATCTTAAGGAGTTAACTTCTTGCGAATCCTGTCTCAAAGGAAAAATGTCCAAAGTCCCTTTTAGAGGAACTGTGGAACGTGCCACTGAGGTTTTGGATTTGATCCATACTGATGTTTGTGGACCGCTTAGTGTAAGCACTAGAAACAATCATCAGTATTTCATAACCTTTACTGATGACTTTAGTCGGTATGGTTATGTATACTTAATGAAGTATAAATCTGAAGCTTTTGAGAAATTCTTGGAATTTCAAAAGGAGGTTGAGAACCAAACTGGTCACAAGATCAAAGCACTTCGATCTGATCGAGGAGGCGAGTATCTTAGTGAAGAATGCCTTAATCATCTCAAAGATAATGGGATTATCTCTCAGTGGACTCCTCCGGGAACTCCTCAGCTTAATGGAGTTTCTGAGAGAAGGAATCGAACCCTACTTGATATGGTTTGTTCCATGATGAGTTTCACTGACTTACCACCTTCTTTCTGGGGTTATGCCCTAGAAAGTGCAGCAAAGATTCTGAATCTAGTTCCCTCTAAGTCAGTCCCCAAAAAGCCCTATGAAATGTGGCATGGTAAAATCCCTAGTTATTCTTACTTAAGAATTTGGGGTTGTCCTGCTTACGTGAAGAGGACAGTGGGAGATAAGTTAGAATCTCGTTCTAACTTATGCTACTTTGTAGGTTATCCTAAGGAATCCATAGGATACTATTTCTATGATCAATCTGAACAAAAGGTGTTTGTTTCCAGAAATGCTACTTTTCTGGAGGAACCGTTCCTTAAAGAAAAGAAAGGCAAGATCATAGAATTAGAAGAAGTACAAGGTGACCCCAAACCACCCACTGAAGAAACGTCCCACTCTGATCAACCACAACCAATCATGAATTTCGATACACACGAAAACCCTCCTCCAAGGCGTTTTGAACGCACTCCTAGACAGCCGGAGAGATGGTATGGATTCTTCCATGAAATCTCTCAAAAGGATAGTGATCTTTTGACATATGAGGAGGCACTTTCAGATTCTGACTCTGAACAGTGGATAGAAGCCATGAAATCCGAAATGGACTCCATGAACTCCAACCAAGTTTGGACCTTGGTAGATTTGCCTGATGGGGTCAAACCCATAGGTTGCAAATGGATCTTTAAGAGAAAGCTTGGAGTTGATGGAAGCATTGTAGCCTACAAAGCAAGACTGGTTGCAAAAGGATTCACTCAAAGACCCGGCGTGGACTTTGACGAAACCTTTTCACCAGTTGTAATGCAAAAGTCCATTTGAATCATGCTTGCCATTGCTGCATATTATGACTATGAGATATGGCAAATGGATGTGAAAACTGCCTTTCTCAATGGTGACATTGACAAAGACATTTATATGGAGCAACCCATAGGTTTCACATTCAGTGGGAGTGAGCAAAAGGTTTGCAAACTTCAAAGATCAATCTATGGATTGAAACAGGCTTCTAGGAATTGGAACATTCGATTTGATGAATCGGTCAAAGCGTTTGGCTTCATCCAAATTTTGAATGAATCATGTGTGTATAGAAAGGAATTGGAGACCTCAGTGCAATTCTTAGTACTTTATGTTGATGACATCCTTCTTATTGGGAATTCGAAGGATGACATGAAAGTGACTAAGTTATGGTTATCGAACCAATTCGAGATGAAAGATCTTGGTGATGCGTCCTATATCCTTAGAATCAAAATCTATAGAGATAGATCTAGAAGGTTAATAGGACTATCACAGTCGATGTACATTGACAAAGTATTGAAGAGATTCAATATGGAGTCAGCAAGGGTTAAGAACCTTCCTATGAGTGTAGGAACATGTCTTTCAAAGAAGATGTGTCCTAAGACTAACCTTGAGAAGGAGAGAATGACTCATACACCTTATGCATCAGCAATAGGTAGCATAATGTATGCAATGTTATGTACTCGACCAGATGTGGCTTATGCACTTAGTGTGACAAGTCGTTTCCAAACTGACCCTGGAGATGGTCACTGGGCTGCCGTGAAGAATATTCTTAAGTACTTGAAAAGTACTAAAGATTTATTCTTAGTTTACGGAGGTCAGAAAGATCTTACTGTCGAAGGATACTGCGATGCAAGCTTTGCATCAGACTTAGATGATTTTAAGTCAATATCAGGATACATTTTCTGCCTAAACGGCGGAGCAGTGAGTTGGAAGAGTTCCAAGCAAACTACCACTGCAGATTCGACCACTGAGGCTGAATACTTAGCTGCAAATGATGCAGCTAAGGAAGGTGTTTGGATAAGAAACTTCATTCAAGAGTTGAATGTTGTTCCTAGCATGAAAGACCCCATTACTGTGTTTTGTGACAACACTGGGGCGGTTGCTCAAGCAAGAGAACCAAGATCTCACCAACGGACCAAGCACATTATGAGGAAGTATCACCTAATCCGTGATATTATCAAAAGAGGAGATGTGCAAATAGAGAGGGTCACATCAGCAGAGAACGTGGCAGATCCACTTACTAAACCCCTTAGTCAAGAAGCTTTCCAAAGTCATCTTCAGAAGATGGGACTTAGAGTAGCTTTAGAATGGCTTTGACGGGCAAGTGGGAGATTGTTAAGAATAGTGCCCTAGAAAGCCGATTGTATATCCGCTTTGTGCTTTTCCTTATTGTAATCACAGACAATCTTTGAATGAAATAACGAATTGAGGCAACACTTCTTTATATGCTCTTGTTTGGTATGCGTTTACTTTAGTTGTGCATGTATGAGAACTCCCCTAATCCTGATGACTTTAGGACTCTACCATTTAGGTGAAATGGTTCATGAAACGAGCCCTATATCACATAAGTCATGATTAGTAAAATACTCCAAGCCGATGAGTCCTACAGACAGTGGGAGTGTCAACCTGACTCCTCTAAGGCTTGCTTGTGGGATCACGCCCTTAAGAAGGACCACCTTGTTTCATGGAGGTGCAAAGTGTATAGTTGATACGTGCGTGATACATGAGGGTGCTTACTTTAATAAGTAAGTTCACTGAGGTGCCCCGTGTGAGAACATTCCTAAATGGGAAAGGAAGTTTCTATTTCAGGAAATGGAAACTTCCAGATTAGGAAATATCTCACGAGTCATTGATGTGATTAATTGATCCTTAGACTTGAGGTTCCTTCTCACTTTATGAGTTAACTCTGTAGTCTTAGGTATAAGCTTTAAAGGGTGTCGCCTTAGACAACTGATTCAAGGCTTATGCTGGGGCTGCACAAGTGATTCATGAAAGTGAATGAGAATCAAGATAGGACCTACACTTGCATTTGCAAGGTGATCTCTTATTGTATAAGTCATTCATATGCCATATGGAGTCCTTGGCCAAGGCAGTAGATCAAGACATCAAGAAAAGGGTTTCTTGGATTGAGATCAAATGGATATGAAATGCACTTAGCTTTAAGACCGGATTATTAGGGTTCTGATTATTCCCTTGCCCTAGATCTTGGTTGAGAGATAGTAAGTAGGAGGATTGTATCTCATATGAATCAATGACTTAAAGGTTCTGTCGAATCCGAACATTCCAATTCAGCTAGGGGTTAAACACCTGTTGCTAGACTATGGTCGTTTAATCTGTGGACTGATTAATTAATTAGTGAATTAATTAATTAGGGTCACTGCTAATTGAATTGAGAACCTAGAGGGTCACACACAACAACTTGGTTACATGAGTTGAGGCTTGAAAATGATTAAACGAGTTAATCGGACCAAGAGGGTTCCACACGTGTGAAGTCACACGTGTGGATCACGTGAGTGACACGTGTCACTGTGACACGTGTCACATACGTGTGTATATATATATATTATATATATATTAAATAATTAATTAGTTAATTATTTAATAGACTTTGGTTTAATTTTGAATTAAAAAGAAAGTCTAATTTTGGATAAAATAATCTAGTTAATTAATTATGAATTAATTAATTAGATAAAAATAAGTTATTTATTTTATAATAAATAAAGTATAAAATTATCCAAAAATAGTTTGGATATTTTTAGCTCTCTTAAAAGTTGACTTGAATTAGAATTCAAAGTCAAAGTTGGAAAATACTTGATGATCAAGTAATAGGAGAGAGAGGAACCAAATCCTTGTCCAACAAGGATTTGGATTGGCACTCCCCTCTTATATATAGGGGAGCTCGAGCTCCCCTTTAGAGCTAATTGGCAATTCTTTTGGTTCATGTGTTGAACACCTTCCTTTCTCCAAGATAAAATAAAACCCTAGGTTAAGCCTAAACACTAACTAGAGAACTAGCATCCTTACTAGTTAGATTGTGATCAAGTTGGTGGACTTTCTCTAGAGACTTCAAGTTAGAAGTTTGAAGATTCGAGCTTTGCCAAAGGAGAGGGGATCAAGCCGCGAGAAGAGCGTTCTTGGGTGGCTTGAAACGCTTCAAGAAAGAACAAAAGAAAAGTAAGTTTTCTATCTTTACGAATTTGGTTACACGATTGCGAGTTCAAGGTCCTTTTTGTTGGGAAAATTTTTTAAATTCCGCTGCTTTCTGATTCGTGTTTTCCAACAACGTTTGCCTTGGAGTGTCTCGAGCGTGTAGCGTTGTTGGCTCTGAATTGTATAATATTGGAGTGTCGTTCCTAGTTTAGGTCCAATTTCCCTACATGTTTGGACACTTCCACCTTTTTCAAGATTAAGTCCCCCATCTAGAATGTTCTCTCCCTAACCCGCTTGTTGTATTGTTGTGCCACAGATGCTTTTTAATTGTGTATTTTTACCCACGCGTTGTCTCTTCTCCTTTCCAGTAGATCCAGCTCAAGAGCTCTGTTACTCTAGTTGGTTCCAGGCTCGAAATAGGTAACGCGCGTGGACTCTTGCATAATTTCTGCTGGTCTTATGGCTTCTGAGCCATAGACGAGCGCGAATGGAGTTTCGCCTATGGCCGCTCGTGGAGTTGTGCGATAGGCCCATAAAGCCCCTTGAACTCCTCAACCCACTCACTCTTTTTGCTCTCGAGCATAATGCTGGAGAACGATCCGGTTCGTGAATTCAGCTTGACCGTTGGCCTGAGGGTAGCCTACGGAAGTGAAGCGTTGTTCAATACCCAACTCTGAACACCATTCCCGGGTATCCGCCGCTATGAATTGTGATCCATTGTCTGAGATGACCACCCTCAGGATATCGTACTTGCAGATGATATTCTTCCATATGAAGTCTCTTACCACCCTGAAGGTAATCTTGGCTACGGCCTCGGCCTCGGCCACTTTGTGAAATAATCGACGACTAATATAACGAACTTTTTCTGTCCAACTGCCATAGGCAAGGGGCCTACAATGTCAATACCCCATTGGCCAAAGGGCCATGAGACATCTATGGGGATCATCTGAGCAGTTGGCAATTGGGGAATGTTGGAGTGGAATTGGCACTTGGGATATTTCTTGGAAAATGCAATGGCATCCTGAAGGACTGTAGGCCAATAAAATCCACTTCTCAATATCTTCTTGGCGAGAATGCGGCCCCCAGAGTGATTCCCACAACTCCCTCCGTGGTCGTGTTCGAGGGTCTTCCTGGCCTGTGAGGGCCTCAAACATCTCATGGACGGGCCCCGGAAGGACTTCTTGAAGAGTCTACCCTCGTTCTCTAGAGAGAAACGTGGGGCCTTATTTCTGATTTTTCGTGCTTCCACTTTATCGGTGGGGAAAGACCCATCTTTCAGGAATCTGATGATGTCGTCAAGCCAACATGGCTCACTTGGATCAATCATAGCTAGCGCTCGAGTAGCAACCTTCTCTCTTATCAGGGGTTCCTCTGTTCTTAGGAACGTGATGGCATGTTCACAAGAGCCTTCGAGCGCGGAAGCAAATTTAGAGAGTGCATCAGCCCGCTCATTTTCCGCTCGGGGGACTTGGAGTAAATGGAATTCCTTGAACTTCCCAATGATCTCCTTTGCCTTTTCCAAGTACTGCACCATGGTGGTTTCTCGAGCCTTATAAGTTCCTTCAATCTGACTTGCAATCAGTTGTGAATCGACATAGGCTATGACCCTGCACGCTCCATTCTGAAAAGCAATTTTCAGTCCTTGAATAAGAGCTTCGTATTCCGCCTCGTTGTTGGTGACCTGGAAGTCTAATCTGATTTCAAAGTCTATCTCGATTCCGTTGGGGTCCCTGAGGGTCACCCCTGCTCCTCCCCTTGAGAGGTCGAGGAACCATCTGTGTATAGGACCCACAGACCCTTATCTTCTGGAATAGCAAGCTCCAACCCAAAACGCTCAACTAATAAGTCTGCCACCGCCTGCGCTTGTATAGCTGTCCAGGGCTCAAAACTTATATCGAATTGGTTTAACTCAATGGAAAACTTTATCAATCATCCAGAAACGTCAGGCTTGGTTAGGACTTGTCTCAGCGGCTAGTCCGTGAGAACCGTGATAGAATGATCTTGAAAATAGGGTTTCAGCCTTCGTGATGCATTAATGAGGGCAAATGCAAACTTTTCAATCTCTAAATATTTCTTTTCCGCGCCTTATAATGTTTTGCTCAAGTAATAGACAGGCAGATGCTTGCGTTCGCGTATAGCCACCAATACCGTGTTCGTGGCTTCAATGGAAACAGAGAGATAAATGAATAATCTCTCATCTTCAACGGGCTTGGTTAGCAGCGGAGCGCTCGAGAGGTACGCTTTCATGTTTTGCAGCACTTTTTCGCATTCCTCGATTCAAGCGAAGTTCCGAGCGTTACATAGAATTTTGAAGAAAGGTAAATTTCTGTCCGTAGAGCGGGAGATGAATCTGTTCAGGGATATGATTTTCCCACCAAGACTTGAACTTTCCTGACATTCTGAGGGGATGGAATGTCCAAAATGGCTTTGATTTTTTTTCCAGATTGCCCTCAATCCCCCACTGGCTAGCCATATAGCCTAAGAACTTTCCCACTCGTACTCCAAACATGCACTTAGAGGGATTCAGTTTCATTCCATAATGGCACAAAATGCCAAACGTGCACCTGAGATCTTCCAAATACGAGTCTTGACGCTCGCTTTTGACTATCATACCGTCCACGTATATTTCCATGGACGCTCCAATCCCCTTCTCGAACATCTGGTTAACAAGGCATTGGTACGTGGCGCCCGCATTCTTGAGCCCAAAAGGCATGACCAAGAAGCAGTAGACTCCCATATGAACCACAAATGAGGTTTTGGGACGGTCTTCGGGAGCCATGAATATTTGGTAATACCCCTGAAAAGCGTCTATCATGCTCATGAGTTCGCACCCGGCAGTCAAATCCACCAATTGATCAATACGGGGTAAGGAATAAGGATCCTTACGGCAAACCTTGTTGAGATCCGTGAAATCGTTACATATACGCCATTTGTTGGCACTCTTTGGAACAAGGACAACATTGTAGAGCCACTCAGGGTACAAGATGGGTTCGATATACTGGGTCTCGGGGAGTTTGTTAACTTCCTCCTCAATGATCTTCCTCCTGAATCCGTTGGCTTCTCGTTTCTTCTGTTTGATGGGCTTGAAAGACGGATCCACGTTAAGCCTGTAGACAATGACGCTCGGGTCAATTCTGGTGAGGTCGGAAGCTTTCCAAGCGAAGACATCAATATTCTCCTTCAGGAAATCAATCATCATGATCTGCGAGGGGCCTGAAAGGCTAGACCCTATTTGAGTAGTTTTCTCTTTGTTCCCTCGCTCTAACTCGACAGTGAGAATTTCTCTGTAGGTTCAATCAGTACCTCCGATCAAGGAAGTTCGAGGGCCCGCCTCTTTCCTATCAGGCGATTTTCAGTGGCCCCCTTGTCACCCTCGTTGGTGTCTTCTTCAGATGAGGAATCCCTAACAGCTCCTGAGGGGGTACCCTCGGGATTATCTCCAGTGTTGGGATCTTTCTTCTTGTTCATCTTGGCCCTCTTCCATACGGGGCCATCTTTGTCAAGGTTAGGAAAACCCACCGACTTCTTTAGGGATCCAGTCTGGAATATCTTCTCAACTTTGGGCTTCTTGAGGATAGCATGTAGTATTCCCATACCTCTCGGACGTTGCAGAGGACTTCACAACCACCGTCAGGGGTGGGGAACTTGATTTTCTGTTGGTAAGTGGAAATGATGGCCTTGAAATCAACGAGGGTTGGATGCCCAATAATGATGTTATAAGGGATCTCGATTTCCACCACTGCATACGTGACCATGAGGGTTTTTAGCTGTGGGGCGCGACCGAAAGAGGTGGCCAAGCGAATTTGTCCTCGAGGGACAAGCTCAGAACCCCCAAAGCCAATGAGGGCGGTTTTGAGGGGTTCAAGGGGGATGTTGGTAATATTCATTTTCCGAAATGTAGTGTACGACAAAACATTAACAGAACTTCCACTATCAACCAGGACCATCTTTACAATATGGTTATAAACATCCAAACTAACCACCATGGGGCAGTCAGAGGTTTCACCAACCCCATGGGGTGTTACAATGTGTGCTTAGTCCTTATCGGAAAAACCTATCACATCATTTTCCCTCGAGTTGCTGGCGCTCGTCTCTTTGATGGCGTAGACATGTTTGGGCACCGAGGGGCATTGATCATAGCTCCGCACATTTTGGCGGCGGGAAGCGTTAGAATCCCATCCAGATGAGCCTTCGGCGATCATATTGATGACCGCGAAAGGGGCATTCTCCTGTTCTGTTATTTTTTACTTGCCATGGTTGCTGCTTTCTGGAGGTCCTCGCTTTCGTGGGCTCCTCGAGCGCGATGGGCTCCTCCTCCTCTCCCGAGTCCACTCGTTGCAGCGCTCATCATATCGCTCCAACATTTTCACAAACTCTTTCAAGTCTCCGCCAGCGATGAGTCTTTGAATCTCAACTTCCAGTTGGCGACACTCATCTGTGTCATGCCCCTTTTGCTTGTGAAAGGCGTAATACTTGTTCGAGCGCCTTAGAGCTTCGGTTCTTTCATTTTTGGGGCCTTTTGAAGAGCTTTTTGTCCGACAGAACGTAGACTTCCGAGTTAGGTCTGTTGAGGGGAACACGCTCCAGCTTACGAGGAGGAGGCGGTGATTTACGACGCCCTCTGTGAGGCTCCTCCCGCCCTCGCTCGCTCTTATGGGGTCCAGAATGTCTGGGAGCGTTAGACCCATACATGTCTTCGAGCGCAAAATATGGCTCGGCGATCTCTCTCATTGCCATGAGGGACACGGGGCGCTTCTTAACAATGGAGTCCGTGAATTTCTTGCTCTTATACTGTTTGTGATTACAGGCCTTGAAAAGTATATGGATCAATAAATCCACTGAGGGCCTCTCACCAAGAGCACCTCTTTGTTGAAACGAGTGAAAAAAGATCGGAGAGATTCGTGCTTGCCTTGGATCAAGTTGTACAGAGCGGTGGGGCGGTGACAGGTACCTTCAAGGAGTTGAAATGATTAAGGAAGGCGTTGGTGAGTTCAGCATATGAGTGGATCGAGCGGGGTGGCAGCCGCTTGTACCATTCCTGAGCCATGCCCACTAGGGAAATGAAAAATGCTTTGGCCCTGTAGTGGCTCGAGTGCTCATACAAGTGCATCAAATACAGGAAATGATCCAGGTGTTCTGTTGGATCAGTGGTTCCATCGGACCTGTGGGCGTTCTTCCCCTCCTTTCGCGGGGGCTTCCTTCTCTTTAGCAGGGGGAGGCAGTGGTTGGGCTTGTAACACGGCTTGCGCCGCCGGATGTACTTGTCACCCTCCCATGGGGGGAGCAATTTGTGCGGCCTGCCCAGAAGGGAAATAAGTGGAAGTGAAGTTCTTCCACGCATTCTAGGCCGCCTGGACCTCGAACTGGGTGTAGATGGCTTGAAGTTGTTGGGAAGTCATGGGGGGTAACTCCACTCCATCTACCTCCTTGAAGTTGATACGGTTGAATAGCGGGCATCATGACGGTGGGAGTGAGCGTATAACCTGGGGATGGCATCATGTAGGGATATCCCCCCAGCTGAACTGGTGGAGCATGAAACTGGCTCTGGGGGACAGGGAGCCCTGATCCTCCTGCTGCGGCGGTGGAGGGCAGATCTGAGGTGAGTCCCATGGGTGATGCAACGGGCTCTATCGCGGGTGGTGCACCAGCAGTAACAGCTAGTGGAAGAGAACCGGCATTCGTATCACGGGGAATGTCATCACCTCCCCCCTGCAGCACTTAATCTGGTAGCAACCATGGTGAAAGTGTGGTGTTAGCTACTCAACTAGCAAAGAAGGAATGATTGTAAGGATTGAAAGTGGTTTCCCACAGACGGCGCCAAAAATGATGGGTCTAAATATGGGGAAGTCAGAATCCGATCACTTTAAGATTTGTTTGATGTGGGAAAATAGAGTAAGCTCGCCGAAAAGGTTGAGGGCTCAACCTGCTAGGACAAACACCACAGAAAGGAAAGTCAGAAGGCCAAGCTGGGGGGACTGGGGGTGATACCCAGTTTGGCTCTCCGACGCTCAAGTCAGATAATGATCTGAAAGAGAGTATGAACTTAAGAAGATTGCAGAGTTTCAGTCAGTATGAGTTGCTTACAGTGGTAGGGATGAAGTTCCTTATTTATAGTTGAGGGTCAGGGACCCTTTGGTAATTTGCACCTTGTGGTCCTTCCCTATTCTTGCCCTAACACGTGGTGTAATGAGGAGAAACCTAGGAGGAATCTCCTGCATAAGCTTGTGTAAAGTTGGTGCTAGCAGCAGTGGCAGGCTCGCGGGTGTGTACGTGGTGTCAGAGAGCAGTTTTGAGGTGGTAACGAGGGTCAAACACGCGCTCGTATTCACCATGAGCCTGATGGCCTTGCTAGTCCAAGGGTAGATTTGGGGCCAAGGCTGTGAGTTGAGGGGAGTTTTACACTTCTGTCCACTAGTCATGACAATGCTTTGAACCGAGGGTGATATGCGCTCGGAATTCATTTCCAGGAGGAAATTGGGATATCCTTGGACACAAGGGAGACACTCGTGTAAGATCTAAAAAGGGTGCCACGCGTCCAATGGCGATGGCATTATGCATTAAGTCATGGCCCGAGTTGTGGGCGCTCAAGGGTGGCTAGACGAGGATCAAGTGGTCACGCATCTATCGTTGATGGCACCACGTGTCAAAACGTGGGCCTTATGTGTTTTGGTCCCATCAGATATCTTATTATTATATTCTTATTTATTTATAATCAAATATGAATGATATCCTTTTTAAACTAATTCAAATGCCGATGGATATCGAATTTTCGGATGTGCATTATAGTTTTAGGTTTTATTATCAAATTACCAGGTCTAAAATTATTCGAATTTGATATTAACAAACTGGAGATCTTTACTATTCAAATCAGATTATTTGATATTGAATCATGAATCTAAAATAATTTTCAATCCGAATCCCATCCCACGACAACCCTAATTAGATTTTACAAACAAACGAAATTCCGTTGATATTACTAGTGGATGGCCAATTGAATTATTGTTCCCCAAAAAAATGTGTTCGTATCTCATATATATTTAAAGACATATATGTTATTACTAGGAGATTAGGCAACGCGCAAGGCGCGGTAATTGTGCCCGGTAAACGAGAAAGGGAATGACCATATCAATGCACAACATATATATTTTTTATTTTTTTAATCTTAAAAGTTTAACAAAAGCACATAACAAAAGGGAATGACCACATCATTGCACAAACAAGAAAGGAAAGAAAATATCAAACATAATATAGGTTTAAAAATATTTACAAAGCAAGAGTAAATATAAATAAGGGTGACCTTTGTACAGTCATTATTTTTGTACAAGTGGATAATTTCATACTAGTGTATGAAAACAAAAGATTTCCTATGAAAGGATGCTGACAAAATGGGTTACCAATAAGAACCTAAAAGTTTAGTGGGTCGCTTAGCCTAAACTTCCAAGATTCAACTTGATTAGTATGAGATGTTTCAGAATCTTCTTTAGTGAACGAAGAGGAACCTGTATAGAAACAAATGGATAATTAGTTTAATTGGAAGAGGAACCTATATAGAAACAAATGGATAATTAGTTTAATTGGAAAAAATGGGACTGATGAAAATTCAATGAAAATACATAGTGCATACTTGAGCATCCTTGAACTTAAGCTTCAATGGGTGGTTCATCAGCCTCAACAAGTGAAGTGACAGTATATCGGTAGTCTGTGTCGTAGTAAGATTCTCTCATCTTTTTTTTTTTTCGATTTGAACAATATATTCTTTTTGTTTTAGATGCTCGTTATTGTCAGTGCAATTAAGTATTTTATTCTGTATCATAAAAATTATATATATACGACTGTATCTGTTCTAAGTAGTGTTATATATCATTCTAATATTGTGATTACCTCTTCATCAAGTTTCATGAGTTCAACAACAGATAGACCGATAACCTTTTCTGCAAGCTCTCCAAACACGACAACATCCAACTGAGTTAATTTGTTCGAGAGTGTGACAACAGACCTAGCTCATTAATGTTTATGTAATTACATGAATTATTATGAAATAGAGCAGAAAATGGTTATGTTGTCAAAACAAATCATTCAATTGCGAATGACAAAATTATAATTCTCTTGAATACCTCAGTCTTATTAATCGAGTTATATTGTTGGAATAAAGAATGAAATGAAACAACATAGAAAGGACTACGTTGCTGGCTGCATTTAGATATTCAAAGAAGATAGTTCTTGAAAGTACTAAGGTACGAACGACTTTCCATGGCTTAAGCATCAATTAGACCATGTTGAATGCTGCATTTATTTGGAAAACATAGAGATACCCCGTTTGTTTATCAACATTTGCATCTACAGAAGAATATCTCAATTCTCAATATAAAAACAAGCATTTCCTCCAAATAACAGCTTTTTTTCATAATATGATAAAGTAATCCAGGACGCAGTTATTCTCCATGCATTTTTCTAACTCACTATCCCAACACTTCTCTCTCAAGTTCCCAAAACAAAACCAAATCAAACTCTGCTAACCCTTTTTGCTAGAGCGCTTAGTTTTTCCACAGGTTGGTTACTAAGGGCTACTTCCTAAGGCCTGAAAAAAATCATCTCATAAAGTAAAAGTTTTTTAAATTGTGCTACCATTTCTATTTTAAAAAGTTTAATATTATAACTAAAGAAGAAGCTAAGATACTAACATTATTTTGAGAGAAACAATAACAGGTTTATTTATACAATCTTATGCATGGTAATGGAATTCAAAAGTGAGATTTATTATATTTACCAATTAAAATATTCTTCAAACATATTGTTTCCATTGGTTTGGTTGAATAATAGTAAGTAACATTATATGTATTGAGAAACTCAAATATTTTTCTCCTGGATGATATCAGCTTCCAGTAGCAACTTAGTTGCAGAAAATTTTTTATTATGAAGCCCAGAAACATAAGTGGCAACAATGTGCGACAGCAATGAGCGCAACTCCTAGCCTTCACACAATTGCAGAACAGTCACTATAAGGATCAAGTTGGATTATCGGAAAATACCAAATCATAGCGCAGTTAATGTTTTTAAAGCTAAATAGAAAATTTAAATTCATCATGTAGAATTGTATCGTCTTGTCACTACCATCTTCATCCAGGAAAAAATACATCGGCATGTTCTTAGAAAGTTCCAGCACAACAACTTCAACAAACATCACTCTAAGCGATAAGTAAAATCGGGGATATGTTTAAAAAGTAAAACTTGAAATAAATAATAAACGAAGATACGAATAACTTATGCACTGTGCCAAGTACTTGAATCAAATCCAGGAGGCAAATTTCCACTTAGGATCAGCTCAATCTACATGGTTAAAATTTGCTTTGTGAGAACGATAAAAAATTGGTTCGACTGAGAAACTGAAACACATTATGTCAGCAAAATATTCAAACTATTGAATAAGCTCCCAAATAAATTCAATGGAACAAACTCTTTTTCTTTAAGGTTAAATATAATTTCATAAAGGAAGTTGACAACTTAATAAAAATTAAAACACCAACAAATTGTTTGAACCTAAAAAGATCGGACTTTAATGGAGTCTGAAATTGTTCTTTTTATAAAGAAGAAACAATCAGTAATTCATGTAAATAGTTAAACATGTCTCTAATAGAACAAATTAACCAACAATACAAGCATTAACATGCATGTGCCTTTAGAAAGCATAACTACCAGTGAGCATGGACATCTAATTTCCCATTCTTTTAAATTCTAAAAACTCTGTTGCAGTCTAATATATATATATATATATATAGCTAAATTTATATAAATAGCTAAATTCAATGCATTTGACCCAAAAAAACCAAAGAATGGATTATTTATCCATTGAAATCAACACTGGACCCAAAATACAGGCATGCACCAAAAATAATCCTTTCAAGAAGAAATCACTTAAAATATCTATAAAACTTCTAAAATTAAAATCAAAATACAACATAAATGCATGCAGAAGTACAAAGCTCAACAATAAACCCAACAACGTTTTCAATTTTATATAATTCGTACCCAATCGCAAAAATATGAAGGCGGCCAACTAAAACCCAAGCAAAATCGTTGGAGATTTTGAAATAAGAAGAAGTTTACTCAATGAAAAAACTTTCTCACAAAAAGCTGACATGGATTTACCAACCATCAGCACGAAAAATTCAGTCAAAACGTAAGCGAAATTTTAAAAAAAAATCAATAACTATAATAGCAATACAGCAGACTACAAAACCTGCGAGGAAAAGATAATTGAAACCAGAAAGTGTGCATACCTGGATGGCGAAAACCGAAAACTATCAAAGCTGCCAATTTGATGAAATCTTACACCTTCAGAAGCTGTGTTTAGCTTTCCATGTCTTAAGAAGACAACCAGGAAAGGATGTTGACGAGAGCAAACGATTGGGCGGACTACATATGGAGATCGGAAGAAAAATTACCATGATAGCAAAAAATGGAGGCGATTCGGAGAAATTCGACTTCTTAATTCAGCAACGGTGAAGGGTGAAATCTGGGGGTTGGGTGAAAGTAAATTGGGAGCGGAATAAATTAGAGAGAAAGCGGCTAAACAGAGTACTTATCCAAAAGCTAGGAATCTAGTGTGGCTGAGAGGAATGATGCAATTGTGCAGTGGTGGAGCCAGAAATTCAATTCAGGGGGGTCGACCAAAGCATAATACTAAAGAAAAAATATCAAGTGAAATTTCATTTTTTTTTTTAAAGTACTTATATATATGTGCATTGTTGGCTCCTCCAACATGTTTCTTAAATCCATCTATCTTATTCCGAACTTTAAAGTTAATACCAACAAAAGATTCACCCCTAACTTGTTTTCCGATAGCTTACTTTTATGCTATACTCTAACCAACTACCATAAATATACTACTCGGGATTAAAACAACTTATTCTTGCGTAGTTGACAACATTTGCTTTGGAGATAAGATCTTCTAATTTCATTTTGTTGATTTGGATAATATTCAGATATTTTATTTCTTAATTTCGGATCACTTGGGAGCTCGATCAATTCGATTCGTATCCTCTTGTTTTTTTTTACTTTCTTGAGGAGGTTGAACTGATTGAATCAAATCTTTTGGCATTTTAATGAGAACCTTATACATATTAATAATTGATAAAACAAATCCTAGTTAAAAGATAAAAAAAAGGTAAAATTAATTTTAAATTTCTATCCAATTGTCAAATAAAAAATCAAAAACGAAAACCCATAAACAAATTAAAAATAATCTCAAGCCGATTACTATGAAGGCGATTGGAAAAGGTTGATTCTGTTGTTTTGTATATAGTGGAGAGGAGATGAAATATGAGTTGAAATATAGCCGAACTTGATTGGAAGAGCTTCATTCAGCAATAGGTAGGGTCTTGGTTGGAAATTAAAGTCCAATTGAAACTGGGACCTAAGAAATTCATTTTGGAAGGGATCATATTAGTTTTTCCGTATATATATATATATATATATATATATATATATATATATATATATATATTATATGTGTGGTGTCAATTATTAATAATTTATTATGTTGACCCTCACTAGTATTAATTTTAATTTTGGTGAGGGGGGGTCAATAATGAAAATTTTCATAAAATTTCTATACATAATTACATATATCTATACATCTATATAAACAAAAAAACTAAATAAATAAAAATTGAGGGGGTCAATTGTACCCCCTCATTTGAACGTGGCTCCGCCACTGATTGTGAGCCCAATCCTTGACCCAATTCAACTTACCACTCTTATATATAAGTTAAATAAGAGCAATATAAATTGTATGTTGTTTTAGAAAAATATTGTAAATGATAAAGTTTTATCTAAAGAAAAATACAAATGTGTGGATAATTGTGAACCTATTATTTAACATATATATAAGCGTGGTAAGTCAAAATTTGGTCAAGAATTGGGCTCACAATTCTAAAATTTCTCCCTGCCACACTGGATCCCTCCCTTTTACTTATTACTATACACCGGTGAGAGCACCCATAATCATCTATCTCTTCTCTTTTTCTCCGCCTTTTTAGATTTCTCTTTGCTTCAATCTCTGTATCCACCACCTTCAAAGCTCCTCGAAAATCCTTGTTCAAAACAATCCCTTATTCTCGCTCAGAGGAGTACCGACACTCTCACACATTGCTTGTCGGTCATGGTTTCGGAGAAGATGGTGGATCAATTTCACAATCCATGGATAATTGTGATTCTCCCAGATTTCTCATTGTTCAGTTCATCTGTAAATAAAGAATCCGACCTTATAGCACCTCCAGACAGCTCGATCCTTGGGTACCATTTAATATTTTGATTGTATTTGGACTTATTGGGTTTAGGTATGTATTCGAGGAATAGAATGGGGAAATATAGTTTATCGATTTACTCTTTATTATTTCTTGTACTAATTGGTGTGAGCTAAACACTTGAAAATCTTCAATTTGATTTTGTGCAGTGACTTTTTTTGCTTGGGATTTGAAAATAGGTTTGATTGTTGCGGATTTACCAGACTACAATTGGTGCTTCCCTTTTGTTGATATGGACAAGAAAACCCTTCCTCAAACGGCGTCTACCTGTGCCTCTACTTTGAGGTTCTTAGATTAGGATGAAATTTTTTCTCACTTCGGGGGTACCGATGTGTATAATTTGGCGTGGTATCTCCTCTAATTTTCTCATTTTTTTTCTTTTTATATTTCTGCTTTATGGATGGGAATTCTTCATATATTCTACCTGAGGTTTTTGTTTTTTTCGTTTCATTAGGCTGAATTCTGAAGGCTTCCAAGTCCCATGACAAGATATGAGATTTCTACATTTTTAATTTTCCTCTGCTTTCTTTATTAGGCTTCGATTTACATCTATAAATCCAATAGAAAATGGGCATTTTGGTGTTATTTATTTGTTTTGGAAAAACATACTTTTCGTGATCTCAATGGCAAAGATCTTAGCTTTGTCACTAAGAATTTTGTTTCAGACGTAAATTAGAGAATATTATCTCAATTTTGGATCTCATGATGTTTGGCAATAGTATTTAATTGATCATTAGCATGCCTGTTGTTAATTCACTCCTCCTTGGTTTTACAATCTTGGAAAGAAGCAATTCCTTTACTTTTTGGCCTGTTTACAAATTGTATTAATTATTTTTTATTTAAGTTGTGGATTTATTTGGAGTGATCCAAGAAGAGAATCAAGGCAACTCGCCTTAATTTAAGATTTTTTTTTCCCTAACACTTTATTCTTGCGGTGTTGCGCTGTCATATTAGATAATTATATATATATTTTGTTGTTTTTTTTTTCTTCTACTTTTTCTTTATGTCCTATTGCTATGTTGATGGTGGCAGATTGTAATTTATGGTAAAGTTGATACATCTATATGCAAGGTGTATAAAAATACCTTCCTACAATATGCAAACATAACTTATCTTTCTGTGGTGTCATGTTGTAGGATTCATTTTAAAACTCAATTTCACCTGAATCAAACTAGATCTTCTCTCTTTAGGCCAACAACAAATACCTTGGAAGGCTGTATTCAATGGGACCCTTAGTTCTATGCTATAATCCCACCAGTGGTCTTATTACTTATTATCTAGGAGTGGCGCTACAAAGTGGAAGCTTATGATATGAATTTTATTAGGGATTATGTTTATATCTTTTTTTTTTTTTTTTTTTTTTTTTTTTTTTTTTTTTGTGCTTTCTATGACACTTCCGATTGCTGAAAATATTGCATTTAATTTCCCATTTTTTATGTTAGAATTTTAAGTTGTTTTGCTGCTTGCTGGATCGTTCTCCCACCGTTGCTATCTTTGTTGGTGTGGGATAGCAAAATAGCTTCTCTTTTCGGTCTATTTCTGAAAAAAAGATTGTGTTACGAGTTTCGCTTAGTTCACCGTGACGCTCACTTTATTATCTTGTTGGTTCGTACACTTCCGTTCTCAATTGCTAAGAAATGGAATTGAAAGATTTATACAATACTGCTCTCTAAAGAAATATATATATTTTTCACGCTGATGGTCGCCCTATAAACATCTTATTGTTGTTGTTGTAAATAAACGCAACTTAAAAAATGGTACTGAATTTGTAGTTTTTGTAATATGTGACTTGAAGCTTATGTCTGACAATTTTCGTCTAACTCTTATGTGCAGGATGATAAATTTTGGGCGAAGGTTCAGCTGAAAATTACAGATGAGGTACAGAAATCTTGGTACATGGCTTGCACTCGATGCTTAAACTGCACAACCGGACAATGCCGATGGAAGATTACTTGCAACTTTTGTCATAGCCACACAGTTGCGGAACCTAGGTGCTACATTATGTTTTCCCTTCTACATATTTCCTTTTTAAGTGCGTAACACTTTGTAGTTTCCGAGAACAATGGAATCTTTTAAATTGAAATCTTGTTTCGAACTTTTTAGGGCTAAGTTTGCCATCACCGCTTCCAACACAGTTACTCCATTAGATATTGTGCTTTTTGGAGAGCTTGCAGAAAGTGTACTCGACGAGGAGGTAGCCACAATGCTATGCTGAAAAAAACTATTATTTAGCCTTGCAATGATTTTATGTACATTTTATACATATATCTTATACTACAGGAAAAAAACCATCAATTGAGTTGATATCAACATTGCATATGGAACATAAAGAATTTGTAGTACACATCAAAAGAAGATGACAGAGTTGCAATTTGGCCTTCAATATCGGTACACGGTCATTTTGCTTGTGCAGGCTGACAAGTTGCCCATGCCAGCTGAGGCCAAAGGAAATTCAAGTAGTCAGCTTTCTTATACATACATTGAGTTTGACCTTCCCTACCTTTTTCTTCTTCGGGAAATATAGCACAATTTACATATTCATATTCATACAGATCACTGACAATTTACATATTCATATTCATACAGATCACTGTTCAAGTGCAAAACAAGATTCAAAGGCATCACAAAGTACACAGCCCTAATATCCGCCTTCTAAGTGAGCCAATGCTACATCTTCACTGTTGATGTACTTGTTTGAAGCTTCCCCTGTAACATCCCGACTGATCAGACTTTCAAGTAACCTGTTATGTGTGCTATTTAATTATTTCTTTAAGTGATTATGTGATATTTAATTGCTAACGTGGACCTAATTGCTTAAACGTTCACTACAACAAAAAAGGGCTTTTACTACAATAATTTTTACTACGGCACTTGTGACGTAGCAAAAAGTAGTTATTAACTACGTAAACATTACCGTAGTAAATAATTACAAAATAAGACGAACATTTACTACGATATTTGAAACGTAGCAAATAATTTATTAAAACGACGTAGTTTTAATACTTTTACTATTAGTTTCTTTTTGAAGTCAAATTTACTATTTAAAATTAAATTTTTTTTAAAAATTTGTCTTCTGAAGCTTTAGCTTTAAAGTCTTTCCCTCTTTTTTTTTTTTTTTGTCTTTTTCCCATTACAATTCTTTTCTAAAAATATCTCATTTCAATTGAACGGTAGAGAAGGGTTTCTCTTTCAAAAATCTCATTTCATTGACGAAAGAGAAGGGTTTCCGACATCGGCGACTTGGATCTTCCAAATCGACTTCTTCTCCGGCGCTTCTCTGAGATGTCGGCTTGGGTATTTTCTAACACCTATTCAAGACGGCAGCATCCTTCTCCGGTGTTATTTCGAGAACGGCGGCTTGGGGTCTTTCACGTAACTTGGTTCTTCCGACTCGACTCCTTCTCCGATGGTTCTCCAAGAACGCAGCTTGGGGTCTTGTGACACCTTTTCAACAACAATAGTACTACCAAATCACCGATTGACTTGGGTTTATATTCTTCTTCTTGATATTTCATTGTTTAATCGTTGTTGAATGCACCACTGATCATATTACCAGGATTTTTGGTATGAAATTAGCTTCTTCTTCTTCATGATGTGCTCACTATTGGTTGCTTCTCGTGAATTAGTTTCACTTTGATGCTAGTTTTTTTTTAATATATTTCTTATTTGATTTTCTTTTGAATTTTAACTTTTCTGATGGTTGATCTAATTGGGGACGTGGTGTGTTGATTTTGGTAAATGGTCATTATCTGTTGCACGATAATGTTTTTCTGATTCTTGCAACAGATATCTGCAGCTGCGTAATTACATTGTAATGGCTTTAGTTAATGAATCTGTTGGGATTTGCTTGACTTGTTAGGTCCTCTTCAGTGTATAAGGTGTCTTGTTTGGCCTTGAGGATGCCAATTGTTTTTTCTCCCTTCTGTCCATCCTTTATTGTGGAAAAACAACAGGCTTAAGGCAAGGGTTGCTGCTTTAAGATTTTAGCTAACTAAAAATATCTTGATCTTTCTGTTTTGAGTTGGACAATCAATTCCAAATAATAAACATGGCTGCATGCTTTTTCTTTGTTGCATGCTCTTAGTTGGTTGCATGCTTTTTCTTTGATGTTGTCAAACTTCTTCATTGAAAATAATGAAGAAAACTTCTTTGTTAATAGTTCATATACATAGAATTTCAGATGTTTTATGCCTAAATGAAAATAGAACTAACATTGTCTTTACCCCCAAACATTTTGTTGTCTTATATTTTAGATGGTTCCAAATTAATAAGAGTTATGTGTAGTAAAACACAAATCAATGAGTTACGTACAGTAACAGATTACTAGTATGATACCTTGTTCCCGAGAAGTAAATATGTATATGTTATGAAAAAGTTACATGAATGTTGTAGGCCTGATGGGTTGTATGCTTTGTATCTATAATAATGTCTTGTTCATGATATTCTTTTTAGTTAGTAGAGTTATAATTATTTGTTGTTTCCTTGAAGTACATAGATGTAATTCTTTTCAGAGGCCATTACTTAGGAACAGTGTTTTATTCAATTGTTTATTTTGAATCATGAATCATCAATTAAGTATATATTGTATTATGAATCATGAATTAAATATGTATTGTTCATTAGATTGAAGCAAGCATCTGACAGAGTATAGAAAAGGATCTAGTATGAAAATATAACATGATTCCACCATCTTGATTATCAATAAAAACAATACTGAAAAGGAGGTTCTACACAGTACATGTCAAGTCAAAATATGAAATACCTTATGCTTCACGGTATCATCATTTTTATTGCTTCTGTAGTTCTGCTCATATGTAATTAAATCAGTAAATTTTCTATATTAATTTTGTATTTAGATTTTAGGATTTCATCAGTTTAGAATTGCCAATCATATGTAGTAGCAACTTGCAGTATTGAATTATTGATCAAATAAACATATACATATTATGATGGCATGATTGAAAATACTTTGGCCTTGTCCAAATTTATGTGAGTTGGAGTTCAGACATAGATTCAAGATATGTGATAGGCTATATACTACAACTGGTGAATTTAATGCATCCATCATCAGTGCCATAGGGCATAGGCCCATAGCCTAACCCCTCAATTTTTGTAATAAATAAAATGCAGGGATATTTTTTGGATAGTGTATATTTTTCTCTCAAAACATAAAAGGATCTAGAGTATAACTAAGTAAGTAGTTCATCAGTTTTCCTTTTCACTTAATGAATGTGAATTATTACAAAACTTCGTAATTATGTTTTTGCTTGTTAAAATTTAAGATACTCGCTACAAAACCAAGAAGGGATTGTTTTTTGACATAGCTTATTATTTCATTTTAGTGTTTCTATGACAATTTGCTGTCTCAATTATTGCAACGAGAATCGTAGGGAAAGAGGTAATAATCTTATATTTGTTTATGTTTCTGTTCCTATTGTAAATGTCGATATCATATGCCATTGTACAATATTTCGGTCTCGCTTTATTTATTATTATTATTTGTGTGTTTTTTTATTAGTATCAGTTTATAGTTAAATTATAATTTTTAGATATGTGGAATTTTTGTACTAGCCGCTCTTATTCGAAGCATCATCTGTCGATTACAAAACCTCATAATTTTCCCATGTATATTCAATTATTGTGTGCCTTGAATTAAATTCCATAATCTGGAGAAGTCAAGTTGATTAAAATAGCAGTCACTAGCTGAATATATATACCATGATCTTACTAAATATGTTAACAGACTGAAATGGTGTTTGTTTCAGGCCAACGGGAGAGTTGTTGATGCTAAGCTTTCAAAAGATTATGAATCTGTTCTCAAAGAGTTTGAAAAGGCTCAGCTACTTGAAGCAGAGTGAATAGAGGCTCTCACTTCGATTACCAATAGATGTCCTTAGTCCAGGTAACTTCTTTTTGCATGAATGTGACTGTGATTATTTGTTTAACTATTCGATTTAATCAATCTTCTAAAAAATTTCAAGACAACAATAGTTTCTCCGGCTCCTCAGAGAACGAGATTTCATTTGTTAAAGTTGGAATCTAGTTATTTTAATCTAGAATGGATGTTATTCATTGGAAGAGTATTTCTCTACTTCAATTTGAGCAACTATCAGAGGTACTCTATTTCTAACAAGTTTTGAAGTGGTCTGCTGGTCTAGAGATTTTTATTTTTTCTGTGACTGGTCTGGAGTTATCTTTTATCACTAAGTAACTAAGGACTTGAAATCCATCTATTCCTGTTATTTTTCTTCATGTTATCATGACGTAATATCAGTATCACACTTTAGCATGAGGCCTATACATGTTTTCACAAAGTGTAAAATTCTTGCCTATAATATCATTGTTGTAGTTTGAAGCCTTGCAACAATAGGAGTTGAAACATGGAATGAAACACTGAACAAGATCGATCTAATGGTGTACAGAGAATCCCTCTATTAAACATGAACAGGTTTTAATATTTTTTATATTATTTTATATATGACTTCTACTATCAAACTTTTATGATATCATTGTAATTTATTTATTCTCAAGTATCTTATTAATGTAGATTGTTGTTGTTGGGGTGTCATCTTCAAAAGAATTTTATCTGTAAATGTGCATATGTTTCTTGTTATTGTTGAATGAAATATGATTTTGGCTTTGGAAATTGGGCAAACTATATCCGTTTTGTGTGTATTGTCTAATAATTACCTGCTTCATGCTTTTACTGTCATTTTTTTTGTTAAGTTGAACATCACACTTTCATACCTTCTTTTTCACTTTGAGATATTTGATTTTGGTGTGCTTTGTTTAATAGGTTGTTGAAATGTAGACGAAGCTTCTTGTGGTTGAGATTTTAGGGGGAATTCTAGCCGTCATCGGGCAAGTTTATTTTGTTTGGATTGAAAACTAATTTAATTGTTTAAACTAGATGGTTTGTATAGTGCTCACTTCTATTAGTTTTGTTGGGAATAATGATTTTTAGTAGTGTACATCCTCGCAAGGTTATTAATACTTGTAGGTTTATTTGGTATACATATAATTTCTGATATAAATATTTATTTGTTATATTATTGAATGCTTTTAGGTGAATATGAAATATATAGTTTTTATGTAATAGCAAATATTAAAAAATATATTTATTAAATGAATATTGATTACGACATTTAACGTAGCAACAAGTTCAAGTCGCTAATTTATTTATGAAAAGTAATTGCTACGAAATATTGGTCGTATCAAATAGTTTGTACAAATATAAAAAATGTTTTTACTACGCAATTAATTGTAGTAAATATCACCTTTTTGCTACGAAAAATCTCCCGTAGCAAAAGGACACTTTATATCGGGATTATTCACTACAAAAAAATAGCCGTAGTAAAAGGTCAATTTTCGTAGTAAAAGGTATTTACTACGATCATTTACCGTAGCAATAACATTTGTTACGGCTGCATCAACTACGCCCTCGAAAACGTAGCAAAAAGCTTTTCACTACGAATTTTGTCTGTTTGCTACGATTTTTCGGCCGTAGTAAAAACCAATTTTTCTTGTAGTGGTTTAACTTTCCTTACCTTGTATTTTGCTCGTTTTGGTTCCGTATTTAATTCTGATTTTTGTGAATTCGTGATATGTGTTAATTATATGCTTCATGTACTCGATTATATGCTCGTTGTATGTTTTGTTATTTGTTTTGATTGCCTTTCTGGGTTCGTTTTGGAGACGGGACCTAAAGGAGGTTAAAGAGCATTTAGCGCACCTTGGGTTCCGGGATGCGTATCTTGAGCTCGGGAATTTGGATTCGAATTTCGTCACCTCCGTTGAACTCGTTCCGAAGATTCGGGTTCAATGGGACAAGCCTCACATTTTTCTAAGTTCATTAAGACCTTCGAATTTCACCCGAAACGAGCCCCTTACGTTTGAGAGCTACCTTTTGACCTAATAAGCCTTGTGGACCCCACTTAAAACTTAACCCAAGCCTTAACCATGATTTGTGTCTTGAGTTAGCTACCCATTTCAGAGATTAACCCCCTCTCCCCCCCCCCCCCCCATAACCGATCCATTCTCTCCCTCTCTCACCAAATATCGATCAACAAGCAAGGGAAAAGAAGGAAGAAAAACCCCTTTGTCCATTTTGTGATTTTTTTAGCTCAAATCTTAACCCAAGCTTCTCAAATTTGAAAGGTAAATTCATGGTTGTAACTTACACTCTCTCTTCTCTCTTGTATGTGATCTTGAGCTCATTTCCTTGGTTGATTCATGAGATATGGCAAGCATGTGAATAGTAGTAGTTGGGAGAAATTGTTGATTTGGGAGAAATTGTTGATTCTTGCCTCCATTCTTGTTCTTTTGATTCTTGGGTGTTGATATATGACTTCTAGGGCATGATTCTTGACATTTATTGCATTTCCTTTCTTGGTTGTTGAGGTATAAGTGATTTTCCATTAATGAGCTTCTGAGAATTGGATGATATAATTGATGCATTTCTTCTCATTTTGCTTTGTTTGCTTGCTTATTTTTTGGCTGAAGTTATTTCACCTTTTGTGGCATGAATCTATGATGGATTGGTGTTATTTTATTGCATGTTGAGTGTGCTTTGATTGGCATAAGAGTCTCCTAAGTGCCCCCAACCGAAATCCCCTGTTTTTGCCATTTTAAAACCGTTGCTGCTGCATTTTTTTTTTCTGCAACGAACGCCTGACACGGCCGTGTCAGGTTACAAAGAAAAATGGACACGGCCGTGTTGAGCTCTCGGCAATGTTTTTTTTTGAATTATTTCGCCTGACACAGTCGTGTCCGTCCGCTTTGTATTTCTGACACGGCCGTGTCCAACAAGGTGGCATCCGAGGAGACTTCTTTAACCTTTTCGTTGCTTCTTGTTGATCCTTCTTGCCTCGTTTTTAATGTGTATGCTTGATTAGCTTGTTATATTATGTGTTAAACCCTATGTTATGAATTTGTGCTTTGATTTACCTCCTCGTTTATGATATATGTTCCTAGGTGTAATGTTTGCTCGTAAATGGCATAAATGTGGATGCATTTCATATCATTTCATCATAAGCATACATATGCATGTACCGAGCGTCAATGTGGTTCATATTGAGTCTAAGAGTGTTCCTTGTTGTTTGTCTTGTTCAGAGGATCTTCCTGTTGAGGAAGGGCTTGCTCCGTAGGTGTCCGGTTTCCCCTTTTGTCTCCACTATGTTCGTTGTCAAGGTGAGGTTTTTGTTCTTTTAGTTATTCGACCTAGGACCTTATTTGATTTGAAACCTCGCATGAGAATACGTATAATATATGGTAAATATGTGTATGATACAAATGTTGCGGGATTGTCCCATTTGTTATAAGAGTTTGAAAACGCTTTGTATAAGTATGTAGCTATTTTGCCTTCGTTTGCAAAAGTTTAGCTCTGTGCCAGTGTGTGTGTGTAAGCGAGATGTGGCTTTGAAAGATAAGCTTTGATTTATGTTTGTTTGATTTCTGTGATCTGTTTGGGCCCCGGAGTGTGGTATGGTAATCTCGGGACGGCCGAGGGGTCGCCGAGCTCTTCCATCTACACCTCCATTTGAGAGTCTCACCCAACCTTGGGAGAATCGAGGAAGGTTGTTTCTCTTGAGCCGGCGGAGGCAACCGCCGAAGGTTTCAAGGTCGTGATTAAACCTTGTCTCGTCTGTGTATGTGGATAGTTAGGGTCGATCAACCCTTCTATCATCCGGTGTTGGGGATGGATTCTGATATGTTTTGTTTTGCTTTGTTCTTCGTATATGGAAGTTGGGATGTGTGTGACTCGTACTCGCCGAGTTGGTTTAGCTTTGTAAGATCTATGGAACGAGAGTGGATTCTTAAATCACCTAAAACTTGGAGTTTGGCTTTTGGCCCTTTTCTTTCTCTTTAACCTATGTATATCTATATCACGGGAACTACTTTGGCTTGCAAAAACCACTCTCGGTTCAAGGATCCTTCCGTTTTGATAAATGTTTTGCTCTATATATATATCGGGTGCGTGAGTTAGGCCCCTCACTAGTCACTAGGACTAACCCTCATTGTTGTTTTCTCCTTTTTCCTTTCTTTTGAGTTTGCAGGTCCTTTCGAGTCAAGCTAGGCGGCAAGTGTCTTTTGGGTTACTTGTGGTATAGCTTGAGTCCACATGCATCGTAGTGGATTTCCTTTCCTTTGCTTTTGTATTTTTGGATTATGTATTACGACTACACTTATGCTATCTTGGTCGTGACGGCAATGTATATTTTGTATATGATCTAACTTGTAGCTTGAATACTTGACCCTCCCCCATTTTGATTATGTATATATGTGATCTTGGGAGTTATGTTAGATATGAATTGCTTCCGCTACTCTGATTTTAATTTGCGCAGTTCTTGAGGGTCTAGGCCGCCTAGCGAGGATGTGAGTTTTGTGTGTCTCCCGTTTGCTATGGTTTGATACGGGTACGAACTCCCTATTTTGTTACTCATGTTAGACCTTAGTGCGGGGGGGATGTGGCACCCTTCGTCCGGGGGTGTTACATCCTGGCGTGGTATCAGAGCTCTTGGTTGCAAAACCGGAGCTCTGGAGTCGTGTTGAGTCTGTCTAGGTCGTTCGGTTTAGGAGTATGTGATTATTTGCATTCATCTACATCACTATGTGACTTCATTGCTTTAAATCCGTGGTAATTGATGTCATGATCATAAACTGAACCCCATGCATCGATATTTCTTGATTTGTGTATTTTCAGGATGCCTCCAAGAAGGAGAGCAGATAGGGAGCAGACTCCTGATCTTAATCAACCCCTTCGACAAGCACCTCCACTTCCTCCGATGAATGCTGAGAATATTGTGCAGGCTCTTCTTAACCAGCTTCAGCAGAATCAGAGGAATAATCCACAATGGGAAGGGCAAGGTGGACAAGTAACTCCGGCCTTCAAGGAGTTCAGAAATAACAACCCACCGAAGTGGTATGAAGGAGATGACATACAAGTAGAAGAGTGGTTGTCCGAGATTGTGGGGATTTGGGAAATTTGCCCCGCTCCTTCGCATGAGAAAGCTGTTTGCACGGCCCGATTTGTTCAAGGTCCCACATCCAATTGGCTCAAGGCTATGAGAGCTCGATTGGAGAGAAATGGAGAGGAGTTTGATTGGGAAAGCTTTGTAAGAGAGTTTCGTCACAAGTATGTTCCACCTAGTGCTCGTGAGAGAAGACTTCATCAATTTACAGAATTGAGACAAGGGAACCGTTCGGTTGAAGAGCATATCTTGGAATTTGAAAGACTTACACCGTATGCTCCACACATCACCAATGATGACACCCAGAAGGCCCGGAACTTTATTCATGGTTTGAGATATGAGATCCAGAATGCTCTTAAGGCGGCTACAGTGGATACGTGGGAGAAGGCTACGAGGAAGGCGATCAAAGTGGAGGCCAATAACACGAGATTGAGGCCTACCTACTCCTCGGGGCAAGGTTCGAGTTCTAATTTGGGGAAGAGGCCTGCATCACAAAGTGGGCCTCCGGTCTTCAAACACCAAGGTCCTAACACATCACTCAAGAAAGCCCGACCTCCGGTACCTGCGGCACCAGCTCTACCTGCTCCAATACAATCTAGTTATTGCAAGGGTCCCAATCACACCGAGGAGTCATGCCGGAAGAAATTGAGAAGATGTTATAAGTGTGGAGAGCCCGGTCATTTGATTAGTACTTGTCCTCAAGTGAGAGCACCTCAGCCTAGAGCTCCTCAACCGTTGAATGTGATTAGGGATGGCAACGAGCCGAGCCGAGCCGAGCCGAGCCCTGGTGTTTTTTTTAGATTCGGGCTCGGGACTCGTGCTAAATATGGGGGTTTCGAACCTGGTTCGCGAGCCAACGAGCCACAGTTTTCTGGCTCGGGCTTGGCTCGTACCTTGGCTCGAGCTGGCTCGGCTCGGCTTGCGAACCCAAGTGCCTGCATTCCAAAACCATTCCTCAATCCCATTCTAGAGCCATTCTTTCTCGTCCCAGGACCATTCCAGGTAATATCAAACATAGAAAACCATTTGAACTACAAATTTTATAGAAACTCCTAACGAAATAGATAAGAAATAAACAAGAATTAGGCAGAAGAGAGAAGAGATAATCTAATAATTTCCATTTTCCACCATAAGCACCAAACAAGCAAAAGCATAATAAAATACAAAAATTACTAAATTTTGAATGCAAGATTATTCTTTTCATCCTCAAACCAAATCCAGAATTCAGAGAGAGATAGATCACACTTTTACAAAATAATAAAATCTCATTATCTCAAGAAATGAAATAAAAAACTCAGATCTGAGAAAAGTTTAAAAAAAAATTGAGAAGAAATCGGAGAAGCGGGTGGTGGCTCTCGGAGGTGGTGGCGCTGCGTTGTGTGGTGGTGGCGTGCGGCGCACGGAGGCGTGTCGAGGTCAGAGAAGAAACAACGCGAGGGATGGGCTGTGTGGGTGAACAACGGCGGCGGAGGAGGCGTGGTAGGCCTGGTGGCTTTCAGTGGCGGAGGAGGCGTGGTGGACCTGGTGACTTTCAGCGGTGGAGAAGGCGGCTGCTTCTTTCAGTGGTGGAGTGGCAATGGGGAGATTGGAGAGGGTATGCTACGGCAGTGCGGCTGAGAGAATTAAAAGGTAGGGTTTTTTACTAATCTCTAAACAAATAACCAGATCTATCATATATACATACATAATATGTATAATAAATATATATATATATATATATATATATACACATATATATATAATTTTTAAAAGATATATATAATATATATATATATATATATATATATAATTTTTTATTTAAAAATTAATGGTTCACGAGCCGGCTCGCGAGCCAACGAACAGAGAGAACTAGGCTCGGGCTTGGCTTGTACCAACCACGATCCGAGCCAGGGCTCGGCTCGGCTCGTCATTCTCAAACCCGAGCCTGAGCTTCACTCGAGCCAGCTCGTTGGATTCGCAAACTGGCTCAGCTCATTGCCATCCCTAAATGTGATGCCTCCGAGAGCACCGATCCAGGCGAGAGCTTATGCTTTGGAGGGCGAGGAAGAGAATGTGGAAGTGGATACCAACGCCGTTGTTGAAGGTACTATCCACATTCATGGCATTCCATTGCATGCATTGTTTTATCCGGGAGCAACGCATTCATTTATTGCTTCCCGGCTTGTTTCTACTCTTCCCTTGCCGGTTGCTTGCCTAGATGATTCTTTTGTTGTTTCTTCTCCTCTTGGTGGTACTTTGTCTACGAACTGTGTTTACCGTGGTTGTCCGGTGGTTGGGGAAGATCAAGAGTATCCGGCAGATTTGATCAAGATGCCTATCAAGAAGTATGGGGTAATTCTGGGTATGGACTGGTTGTATCGTTACCGGGCTATGATGGATTGTTTTGCTAAGAAGGTAACTTTGGGTTCTACGGTCTTTGCGGGTCAGAGGTTGAAAACCTGCCCGTTTATTTCTTTTATGGAAGCAAGTAGATTGTTCCGGAACGGTGCGACGGGCTACGTGGCCTACCTTTTGAATAAGCCAAAGGATCAGGCCAAGCTCGAGGAGACGGAGATTGTGAAGGAATTTCCCGATGTGTTTCCGGAGAACTTGGGATCTTTACCTCCGGATCGGGACGTCGAGTTTGTAATAGATCTCTATCCCGGAGCAGAACCGTATGCGAAATCTCCCTATAGGATGGCTCCAGCCGAGTTGAAGGAGTTGAAGACACAATTGGACGAGCTCTTAGAATGTGGTTACATTCGCCCGAGCGCTTCTCCGTGGGGTGCTCCGGTTCTGTTTGTAAAGAAGAAAGACGGGACTTTGCGAATGTGTATTGACTACCGTGAGCTGAACCGGTTAACGGTTAAGAATAAATACCCACTCCCTCACATTGAAGAGTTGTTCGATCTCCTGCAAGGTTCAAGTGTTTATTCTAAGTTGGATTTAAGGCAAGGGTATTACCAATTGCGTATCCGGGAGGGAGATATACCGAAGACAGGTTTCAACACAAGATATGGGCATTTTGAGTTTGTGGTCATGCCTTTTGGTCTTACCAATGCCCCAGCCGCGTTTATGGATATAATGCACCGAATATTACGGCCTTACCTCGATAAATTTGTGGTCATCTTTATAGATGATATTCTGGTGTATTCGAGGTCCGAGGAAGAGCACGCGCGGCATTTAAGTATTGTCTTGTCTACGCTTCGGGAGCACAAGTTGTTTGCCAAGTTCAGTAAGTGCGAGTTTTGGTTGGATCGAGTTTCCTTTTTGGGTCACTTCATTTCTGGGAATGGTATAGAAGTGGATCCGGCGAAGATTGAAATGGTTATGCTTTGGAAGCAACCTAAGAATGCCTCGGAAGTGAGAAGTTTTCTCGGGTTAGTAGGGTATTATAGGCGCTTTGTGAAAGATTTCTCGAATCTTGCTTCCACGTTGACCCGGTTAACTAAGAAAGAGGTTAGATTCGAGTGGGATGAGGCGTGTGAAAAGAGTTTCCAAACTCTTAAGGATAGATTGACTACTGCACCGGTTTTAACCCTACCCGAGGGTTCAGAAGGCTACTCAGTTTACACCGATTCTTCAAAGGAAGGTCTCGGTTGTGTGTTAATGCAGAATGGTAAGATTGTAGCCTACACCTCAAGGAAGTTAAAGGATCACGAGAAAAATTATCCTACTCATGACTTGGAACCCGCAATAGTGGTGTTTGCTTTGATGAAATGGCGACATTACCTTTATGGAGTTACTTTTGAAGTGTTCACCGACCATCAGAGTCTTAAGTATTTGTTTACTCAGAAAGATTTGAACGCAAGACAGAGAAGGTGGATGGAGCTACTTGAGGACTATGATTGTAAGATTCAGTACCATTCGGGTAAAGCTAATGTGGTGGCGGATGCTTTGAGTAGGAAGGCTAGTGTTTCAGGTTTGGAAGCAGGTTCTAGTAGACAGGGTTCAGTGGTTCTGGTTTCAGAGGCTCGTTTAGTTAATATTTCAGTTCAGCCGGATTTGAAGCAGAGATTGATAGAAGTTCAATCTGTGGATCCCAAGATTCAGAAATTGGTAACTAAGTCAAGGATTGATCCTGAAACTAAGTTTGGATTTGATGATTCAGGGTTGTTCAGATTTAAAGCTCGGGATTGTGTTCCTGATGAACTTAAGCAGTTGGTACTCGATGAAGCCCATAAGTCAACATATGCAGTACATCCCGGTACCACCAAAATGTATAAGGATTTAAGGACTTTATATTGGTGGAACGGCATGAAGAGAGACACTGCTAACTATGTTAGAAGATGTCAAGCATGCCAAGTGGTGAAAGCGGAACACCAGAAACCGGGAGAAACTCTCTAACCACTTCCAATACCCGGGTGGAAATGGGAGCAAGTGACAATGGACTTCGTGTCCAGCTTGCCAAGGACCAAAGGAGGTTCCAATGGAATTTGGGTGGTTATTGATCGGTTGACGAAGTCAGCGTATTTCCTCAAGGTAAAGATGTCCGATAAGGTTCCTAAGTTGGCCCGGTTATATCGGAAAGAGATTGTTAGGTTGCATGGTACCCCGGTCAGCATTGTGTCGGATAGGGATCCCCGGTTCACATCCAGTTTTGGCAGGAATTACAGAAGTGTTTGGGAACGAAGCTTCAATTTAGTACTGCATTTCACCCACAGACGGATGGACAGTCTGAAAGGCTAATAAGATATCTCGAGGACATGCTTCGTGCTTGTTCCTTGGATTATCAGGATTCGTGGGATGAACAGTTGGATTTGATTGAGTATGCCTATAATAACAGCTTTCAGTCTTCTCTTGGCATGGCACCGTATGAGGCTCTTTATGGAAGGAAATGCCGATCCCCTCTCTTTTGGGATATTGATGAATGGAGATGGATTAAAGATGGAAAGCTCGAAAGGGCTAAGAAACCCAAGGAGATTCAGGATACCATCGAGAGGGTGAAAGTGATTAGACAGAGGTTGAAAGCGGCACAAGACAGGCAGAAAAGTTATGCAGATAAAAGAAAACGGCCCTTAGAGTTTGAGAAAGGAGATAAGGTCTTTTTAAAGGCATCTCCTAGAAAAGGGTATGCTCGGATTGGTAAAGGCGGGAAGCTTAGCCCTCGCTACTTAGGCCCCTTTGAGACCCTTGATCGAATTGGGGAGGTAGCCTACAGACTTGATTTACCACCGAGTTTGACCGGGATTCACAATGTGTTTCATGTCTCGCAGCTTCGAAAACATTATCCCGATGAGTCTTCTATTCTCCCAGTTGAGAAAGTTCAGTTGGAGCCAGATTTGACTTTTAAGAAGTATCCAGTTGAGGTGTTGGATCGGAAGATGCAAGAGTTGAGAAATAGACAAATTCCTCTTGCGAAGGTCTTTTGGCGTGATCAAGAATCCGAGGAAGCCACTTGGTAGACCGAGGATAAGATGAAACAGTTGTATCCGGATCTTTTCAAGACCTCGCCTCGGACCTGAGGATAGATCCTTTTGAAGGATGGAGGTTTGTAACATCCCGACTGATCAGACTTTCAGGTAACCTATTATGTGTGCTATTTAATTATTTCTTTAAGTGATTATGTGATATTTAATTGCTAACGTGGACCTAATTGCTTAAACGTTTAACTTTCCTTGCCTTGTATTTTGCTCGTTTTGGTTCCGTATTTAATTCTGATTTTTGTGAATTCGTGATATGTGTTAATTATATGCTTCATGTACTCGATTATATGCTCATTGTATGTTTTGTCATTTGTTTTGATTGCCTTTCTGGGTTCGTTTTGGAGACGGGACCTAAAGGAGGTTAAAGAGCATTTAGCGCACCTTGGGTTCCGGGATGCGTATCTTGAGGTCGGGAATTCGGATTCGAATTTCGTCACCTCCGTTGAACTCATTTCGACGATTCGGGTTCAATGGGACAAGCCTCACATTTTTCTAAGTTCATTAAGACCTTCGAATTTCACCCGAAACGAGCCCCTTACGTTTGAGAGCTACCTTTTGACCTAATAAGCCTTGTGGACCCCACTTAAAACTTAACCCAAGCCTTAACCATGATTTGTGTCTTGATTTAGCTACCCATTTCAGCCATTAACCCCCCCCCCCCCCCCAATAACCGATCCATTCTCTCCCTCTCTCACCAAATATCGATCAGCAAGCAAGGGAAAAGAAGGAAGAAAAACCCCTTTGTCCATTTTGTGATTTTTTTAGCTCAAATCTTCACCCAAGCTTCTCAAATTTGAAAGGTAAGTTCATGGTTGTAATCTACACTCTCTCTTCGCTCTTTTATGTGATCTTGACCTCATTTCCTTGGTTGATTCATGAGATATGGCAAGCATGTGAATAGTAGTAGTTGGGAGAAATTGTTGATTCTTGCCTCCATTCTTGTTCTTTTGATTCTTGGGTGTTGATATATGACTTCTAGAGCATGATTCTTGACATTTATTGCATTTCCTTTCTTGGTTGTTGAGGTATAAGTGATTTTCCATTAATGAGCTTCTGAGAATTGGATGATATAATTGATGCATTTCTTCTCATTTTGCTTTGTTTGCTTGCTTATTTTGTGGCTGAAGTTATTTCACCTTTTATGGCATGAATCTATGATGGATTGGTGTTATTTTGTTGCATGTTGAGTGTGCTTTGATTGGCATAAGAGTCTCCTAAGTGCCCCCAACCGAAATCTCCTGTTTTTGCCATTTTAAAACCGTTGTTGCTGTGTTTTTTTTTCTGCAACGAACACCTGACACGGTCGTGTTAGGTTACAAAGGAAAATGGACACGGCCGTGTTGAGCTCTCGGCAATGTTTTTTTTCGAATTATTTCGCCTGACACGGCCGTGTCCGTCCCCTTTGTATTTCTGACACGACTGTGTCCAACAGGGTGGCATCCGAGGAGACTTCTTTCACCTTTTCGTTGCTTCTTGTTGATCCTTCTTGCCTCGTTTTTAATGTGTATGCTTGATTAGCTTGTTATATTATGTGTTAAACCCTATGTTATGAATTTGTGCTTTGATTTATCTCCTCGTTTATGATATATGTTCCTAGGTGTAATGTTTGCTCGTAAATGGCATAAATGTGGATGCATTTCCTATCATTTCATCATAAGCATACATATGCATGTACCGAGCGTCAATGTGGTTCATATTGAGTCTAAGAGTGTTCCTTGTTGTTTGTCTTGTTCAGAGGATCTTCCTGTTGAGGACGAGCTTGCTTCGTAGGTGTCCGGTTTCCCCTTTTGTCTCCACTACGTTCGTTGTCAAGGTGAGGTTTTTGTTCTTTTAGTTATTCGACCTATGACCCTATTTGATTTGAAACCTCGCATGCGAATACGTATAATATATGGTAAATATGTGTATGATACATATGTTGCGGGATTGTCCCATTTGTTATAAGAGTTTGAAAACGCTTTATATAAGTATGTAGCTATTTTGCCTTCGTTTGCAAAAGTTTAGCTTTGCGCCAGTGTGTGTGTGTAAGCGAGATGTGGCTTTGAAAGATAAGCTTTGAGTTATGTTTGTGTGATTTCTGTGATCTGTTTGGGCCCCGGAGTGTGGTATGGTAATCTCGGGATGGCCGAGGGGTCGCCGAGCTCTTCCATCAACACCTCCATTTGAGAGTCTCACCCAACCTTGGGAGGATCGAGGAAGGGTGTTTCTCTTGAGCCGGCGGAGGCAACCGCCGAAGGTTTCAAGGTCGTGATTAAACCTTGTCTCGTCTGTGTATGTGGATAGTTAGGGTCGATCAACCCTTCTATCATTCGATGTTGGGGATGGATTCTGATTTGTTTTGATTTGCTTTGTTCTTCGTATATGGAAGTTGGGATGTGTGTGACTCGTACTCGCTGAGTTGGTTTAGCTTTGTATGATCTATGGAACGAGGGTGGATTCTTAAATCACCTAAAACTTGGAGTTTGGCTTTTGGCCTTTTTCTTTCTCTTTAACCTATGTATATCTATATCACGGGAACTACTTTGGCTTGCAAAAACCACTCTCGGTTTAAGGATCCTTCCGTTTTGATAAATGTTTTGCTCTATATATATATCGGGTGCGTGAGTTAGCCCCCTCACTAGTCACTAGGACTAACCCTCGTTGTTGTTTTCTCCTTTTTCCTTTCTTTTGAGTTTACAGGTCCTTCCGAGTCAAGCTAGGCGGCAAGTGCCTTTTGGGTTACTTGTGGTATAGCTTGAGTCCGCATGCATCGTAGTGGATTTCCTTTCCTTTGCTTTTGTATTTCTGGATTATGTATTACGATTACACTTATGCTATCTTGGCCGTGACGGCAATGTATATTTTGTATATGTTCTAGCTTGTAGCTTGAATACTTGACCCTCCCCCATTTTGATTATGTATATATGTGATCTTGGGAGTTATGTTGGATATAAATTGCTTCCGCTACTCTGATTTTAATTTGCGCAGTTCTTGAGGGTCTAGGCCGCCTAGCGAGGATGTGAGTTTTGTGTGTCTCCCGTTCGCTATGGTTTGATACGGGTACGAACTCCCTATTTTGTTACTCGTGTTAGACCTTAATGCGGGGGGATGTGGCACCCTTCGCTCCGGGGGTGTTACATCCCCTCAGTTATAGCATCACTGTTGTGTAGATTATAAAATATGTAAATATTAGGTAACCTAGCAAATTGATATAAGCTTTTCTCTGGTGGCCATTTTTCCTTACATGCTTACCAGCCCTTGTTTTGTCCAAGGATCTGTTATGTTGTATTCATGGCCTTCTGTATAGCATTACCTATTAGTATATAAACTATTTCTATATTCCATGGACTTTTGTATAACCTTACCTACTTGTATATGCACTAATACTATATGAAAGCTAACAATGTTTCTGCCCATTTTTGCTATGTCCTTTTGCAGCTACGTGGCATAAATAAGCTTTTGTCTACACCAACCATGAATGCAAGAATGTCTGCACTTTTTGTAACAAATTTTGTTTACTCCTACTGCAGTTGTGTTACATACTTGCAAATACTGTACAAATACAGGGCTTGTATTAATTTTGTATCATGTTAAACTTCAGCGACGGGCATGAGGCGCGGTGCCCTCAACCTAGTATATAGATAAACACTCTCTCGTATTATCAGAAATTTTTAACACGTGAATATTTAAAAAAATATATATTTCAATGTACATTTAAAAAAATATATATATTTCAATGTACTGTGTCATGTCGAGACATTTTGTTGAATAATTTTTACGTAATTCTTTTTATAAAAATTTATATTAATATACTTATATTTATATCATATTATATTTGTACTTTGTATTCGTGCATCTGAATAATTATGGGAACTTGAATAATGCAATTGGACCAATAAAAATGATGGCATTCATTGCGTAATAATTCCAAACGACATGCCTTTTCAATTTCAGGGACCTGTCATGAAAACAACTGGAAGTAATTGTGTACAACAGTGGTCACGAAATCCCATGCGTCCATCTCCACAACTGCGTCGTTTTGGTGAAATCTCGCCCGTCCATCGAGGTCCCCATGCATCTCTTTCATGCATGCAGTGGTGCACATGTCCATACATGCATATAGCGAGACTAGACTTTGTTTCAATTAATAAATACGAATATAACATGATATATATAAATATAATAATACGATTATTTTTAAGTTGGGTGAGAATTGTTTAAGACGATGTACTATATTATTTAATAAATTATAATTTTGAAAGTATTTATATATTATAAATTTTGAGGAGTCACGTGTTTTCTTTCCATTTTAATTTGTTGGCGGACAGAAAAGAAGATATAGTAACCTTTTCTGCGGGCAATGTTGACATAAGATGTGCAACTTTATACAACTTCAAGAGATCAAAATAAAACCAATAATTGATCTTAGATATGAATGGTGCTTTAGCACTTTAATTGGGGCAACTTTAGTCCGGATTAATTAAGTGGCAAATTATAATATGCGGATACAAAAATATAGATTATAGATACCAAAAAAAAAAAGAGAAAAAACTCAGATATGCATATGATTAATTTGTTTATGAGTGTAAATATTTAATTGGCACTATATTATTTGTTTGTCTCCTATAAAAATTTACTCTCTCTATAATGTATAAATATAAATATAACACGATATAAATATAAAAATATAATTTTTTTTTTAGTTTTTATATAAAAAGTATCAAATACAATATTGGATATGAATGTACTACGTAATAAAATAACTTTTTAGAAGATAATTAAATAAAGCTGGTTTCTAAGTAAAAAGAGAGCAATTGTACGCCAGCCATTACCAGAAAAATCAGACTTGCACCAAACGGTCCAAAGCCGCTCTCTGACTACTTTACATCACTCAATGTTCCCGCCAAAACCCACAGCCACCAGTCCACCGTCGCGGCGCGGCGGAGGATCGGCGGAGAGAGTGATCGTCGCCGTGAAAGCGGAGAAGGTGATCTCCAAGTCCGGCTTCGCTTGGGCTCTCACGCACACGGTCCGTCCCTGCGACTGCATTACGCTCCTCGCCGTTTTCTCCGAACAAAGAACGGGTAGTTTGACGAAGAGCTTAAACATTTAATTGATTCTGAAGTTTTGTTTTCCGTTTTAGGACCATGTATTTACTGCTGATAATGCAAAATTGCGTGCAATTAGATGAAATGTTTTGGTAATTGGTTGCGAAAATCGCAGGTGGGAGGAGATTTTGGGGATTTCCGAAATTGAAAGGGGATTGTCGGAGCTTTGACCCTACCAAGTTACCAGATCGGATTTTCCAGATATCGGATGCTTGTTCGAATATGGTTGTTCAAGTTCAGGATCAAATTCAGGTACTCAAATTAAGCTAGTGCCAGTTCGTATGATTTTCCATGTCAGGGGAGTTCTTTTCTTTGACTTCAGTAAAGTATTAGAAAGATAAAGCTTTGTAAAGATAAACAAAGTTGTCAAGAAACCTGAGTTGTCTGGATTTGGAAGATCTTGAGCTTGTAAATCGGTTAAATTTAGTGAATAAAATTTTAAGAAAACTATGTTAATGCAGTATTGGGCCTACGAAAAGCTGATAATTTTTAATGCATTATTATTTGTCCAAAGCATATGTTTGTTAGACACTTTTACCACAGGTCATCAGCTTTTAGCAATAGACTATTGATTGTACTCAATTATAGAAATTCTCCTTTTAAATATTAATAGAAAGAACCCTTATCTGTATTATTCTGGAAAATTAGGTTTAACTGCAGGTTGCTAATAGCATTGATGACTTCAAAGCTTTAAACTTTGGGGGCATAATGTTTTCCTTTTGGGTTCTATAGCTCATTTATTTGAGTTCTAGCCAGTCGGACCACTTAGATGTAAAACTCTTGCTACTAATGGTATTTTGCCCAATGATTCAAACATGAGATCGTTGGTTCAGCTAGCATAGCGCGAAATTGCTCTCTTTGGGGTTAACGTTTTATATTGCCTTTTCTCTGCCCCAGTCAAAAAGAAAGAGTCACTTTTGTGCCATTTCTCAGTGAATCCCCTTGGAAGTTTGTTGATTCCCTGAACAAGACTTGCATGACATTTTTGGGGAGCCAAAGCCACTTATCCTCACACTGATGCTGCTGCTATTAATGATTCTGTTATTAGTAACATAATAATTAGTGTATCTGAATCTTAGTCATTTGTTGTAGGTCAAAGTGCAGATTAAGGTCGTATCAGTTACGGCTGCTGGTGCTGTTGCAGCTGAAGCAAAGAGCAGTGCAGCCACTTGGGTCGTATTGGACAAGTAAATAAACGTAAATATGTTTATACTTTTTTCCGTATGAATTTTGTCTTGACATATATCATTTAGAACTTCCATATTGATTAATATATCTTGTTTCTAAAGCCTAAATGAGACTAAAGCTTGTAGAAAAAGAATCAATTCAACTGAGTTTGCTTCCTCCTTCAAAACAAAGAAACACACTTAGTTTAGTATATTTCGATTTTAGACTATTCTTGTTTCCTGATTTTTACAAAGAGTTGGTCTAGTTATACCATCTCTCAATCTCATAATATTTTACGCATTTGTTTGATAACTAATTGCAGATATAACATCTGTGTGGCTTATTAAATTTGCTTGAATGCGTGAGAGCTAAGAATATAATATTTCAAACTTTGACTGAAGAAGAATCTTAAGTATTATGGCTATACCCTACACAATGATATAGAAACATCTTGCTAGTAATATCATGAAAAATTCAGTCTAACTTTTGGTAAACCAGCTCCTAATTGAGTATTATATGGAACCAGGCCTTTCAATGTAATTTAGATCTGTAAGCACTATTTATTGATCTTATTCCCATGAGACAGGAAACTGAAGCGAGAGATAAGGCATTGCATGGATGGATTACACTGTAATATTGTAGTCATGAAGGGTTCCCAGCCAAAAGTCCTTCGCCTCAATCTAGCTTCCTCAAATAGTCTTCAAGCTTCTTCCTATTCTACTAGTTCCTCGCCCACTAGAGATAGTGAAAATCTGCGCAGCTATAACATGAAGTATACAACCCCAGTTAGCAGCCCTGAGGATCCAACTACTTCCTACACAAGTACCTCTGGTGGAAATTCAATATCAAGTCCTGACACAGGAACTTCTATTTTCTTTGTTTGTGAACAAAATCCTCTTTACGAGGGATTAAACAAATATAAATATCAACCTCACAGACAAAATTCTCTTAAGCATTTAAGGAAAAGAGCATCACATAGTGGTGGTGATTATGCATTTCACTCTAGCATCAGAGAAGCCGTCTCTTTAAGTAAAACTTCTTCAAATCCTCCTCCACTGTGTTCGCTATGTCAATCTAAAGCTCCAGCTTTTGGAAAACCTCCAAAGCAGTTTCCCTACAGAGAGTTAGAGGAAGCTACAGATGGTTTCTCAGAGACAAACTTTATTGGTGGGTTTGGTTTGGTTCATAGAGGAGTTCTGAGGAATGGGCTGATCGTTGCAGTGAAGCAGCTCAGCCTTGTTGGGCCAGAAAGCGATGCTGATTTCTGCAGGGAAGTTCGTGTACTGAGCTGTGCCCAGCATAGAAATGTTGTTTTGCTGATTGGTTTTTGTGTTGAGGGAAAGAAGAGATTACTGGTTTATGAATACATATGCAATAGCTCCTTGGACTTTCATTTACATGGTAATCTTCCGTTTTGTAGGGCTAGCATATCTTTTACATGTTAAACAACCGATTGTGTCGAGTCATAAAAAAAAAAAAAAAAAGAAAATGTATCTTCTTTTGCAGGAAATGGCATGCCGATACTGGATTGGCAAACACGTCTTAAGATAGCTATTGGGACTGCTAGAGGATTACGGTATCTTCACGAAGATTGCAGAGTTGGATGCATAACTCATAGAAACTTGAGGCCAAACAACATTCTACTCACTCACAATTTTGAACCTCTGGTATATTCAATCAGTCAACAGAATGTCTTTGATATGTCAAGATAGCTTGATGGATCCTTAGAGGAATTAGTCTGATAAATTTTTTAACAACCGAAAGACAAATGGACTTAGTTTGATATTTTTTTGGTCCATTGTCCAATACATCATTATTTTATTTCAGGTTGCTGATTTTGGTCTGGCAAGATTGCACAGTGAAGTGGAGTTCTCTGATAGGAACCAAGTAGTTGGAACTTCAGGGTAAATGGCCTAATTCACTGAATTCTAAATTTCTATCTGCCTGCATGAATATTAATTCGGCTTTCATATTTCTATATTAACTAATCTATGACTTCAACGAAGAAGACTGTCAATTTCCTGCAGACACCAAAACCCATTTTGTTTGGGGCAAATTATATCTAGACTCCTCTACTTCAGTTTGCATTTAACAAATATGAGGGGATGTAGACGTAATTTACCCTATTGTTTATTAATTGTCCGTTTGATTTGTGCGTCTCTTACGCCCTTAGGTATCTTGCACCAGAGTATTTCAATGATGGGAAAATGACTGATAAAGTTGACATCTATGCGTTTGGCTTGGTATTATTGGAGCTAATCACTGGCCAACGAGCTCATAGTTTGCAGTATTTCATGGACCATCAGTTTCTGCTAGACAACATCCATTCTTTAGCTGCAGTTGAGCCAATACATATCTTGGCTTACAAGCATCAACTCCTGGATCCTCGTTTGGCCTCCTTCCAACGCCAAGGTTTTCCCTATGAGCTACAGGCAATGGGATGTGCTGCCACATTGTGTCTACAACAAAATCCTGAGCTTAGACCATCCATGTCAAAGGTATAAACCCAACGAAAGTTCACATGTATATCTTAATATTCGAAAATTATATTTTTCCCAAAAATATGAATATACCACCATCATTTATAGAAATCAATTTTTGGAAGCACTTGAAGAAAAATTTATGGAAAAGGAATCAATTTGTTGAGTTTTTGGATCTAAATGGTTTTACATTACATATAATTTAGTCAAAAATTAATAGTTAATTCTCTTTTTGTTGATACAATAAGGTTGTTAAAATGCTAGAAAGAGGATTTCCTGTGACTCCATTGGCTTTGCACTTGGATTCAGTTGGTTGTAGGAGTGGGCATATGCAGCAGGGCCTCCATTCAAACAGGAGACACTCTCGCAGGCTTTCATACTAACGAAGATCACCATCATTCCTTATTTTCTCATGTAATTTTTTGAGTTAATTTTGTCTTAGAAAAACATGTATTTTTGTTGGGGTTTATTGCTTGTGAAGATGGCCTTTACATGTAATGCAATAATTATGTTTGCAAAGCTTTCTTGTGGGCGTGTTGTGAACACTTTCATTTTTAGCCTCCCATCTTCTCTAGAGAAGCAAAACTCTAACGGAAGCGTAGGTTTACCTATAAAGAACCTGTGCTCCATCATGCCGCAACAAACGTAGGTTTGCCTATAAATATCGATAAAAACACGGACTATGGTGAAAAGGGGAGATTTGCCAGGGTGTGCTTGCAAATTGATCTTTATAATCCGATGCGCAATGGAGAGGAAATCGATCGTAGACTGCTCTATTGTGTAAGAAAATATACCGTCCATTTCCTTTTAGTGTGGCAAAGTCGGCCATAGCATGGATGCGCGCATGGATAGACGTTGATCAAGCCAATTCTATTGACAAACACACCGTCTCAGCAACTTAAGGTGGTGATTGTGCCACCTGAAAAGGAACACGCAAGAAATGACGAGGCAGGACCAAATTTCAGGTCGTGGATGATTGCAAAAAAGGCCGAATGGGGAGACCCGGAGGCCGACAAGCACGAAATGAAAGAAAGCAATCCTATCCAAAGATAAAATCAATCCTCATAAAACGAATATAGCCAGATTTTGAGTGGACGATATGATATTCCATTTCTCCGACAGGTTAGGTATGATATCATTGGGCGCACTTTTTGAGAGTTATGTATCTTATTAATTTAATTTAGTAATTTAATAGCTCAATTAACTTACTACGTGCCCAATTTGAACTACGTAACCTTATTTGCCACATTTTGAACTACGTGCCCTTTCCTTTCTTCAAAACAAACACACAAACCCTTCCTCTTTTCTCCCTCACACCATTCGGCCATCGCCATTCCATGGAAGAAGAGGAGATCAAGCTTCATCCTTTCCATTTTAAGCTCATAAATCAAGCCATCCTTCCTATAAAACTTTTATGTATACGTGTGTATATACTGTGGGTTTGGAGATTTAATCATGTCTGATGATTTTAATGCATGAAAATGTGTATTTTGGGGTTTAAGCATGATTGCACAATGTTTTTTAGGAATTTTGTGTTGTGTTTGCGGTGTTGGTTGTGATTAGAATCACTCCCGTAACTCTTCCCATCGTTTTCCATTGTTTTGCGATTTTCTAAGTCCGAAACGGTCGTTCTTAAAATATGTTGGGGTTCCAAACTGCCATTCGTATGGACTGGAGGCATTTTTCCTCGCCCGCACTTCGAAACAGCAGTTTGTAGAATAGCCTTCAGCCTGAAATGACTGTTCCCAGTGACAGTGAGACATTCCTTGTCTCAGCCATTCTGTGCGGCCGTTACCGTTTTCCAAACGTCCTTTCCCCTTCTCCTGTACTTAGACTGACCTAAAATTTTAACACAATCAACATCTTTGAGTGCAGATTACTCTTGTTTTTATGCCTTGTCGATATGAGTTACTAAGACTAAGTTATTACCGTTTCAAATTGGTGTCGCCACTTTGCCAATATCCTACTTTCGTTCGATTTCAAACCTATGCCATTTTCGCATCGCTTTGAACCAAGATTCGAGCCATATACCATTGGTAAACCCTATTTGTCTAGTTTAATATCCAACAAATAATACTGAATTAAAACTTCTCAAACTCAAGATATGACCTTTTTTGACAGCTTGCACGTTTTGAAGAATTTTCAGTTTTTGCCCCAATTTCACTCGAAGCCTCTCCTTGTATCTTTCTTCCATTTTTCCCGTACTTTTCCACCTCCTAACTTGTTGATAACTTGTCAGAGCATGTAAAGTGTATGGACTTGATCTTATATGCAACTTTTATGGCTTGAGTTATGTGAATGTTGTACACGAATCATTTGTACACTTGTTACATGTTTAATTGCTAGCTTGTGGATTGGTTGCTTATATATATGTTAGAATAGGGTCTTTATTTCTTGTTTAACATATCTAGTTGCTCGTATATGACATGGTCATATATTATGCCTTATGTACATCATGATTTATGTTTATTATTCACATACATGCATTCTTAGCATCCATATGAATTGTCGTGCGTATATGTTGTTCATCCTTGAGTCTAAGTCTTCCGTTTCTTGTCCAATTTGTATAAGAACACTTGGTAGTTACATGTTAGCCATGAAGGTTTCGGGATGAACCATTTGTCTTGTCTACGACTATGTTCAGTATTAGGTGAGGTTTTCTTTCTTTTTAGTTATATAACCTAAAACCCTATGTGCGTTTTCAAGCCCGCATGTGACTTACCTATTACCTATAAGTAAACACGTGTTTGATATGTATTTTTTGGATTTGTCTTGGAAATATTTTTGAATACAGAAGCTATATACAAGTATATGTAAGCTCATTATGATTTTGATTATGTTTGGCAACGTTAAGCTATGGTTTGATCATAAGCGATGCCCGTATACGATCCAGAGGGATATGATATGATAAGCATAAGTTGTTTCAATGTATGGTATGAATGGTAAGTTATGTTATACATATGTAGCGGGATAAGATATGATATGTTCTGATACGCTCTGTTATGATATGGTATGTTCGGGTTTCGGAGACTGTGGGTAAGGAATCCCGAGACGGTGTCGGGTCATTAAGTTATGCCTGTACATAGCCTCCATTTAAGAGTATTCCCGCACGACTCAGGGAGATAGTGGATGCAGGAGATTCTTGAGCCGTTAGTGTCAAAACCCAGCGATGACTCATTGTGGGATCATTATTCCTCTTAGTTATGTTAAGTATGGATGTTACGGACGTATACACCCCTTTCCATCACTCGGAGTTGAGGTTGGTCTATGTTTTACGAGAGCCACCTCTTAATGCCTTCGGGTGCAGATTGTTATGTATTTAGAATAGATTTTTGAGGAGTAAGGTTGGTTTTCTTGTACTAGCCCAGCTTTATGTTATGATATGATATGGTCTATGAAACGAGGATAGATTCGTTTGAGTAAGATAAAAGTTAGATTCTTTTGCAAGATAAACTAAGAAAACGTAAGATAAGTTTACGATTTACGACCCTTGTTTCTCTAATTATGTATTTGAAAAAGCTAAATATACATATTATCATGAAAAAATATTTTGGTGTGCAAAACTACCCCTAGTTCATGGACATATATATATATGTATGTATGTATATACCGGGTGCATGTGTTAGCCTCCCCACCAATCATTAGGACTGACACTCCCGTTATTCTTTCTTTTTCCCCCTTTCTTTTATTTAAGTTATAGGTTCAGCTTTTGAATTTCGAGTTAGGCGGCTTGAGTCGAGTCTTTTGAGTCAGTTGAGTTGAGTTGAGTCCTTAGAGTTGTATAAGTCTTTGTTTTTTAATTCAATAGGACGTTCCTCGACATTACGAGGGAACATAATCTTGTCTCTTCTGGAAATGAAGGTCATTGAGACAAGAGCAGAGAGCACTGCATTAAATTTAGACTACGTTTTACTATTGGCCGCGAATGGGAAATTTGGCTTATATGGGACAATGATTGGATTCATGTAGAGGTCGTCCAAGTTGATACACAAGTCATTCACGCTATCATCGATCTAAGAAATAACTCGGTGATATGAATGAGAATGAGGAAGTTAAGGTGGCTACTCATGGAGATGAAGTTGGCGAAAGGGCTGCTACTCAGGGAGGTGATGTTGCTGATGCGGTAAGTGAAGATGGGGGAAGTGAAGAGGTGCTAAAAGCTCCACGTTGGCAGGATGATTACACCAAGCATTAGAATAGAATTATGGTTTTATTTCCTTGTTATTATTTGGTAACTTCAGATTACGCTATTTTATTTTCCTTGAGAGTCCTTAGTCTAATAGGTGTCTTTCTTTATATTCTGTGAACAGTTTTGTTTGGAGGCTAAGCAATAACAATTTCAGAATTTCCAATCTCCATCTCAAATTCTCTTCCCTTCTAATCTTCTCCGGTCGGTCGGTCTTTACCGGATTGTGTGAATCTTGATTGCTATCGTGAGCTCAAGACCACTCTAACGTCTCTTGGTGATAACCCGACATATCATTAGTGCTTCCATTGAATTTTTTCCGAGATGTCAGAATCTATTAGCGAGAAACATTTCAAAGAGTTTCAACAGCAAATTGATGTGCAGATGCTCTCTAACCACACCATGATGTAACAATCTATGCAGCAGTTGACTCAGACGGTTCAGAAATTACAGTTGGACTTGTAAGGAGTCCTATCACGGGTGGATAAATCACGTGTGGACTCGGACTCGACAAGCACATACCGTGGGGATTCGGCATAGGGCGTCGTTAATCAGAATTTCGTCACTAAGTTACGAGTTGATATGCCAAAGTGTGACGGTACTGATCCGATGGGTTGGCTTTTTCAAGCGCACAAATATTTTATATTCTATGGGGTTCCGGAGGAGTCCCGACTGTCCACTGTCGGTTTGATGCTCGAGGGACCCGCCCTTGACTGGTTTTGGTAGCGTCAACGCAATAACCTCTTGGATTCGTGGCCGGATTTCATTGCCAAATTCAAGCTCCACTTCGACCCACTCAACTATGTCGATTATTTTGGGATGCTCGCCAAGGTGCAACAAACGGGGTTCGGTGCTCGAATACCAGACTGCGTTTGAGAAGGTTTTGGTGAACGTAACGAGAGTGTCAGAGGTTAATTTGCAATCGCTCTTTCACACGGTCTCAAACCGTACTTGCAACACGAAATTGTTCTCTTCAAGCTGGATTCTTTATCAGTATCGTTCGCTTAGGCGCCAAACTTAAAGCCAAGCATCTCACTTGGTCTTCCGCCTTACCATCTTGTTTATCGTCGCCGTCCCTACCGGTTGCGTGCGGTCCACCGTCGTCAGTTGGGGTACCGTATGTGCCCCCATCTTCGGTTCCCCTGCTTCCTACCCCGGGATCGAGACCGACCCTGCCACCCAAACCTTCAAAAATACCGCCCATCTGGCATTTGTCCCGCGCGGAACGTTTGGAGCATGACGCGAAGGGGTTGAGTTATAACTGTGACCAGAAGTGGGTCAACGACCATCGTTGTGGGCGTTATTTACTGTTGTTGGACGATGATCATGAGGATAAAGAGGTTGCCGACGAGGTTATTTTGGAGGAGCCCGAGTTGGCTGCGGATGTATCTACCCTTCATAGTCTCTCGGGTAGTCCAAACCCACGAGCCCTTCGCCTGTCCGGTATGATTGGGGCTGTAGTGGTGGAGGTTCTCATTGATGGGGGCAATACCCATAGTTTTATTCATCCGCAGATCGTGGAGAAATTGGAGTTGCCAGTTGAGGGGGTCAAACCGTTCCGGGTGTATGTGGGAAATGGCGCAGCACTACTTTGCAAGCAACAATGTGTGGGTGTGAAATTGTTGCTACAAGAGACTACGTTTTCGATTGATGTCTTCGTGTTGCCCGTTCACAGCACTCACATGGTCTTGGGCATACAATGGCTTCAGTTGTTGGGCCGCTTGGCACACGATTATGCTAATCTGACCATGGAATTCATATGGGATGGTCAGCCGGTCATGCTCAAGGGCCGCGCAGCTTCACCGTGCGAAATTACACTCCATCATGTTTATGCCCTACGCATCTTGGATTCGATTTTGGCGTATTTTGAGATGTCGGTAGTACCTCAGGTGGTACCGGGTAAGACACGAGATTGAACGGTTAGTTAAGGATATGATGGAGCAGGGCTTTATTCGCTCGAGCCGTAGCCCTTTCTCTTTGTCGGTCTTATTGGTGAAGAAGAAGGATAATACTTATCGATTCTGCATCTATGATAGACCCTTAAACGCGGTCCCAGTGTCAGACCATTTTCCCATTCCGACCGTCGATGAATTATTTGATGAGTTAGGGGATGCTCGATTCTTTACGAAGCTGGATTTACGTTCCGGATACCATCAAATTCAGATGAACGATCGGGATATTTATAAGATGGCTTTTCATACACATGAAAGGCATTATGAGTTTCTGGTCATGCTGTTCGGACTGACTAATGCACCATCGACATTTCAGGCTTGTATGAACAGGTTATCTGCGTCTTATCTTCGCAAATTCGTAATTGTCTTCTTTGATGATATATTAATTTATAGTCCGTCTTTGGCCGAGCTTGTATCTCATTTGGAGGTGACACTTTCGTTGCTATGTTCTAATGATTTCTTTGTCAAGAGGTCGAAATGTTGTTTTGGGACAGATTCTATCGGCTATTTGGGGCATGTCATCTCTACGGGAAACTTACAGGTTGACTCCATCAAAATCTCAGCTATGGTTACTTGGCCTATTCCGCAAACGGTGAAACAGTTGCGAGGCTTTCTGGGGTTGACCGATTATTACCAGCACTTTATTCGGGGGTATTCTCACATCGCGGTGCCGTTAACGGATTTGTTGAAACGCGATAATTTCGCGTGGGGGGGAGGCTACCGATGAGGTGTTCAAAAAGTTAAAGGCGGCCATGAGTTCTGCTCCGATCCTCCGCTTACCGGATTTTCAAGAAACTTTCATGGTTTATACGGATGCGTCCGCCACGAGCATAGGGACGATCCTCTTAAAAGCTAATCAGCCGGTCGCCTATTTCAGCAAGAAATTAGGGCCGCGGCGTTTGTCAACTTCTACTTATCACAAATAATTTTTTGCTATTGTGGAAGCGATTCACAAGTGGCGTCAATATTTTCTTGGGCACGAGTTTGTAATTTGTACTGATCAGCGAAGTTTGCATGAATTGTTACAACAGGTTATTCAGACGCCGGATCAGCAATTCTATATCCAGAAGCTGTTAGGTTTTCATTTTCGGATTGAGTATAAGCCTGGTGCCACTAATGTTATTACAGAAGCTCTCTCGCCTCGGGACGCAGAACAAGCCTTTTCACAGGTGTTAGCATTGGTGTCGAGTCCTTGGCCTGATCTCCTTAAGGACTTAAAGTGTAAAAATTCCACTCAACTCGATCTTTTGCAGCAACACTCGGATCACGCGGCTGGTACGTTGCAGCCACCATTTTTGATTCACAGGGGTGTTCTTTTTTATCGTAACTGAATGTGTATGGGTAAGGATTCGGGTCTTCGTTTTCAACTTTTGCAGAAATATCATGATACCCCGTTTGGGGGGCTACGCCCGTGTGCATCGGACCTTTCGCCGCCTCACGGGAAATTTTTATTGGCCAGGTATGCCGGCTGATATTCAGAAACATATTGCTTCATGTCTGGTTTGTCAGACCACGAAATTCTCAGCCGTTCCGCTGTCGAGATTGTTGTAGCTTTTACCCATTTCGAGCCGGGTTTGGGAGGATGTTAGTATGGATTTCATTACGGGTCTTCCGCCATCGAGGGGTTGTTCTGTGATCTTGGCAGTGGTGGATAGATTAACTAAGTATGCTCACTTTGGAGCTTTACCTGCTGATTTTGATGCTTACCGGGCGGCTCATTTATTTACCGACATGATAATCAAATTGCATGGGATTCCTGCCTTGATTATTTCCGATCGGGATACGGTTTTCACTAGACTTTTTTTGGCGAGAAATTCATGCTCTTAGTGGCACAACTCTGAGTCATAGTTTGGCGTTTCATCCCCAGATGGACGGCCAAACGAAAGTGATGAATCGGACCTTGGAGCAATATCTTCAGGCTTTCTGTCATTAGCGGCCTATACAATGGACGGTCTAATTGTCGTGGGCAGAGTATTCTCTAAATACCAGTTATCAGATGAGTATTCACATGACACCATTTTAGGGAATGTATGGGATGTAACCTCCAAAGTTGATGATATTCTGTCCGAGCTGGATGCTCTTCTTCAGCAGCTTAAGCTTAATTTGGCAGTAGCGCAGACAAGGATGAAGACGATCGCCGACGCCAAATGTCGTGATGTCAGTTTCGAGGTGGGTGATTTAGTTTTGTTGAAGCTGCAGCCGTATAGGCAGCATTCGGTGGCGCGCCGTGGGAGTCAGAAGTTGGCAAAACGGTTTTATAGGCCTTATGAAGTGTTGGAGAAAGTTGGTACAGTTGCTTATAAGCTGCGGTTGCCGGACTCTTCCCGGGTGCATCCGATCTTCCATGTTTCGCTCTTCCATCGGTTTATGGGACCGAAGGTGGGGGTGTCTCCGGGGGAGCTGCCAATGGATCTACTTGACGGTCGGGTTCCTGCGCATCCAGTGAAAGTGCACGAGTAGCGAGTGGTGTTGAGAAATGGGGTGGCCGAAGAGAAATGGTTGGTAAGTTGGTCCGACGGTTCTTTGGATGACGTGACTTGGGAACCTGTGTCTGCTGCGGAAGTTCTTTCCTCAGTTGCACCTTGAGACAAGGTGGATCCTAATTGGTGTGTGTGGGGGGGGGGGGGGGGGAGGGGGATGATATGAATGAGAATGAGGAAGTTGAGGTGGCTGCTCATGGAGATGAAGTTGGCGAAAGGGTTGCTGCTTAGGGAGGTGATGTTGCTGATGCGGGAAATGGAGATGGGGAAGTGTTCCTCAAATCAAAAGAAGCAAAAGGGTGCTAAAAGCTCCACGTTGGCAGGATGATTACACCAAGCATTAGATTAGAATTATGGTTTTATTTCCTTGTTATTATTTGGTAACTTTAGATTACGCTATTTTATTTTCCTTGAGAGTCCTTAGTCTAATAAGTGTCTTTCTTTATATTCAGTGAACAGTTTTGTTTGGAGGCTAAGCAATAACAATTTCAAAATTTCCAATCTCCATCTCAAATTCTCTTCCCTTCTAATCTTCTCCGGACTGTCGGTCTTTATCGGATTGTGTAAATCTTGATTGCTATCATGAGCTCGAGACCGCTCTAAACCCGACATATCACTCGGAATGGCTTTGCTCAGGTGTTTATGCCAACACGCACCAAGGACGACGCAAAGAACTTTGGAACAACTTAGAGCATACGAGAAATGTGTGGAACCTCCCTCGGTTCTTCACGGGAGATTTTAACAACATCTTAGCTCCAAGCGAGAAATATGGTGGAAGGGAAATCAATTGGAATCGCTGCCTCAGATTCAAACACCTGGATAATTGAAACCTTATTGACATTGGAACCCTCAAACCGCATTTTACATAGGTGGACACCGTTAAAGAGAGGTTGGATAGAAGGTTGGCATATTAAATTCTCGAAGGGTGTCACCCATGTCTTGCTGCACACACATTCGGAGCATCATCCTATTATTACGTAATACAATGAAAATGATCAACCTTCTACTAATTGCCCTTTTTGTTTTGAGCCGGCCTGGAACAAGGACTTAACGTCTTGTGGTCTTATTAAGCATTTGTGGACAACGGACATCAGTATCTTGGATAGGTTTTTTCTTTTTAATTAAAACCGGTCAAGGAGACTGTAGGGTTATTGCCGAGGGTCCTCCCTCATATATAACTCAACCATACAGGAAAAATAAATACAACAGTTCATAATCCAAGCATCTAAAATATTAAACATACTCGAGTGCTCACGAGACGAGATGAAGGCAAGATACATCACATGGGCTAACTTCAGATTAGTCCTATTAAATTTCGAGTCCTTGCTGGCTAGAAACATGGTCAGATTCGTACTAAGGCCAAAATTAGAATTCAGGCCCCTCATATTAGACGAAACAGTTGGATCCCCCATGGCCTCATATAGAGGCACCCAGGCTTTCGAGCAAGAATTATGAGTATCATCATGACATACATCCGGTAACGGGTGATCGTAAGTAAGTCGTTAGTGTCCTCAGGGCTACTGAAGATAATGTTTGGTTTGTGTCGGGCAATATGTACAATTCTGTCAATTACAAAGTTGCATGCTAGCCAATAAGTTTGACCCCCCTCCTCAGCAACAATATCTCTACACTCTTTGCCTGCAATAAATCGAATGCTAACTCGACCAGAAATAGATCAAGAATATTATTTGCTCCCAAACTCAAGAAGATATATAATTTTCAAACACTATTCCAGTAACATTCTCAAATCATACCTTTATTCAGCAACCCAAGTCTTGCATCTAAGATAACAAAATTCGTCAACTTTATGAAAAGCCCTGAGGACGCTAACAATAAAGTTGAGATCTCTGTTTGTCAGATGAGTCACATTGATACCCATCTATATCGCTCGGACGTCTGGGCGCCTCGTTCAGAGTCCAGTTGGGGATCCAGTACCTATGCTTAGTAAGAGGGGTTGTCTTTCAAACTATGGTCATGATTTTCATGTTAATAGCCTTCTGGTCATTGGTAGATTTGGCATTAGGTGTGCCCACAAGATTACTTTGTCTATATATCTCCGTGGGCATCCGAGCACTTCCAGTTTAGATGATTCGTGGATCATGAAAACTTGTATTTTTTAGACTTGATTGATTTATATATGAGGGAACGACTTCGATAAAAACTCCATGATTTGTTTGCGTGTTCATTTGTAATAAAAATAAAAATAAAAATTACCCCCAACAAATTTTTGTTCATTAACTATATACTTATATTTGGTTTTTTTTTTTTTTTAATTTTAATTTTAAGTATTTTTAACCTCATATAAAATTGAATAAATTATATATAGTTAACCCTAAAACTTTTTCTTTCTTCATATGGATAATTGTCACGCTAATACGTATGATATTTTCTATTTGATCAATCAATTTATTAAATATTATACCAATTTCATGAATTTGATCCAATCAAATTCAAGTTAGATATATCGATTGTTATACTATTCAAATTTTCCAGTTAGAAGTTGAAGTAGGTAAAAATACATTTATTTATCATCAAATGGTATATTTTAGCGGTTTGGTGCTATACTAATTTAACCAGAGAGGTTTCAAGTTCGACTCCCTCGGAAGGTAACTACCATTAGTAAGAAGAGTTTTATATCCTACGTGATCTATCACTACTCGACCTATGAAAATAGGGTATAAAAAAAAAAAAGACAAGAAATACATTTATTCGCATGACAGGAAGTTGAAGTACATAGAGATATATACACATTATGGAATTTTTTTGAACCCAATAATACATCATTCTCCTATAATAAAATAATTGTTCCAAATTAGGACTATAAGACAAAATAAAGCAAAATTTGTAGGTGATCAGACATAAAAGCACGCTTGGATCCATGTCGTCCACGTGTCGCCATCTACAGACCTAGAGTTTGAACGCTCGCATTACGGGGCTCGTGGACCAGCTCAACCCACTCACTTATTGGCCAATCCAGGCCCATGCGCCTTGGCCCACTATTCGGACAAGGGATTCAGGCTGTCAAACCTGGCGCTCGCGCTACGGTCCCTCGAAGTCACTCTCCCCAGGGAAGCGCTTCACGAGGGCACCTCCTTCCTTACGCTCGCTTAGCTGACGCTCGTGGGTCATCTGCCAGAGAAAACCCTCTCGTGCGTCCCTTCGAGCGTCACCCGCGCTCGGATAAGATCTGCCCCAAGTAAGGCATCCGTACGCTTACATGACGGATCTTGAGCCTCCCATCGCACTACCCTCGCCAACAACCTCTGATACAGTGGCAGTGCGCACCTCGCACCTGACACGCCGCCCACTTTTCAGAGACATCGCTTTCATACCATCACGGTTCGTCACGTGTTAGGGCAACACAGGTTTGGGACCACTTAGTCAAAATACCCAAAACACCCTCACCCCTAACATATATATAGGAAGAAACTCATGCATTCTTCCCCAAGTCACCTTCTACACAGTACATTGCACTCTAAAACTGGGCATATTTTCCTCCATTTTTCTTCATCTTCCTAAGCTCCGCATTACCTTCACCACAGCTGCATCCTAATCACACTTTGCACTCTTGGTGTTATCCTAGTTGGAAGAACCCACGCTCAAAAGGAAACCCAGTTCCTGAGGCTAAAACGCCTGTTTCTAAGTTTCTGCACCATCAGTAGGAAAAAAAAATTATTATATCGAGGATAAATTATTTTTGTATGCTTATATATATTTGAATTTGAATCATTATATTTTTCCTAATTATTCCGAAACACTTTTGGAAAAATATTGTTTAACCTACTTGTTAATTCTGCATATTAACATTTTAATTAAGTCATCTATAATTAATTAATTATATGGAAATATATATTTGGCATAAGCTATAATGCACAGATATAAATAAAGTGATACGATACAAATACAATGATACAAAATTTTTCTGAATTTTTCATATGAAAAGTACAAACACATAGTATCGATATAAGTGTTTAATACGACACAACACTGTAAAATAATATTTTTTAAAATATTTGTATATCACAAGACGCAAAACGAAGAAGGAAATTTGAAATAATAAAATTCATAAAACTAACGCAAATCATATAAAACTAGCAAGTCATCATACATTACTCTCATATAATTAACTATTAATTATCTACACAAATTTTTTCTCCATCCATTAATTAATTATCAAAATAAAATAAATTCAAAAAAAAAAAAAAAAAAAAAAAAAAAGAAGAAAGAAGAAAATCCATCTGATCAAACCATGGATGGATCAAATTACCCTCACCCAAGAGCTCATACAACATAATTTCCAGTCACCATCTGCCGCCGTCGGCGGCCATTTCCGGTCAGTATCTCGGCGGCGGCAACGACTCCCAACTCGAATTCCCATAACTCTGCTGCATCTCCCCCGCCATCTCCGACACACTCCACACTTTCACCGATTTATCAAGACTCCCACTATAAACCACCCACTTCCCCTCCGCCGCCGCCTCATTGTCCTTCTCCACCGCCAAACACTTCACCGGTCCCGTGTGCCCCGTCAGCACCGACAGACACGCGTGCACCACCCCATCCCGCCGCCACACGCATATGGTCTTGTCGGCGGAGCCGCTGAAAACCAAGTTCCCCGCAGCCGCGAGGCAGAGGACCGCCAGCTTATGCCCCTTCAGAACTCCCCCATGAGAGAGCTCCTTCTCCACCTCCCAGAAATTCACCAACCCATCGGAGGACCCCGAATACACCACCGTGCCGGAACCACTCACCGCCAACGCCGTCACGGCGGACTCCTGGCTGAGCAGAGTCCTTTCCAGGCTATGCCTCACCACCTTCCCCTTCTGCTCCCTTTTCCACACTTTCACCGTCCCGTCCGCGGAGCCGGTGTACACTATCCCGCCGCCGCCCGCCACCACGGAGTTGACGGCGTCGTCGTGGGCCTTCACCGATTCGATGCATTTCGAATTATCTGCCCTCCATACCTTGAATGTCCTGTCCCACGAAGCAGAGTAGAGAAAACCCGTTTCTTGATTCATGCTCAGGCAAGAAATGGCGTCGGCGTGCTTGATCCAGACGGCGGTGCGGTTGCGCTTCACCTCCACGTAGCTGCTCGGCATAATCGAAGCTTTAAAGATGTCGAAAAAGGTGGGCATGGTTCCCGATCTTTTGTGCACACTCGGATCCTTAGGGTTAACTTTCCATACCCTGATTTTCCCGTCCTGGTGGCCTGTAAAGATTCTGTCGCCGGAGATGATAATGGCTTTCACAAGGCCGCTGTTGGATTTGAAAGCGGAGAAATCATTCATATTTTTCCAGACCCGAATGTTCTTGCTGTCGGATCCTGTGTAGAGAAGATCGTTCTTCGCAGCCAGGGAATAAATGTGACCTTCTTCGCGGACGAGGGATCCGATCAGGCTGTTTTGGGGTTGGTTCTTGTCAAACGACGTGGTCTTGTTCGACTCGTTTGACCACGGGTTCTCGAACTTGAAGGCGGGGCCGCCGCCGGGTTGGTTCCATGGCGACATCATTAATGGGGAAGCCTCACCGCTGAGGCGGCTGGGGTCGAAAGAGGAGAAGCTGCTCTTACGACCGGCGGAGGAGTCGTCTCCGTCGCCCCCAGCCGAGGAGGAGGTGGAGGCGAAGTTCGGGTCAGGGTGGATCATATTGGTTGTCATGGTTTTTGAGGTGGTGGTGTCTGAGAACATCGTTGGCGACAGCAATGGCAGCGGCGGAGACGTTCTATCTTCTTCTTCTTGTTTTTCTTGTTCTTTTTTTCTTTTTGTTTTGGGGGTTGCAATTTACTCGCAATTTTTCACCATGAATGTTGGAGGTGAGAAATTAGAGTGAGAAGATGGAGAAAGGGTCGTCTTTGGATGGGAATGAGGAATGGTGTTAGGGAGAGAATGGAAGAGAGAGAGTGGTGTGGAGAAAGAGAGAGTGAAGGAGAGATTTTGTAGGGAAGAAGAAGTGAATGAATCAATGGCGGGAGAGGTTAAGAGGAAAGAAAGTTTATTAGTGTGTTTTTGAAGTTGGATTTTTGTTGCTTAAATTTAGTTTTTACATGTATGGTGTGGGATGTCTTCATAGTACTAGTTTGTTATATTTATAGAGGGGTAGATGTAATTAAACTTTTTGTTAGTTTGATTATTATGCATTTGACATTAATGTAACCAATATTTGGACATGTCTTTGTTGAGAATATCAAGTTTTTTTTCATTTAAAAATGTAATTTTGGTACCTAGGACATAAAGTTTTTGGACTAACATTGATTTTAAAATTTTGGAATTAAAATTGAATAAATAAGACTAATATTGATTTTAAAATTTTGGAATTAAAATTGAATAAATAAAAATAATACTACACACAATCACATACTTTACGCCCTATGGTACCAAAATTACATTTTTTAATGAAAAAACTTTCATCTTCTCAACAAAGACATGTCCAATTATTGATTACATTAATGTACAAATGCATAATAATCAAATTAACAAGAAGTTTAATTACATCTATCCCTCTATAAATATGACAAACTAGTATGTGATCGTGTGTATAGTATTATTTTTATTTATTCAATTTTAGTTCCAAAATTTTAAAATGGTTCAATATTAGTATTGTTGTTAGTTTTTTGGACAGATTTTTCACGTGACCCTCACACACCGTTTGATCGTGCTAAAAACTGGTTGAGCTGACAAGCTGTCTTAGTCTATTATGAATTTATATTTGTGGGTCCTTCTCAACTTGCAAAATTTTTAACACCTAAAGGGGTAAAACAACCGGAGTTTTAGCCGACAACACCCCTTCGATACTCAAGTTAGTATGGTATTTTTAGACAGAGAATTAATGCAGCAAAAGAGTTTTAAATGTTATTGAATATGGTTACTAACTACTGTTCATTGAGGGGATATTTATAGCTTTGAGCAAATAACGTAGTAAGTACACGCACTATGGTGTAAGCATTAATGGCATCGTAATCAAAATAGCCCTTGCTATTTTCGTCCTGGCTGGGACTGTATGCGTCTTCCTTTTTTTTCCATTTTGAGTAAATTCAGGTACAAAGGGGCATTAATTGCCTCCTCATACAACCATCCTAGGTAATGAGGTAGTTATACGTGCCCCGACAAAGGTGGTTTAGGGTACAGACTTGTCTGGTGACTCATAACATTGATTTGGGGATCGATGTATGACTACTATGTCCGTGAGCGGTCTAAGATTGTCTGGGACCCCTTTGGTAATCGCAGGGTGGGCCCTATCGATCTGTTCTGTTGGCCCTCTCCAAATCGATCTATATTCATTAGTTGATCTCCTTATCAGTTCCAGTGGAACTAAGTCCGAGGCTTGCACATTGATTTCGGTCTCATTCGGCCACGTGGTGCGGACCTGGCATCCATGTGGTACTTACGTGGTGCTGAGTTGGTGTCCTTGTATCTTTATTTTGTTGGTTGGGGTGGCTCCGAATCCACGTGGGTTCTCAGTGAGCAAGCCACGTGGCCCAATATAAATATTTTATGAGTCATGCCACCTTTAGTGGGTACAATTTACAACCATATGTGGAGGAAAAATCGGTGACTTTTTAATTCTAGTTTACTTTTCAACTACATTTGCAAAACTAGGGTGCTTTTTTAATATAGTGTAAATTTAGTATAAGAAGGTTTTGTGAAAGACGTCTTCGAAATTTTATGACACGGTTGATATTTTTCTTACAAATCAATACAATAACTTTTCTAAAATTATAAATTCTACCCCAACATTTATATTTTTCTACAAAAAGGGAATTCACTTTGAAAATATATAATTTTTTATTGTAAACTTTTAATAAATTGTAATAAATTGTAATGGACAAAACGTCAATACACCCTCTGTCTAGATGGTATCAGAGCCTAGAAGACGATGTCTTTTGGGATAAAAAATATAAAATGTTGATAAAAATAATTATAGATACAATGTATAAATTATTTGAACTAGGAATTATTATATGGTTTCAAATTCTAGATGAAGATAAAAGACTAGATGATTTAGAAAATGAATTAAATTATCTAGATATAGACGGATATAATACAGATGTATCTTATGATGATACAGATTGGCAATATCCTTCGCCTTAAGATGAGAATTTTAAATAAACGAGAGTTAGCTAATTTATATAATTTTTATGAAGATATGCTAAAATATTTTCTAAAAATGAATAAATTAAATCCTTCCAATTATTATAAAAAGAAGATAAGGAAGTTTAGAATAAAAAGAAATTATTATTCAAACCTACTTTCTATATGAATCGTTATTGGAAAGATTGGATTAACAATATAAATAAAATATTGGAATTGGATACTAAAATTGAAAAGCTAAAAGATGAAATAAAAACTTCAGTGGATAAAGAACTTTGTAATAAAAATAAAAATGATATAAAGAAGCTAAAAAATCTACTAAAAAAGGAAAAGAATAAGGCATTATTAAATAGAACAAAAGCTGAAAAAATATGGAAACGATAGACATAAACCTTCAATCTATAATAGAATCTGTTAATAGAATTAAAGAAGAAATGTTAAATCTTCAAGATTCTATAAGAGAACTAAAGAATGGAGTTTAACTAAATAGAGTTAGCGTAAAGCAGTTAGAAATAACTATTAAAGAGAAAGAAAAAAGATCTAAAGCTGAAAAATTAAAAGATATAGAAAAGGAAATAAAAACTCATTTTAAAGTAATAAATTTAGAAAAGGCCAAACCATATAAAAAATGCTCTTTTGATGATTATATGCTAAATACCATAGTTCCAGGAATGCTAAAAGAACAAGAAGAGAGTTCTAAAGGAGTTCTTGAAAGGCTTAAAGCTAAAGGAACTAATATAGAAAATGAAAATAAATAAGAAGAAGATCAAAATCAAATATGAATGAAATAAATGATTTAATAGAAGATTTTGAAAAAATAAACTTGGATGATATAGTAGCATATGAAGTAAGAATGAATAACGCCGGTTCTTCGGGAACTAAAAGAGAAGATGGATCAACATTAGAAGATCCAGATGAATCTATGGGATCCAACGAACCAAAAAGTTATCCAACATATTTTAATACAAAGAAAAATAAGCATCAAGATATAAGAAATAAAGGCTATAACTCTAAATATCAACTAAATGATGATTATTCAGAACCTATAAATGTAAATGGAAGCAAATTAAATTTGAATAATAAGAGAGATAAAAGAAAAGCCCTAGCCAAATGGATAAATGATATGATTGCATATTTCCTAAATCAAGATGAGATATACGCTACAGCAACTAGAAGAACAGAATATATAATATCTACATTTGATGGAATTATAAACAGTTGGTGGAAAGGAATTTCTTCTGACGTACAAGGAATAATGAGAACTGAAACAGAAACTGGTTTTGATAAAGATATTAGATCTGGAGTAGAGCGAATGACATACTATATAGCTAATGAATTTTTAGGAGAACCCTGGATAAATGATGCTGAAAAAGAATATTTAAAAGAAAAAGAAGAAGCTAGAAGTGATCTTATAAATCTTTCAATATGCTCTATGAAATTCCTTAGAAATTATATAGAAGAATTTTGTGACTATTATTATAGACAATATTGGAGTGGAGAGTCGCAAGGCATATATCTTAAAATGTTATATTCGAAACTTCCAAACCCATGGAATACACATATAAATAAAGTTTGGGAAAAAGAAAAGGAAAATGTAAGTAATAATCTAGGTGGAAGAATAAGAGTTTTAATAGATGAATTAAAAAGACTATGTTATGAACAAGATTTATACAAGAAATCTGGAAAAATTTCTGGACTTTATTGTTCAAAATTAGAATACCGACCTAATGGGGCTGTGAAGAGAAAAATAGAAATAAACCTTATAGAAAGAGAAAATTCAAAAGGAATAGATACAAAAAATATAAAAAGTTCGATAGAAAAAATATAAAACCTAAAAGAAGATTTTTTAAGAGAAAGGAAAACCAAATAAAAGATCTACAAAATGCCAATGCTGGAATTGTGGTGAAGAAGGTCATAAATCACCAGAATGTCCTAAACCTAAGAAGGTAAGAACGATAGAAGCTGAATTTATAGAAATAAAAGACGAACTAGAAGAAGTTTCAGATATAGAAAATTATATAGGAAATGAAATATATGTTGAAATAAGTTCTTCAGAAAATTCTGAATTAGAACCTGAATCGGGTTAAATGGATTCTGAAATGCAGAATTATAATGAAGAAGAAATAATAGAAGAAGAAAGTACAGCAGGATATGCTAAACGAATAACTTTTAGTCAAGAAACAGTTGACAAAATAAAAAACTTAAAGTTAAGTGCAGCAAATCCAATAAATAATATATTCACTGGATTGGCTAATTTATTAAAAAGAAATAAGATAAATATTTATGACTATCACGAGGTAGAAAAAGCTATAAGTATAGAAAATACCTCTGGAAAGGTCAAGATAAGTCTTATAACATGAGGAATCACTAATAATGCTATAAATAAAGTGAAAAAATCTCTTAGACCAAAAATACAATATATATATTTGGGAAGAGTACAATTTCTAGTTAAATCTTTATTTAGAGAATGTATAGATAGTCCATTAGTCCTATCTTTACATGATCAAAGATTTAGAGATGCTAAAACTAGTCATCTGGGAACAATTGAAGGAAATTTGTTTTATAAGCAATTTCTTTTCGATGTTTTTCCGAAATATAGTATCAATTTACAAGATGAAAATATAGATGAAGTCTTAACCTTACATTATAAGTTTCTAAAAGATATAGTCTTAAAAGATGGAAGTAAGGCTTCCACTATCTACTATAGAGCACTTTATGTGTTGAGTAATAGTAATTATGGTAGAACTTATCAAAATGAACCATATTTAAAAATAGATGAAGAATGTAAAGATATAGCCACAGCAAAATTACCTTTATTAGAAGAAATACAAGAAATAGAACCCTATCAAATAGAAATTAATAATAAACCAGAAATGAAAAAAAAGATTATTACCTTCTAGTCTAAGTTTCCAAGGAAACAGATTATTAGGAGGAAGTTCTAAATATTCTCTTACTGGAGAAAGTTCTAGTATAAAAAGAGAAAGAAAGTTAATTGTTAATAAATCTCTAAAATATATAAATTCAATGATTATAGAAGGAGAATTTTTTAATGGAATTGATAGAATATTTGAACCTAAAATATTGATAGACACAGGAGTTAGGGTTAATCGCTTTGCTCAAGTAAAAAATAAAGGACTAATAGGAATGATTACTAGCCTACCAATCCAATATACAACCTTTGAAGGATTTAAGGCAACGTGTAATCAAGAGTTATATGTCCCAATTACTATACAAGGAATAAAATTGAAAGTTAAATGTTGTATAGATACATACATGAATGGAGAGTTCTTTGATATAATTCTAGGAAATGAATTTCTCAATAATTGTGAATATTACAAAATAAAAAAGAATGGAGTTACACTCCAAATACAAGAAAATGAAATATTTTGTCCTAAATATGAAAGGAATTAATTTTCCTTTAAGTGTTTTTATACAATTAACACTTTTAAAAGGAAATATAACAACATGTGTTTTGATAGATACAGGATCAGAAATAACAATATTTAAAACATTCTTAATTAAAGAATGGAAAACAGACAACAATATAAGAATAAAAGGAATAACAGGACAATCTCAAGCTATTAATAAAGTAGCTAAAGATGTAGAAATAATACTTGGAAGCAAGATAATTCTTATTAAACAAGTATATGAATACAATTCTTTAGAAGCAGATATATTATGAGAAAATGATTTCCTTGAACAATTTCAGTTCTATACACAAAACGTATATATGGTAACATTAAAAACATCTCGTGGACATCTTCTTAAAATACCGAGAGTAAATAAACCATTCAGAGTTCAACCAGCTGAGCGTGGTGGACGACAGGTGTTTGAGAAAATTCCAATACAGATAAATACCATTTCTATAAAAAGAATAAACTTAGATGTTATTAAAAAGAAAATAGAAGAAAACTATAACAATAATCCATTAGCTTTTTGGAAAGAAAGTCATCCTAAAGCTAAAATAGAATTAACCGAAAATGTAATTATAAAGGAAAAGCCTATGTTATATACTATTGATGAAAGACAAGAATTTAAAAAACAAATAGAAGAACTACTTGATAAAAAAACTCATTCGAAAAAGCTTCAGCCCTTTCTCAAGTCCTGCTTTGATGGTTATGAATGAAGCATAAAAGAAAAGGAATAAAGCTAGAATGGTAATAAATTTTAAAAGGTTAAACTATTTCACTAAAACTGATAATTATCCTTTGTCAAATAAAGAAGTTATTATAAATCTAGTCAAAAACAAGTCTTTCTATTCTAAATTTGATTGTACTTCAGGCTTTTGGCAAATAAAAATGGAAGAGGATAGTATTCAATACACTGCATTCAGTGCTCCTCAAGGACATTACGAATGGCTTGTAATGCCTTTTGGGCTAAAAAATGCACCTTCGATATACCAAAGGAAAATGGATAGTATTTTTTCAAAATATCACAAATTTATGGTAGTATATATAGATGATATCTTAATCTCTTCTGATACCGAAGACGATCATAGAAAACATCTTTTAATATTCGCTCAAATTTGTAAAGAAAATGGAATTGCTCTTTCCGAAAGAAAAGCTATAATAGAGAAAAAAGAAATAGAATTTTCAGGGTTAAAATTGAGTGCTGCAGGAATAAAATTGCAACCTCATATTTCTCGAAAAATCTTAGAATTTCCAGATAAACTAGACAATAGAAATCAAATAGAAAGATTTCTTGGATGCTTAAACTATGCTGAAGGATTTATTCCAGAATTAGCAAAGAAAAAGCATGAAATACAAAAATTGCTTAGGAAAAATAATACAAAAGGATGGAATTCTAAACATACAGATATAGTTGTTAGTCTTAAAAAGGAATGTAAAGCATTACCAGAATTAAGACTACCAGAAGATAAAGACAATCTAATTGTCCAAACTGATGCTTCTGATTTATGTTGGTCTGCAATTCTAAAAACAGATCTAAATGAAATTTGTAGATATACCAGTGGAACTTTCAGTCAAGCAGAGGTAAATTATACAACACATGAAAAAGAACTACTTGGTATAATAAGAGGAATTGAAAATTTTTCTCTTTTCCTCCTACAAAAACCTTTTGAAGTTCATACAGATAATACTCAAATTCAGAGTTTAATTCAAAATAAACTTCCAAATAAACCTCAATATAGAAGACTTCATCGTTGGCAAGCTTTCTTGTCACATTATAATTTTAAAATAAAACATATTAGAGGAATGGATAATTTCTTGGCGGATTTCCTTTCTCGAAATGTTGAATTTGGTCTTGCTTAAAGACGAGTATATGCGTATACATATACCTAATCCATCTCAAACGGTAGATGGTAAAGACATTATCAAATCTGTTAATGGGTGATGATTTCCCAAAAATCATATTAAGACGTGTATATGTGTATACATATACCTAGTCCATCTCAAACGGTAGATGGTAAAGACGATAACAAATCCGTTGAAGGGTGGTAATTTCCCAAAAATCACTTCAAGGCTAATAAAGTTTTAATTCATTTTCATTTTGCAGGATGAAGGACATACAGGAACTAGCTGAAATAAAGACAGAAGTTGATACACTGAGAGTAATATCTCTTGATATAAATGAAGCACTAAACCTCTTTGAAGACTCCATACATGATAGTCTCAAGGTTTTATCCGATCTTGTCATAGAAAATGCAAAAAGAATGGATAGTCTATATAAGAGAATTGAAAAATTAGAAAATGATAAAGAAAAGACCGAGTGTTCAGGCAGTAAAAAGCTAGAAATGCCTGTAAAAATAGAGTAATATAATAAGAATAAAGGAATAAAAGTCGAGGAAGAGAAAAAGACATCCTCTACAAGAAAAATAAAAATAGAACCACTTCAAAAACCTGGTTCTTTCAAAACTGTGTAAATAAAGGGTGAATATATACCGAAACACTCTTATGACAAAGAATACAAAAGAATGTTTGATCTGACATATAACTATCCAGATTATGAAGAAATCTTTTACTCAAGTCGAAACACAATATACCCAAGGTTAACTGCGATCGATGGGGCTGATCCAAACCAAGTTCTAAAACTTGCAGAATTTGGTTTTCTTGATTTAATATATCTGAGCAAAAAATAGAAGGAAATAAGTGGATTTGAGGATACATTCAAGTCCAAGGTTTCCCAATTTGCTAAAGGAAGACAATGCGTCTTGAAGTTCTACACCATATCTCCAGAATTGGATGGAAATAGATGGTATGAGTCACTTCATATTGTCTCAATAAATCCATTATATAGCAACGTCAGCTTGGAAGTTGGTAGAAAAAGTTTCAAAGCTGCAATATATTCCCCGGAATGGGTTGTTACGCGAAGAGCTCTTGGGATAAAAGCCATACAAAGTATCTCAGATAATCTTCTGAATAAAGGATTTCAAACCATCTTTGCTGCTGGTAACTGGTTACTAGTTATTAAAGGCTCTCCAAACGATCCAAGATCTGGATTACTAGAGGAATACTACAGGTGCCTTGTTACCCATAGAACCATTTGCTCTACTGCTACAAGACAAGAGGCGTGCAAATTGATTGGGTGCCATACAGACATCAGAATGTGACAGCATAAAGAAAAAAGTCCAATAGAGAGACGTAAGAGATGACGTCAGCAACCAATTTAGAGACGTAATCAATGACGTCTGCAACCTTTATAAAACTGTCGGCAGAATCTCAGCCGTTGAAGAAAAAGATAGATCTGATGAATACAAATGAAAGTTAGGATTTCCTTATCTAAAGGAATCTTATCTCTTTACGCGTTTTAGAGTTCTATAAATACATAGAGTCTGTAATAGAAAGGGCATCGAAAAACAGAGAGTCGAGAGTGAGAAAAAGTGTCTGTAAGAATTGTAATTCGAGTGTTTTTCTTTGTACCAAGTATGGAAAAATAAACTCTTAAAGGGGAAATAAAATACTTTCTTTCATAAAACACAAATCCTATTTTGTTTTGAGCTTATTATATCTCTTTACTCCTTTTTATCTTTTCAAAAGAAGATATCTGGTTCCAATAAGCCGTAGTGAATTTTCCGTTGGAGATCGAAGCTTGTTTCCGTTGATGTCCATATAGGCAGGAGGCCGTCAGGACTATTGGAATGTTGAGCTGATCGAGGAAGGAGAAGACGAGTCTTAGAAGAATCCGATAGATCTTTATAGAAGACGAAGGAGATAAAGAAAGGTAATAAACTTAACTCAAAATATTTTGTGAATTATGATTTCAGAATGGATTTTAGAGTACTCTTGTTAAATCAATATTTGATGAATTTTATTATTAAAATTGTTCATTTCATATATAAGTTTTTGTTCACAATCATAAATTTCATATAATTATGAATGATGTTTCAGATGGTGATTTCAGAAAAGGATTAAACCTTGCTTATAAATTTGGCAAGTGTTTTGATGAAGATACATCTAATAAACATTTTAGACAAATGATAAAACAAATATTGAATTCTAAAATGAGATCTTTAGTACAAGAACATGCAGATAAACATAAATCTTAAGAAGAAGATTGTAATATAAACTGCAGAAAGACTAAAAGAAAATTAAATTTTATAAATAAGGTGATAATTGCTATAGAACAAGAAGAATCATCAGATTCATAAAAATAGAATGAATTCCAGAAAAATAAAAGCAGATATAAAAAGATTAGGATTAAGACTAAGTTCTATAATAGCAAGAATTCCAAATTTTAATTTTATGATAAATTTTTTTAAGATACTTGATGAAGAAAATAGATTAGAAACATTTTCAAAAGAACAATATAAACAAGTTAAAACAATAAACAAAAAACTACTTAAGAAAATATATCAAAGAGATATAGAAGGTTAAAAATGGACCAATATTAGAAACGACTTAATAGACAAGAACTTAGATTAGTAAGAAAAGCAATAAAAGAACAAATAGAAAAATCGAAAGAAATAAATAATGAATTTGAAAAATATATGAATGAAAAAATAATGAAGGAATTAAAAACAAAAGAAAAAGATTTGATAAAATACAGAGTAGTTGTTAAGAATACATTATTACAACTGGAAAACAGTGTCGTTAAAACAATAAAAAAGTATAATGAATCTTTAGAATGGACAATAAAAAAATATACCTCGTTATAATATTGAAAATAGACATCTATTAGAAGAAAATAATAAAGCTATAAAATGGTATGAAGAGAGGATAAAAATAATAAATAGTTTGACAACAACATAATAATATATAAAATTATGAGCACTAAAAATATTAAAGGGATGGGAAAAAATTTAGAAACGGCTTTACAAAAGGAAAAAATATATAAGAAAAATTACGAACGAACGTTAAATAAAATTGTAATAAATAAAGACACGATTATACAAGGTATAAAAGAATAAGGAAAAATAATAAACAATATAAATAACAAGTTTGTAGAAAAAATACATGAAAGATAAATTAATGGACCAAATTGAAAACAACCATAAAATATTGGGTTTTATAGATAATATTTATAAATTAAATTATTATATGATAAAGACGTTTAAGCAACTAACGTCTTACACTAAAATTGATATACACATTATTCTTATACCATTGTTACACTATAAAAGTAAAAACATACTATTAATACAATTTACCCGGAAAAATCAATTGTTCTTAGCTAAACACTAATTTTGAAAAAAAAATAATCATAAATAGTCATGATTGCGAAAAAAATGCTTAAAAGATGATTAATTATACCCACTAATGACGTGTGTGAGGAGCATGTGAAAATCCATCCAAAAATTTAAAGGCGGGACTAATATTACACCTTAAAAATATTAAGATTAAAATAAAATAAATAGAAATAATGGTACACATACTCGCATACTTTACGCCCTATTGTACCAAAATTGCATTTTTCCTTTTGTTTTTTTGAACCATTCCAACCTTCATGGATTTAGCAATTTACCATTTAAATTTGTTCTGATATGTTGCCTTTCAAACTATCTATTTTTAACATATTTTGGGATAATTGTAATCCAGATTTGATTCTATTAAATTATTGTAATGAGGCGTAGAGTGTTTTATATAATATTTGTGATTGGGCAAAAAAATTTACCAAGCAAACAATAAGTATAATACAACAATTACATATAATTGATTAATTAGATTCAGTTGACCCGGATATGAATTAAGGTGAGACGCTCAGCCGCAATATAGGGAAGGTGATACTTTGTGCAAAAAAATATAGTTAAGGAGGCAATTTGTTAGGGAAAAAAGGGATTAAATGAGTTTATATTCTTAATCCCTTAGTACGTATAATAAAGTCAAATATATGTAATATTATCAAATTGTTTTTCATTCTTCAGCTTATAAATATATATTTAAACTAGGAGTGAATAAGAAAATAAATACGATAAGGAGAGGGTGGAGTGAAATGAGGGGGCAAACCGCATAAATGAGCTAAGTATTTATTCACATTAGGAAAATTCTCATAATAATAATATTTGGACTTTGCGTATGAATTGAAGGATAACACTTGATAATTAATTCTGCAATAATAGATTTTCTACATTCTCTTGAAAAGAAATTCAAAAATTAATTCCTAAGTTCCAAACTCGCATGATGTTGAGAGATTGCGGGTGTAGATTGTGATGCATGGACACGAACACAACATGATATAAATGTGAAGATATAAATATTTTTCTAATTTTTCACGTAAAAAGTGTTCAATATAAGTATCTGATGTTACGTATATGAGTAGCCAACATAAGCTCTAATTAGAACATATAAAGTTGGAAGAAAATAAACTCACTCATCAAACACCCTCTTCGTCGAAAGTCCAATTTATGAAGCAAATTCTTGTAACTAATCTAATTCATAAGTGAAGATGGCCACCCTTGTGGTGCAGGCGAATTGCATGGCATCCAAGGAGCTCCAAGGTGCGCTCACAACGTTAACTGGAGGCAAAATTCAAAGAAAATGAAATGTTTTTAACGATATTGTTAGGGACAAAACATAAATTGATGGTCCTCGTCCTAAATAAATATATTCGGTTCTACTTTTTTCTTCCTTTTCTTTTTCTTTCATTTAGTAACATTTAACATGCATATTGAAAGTTAATAATAATTTTGAGACCTCGACCAGTTGTAGATATGCCCTAATCTTGGCAAATAATAAGGAAAATTATATTTTTTATATACCGACTCAATCTTTTAAATATTTTTGATACTTTTCATTTTTTATTATAAAATAGGTCTGTCTATTTAAAAACATACACATTTTGATCGAAAACGCTTTTTCTTGCTGAAAAAATTGATCGATTCAAGTTTACACGTGTCAATCAAAACCACCCTATAAAATCCACTTAAGATTTTTGAATCATAATTAACTCTTAATTAAGGTCTTGTAAAATTTTAGTTAACAACCACAATTCTATAACTCTTAATATCCGCTCCTTCGGACAATTCTTAAATAATAAATTTTTTTAAAAAAATTATATCATCATATTCCTGTATCTATATTCTCATCTCATGATCCATGCATCATGTAACAAAACTCACAATTGTACGAGTTGTGTCTCCTCCACATTGTGTCGTGTTATATTCATTTACCTAGCTAAGTTCATGTATCGCTCGTACAAAGATAACCTGAAAAAATTGTCCATTTCCTCAAAATAATTACCATATATTATCATGTGGATGCTATTAATATCATACTTTCCATAAAAATAATTTAGTCTTGGAACCAACCATTATATTGTCTCCCCTTATCAACTGTCTTCTTAAACGGCCCGTGATAGTTAGACGCGTAAGCAACAGCAGCTCCTGCAAGAATCATCATTTGCCACATAGTGGAAATCAACATTAATTTTAATTTCCATATATATAGAGAGTTTTCTTTGGCAGGTTTTCTAACATATGCTGAGAACTTTGTCTCAGTAAGGAATTTCAATTATTGTTGTCCTTTTTTCTAGAGTTAATTATCAACCTTTTTTTAATTTTAATCCCAATAATTGCTACATTTTCATTTAAGTCGGTTTAATTTTATTTTTATTGTCATCCTATTGACCAGTTTCCGCCTATATCATGTGTGGCCGTTATTCATATCCCATGGGTGAAACTACAAAAGCACGTGAATCGCCTGTGGCCGTTAGCATGCGAAATTGAGGGAAAATAAACTCCTAATTTGGTGTTATAAATTGCTCAAAAAATTAAAATCACCAAATAAGGAATTGTTTTTCCTCCGGTATTATGTTCCTAGGGTTTTATATTCCACGCATGATATTCGTGAATCGTGATTGTGTCGTTTATCAATTTTTTTCATAAAAAACAAGCTAATTTGTCCTCGATCATGCATGGGATTAATTTGTGCCTGTTGTTATCATACTTTTTTTTCATTTAATTTGCAATTTAACCCTTGTGGGGAACTACTTTTGTGACTGCTGCGCTATTGGTAAGCTCATTGAAATGTGGATCAAGATCAAGGACGAAATTATCTTTGATGGTAAACTTTTTCAACGAGATACAAAATGTGGAAGTTTGTGAGCGATGCCGGACACTTTTATTTAACACCATAAAATTATAAAAAAATATTCGTTTTAGTAGTGACGTTCACGATGGAATGTATCTAGAGGGAAACTAGAGGTGTAATATCTGATGCCGCAAACGTATACGTAGATACGGGATACAAGTGCATACGTATTTATAAACAAGACGAATATTTTCTTAAATTTATTATGCGACAGATTTGTCTGACCCAGTATTCAATACGATTGTTTGATACGTTTGGTGCAAGCTCAATTGGTTTTGAAGGTGCAAATTTGCTCCAATATGCAAAATTCAATTCCCACGGCGTTCAATGTGGGAGCATGGTTCTTGAGCCCATTATGGGTGTTATGATAGCCGCAATTGCTCCAACAAATCCACAGAAAACACCCGTCAAAGTTACACAAAACGTAACAGAAAATTGAGAGAGAAAGAACAAAACAATCATTGAGAGAAGAAGCAGAGAAAGAGAAAAGCCATAGAAAGAAAATTGAACATTCTTCATCAAACTTAATCCCTACAAAACTCATTACAGACAATATATATGGACTCTCCAAAAATGAAACCCTAAGAGCCGCAACCAATGTTTACGGGAAAAGGGAATAAAACGTATACAATATTGACACTTCTTCTTAAAATTACATGTTTATACTTCTTTCCAATTAAGCCCTCCCTTTTTCACTCTAATTGACGCATTTGCCCCTGAGAGATCATGACAAATCTCCCCCCTTAGAAGATCCTTGTCCTCAAGGATCCTAACCGACAACGCCACCAAATCTTCGTTACTCCTATCTTAAAAGCAGCTCGCAAGTTCAGTAATAAAGGCATGGCTGAAGAAATCAAAGAAATAATCCACTAGACAACCGTAGTTGGTCCTGCCAACAGGGATGTTCTAGAGTCAGCAATCGCTGAGCAACCGTTGGAACACAATCCAGTTGTCTCCCCGTCAATTAGACCTTCACACATATCAAACTGCCAATAACCCTTCTGAGTAATAGGTGCATATGTATGTTCACCCTTAAAATTATTTGGATCAACACCACGAAAAACAAGCTCACCACCTTCTCCTTCAGTAGCTTTACGGTTTAACCACAATGAAAAAACTGGCTCTTTCACGAGACCTTGATTTACCATGTTATACCAGACAGGAACAACATTTCCGACAGAAACTTCCTGAAATCCAAGTCCAAGAATGCAATCAAATTTGGCAGCCAAGAAGGTGATGCCAGGTTCTTTTGTCACTTCAATGAAATCCTGATCCTTGATAGTAAGGTCACCAAGTTTAACATAATCTTGGCTGAAGAACCCAGAGATAGATCCAGTTCCATAATGAATTGCAGCAGATTTACTATTCTTTTGATAAGTACTTGAATGGCTTGAGTAATACTTCGAATGGAAAAAGCAAGCAACAGAAAAATAGCACTTAGCTGATGGCACCCAAAGATTAGAGCTTCCGGTGTCGAAAACAACAGTGAATTTCTGAGGAGGCGTTCCAATGCCAATCTCACCATAATACTGAGCATCCAAGTAGTTCTTCAGACCCACAATATCAGTATCCGAACCTCCATTAACAGCACTTAAATTATAATAATTCCTCATAGAACCCCCTTGTTTCGAATCAAGGCTTTCAGAAAACTTGTTAATCTGATTCAGTTTCCTCTTCATTAACTCAATCCTCATCAGCCCATCAATAATAATATTAATATTAAGAAGTGGTAGCTCAATCTCTTCAATCTTTCCCATAAGAACAATTATAACATTTGAAAATCCATTTTTCTTTGCCATCTTCTAAGCTATATCAGCCAAGCAGGAGCATTCCATCTCATAAACATGTTTTGCCCCAACCTTAGTACAAACGAGTGAGAAGATTCCAATTCCTTCCGGAGCTGCAACTTTTAGCACATGCTCATCGAACCTTATCTCGACCACCTCAGAATCTGTTTTCCCTCCAACAATGTTCAAGAGGAAATGGCCTGGTGTTTCACCAATAATCCAATGCATCTCATTTATCTTAAAATAAACTGATGATGCAGATTGAACAACATTTTCACGCAATGAGATTTTAAGCATCTTATCTACTTCTTTGCATGAAAATGACTCTTGATGCAATCTACAATAGAACCTCAAAAACATGATTTCATCCTCAGTTTGAATTCTGACAATTGAACCTTCCAAAGATTCTCCCACGGAAATACTACAAGTCAAAAAACTACTGGAAGTAGATCTTTCACTAAAGAAAGTAATGATCTCCTCAAGAACTGCCACAACAACCTCATCACTATCCTTGCTATGTTCAATTGCAATTGTGCCAAGAACTCGAGTATCAATATGCGAAATCTATAATAATCCAGAGACTTCCTTGGTCCTTATATCCCAAACTTCTACATCTCAATTCCTCCAGCACTCCTTTTAGTAGCTCGTCCCCAATCCTAGACATGCCCCATATCTCACAACTTCCCTCAATATGATTAACAACTTTGCTAAGCAACACTACATGTGGACTATATTGCACGAATCTCAGCAAATCAAACAAACATCCACCCGGATCGATCATAAACTCAGTAAATGGAGGAGCATACTTACAATAGGAGAAGTGCAGACTAGCAGTGAAATAAAGATCATTTTGATTTTTGCATCTTTTTTGCTTCCATTTATGTTTAAGGTAGCCATTATTAGGTCTTCCATAGAGAAAACAGTTGAATTGCTCATCAATCAGAGAACACAAATTGGGCTTACAAAGTGGATAAGAATTATGTCTCACCCAACCCCCATCACAAGAATAACAATTAATCAAAGATTCTATCAGATCATCAATCTTTTTATCGGATTTTGTGGTACCTGTGACTTTAGGACAGTTCTTAATCAACAACCTGCCCTCTAACTTGCTCACTTCAAAAACCTCCTTTGTTTATCTCTCGGGCATTTTATCGAACACCTGAGTGTCGATATCTTTTGCAGCTTCCATTACTAAGAATTTCTCATCCTTCGACCCACCCATTAAATTTAGCACATTCGCTTGAGTCTCCAATGAATCAACCCTCTCCACCACTGCTTGTGGAGCTAGTTCTCTAAATCCAGGAGGTGTCATCAAACCGGAGTCACGGCATGGCTTGTTAATGCTCTGGGTTCCAGATGGTGTGGTACTGATATTAGGTGAACTGCAACCTCCAGGGAAGACAAGCGTGGTATTCTTCCCTTTGAGCAAACTCACAATTTCCTCCGTCTTGGAATTCATGGATCCCTCAATTTCCTTAGCAAAATACTCGAACTGCTTTTTAATTTCTTCAAGAAACCTGCCAAGACACCATATCCTTCTTTCAGTTGTATCACGTCAAGCTCTAAGTCCTCAATACATTGAGTTTGAGTCTTTGTCATCTTCCTTCCCCAGTATTGCTCGAAACCTTGCTCTGAAGCCATTGTTATGATACCAGTAATTGCTCCAACAAATCCACAGAAAACACCCGTCAAAGTTACACAAAACGTAACAGAAAATTGAGAGAGAAAGAACAAAACAATGAATGAGAGAAGAAGCAGAGAAAGAGAAAAGCCATAGAAAGAAAATTGAACATTCTTCATCAAACTTAATCCCTACAAAACTCATTACAGACAATATATATGGACTCTCCAAAAATGAAATCCTAAGAGCCGCAACCAATGTTTACGGGAAAAGGGAATAAAACATATACAATATTGACACTTCTTCTTAAAATTACACGTTTATACTTCTTTCCAATTAAGCCCTCCCTTTTTCACGCTAATTGACGCATTTGCCCCTGAGAGATCATGACAATGGGCTTTGAGGGCGAGCTCCTTATAGACTTGCCGGAGGCACTCCTCCCTTTAGCGAGCCGCTGAGTACCTGATTTATTTCTTCCCAATTACTTTCGTAGAATCGTGTGTTGGGAGCCCTTAAAGTTAAGAATTTAATCTTTTACTCCAAGATTTGGGAACCATTTTTTTAGATTTTGTAAAATTGCCTAGGCCAGCCATTATTGTGCAACCACGTGAAACCTAGGGTAATTTTTTTTTTGTTCTTTTACATTTCTTTATTCAGTCCCAAAACATGTTATCAGCATATTAACCGTTGATAAAAATACACTCAAAAAGGGTGTCTCAAGTATAACCATATAAGGAAAAAGTAGAAATGATAACACAAATGTCTTATTGGGTTCTAAGCAGAATATCTTTTTTAGTGCAAATGAAATGATTTGGGCCCATCTTCGCTTTGCTCTTTTAGATAAGGTGTCCCTAAGGTTTAGGTATTTTGAAAATTCGGGTTTTTGTAGAAAATATTTATCTTATTGTTAACTTTGGAAACTGTATTATTAGTCGAAGTTAATTGCAAGTCCTCATTCCTAATCTACTAAAACTTATAAAATTATTATTTTAACGTATCGAATATAATGACAGACACTTATGTAAAATACTATATTGAACACTTTTTATATGACAAATTCAAAATCTCGTATAATTATTCACTTGTTGACCTATCATGTTGTGTTGGTATAATCATCCTTAGCATCATGTTGCCATCATAGAATCACATGGATCTACATCTACATGCTAGATTTTCAACACTTTGGTGGAGAAATATGGTGAAAGCAAAAGAAATTGAAGGGGCAAGGATTAATATGGGAATGCAATGGTCTCTTGACACCTGTGGTTTGTTACGTAAATAATAAGACTTGTTAGTTCCATATAAAGTTATTTTGTTTCCAACAATAAATATATATATAAATATAAATTAATTTTGTACGATATATTTGCTCATCTACAAAAAATTTTCAAAACAAAGTTGTTAATTCGGCATTTGAGAAGCGGACGAACTACAGTTAAATTAAAGGTTTTGTCTTTGATTTCTTTAATACGTGGTTATTATGAGGCGAAAAATTCATATTCATCCCTAAATGCAAATTTAAAATAGTCCTCATATTTTTAATTTATTTTAAATTCATTCTTTAAGTTATTTTTTTTACCATAACAAAATTTATAAATAGACTAAAATACCCTTAAATTAAATTTGATCCGTTTAAGTATAAATATAATTAAATCATCTTGCATTTTTTTTTTCAAACCATAAAAGAAATAAGAAACTATAAATTATTCAGATTAATTAATATTAACTCCATTAAATACCAAAAACATAAAAAAATATTAATTTATAAATTAAAGTTAACCAAAATTATCAAGACTTATATTCACCAAATTAAAATAAATTGTTTTAAATTCACACACACACACACACAATATATATTCTATTAATGGAGATATTTAAAATTAATAGTAAAATTAATTAAATTTATTAGAGAAGTTGAGAGTAATTATAAAAGCATTTCAAGTTCATAAACTGATGGGGTTAAAATACGCATTAACCCACGTTCTGACACGTGCCATGGTCAAGCATGACACATGGACACACTGTTCCTTGAACGTCCCGGATTGCCCCAGCCCAGAATGCCCTCATGTCTCTAAGGAATGCATTCAACGAGCGTCAGGACCTTTCGAGCATGTCCTCATACGATCACAGAACAAAAGGGATCCTTACACCCTCGTCGCACTGCTTGGACGCCGATCCCCAATGTGGATCCCCTAGTCCATCAGTCCCGGTTGGCACGAGCGTGCTTCTCGCCTTCATTACCAACCCCCCAAAACGGCTCTCTGACACCCGTACTAGCCCGCACACCTGACTTTGCTGCAAACACTAACTCCTACCAACTTTTGCAGGAGATTCCTCCTAGGATTCCTCCTAGGATTCTCCTCGTTGCGACACGTGTTAGGGCAGCATTAGGGCAGGACCACACAAAGCAAATTACCAAAGGGTCCTTCACCCTCAACTATAAATTTGCAACGTCTTCTTCTCCACTGTAAGAAATCTCAATTCTAGAAACTAAGTTCTTCACTTTTCTTTGCTCTGCTTTGCTTTGCTTTGTTGAGATTCTTGCCTGACTTGAGCGTCGGAGAGCCAAACTGGGAATCACCCCCAGTTCCCCCCAGCTTGGCCATCTGACTTTGTTGGTGTTTGTCCTAGCAGGTAGGACCCATAGCTTTTCCGACGATCTCCATTGAGCTTCTCCGTCTGTTTCCCCACCTCAACAAAATAGGAAGTGATCGGAGTTTGACCTTTACCTAATCAGACACCATCATTTTTTGCGGTGTATGTGGGAAACTCGTTCTCAGCTCATCTCCCTCTCTTTTGCTAGTTGAAAAACAAACACCCATTACCCATTAGACCATGGTTGCTACTAGGTCTGGAGCAGTGGGCGGAGGAGATGACCTTCCCCGCGATTCCAATGTCACTACTATCACGTCGACGGCGGCTGACGGAGCACCGCCTGTTAGAGGTACACTTCCACCAACGAAACTAATGGTACCACCACCGGGGCTTCCTGGGCTACCCAATCCCGCCGCCAGTGGAAGCGCTCAGCTTCCATCTTCTTCCCATAATCCCCAGAACACATGGCTTAATGCCCACACCGTTCCAGGAGGACACCCTTTCTTGATGCCTCCTCCTGGGTACATTCTCATTCCTACCGTCATGATGCCGGTGATTCAACCATACCATGCCGGGCAAATCCAGCTCCCGGTGTTGATTCCAAGGGAGATCGAAAGGGTGGAGTTACCCCCTTTGACCCCTCAACAGTTGAGGGCTCTTTATGCCCAGTGTGAGGTTCAGGCGGCCCAGGGTGCATGGGAGAGATTTCATTCCATGTATTTTCCCTCTGGGCAGGACATTCAGGCTGCCCCTCCTTTGGGGTGGGGAGGGGGGGGGGGAAGGGGATGCAGACATATCCACTTAGGGAGGCTCAGGCCATCCTGAGGGCTCAACCGCCGCCTCTGCCCGCCAAAGAGATGCCCAACCAAGGCGAAAACGAGCGTCCTCAAGCAGACAGGGGCAAAGAGCCCACGGAAAGAATTAATATTGATGAGGAGGCCCATTCTTGAGCATCAAAACGAGGGCCACAGGCGTCCCAACTAGGGAGCCAAGTTAGGAGAGAAGACCCCAACCTCCTCGCGGCTGTGCAAGACCAGCTGCAGGGGTTGCAAGACATGGTAGGACAACTCTCTCGAGCGAGATCTCAAATCCCCCATGCCGGGGATGAACGGGACAACGCCAGAAACGCTTGTCGAAATGCCCGACAACAACATGTTCCACGTCACTTGGAACAAGAAAAAAATTTTGGATGTTACAATCACCATCCGCTTGCTAAGGGATCTCCCCTCGTGGAGGAAGTCCTGGTGGCCCAAGCAGGCATGGGCAAGGTCCCAACATCTGTTAACCGCTACGATGGGACCCAAGCCCAAGGTACCTGAATCCAGTCCCAGGTCCGGGCCACATGCATGAGCATCCTAGTAAGCCCGGGTAGCCTTTACTACTGGCACCCCACGCACGAAAATGGGAATCGCGGCACAAGGACTAACTGAGTGGCAAGGGGGAGCTCAAAGGTCTAATGGCCTGGCCCCTCGAACTAGCACCCTTGCATTTTCACAGAAACAAAATTTTCACAAGTCTTGAACGAGGGCAGCCTGCCAATAAGACCCTCATGATTACTTAAGACTTAGTAAAGTTGTCCAAACCTTTCAAGCAAATTTTCACAAGTCTTGAACGAGGGCAACCTCCCAATAAGACCCTCGTAATTACTCAAGACTTAGTAAGATTCTCCAAACTATTCAAGCAAAATTTTCACAAGTCTTGAGTGAGGGCAACCTCATAGTAAGACCCTCGTGATTACTCAAGACTTAGCAAAATTTTCCAAAAGCTTTTAAGAAAATTTACACAAGTCCTGAACGAGAGCAGTCTCCAAATAAGACTCTCGTAATTACTCAAAACTTAGTTAGGCTTTACGAATTTTACCTAGCATGTTACTCAGAATCCTAGCATTATAAGATTTTGTTACAACAAGCGCAAAGTAAAATTTCATAAACAAATAATGCAAGGAATAAAAGGAGACACTATTGTGAAAGAAAAGATCTTCATTAATTAAGCTTTCATTAAAGCTACAAAATAAGGTCACATGGGCCCTTAGAATTCCTTCAAAATTAAAAACTAATCAGGAAAGAAAGGGAAATTTCAACATGAGCAAATAGGGGCAAGCATCAAGCAGCAGGAGCAATGTCTTTGTCCAAGACCACTAGAACATTTTGAGCCTCAGGACCTTGCACTGGGGCCACCGACTCTTGCGCTTGAGGGGCTTATTCATCTTGATTCTGGGTGGCTGGTGGTGGAACAGGCTCGTTCTGGATTTGAGCATTGGGAGGAGGAATGGGCTCGTTTTGGGTAGGGGCATCTGGAGGAACATTTTGATTCTGAGCATTGATAGCAAGGGCATTCTCTACGTTTTCCTGAGGGCCTCCAGGGGCAGTGATTGTAGAATTGACCCCCTCATTTTACCCCTCCTGAGGCTCCTCTTCCACCGGACGGGAGACCATATACTCATCCTGAGCGAGTTCAACCAGAAAGTTATATTTTGGCTTAGCAATGGTGGCCTTAGGATCCTCTTCCGTTTCATCTACCATCTCGCAACGCTCGTTCAATCTCAGCCCCATGTCAGTCCGTCCTCGAGCGATGGCCTCCCCTAATCCTTTTTGGATCATTTGCTCAATAGCCAGGTTAAAGGCTTTTTGAGCCTCATCGAAACAGTGAAGGAGAAGGCCTTACTATGGAGAAACTTGATGAGGGCTTCCTTATTGGCCCTCTCAGGACGCTCGGGTAGTGCCCCCATCAGGTCAGCATACTTCTTTTTCCGCCTCGTTCGACCGGGTGACCCATCCATTCCTATCCTCCATCAACTTCCTGTGATTCTCGTTAAGATTATTATAGTCCGTGCGGTACTTCTTCCGGGAAGCGTCGCACTTCTTAAGATCGTCATCCAGCTTCTTGATATAGGCCTCCAGCTTCTTGTGTTCCGTATCGAGGGACAGGAACTTGGCTTTCTCCACGTCAAGCTCTTCCTGGATTTGGGCAGGATCATTCGAGCGTGCCATCTTTTTGTATTTAGCCTTGCGGTCGGAATAAACGGACGCACGCATTTGGATATTCCTGGCCCTCAGTAACACTTGCTGTATTTTCAGAAGGAAAATGAGAATGGACACTTATGATATTTTAACAAGAAAGCAAATGATGAGACTTACAGAAATAAGGGCATGGACCATGTCTGCGGCCACTTTCTCAGTATTTTGGGAGAACAACGTTCGATGGTCCCCGGTAAATTGGACCCTCTCGTAAAGCCCTTGAGTAATGGTGCGAGAAGGCGAGCGAGTGCTTAGAGAAACAGGACCCTCCTCAGGGGGGCGGCTAAAACTCCTATCTCCCATACGTTCAAACTCCTATTTAAGGTCTTCCTCCGACAAGGAAGTATCACCGTCACCCCTCGTGCCCTCAACCACCTGCTTGCCTTTGCCCAGGATGGGGACGGTATCGGACATCCTTTTCCTCTTTCTGGAAGTGGTGGCGGCACCCCCTTGGGGCCCTCTGATAACTACGCTCGTTGGGAGCCCTGGTCGGTTAGCTGACGGAGAAGTAGCTCCCCTTGCAATGGGAGCATCAGTTGGACGAGCCACAATCCTCGTTTCAGTAGGAGGATTACGGCTTTGGACTTGCTGAGAAGTACTTGAACTCGCGCCCGCATGACCACCACGGCCATCACCGTGACCGGCCCCACGTCCAGTTCCTCGCCCTCGTGGGTTCTCCTGTCTGTTCTGGTCTTGGCGCTGTTGACGTTGGCGAGCACCAATAACGTTGGCAACATTTCGCAGCAAGCCCGCCATTATAATAGCAACACCTGAGAAGGAAACAAGAAAATGAGAGTTAAATACTTGTACATGATATTTCTGCAAAGTATTATCAAGTCAGTATCCCTATCTAAAGTTAGTCCCTAGGAGCTAACCGTCTCTCTCCAAATTTCAAGCAGGAGGATTTCTGATATAATGAGGGTCGTTAGTGATTCCGCAAAGAAACATAACTTCTGCATCATCAATCAAGTCCTTTGCCTGGATAATCCAACCCTCGCCCCTCATAGCACTGGCGAGATCCTTCGCCCAGTTTTCTGGAAGAGTATGGGGTAAACGATGCCTAATAAGGGGCCCCTCTCCATGGGAAATCCACTCTTGGGGTACCCCAAAATCTTCACCATTGGGAGCCATTGGGAGCCTTCACAAAGAAGAACTTCTTCTTCCACTCTACTCCATGGGTTGAAGGGGAATCAATCAATTTTAGGCCAGATTTGGCTTGGATATAGAAAAAGCCCGCCCTCGGAGACGAACGGGGCGAGCGGGCAACTTGGAAAATAGCATTAAAATTACGGAATAAGGGTTGATGTTGGGTGCAAGCCATAAGGATCACAAAAACTGTTATCAAAGATAAACCATTGGGCACGATTTGGGTTGGGCACAGGTTAAGATTGTTTAGGATGTCAGCTACGGGCCCTTATATTGGGAATCTCAACCCTCCAAAAATTATGGTATCTAAATACACAGCCATCTCCCCGGGAGGGGGGTTGTTCGCTCGCTCGTGTACCTCAGGGATTCTCCATTGGTAACGCTCGTCCCAATAGATGGGGGCCAACATAGATTTTATTTCCCCTAAAGTGATGGTGCTCTGAATTTCGTCAGGAGGAACCTCCGTCGCTTGCATACCGGGACCCTCACCCTCGTTCGACCCTTTGGCTTTCTTAGCTTTCCTGGGCCTCTGGGATTTCTTCCTTTTGCCCTTGACAGGGGCTCTCTCTGGGGACCCCGCTTCTCCCTCGGATTCAGGGGCGGGAGCCGCAATGGCCACAGTCACCGTATGACGGTGGGGATGAGTGGCCCTCTCCGTCAACGGTAGTACACTCCCCTGTCTCTCCACCTCAAGCACCATGTTCATTTCGTCAAACAGGTGTTCAACACCATCTCGGTTTCTTTCATCCATGGCCAAGACGGCGGCTTCAAACTTCTCATCCCTAGGGGAGCTCGGTGGGGATGAACTCTGAGTAGCCATCTGCTCAACCTCGCGGGTAAATTCCTCCACATGGTCTCTGGCCATGGTTATTGTGAGATTTGAAGGGTATATGGGAATTTAGAAATCAGGCGATGTTCAGAGAAATCTGGGATTTTTCAGAGGGAAGGTGGCATCCGGAGAGAAACTTAATCCTAGATGAATAACTACGGTTAGGAAGCAGTATTTAGTGATAATACAGGAATGTTACCTTAAGAAATTGATGGGAAAGATTGTGTTTACTTAGAAGATTGCTGGGTTTTTACTTTGAAGAATTTGTGCGCAAGAGGATTCTGAGTTTTTGTTCGCGTAAAGGAGAAGGAAGTGTGGCAAAACCCTTATTTATTGGGTATGGTTTGGGGCATTAAATTCAAAAGTGCAATCATTTCCCGCCTAGGTAACCACCCACTTTCGTGAACCGTCTCCCCATTTCCCAAGATTCACGCTCCGTTTCCTAGAAAGCAATTAATGCTTGATCAGAAGAGAATTTTCCCGCACAACACTTCCTCCCACGAGCGCTACCCTCGGAATTGAAACATATTCAAAATTCTACAGCCTTTACGCTTGAAGACTGCAGAATTTGGGGGGCCAAATGATGGGGTTAAAATACCCATTAACCCACATTCTGACACGTGGCATGGTCAAGCATGACACATGGACACATTGTTCCTTGAACGTCCTGGATTGCCACCAGCCCATGATCACCCTGCGCTCTTCAACGAGCGTCTCAGAGCTTTATAACGAGCGGCATCCTCTCTTTGCCAAAAATGCCCTCATGTCTCTAAGGAAGGCATTCAACGAGCGTCAGGACCTTTCGAGCATGTTCTCATACAATCACAGAACAAAGAGGATCCTTACACCCTCGTCGCACTGCTTGGACACTGATCCCCATGCGGATCCCCTAGTCCATCAGTCCCGGTTGGCACGAGCGTGCTTCTCGCCCTCGTTACCAACCCCTAAAAACGGCTCTCTGACACCTGTACTAGCCTGTACACCTGACTTTGCTGCAAACACTAACTCCTACCAACTTTTGCAGGAGATTCGTCCTAGGATTCTCCTCGTTGCGACACGTATTAGGGCAGCATTAGGGCAGGACCACACAAAGCAAATTACCAAAGGGTCCTTCACCCTCAACTATAAATATGCAACGTCTTCTTCTCCACTGTAAGAAATCTCCATTCCAGAAACTAAGTTCTTCACTTTTCTTTGCTCTGCTTTGCTTTGCTTTGTTGAGGTTCTTGCCTGACTTGAGTGTCAGAGAGCCAAACTGGGAATCACCCCCCAGTTCCCCCCAGCTTGGCCATCTGACTTTGTTGGTGTTTGTCCTAGCAGGTAGGACCCATAACTTTTTCGACGATCTCCATTGAGCTTCTCCGTCTGTTTTCCCACCTCAACAAAATAGGAAGTGATCGGAGTTTGACCTTTACCTAATCAGACACCATCATAAACGATAAAAGAAAATCAACGAAATTAATTGATTATTAAAATGAAATCAACCAAAATGAATAAAGTTAAATTTAATTTTAAATATACTGTATGACCATATACTTATTTTTAATTAGAAAACTCATGTACGTAATCTTCCTCCGCAAGACCTACAATCTTTGAACTAAATTTCATGCCCTAAATTGCTAGGAAAACTTGGAAATTTGAACTTCACATATCAAATATGTCTATTTTAAATTTTGTAGATAACAAGTGGTCAATTAACTCATTGAATTAAGTATTTGGCCATACATTACATTTAGAAATCAATTTTGTTTTATACGTTTTAGTTGATTTTATTTTAATAATTAATTAATTTCTTTAATTTTATTTTTATCAGTTATAAACCTTCTTGTGCTTTTGTAATTATGGTCAATTTATTTAATACATTGAATTATTTTTGCTATTATATTTAAATATCTCCATTAGTAATATATATACATGCATGAATTAAATACATCAAAAGTTAACAATTTATTTTAATTTGGTAAATATATGTCTTGATAATTTTAGATAATTTTAATTGATTTATTAGTATTTTTATAATTTTGGAATTAAACAAAATAATTTATAGTTTCTTATTTGTTTCGTGGTTTGAAAAAAAAAATATAAAATGATTTGATTATCTTTATACTTAAATAGATCAAATTTAGCTTAAGGGTATTTTAGTCTATTCGTAAGTTTTGGTCTAAAATTATGGTAAAAAAATAACTTAAAAGATGAATTTAAAGCAAATTAAAAGTATGAGAACTATTTTAAATTTGGATTAAAAACATGAGGATGAATATAAAATTTTCCCTTTATTATGAGTAATGGAGTTTTGAATCTTAATGTCTAATCTAACTTGAACTACAATCAATGTTTTCAGGATCGGACCGTTAAGTGAACCGAAAAATCAACAGGGTTAAGGGTTACTGGTTCAACCGTTGGGTCAACCGTGGTCGAACCGGTGACGTCATAATTATAATAAATATTATTTTAATATATAAAATAATTAAAATAATAGTTAAAGAACACATACTCCAATTTTTACTTTTATCTAATTGGTGGTAATAAATTGAAAATTCTAAAAAAAGTTGAACAAATAACAAGAAAAGAAAATTTCATAAAGTAAATATATATATAATAAAAGTTATTGAAGTCTCTTAACAAAAAGAAAAAGAAAAAATTATTGAAATTTGGACTCTTGAACTTTGATAATTAGAAAACCAAAGAAGTGAGATAAAAAATACAGTTTGAGAGAAAAAAACGGAAGAAATAAAAAAAATAAAAGTAATTTTGTCTCCCAATTTCTATGCTCCAAGAACCGTCCGGTTCAAGGTAAACCGTAACGGTTCACACGGTTCACCGGTTGAACCGCGGTTTTTTTCGATTTTTCAAAAATAGAGCGGTTTTCAACTATGTCCAGTTTTATTGTCTAACCCGGTTCGTTTTGGGGACCGGTCGACGGTCCAACCGGTTGGATCGTCCGGTCCGGTCCGGTCCGCAAAACAATCACTACAATAAATAAAATTTATGAAGAAAAAGACTTGTCATTTAATAAGAAGAACTTTAGATCCGGCTACTCCTTCACAATCACAAAGTATATATGCTACTCTTACGTTTTTTCCTAACGTATTTTCAAAATTTGAGATTCTTTCTCACTTAAATCAAATCGTGTAGAGATAATTACGAACATCTCCCTAAGATATAATTAAATTACGGAAAAAAGCACTTATATTTGAAAAATTATAAAAAAACACTAGCAAGGTGTTACTCGTAGTTTCTCGGGGTGTTTATTTGCAACAAATGCTCAAACTTTAAGATATTGTGTGTAATTCTATTATAAAAAATATATATTTCAAATTTAATCCGATTAATAAACATAATGGGTATATTATACTTTTCATACCATTGGTTAAATTTAATTTTATTTAAAATAATTTTGGCAATATATATATATATATATATATATATATATATATATATATATATATGAAAAATTATTTTCTAATAGTCTCTAAAAAATAATTTTTTTTTATAGATAAATCACGACTATTAAATTAATGATGATTAGATTAGCCGTAATATTTAACTAATTATTTCGTTTATAGTTTTCCTTTTTTTTTTTTTTTTCTTTTTTTACTTAATTTATTTATAATTGATCTTCAAGTTCTCAAAAATTATGTTTTTGCCACTTAATCTTTTAAAATTATTTTTTCATCCATCTCCAATCTCGATGTTTCTATTATTTGAAGATACATCTTCCATCTGGAAAAATTAAATAAAGAAAATCAAAATTTTCAAATAGTATAAATATGTGTGAATGAGAAAATATAAATATTTTATAATATAAAATTATTTTATAATATAAAATTTAGTGTTCCAAGTAATGCATGTTCACACAGTACGTTCATTCTTCTTAATAGCTCTTACCTATGAATAGGGAGAAAAAGAAAAAAAGAAAAGAAAAGAGAAAAAGATAAATAAAGAAGTTTATGATATGATATACATGTATTTTGGTGTGAATTCTTGATTTACTTTTGATTTTGCTGTGAATTCTTGATTTATTTTGGATTTCAACGGATTCTTTCATAAGAAAATTATTGATTATATAAATTAGTGATTATATTTTTTTTGTATCATTTTGTTAATAAGTTTGATAAGTTTTACAACAATCCTAATATATAGATTAGTTATTATCTTATTTTTTTAAAGTTCTAAATCTATTGGGGTTTATATGATAATATTAATAATTGGACTTCTACTCATATAATTTACTATTTATGAGAGAAGATAATTAATTATTTGTGAGAAAAAAAAAGAAGATAATTAATATATATATATATATATATATATTCTTTGCTTCTAGATCATTCTTTCTATATATATACATGTATTTATGTTCATTTAAAGAAATATTTAGGGCATCATATGAGCTCGAGACACATGGCCAACGTCCAACGTTTGTTGGTAAGAAAATTTTGGAGTAGTTAGGTAGTCGTGATCACTACGAATTCAACATAACTTATTATATACTTATATATATATATATATTTCCATTATTCGCAATATCTTTTATGAGCACAATGAAAACAATATCATATTTTACCTTATAAACCTAAACACAAAGCTTCTTGTGTACATGAGCAGGGCTACCAAAAACTAACAAGACCGAAACAAAGATGGGACTTTCACGTTCTACAGTTTGGACAATATTAATTTGTCTCATCATTAATTATAATCATCTTGTAAGAGTATGTAGTACCATAGTACTTTGTAACTAATTTTTTTTGTCACAACTTAATTAAGAAATTAAAAAAAAAAAAGAAAAATGTGAAACTTTGGGATTCTTGGCAAATTGCGCGTATGATCTCAAGTAATTGTTTCCACTGCATTCTATTACATATTGTTGTTGTTATTATTATTATTATTATTATTATTATTATTATTATTATTATTATTATTATTATAAAAAGAATATGAGAAGAAATGTTTTTATAGTTGACAAATTAGAGAAACACAAAATTTCTTGAGGTTTGGAAAATGATTAAAAAAAAAATTTGACATCAGCTATCTTAATAGAAAATGATGATCAGGTCATATTTTGTTAATTACCAAACAAGGACGGAGTCAGGATTTCCTTAACGAAATATATTATAATTTAAAAGTAATTATAAATTTTACATAAAAATGAAATTCGAGAGATTAGCACAAAAAAAAAAAAAAAAAAAAAAAAAAATCTAATGCCACAAACATTGAGGGGTGCGGGCGTTCCACCAGCCCTTCGTGGTTCTATCTCGACTAGTGAATTATTTTATATTCTTTTCCCAAGATCTTTTTATTAATTAAAATGATGTGAGCTGTGAGGCATAAATAACGAACGATTTTTTTTTCACACATATCCCAATTAACTAGAAGGATTCGAATCCGAATTATAACTCTGAAAAATAAAAAGTTCATTATTTAGATCCATCCATATTGACAAATAATAAGCGCTATTTGATCCTAATAACTGAACATGTTCGATTTCATACCCTTATACAAAGGGGCATATTATAAACGTTTCCTAAATCACTCGACTTGACTAATTGCAAACTTATCCTAAAAATAATTCTATAAAAAGCAATCTCAAATAGACGGAGAATTTCAATACATTATTCTAATTGCTGAAATTAATGGAGCAAGAATAACATGTGCCAAACGCAGAAAGAGTCCTATGAACCACAGTAAATATTATTTTACCCTACTAAACTTATTGTGAAATCTCACGTAATTATAAAACAAATGGTAAATAGGGTAACGAGGCATGTGATATTTTCGGTTGTCTAGATTCTACAAATACTCTGAGAGTGAAAGTAATAAATTTTAATCTAAATTCGATTCGATTAAATTAATTAGGGAAAATATCAATTTTAGTCCCATGGTTTAGGCTCATTTTCGAGTTTGGTCCCACGTTTAGTAACTCAATCAATTTCAATCCCAAATTTTCAAATTTTAATCAAAATTGGTCCTTTAATCTGATTTCTGTTAAGTGTTAGACGATAGAAGCATGTGAACCGTGAATCCCGAATATTTGCTCATACAATTTACTCCTTATATTAATTATATTTTCAAAAGATACCTTAAACTTCTTCATTTTATTCGACAAATCTCCAACAACCACTGTCAAACAGCCACCATCAGGCCACCACCATACAGTTTCTGTACTTTCCCAACCTAGATCTAAAATCACCACTATGACACAGTCTCCGTCCTTTAGTAATGCAAATTTTATATTATTTTATTTGTTATTAGTTAGATTTTTTATGTTTTAGATTAAGAATTTAATTTGTTGTATCCATTCCAATTATTTTTTTTGCTATCACCTTTTTTTTTTACTATCACTTAATTGATTTTTAATGATACTAGTACTTTTAATTTATAATTTTAATATTCACTATAAAATTTATAATTTTTTGTTATTCTAAGATTGAGAGTTTAATTTGTTATATTATTTCCTATTATTTTTGTTAGTATCACTTAATTGATTTTTAATAATTTTGTTATTTTTTAATTTATTATTTTAATATTTAATGTGAAATTTATATTAATTTATATTATTATTTATATTTTTGTTAATTTAAGATTGTCTATTTTTTATTTTAAAGGCTAGTGTATATTTTATGAATGTAAACTAAAATTGGGATAAAATTATAATAAGTTGATAATTGTCTAACCATGTGTGTTAAGTCATACATCTTTTATCCATAATCTAATAGAAAATAGATTGGTAGACCAACTCTGATAAAAATTTAGAAGTTTGGGATCATAATTGACTGAGTTACTAAACATGGGACCAAACTCGAAAATGAGCCTAAACCATGGGACCAAAAATGATATTTTCCCAATTAATTAATATTAATTATATACTATATGAGGCGAATAATTTGTATTGAATAATTACTTTATACTTAAAAAAGAATATCAATCACAAGTAAATATAATGAAATACAATAGTGTTATTAGTTGAAATTAGTCAAATTAAGTTGAGACTAAAATATACGAATTTGTGTCTATTTAAGGCTAGTTAAAGAATCAGTATTATAATTTTTTTTTTCAAAAAAATTATAAGGCTAAAGCATTTTGGAGAGTTTTATATCATTTAAAAGGTCGTCCGTGAGACGTTCATAAATTTCTTAAAATTTATAATAATATGTTTGTAAAATATGATACCAGGATTCTGTAAATTTGCTTCTACAAAATTTAAAAAAATAATAAAAATATGATAACCGTTAAAAATAAAAAGAAAAATACAATAACATCAAAAGTTCAAAAATATCTTATAATAGATATATATGTTGGGTCCAGCCCACTAATAAAGTTTTTGTTGGCCCAATTGAAACTAAAGCCTATCACAACCTTTTTTCCTAATTTAATAAGGTTGTTTTTGGGATATATAATTAAAAGCCCATGAAGAATAGGTTTCAGTTTTTCCTTATTTTTGGTGTGTTGCTGATCGTGAAGAGCAGCAGCAGTTTTGGAAAATATTGAAGTCAGTTTTCTGCACTTTTTTTACAGCAGTTTTTGGGCAGCGACAGCAACTTTGTGTGGACGATCGGGAGGTCATTTGTGGTCCGATCGAGCTGATTTTTGGACAGCAACTTCCTAACTCATCGAACTTGAAAGTGAACGGTGGAGATCTGATTTGGAGCACTGTAAGTCGGGTTTTTCGGTGCGTGAACAGTGACGCGATTTCGGCTTATTTTTCGTGTTCTTTCTCCTTTTGTGTTCTAGTTCGTTTTGGATCGAATCGGTGTTTGATTCGTGTTTGGAGTTAGATTTATTGGTGTTGAACCGCTGTAATTTTGCCTCGTATTATAGTGGATTTGTTTTTAGGTCTCGTAGGCCTCGTGGTTTTTACTCTTCGTTTTGAAGGGGTTTTCCACGTTAAAATTCTCGTGTCTCTTTATTCGTGTTTTGTTTGGTTGATTATTTTTCTATCCTTGGGCATACTTGGTTGATTGGTTATTGGGCATTTGGAAAGGAGTTTTAATTTCCGCTGCGTACACTCGGTTTTGGTGTATCCTTTTCCTATCAGAGTGGTATCAGAGCCGTATTGGTTCTTTTGCCGTTGTGACCATGGAGATGAGTACAAGTAGGATGATAACTTTGAATGGATTAAATTATCATCTATGGAGTAATAAGATGAAGGATCTCCTCTTTGTTAAATCTTTGCACTTACCTGTTTTTGCAACTGAAAAGCCCGTGTCTAAAACCGATGAAGAATGGGATTTTGAGCACAAACAAGTTTGTGGGTTTATCAGACAATTTGTTGAGGAGAATGTTTACAACCATATTCAACACGAGACACATGCGAGAAGTTTGTGGGAGAAGTTGCAGAATTTGTATGCATCAAAGACGGGAAACAATAAGCTGTTTTTGCTTAAGAAGATGATGCAGCTGAAATACAAAGAAGACACTTCTATTGCTGATCACTTGAATGAGTTTCAAGGTGTTCTTGATCAGTTGACAGGTATGGGCATTAAATTTGATGATGAAATTGTCGGACTTTGGATTCTTGCCACTTTGCCTGATTCTTGGGAAACTTTTCGTGTTTCACTTGTTAACTCTTCGTCTGATGGTGGTATAACCGTTGAGCTTGTGAAGAGTAGTGTTTTGAATGAAGAGATGAGACGAAAAACTCAGCATTCGTCTCAACCCGAGTTATTGGTTTCAGAGAATAGGGGGAGAAGCCAACATAAATATAATAATAAAGGTAGAAGCAAAAGTCGAAGCAAGTCAAGGTCAGGATGGAAAGAATTTAAGTGTGATCATTGTGGTGAACCTGGTCATATCAAGAAATATTGTTTTAAATTGAAGAAAGAGCGTAGAGGCAATCGTGATGGGCACGATAAGAGAGACCAGGATAAGAATGATCGTGTTGCTACTGCTACTTCCAATGATGATCTTATTCTTGCATATGATGACAATGTAGTTGTCGTAGCCAGTGATGATTCCAGTTGGGTTATTGACAGTGGTGCCTCATTTCATGTAACATCAAGGAAAGATTTCTTCACTTCTTATACTTCTGGTGATTTTGGAGTTTTGAAGATGGGGAATGATACGGTGGTATCGGTAGTAGGCATTGGGTCTGTTTGTTTGAAAACCAACAGTGGGTCGAGTTTGGTGCTTCATGAGGTTAGACATGCACCTAATGTTCGTTTGCACCTGATTTCAGCAGGAAAGCTCGATGATGATGGCTATTGCAATTTCTTTGGTAATGGTCAGTGGAAACTCACAAAAGGGAATCTAATTGTGGCTCGAGGTGATAAATTCCATAATTTATATAAGATGAAGGCTTCTATTTGTGTGAACTCGGTTAATGCAGCAGAGATTGACAACTTGTCAGAGGTTTGGCACAAGAGACTTAGTCACATTAGTGAAAAGGGACTCGAATGTTTGGCCAAGAAGAATTTGTTGTCAGGGCTGAAAGATACAGAGTTAGAAAGATGTGTTCACTGTTTGGTTGGGAAGCAGAAACGGGTTTCATTCAAGAGTCATCCCCCTTCAAGAAAAACTGAGCTTCTTGAATTGGTACACTCAGATGTTTGTGGACCAATGAAGGTACGAACTCATCGTGGTGCACTTTATTTTGTCACTTTTATTGATGATTGTTCGAGAAAAGTTTGGGTTTATGTTTTAAAAACCAAAGATCAGGTATTTGATGTTTTTAAAGTTTTTCAGGCATCAGTTGAGAGAGAAACTGGTAAGAAACTGAAATGTATTCGTACTGACAATGGTGGCGAGTATTGTGGTCCATTTGATTCTTATTGCAGAGAACAGGGCATTCGGCATCAGAAGACGCCTCCTAAAACCCCTCAATTAAATGGTTTGGCAGAAAGGATGAATAGGACTCTGGTGGAGAGAGTCAGATGTTTGCTTTCAGATGCGAAGCTACCTAAGTCTTTTTGGGGTGAGGCTTTACTTACTGCTGCCTATATAATTAATTTGTCTCCTTCTGTTGCATTGCATGTTGATGTTCCTAATAGGGTATGGTATGGAAAGGATGTCTCCTATGATCATTTACGTGTGTTTGGTTGTAAAGCTTCTGTGCATGTACCTAAGGATGAGAGGTCCAAGTTAGACACTAAAGCAAGAGAATGTATATTTCTTGGGTATGGTCAGGATGAGTTTGGTTACAGGTTTTATGATCCGGTTGAAAAGAAGCTTGTTAGAAGTCGTGATGTAGTCTTCATGGAGGATCAAACCATTGAAGACTTTGGTAAAACAAGTAATTTGGAGTCTCCAAGTGGTGAGGACTTGATAGATTTGGATCCAAAACCTATTGTTAATCTTCCTAATGCAGTTGAGTTAGACAATCAGAATAATTTGGAGACAGAGGTTGATCATGATCATGTTGAGGAGGATCATGAAATTCAGAATGGGGAAGATAATCCAATTGTTGAGCAACCTTCAATCCAACCCAGAAGATCTACCAGGAACAGAATGCAATCTGTTAGATACTCATCTAATGAGTATGTGCTTTTGACAGATGGAGGAGAACCTGATTGTTTTGAGGAGGCCATGGATAGTGAGCTTAAGGAAAAGTGGTTTGAAGCAATGAAAGACGAGATGCAATCTTTACATGACAATCATACTTTTGACCTTGCCAAGTTACCTGAAGGCAGAAAAGCTCTAAAGAACCGATGGATTTATCGGTTGAGACAAGAAGAGAATAATTCACAGCCGAGATACAAAGCCAGATTAGTTGTTAAAGGTTTCAGTCAGAAGAAAGGAATTGATTTTGAAGAGATTTTCTCACCTGTTGTGAAAATATCGTCGATTCGTCTTGTTTTGGGCTTAGCAGCTAGTCTTGATTTAGAAGTTGAACAGATGGATGTGAAGACTGCTTTCCTCCACGGTGATTTGGAGGAGGAGATTTATATGGAGCAACCGGAGGGTTTCGTTGTTAAAGGTAAAGAGAATTTTGTTTGCAGATTGAGGAAAAGCTTGTATGGTTTGAAACAAGCTCCAAGGCAATGGTATAAGAAGTTTGAATCAGTTATGCTGCAGCAGGGTTATACGAAGACTGCTGCTGACCATTGCGTATTTATTCAAAAATTCTCTGATGTTGATTTTGTCATTTTATTGCTTTATGTTGATGATATGCTCATTATTGGTCATAGTGCTTCTAGAATTGACAGGTTGAAGAATGAGTTGAGCAAATCTTTTGCCATGAAAGATTTAGGACCGGCGAATCACATTCTTGGCATGAGAATTTCTCGTGATAGAAATGCCAAGAAGTTGTGGTTGTCTCAAGAGAAGTATATTGAGAAGGTGATTCAGAGGTTTCACATGGATAAAGCTAAAGTTGTAAGTACTCCTCTTGATGGACATTTTAATCTGAGTAGTGCACAGTCTCCTTCTAATGATGAAGATAAGAAGGACATGCAAGGTGTTCCCTATGCATCCGCGGTTGGAAGTTTGATGTATGCCATGGTTTGTACGAGACCGGATTTGGCTCATGCAGTTGGCAAAGTTAGCAGGTTTCTCTCAAATCCGGGTAGAGAGCATTGGAATGCTGTAAAATGGATTATGAGATATCTCCGCGACACTACAGATTTGAAGCTTTGTTTTGGGTCTGGGAAACCGATGTTGGTTGGATATACAGATTCAGATTTGGCCGGTGATTTGGACTCGAGAAAGTCTACCTCTGGTTATTTGATTACTTTTGCAGGGGGAGCAGTGGCTTGGCAATCTAGACTGCAAAAATGTGTTGCTTTGTCTACTACAGAAGCCGAATTTATTGCAGCAACTGAAGCTTGCAAAGAATTACTTTGGATGAAGAAGTTTGTTCAAGAACTTGGATTTTCACAGTCGAAGTATGTTCTGTTTTGTGATAATCAAAGTGCAATACATCTCAGTAAGAATTCGAGTTTTCATGGTAAGTCGAAGCATATTGATGTGAGGTATCACTGGATTCGAGATGTTTTGAATTCCAAGTTGATTGAGCTTGAAAAGATTCACACCGCTGACAATGATGCTGATATGTTGACAAAGGTGGTGAGTCGTGATAAACTTGAGGTTTGTGCCGGGATGGCGGGTCTCAAGTTTGAATGATTAAATGGTGGTTTGTCTCCTTCCTCGACTTGGGCTGGAGGGGGAGATTTGTTGGGTCCAGCCCACTAATAAAGTTTTTGTTGGCCCAATTGAAACTAAAGCCTATCACAACCTTTTTTCCTAATTTAATAAGGTTGTTTTTTGGGATATATAATTAAAAGCCCATGAAGAATAGGTTTCAGTTTTTCCTTATTTTTGGTGTGTTGCTGATCGTGAAGAGCAGCAGCAGTTTTGGGAAAAATTGAAGTCAGTTTTCTGCACTTTTTGAGAAAATTGCATTTTTAGTCCCATAGGAAATAGGTCGATTTTTTTTTGGTCCCGTAGTTTTTAAATCGTCCTGCACTTTTAGTTTTTCGACAAATGTAGTCCCAAAGTGTAAAAAATTTATTTTTGACAACAATTTTGTTAATTCATTTTTAATTCTATTTTTTTTAATACAAATATATAAAATTATTATAATTATAATATAAATATAATTAAATATTATTATAATGATTTTTTATTATGCTATTAAATTTATTTTTAAGTAAATATGGTATCTTTAAATTTTATTTTTAATTCTAGTTAAATATTATATTAATGAACTATTATAATTATAGTATAAAAATAATTGTACGTTATATTATTATAATGTTTTAAAATTTTGATGTTATTTTTTAGTTCTCATTAAATATATATGATTACTAATTACTTTTTAATTTTTTAATTAATATTAAATTGTTGAATAAAATATATATAAATTATCAGTTATTTTCAATTTTACCTAAAAACCCAATGTTAATTATTTTAAATAAATGCAATGTTATATATATAAGAAATAATTAAATATTATAAATATTAATTATTTTCAATTTTTTATTTTAAATATTTTTAACTAAATGCAATATTGAAGATTATTTTATTAATTATATTATTATGTATAATGTTTTTATTTTTTTATTTTATAATTTTAAAGTAATACTTATACTTTAAAATGTAATAATTTATTATTTATTATAAAAATAAAATGCATATCATGTGGTTGGTATTTTTTTAAAATTTTCCTAATATTTGATATTTATTTTTTAATTAAGGGAAAATATTATAAATATATATTTCTAAATTTTTTGGGACTAATATTGAAATTTTTTCACTTTGGGACTATATTTGTCGAAAAACTAAAAGTGCGGGACGATTTAAAAACTACGGGACCAAAAAAAAATTGACCTATTTCCTATGGGACCAAAAATGTAATTTTCTCGCACTTTTTTTACAGCAGTTTTTGGGCAGCGACAGCAACTTTGGGTGGACGATCGGGAGGTCATTTGTGTCCGATCGAGCTGATTTTCGGACAGAAACTTCCTAACTCATCGAACTTGAAAGTGAACGGTGGAGATCTGATTTGGAGCACTGTAAGTCGGGTTTTTCGGTGCGTGAACAGTGACGCAATTTCGGCTTATTTTTCGTGTTCTTTCTCCTTTTGTGTTCTAGTTCGTTTTGGATCGAATCGGTGTTTGATTCGTGTTTGGAGTTAGATTTATTGGTGTTGAACCGCTGTAATTTTGCCTCGTATTATAGTGGATTTGTTTTTAGGTCTCGTAGGCCTCGTGGTTTTTACTCTTCGTTTTGAAGGGGTTTTCCACGTTAAAATTCTCGTGTCTCTTTATTCGTGTTTTGTTTGGTTGATTATTTTTCTATCCTTGGGCATACTTGGTTGATTGGTTATTGGGCATTTGGAAAGGAGTTTTAATTTCCGCTGCGTACACTCGGTTTTGGTGTATCCTTTTCCTATCAATATATATATATATATATATATATATATATATAAACTTATTGGATGTTTTGGATATATATTAGCCAAAAGTCATGCATATATGTTAAATGTTAATTAAATTATTGTGTACTATACCCAATAAATTATTATATTAGCTTAATCAAATTTCTCATATATTCGTTTGACTGTTTATATATGCGACTATCATTGTATAAACTATTTCATTTCATAGATAGCGCAGTAATTGGATAAGTAGTTATTTGAGTTACAAGGTCTAAACTCCATTATTAGCTTATTAAGGTTTTCACGGTTAATTTTTCTTGAAAAAGGAGAACACAAAAATCTAATGATAAGCATTAATTAAGCACTTTTTTACGGAAAAAAGTATTAGGGATAGATTAATTGATCTCCACTATAATTATTGTTGTGTTCTTATTTTCATTAGAAGTTGCCCACACGTCTAGTAAGCACAATTTCTACTTTAAATCTTCGTTCCCTACTTGTGTTGAAACTTGCAAACTTTGATTTCCTATCGTCTAAGAAAAATGATATTCATGAAAAGGTATTGAGTGATAATACAAAACTTATGTTTTAATCTTTATATAAAATGATAAGTATTTATTTCAAGCGTTAGTGGAGTTAGATTTTTTATTGAGTTAGGCGATATTAATACTATGAAAAACTTAACAATATTAATAGCTACCCCAATGAGGTGGAGGCGTACGATCAGGGTATGCGAGGATAATTGGGGAACACAAATTTAGTTGGAAATATTAGGAGTTGCCTGGTACAGTTAATTTGTAACTTTGAAATTTACAGTTGGTAATTGGTATATCTTGCCCAACGCCAGTCTGTCATTGATCTAAGAGGCCCAGTCAGATATTGATATAGTTCCGATCATCTATTTCCAGATGAGAATTACTCTGGTTCTCATCGTTTTTGTCCGAATATCTGGACGTTTCCTTTAGAGGCCAACGAATGGTCCGTTTGAGTCGATTAGTGTTAGAAACGAGTGCTGGAATTCAACCCACTATAGAGCTTGTACTGTGCCTTTGTATTTATTCGCGGACTTTTTAATTTGGTTGTGCTTGATGATTTATGGATTATGAACAAATATATTTATATTGATTGTTCGATTAATTTATTTATGAGGGAAAACAATTCATTAATAATTCTATGGTCACGTTGATAGGTTCTGGAAAAAAAAACAAAAAAAAAAGTTTTCAAACAATCTTTTTGGAGGGGAATTTGGGGAAAAAATGCAAAATTTAAAAGATATTTTCATTTTTTATGAATATGTAGCATATATAACAAGGACGGAAAAGTTTAGAGGGATTGACTGTTGTCATCGATCGTCTTTGCCTCCAAGTCTCCAACCCCAATGCAAGTAGTCACAACAAAGTTGTTTTACCAGCTTGAAACTTAACGTGAGGGGAGAAAATGTAAAAGAAAAAGAAATATATAGTAATAATATCACTATAAGAAAACAGACGAATTTCGAAGGAATATTTCCCTCGGAAATTTCTGAGGGAATTCCGAGGGAATTTACTAAATTAATTTCCGAGGGAACATTCCCTCGGAAATCCCTCGAAAATGTTAGCACCAAGGTAAAGCGCCAAGTTTTCCGAGGGAAATCTCCCTCGGAAATATAACATTTATTTAATTTTTAAATTATAATTAATTTTCGAGGGAAGATTCCCTCGGAAAATTAAAACTTATTTATTTTTTAAATAAAAATTAATTCGGAGGGGAAATGTTCACATAATTAAATTTAGTAATTTTCGGAAAATTAAAACTTATTTAATTTTTAAATTAAAATTACTTTCCGAGGGATTTCCCTCGGAAATGTTCACATAATTAAATTTAGTATATTGATGGGGTGACAAACTCCAACACTTTAGAATTTGCTTGTGTGAGGGAAAAAGGGATCAAAAAGCTCAGGCGAGGGATGCCGAAGGAGATGAGTTCAACCTGCTAGGAACAAACACAAAAAACGGTCAGAAGGCCAAGCTGGGGGAATGGGGTGTGATTTCCAATTTGGCTCTCCGACGCTCAAGTCAATATTCAAGTGATGAAGAAGATGAAATAAAACAGAGCTTCAAGTATGAGAGCTTGCTTACAGAGCATGGAGGATTCTCAATATTTATAGGTGAGGGTTAGGGCCCTTTAGTAATTTAGCACCAAGTGATCCTGCATTTGTGCTGACCTAAACACGTGGCGTAATGAGTAGCCTTTGAAAGGGATCTCCTGCAAAAGCCTGTAAAAAGGTTAGTGGCGAACAACAGTGGCAGGTGCGCGGGTGCGTACTATGTGTCAAAGAGCCTTTTGGGGTTGTTACCGCGAGGGCCAGGCACGCTCGAGTTTTTGATATGAGCTTTGGGGCTCGCAGGTCTGAGGGGACTCCTAGGCCAAATGTGCGGTCATGAGGGGAATGGTTTCGCCCTTGTGATGATGAGAGAATGCTCTTGAGGACAAGTTCAGGGATAGCCCCGAGGGTCACATGATGTTCATATTGTTAACCTTGTTCACCCACTCGGAGGGACCAAGGTTCCTTGTGATGGAGCAGCTATTCCCTCGAGGAGAATGTTTATCTATGAGAAGGGGATTGAGGTGTCCTCGAGACTCCACGGTGTTGCGCTAGGATTGGGCCACGTGTCGGATACGTGTCGGGGCCGTAATTTAGCCTCATCATTTTGCTCCTCCCCCCCAAATTCTGTAGTCCACAATAATGTGGACTGTAGAATTCAGACTTTTCAAAATTCCGAGGGTCATCTCTTGGCGGGGAAGCTGAGTGCTCGTGGGCTCTGCTCTGAGGCCGCATTTAATGCAGTCCTTTCACTTTGACCGCTCAAGATGTCAGACATTAAATGCTATTGATGCGAGTGGGTGCGCCTTTTCAGGAAACAACGTGTGAACATAGGGAAGTGGGTGACGGTTCACAATAGTGGGCGGTTACCTAGGTGGGAATGATTGCAACTTTCGAATTTATTACACGGATCCCACTAATTCTCTTCCTTATAAATAGAGATTTGCTCCCCCATTTTTTCTCTTTCACACATAACTCCATCAGAGTACTCAAAGTTTCTTAGAGATTTCTTTGCATTCTTCAGAGCACTTCAAGCAATCTTCAAGACTTTCAAGAATCTTAGGTATTTCCTTGATTCTTCTTTAACTTCTTCTACTAACCTTAGAACAGTAGGTCTCTTTGTCTTCTCCACCCTTTCTGTTGTATCCCCCTTTCACCATTAGCCATGTCCAATGAATATAATGATGAGGTTGTTAGGGAGATAGATGATATGGTGAGTTCTAGTACCCCTTCCCACAATCCTACTCCTCATCACGAAACTGTACCAGAAATTTTTGGTGAGGCAAGGGATGAAGATCTTGATGCCGTTGTGTCGGCCATGGGGAAAGGCATCCTAAGGGGGTAGACTATCTCTTGTGAAGAGATGGATCTGGTTTTGGATCCAGAGCGTCAGGGAGTAACCTTGCCCTTGACGGAGGGTTCTGCTAACCCTCACTGTCGCACCGTGACCGTAGCTATTCCGGGCCCAACTCAGGAGGAGGTGGCCGTTGGGCCTTTAGAGGAACCCAGCGCAAAGAGCCGAAAAAGAAATAAGAAATCCAAAAAATCCGCAGAGGGAAAGAGTTCAGGTATGCAAGCCACTGATAGGACCCCTGATGAGATAGCACAATAACTGTGGGGGATTTGGTTACATTGAGGGCCCCAAGACACTGGGATGAGCAGTTTACATATCAAATACTGGCCGCGCACGAGAGGGCCAACAATTCGGCCCCCGGCCAGATGACAGTGTACAAGGACACCGTATCAGCAGGGGGTTTGAGATTCCCAATACCAATTCTAATGGCAAGTATTCTAAATTATCTCAATCTGAGCCCGTCGCAGATCCTCCCTGTAACAGCTCGAAAATCCACCTGTCGATATTGTCCGCTTTGGTGGGCTAAGCGACACTACCCTCACGGTTTTGTTTCTCCTGGTGAAATTTAAGCCCGAAGGCGCCCACCCAGGAAAAGGCCTCAACAGGGAAGAGGTATCCACCCCCTTATAAGGGCCCAGTGTCCTCGCTGGCACACCGGGATACCTCTTCCCTGTTGAGGCCTTTTCCTGGGTGGGCGCCTTCGGGCTTAAATTCCACCAGGAGAAACAAAACAGTGAGGGTGGTGTCGCTTAGCCCACCAAAGCGGATAATATCGACAGGTGGGTTTTCGAGCTGTTACACTCCCGAATGGAATTGCCCTCATCAACACCTTCATCATCTTGATGAAGTGTACTAGGTAAGAGCCCTCAGTCCATAATTTCAACAGTCTGTTCCAAGTGGCCCGCTTACCTCGCTCGTCTCCGAGGGTGGTTTTTTACTATGTCCAGAAGAAATCCAATTTGAAGTTGATTGACTCACCCTCAACATCCTATGGCTCTGAATGGAAGTAAAAGTTCTTTTTTGTGAGGGCTCCTGAGGGTGATGATTTTGGAGCCCCTTGTAAAATATCTATTGGAGCCTGTGTGTCCCATAAAGTGGGCTCAAGATTTAGCCATCGCGATGAAAAATGAGGGTTGACTCATTTAAGCCAAAGAACTGATGGACGACGAGGAGATGTTATTCCTCTGCGGGCTCGTGAACCCACCTGATATGATCGCTAACCCACCCGCTCAGAACTTGGAAAGAGATGGTTAGATTCTAGGATACTAACTTTAGATTAGGGATGCTAACTTAGCCCCTTGGGTCCTTTTGAAAAAGAAAATTTGATGCTTGCATTTTCCTTTGGCAGGTGCAAGCATCCTGACGGCGGGAAGAGGTGGTATGCAAAATGTGGCCTCACTCTTGAACGCTTGGAGGAACTAAGAGCGTCCTCAAAACCAAAAACAGTAGCAACAAAAGCAGCAACATCAGCAACAACAACGACCAAGCCACTCGGGTGGTGGCCGTGGAGATGGCCGCGGAGGCGACCGTAGTGGCGAAAGTTTGAGCACCCCTGGAAGGGGGCGAGGGAAAAGTCGAGGGGCCACCCCTGAGAGTAGAATCGTCCCTCAGCGGGAGGGACAACTCCAACCAAAGAGGCGGGGAGCGGCCTTTTCAACCCACTCCGGAGGGTCAAACCCCTCATTCCCGGAAGAGAAAGAGATTTCCGGATTCTATTCCGGTGACTAGGAAAGGCAAGGCCGTCGTTGTGGGCGAGCCAAGAGATGGGGAGACCTCTTCTTCCTAGGGGGAGAAAATCTGGGCCTTCGAGTGCTCGGGGGATAGAATATACCAGCGCGCTTCTTCCTCTGGTCCCACCCTTTTGAGGGATTGCCTCTCAACGAGGAACTTATTATACGGCATCTTCCAAAGGATGCAATTTACTGGCAACTATAGGTAATTGTTCGCCCAAAGCACGAATCAGGTGGTGGAAGACCTCTGGTACGCTCTCCTTGGGGTAAGTAGTACTTTATTTTGTGAAATTTTCCCTCCATTTCACTATCTTTCCTTTTCTTAGAATCATCTAAGTGTTATGCTAATCCGCTTCAGGCTGTTGTCCCGAGGGTGATGAACCAAGAGGAGAATCATGTTCTAAGGGCCCAGCTGGAGTCTCTCCGGACGGAGTTTGTCAAAGTCTCCAAGGAGTCAGATAAGAGGGAGGAGGCTCGCAAGAAGACCCGCACTGAATTGACCAAGTACAAGGAGGGCAATGCAAACCTGGCCAAGGAGTTGGAGATTAGGAACCCGCACCTGTGTAATTCCAGGAAGGAGGCCACGGAAGCCAACCAGAAGGCCTGTGAGGAGGAATTCAATAGGGTGCTCCCCGAGCGCATTGTCGAGGCAAACCGTGAAGCCCTACTTAAGTTTTGCCACTTAGAGGCCTTCGGGTTCGCTGCTAACCTGCATTGCTATGACGAGGCTCAGAAGGCCATCAACTTGGTTGTGGGACAGTTGATCACGCAGGGCCTGGCGGACCCTTCTTCTCGAGGGCATTGGCGCATAGGTCTTCAGTACGACGAGGAGTTGAGCGTTCCAGCGGCGGCCGAGGGGAACACGGAGGACAACTTGGCGGAGCTAGAGTATGCTGCTTGTTACTTTCCTTCAGGAGGAGTTTATGGCAGCGCACGAAACTAACGAGGAGCCTATTACTAAGAAAGTTAATGAGGGGACCACTGATACTGTACCTGTCCCCGAGGGCCCTTCCAACGCTGTCCCCTAAGTGCCAGCCACAGAGCGGACTCCCGCCCCCGCGGTTGAGACCACTGAGCCTCAAGTTCCCTAAACGCCCACTAATGCTCCCAATTCTGAGGTGGTTGACCTGGAAAGCGGCAAAGACCAAGATGCTCAAATTTAGTCTGGAGCATCACAACATATTGCCCCTCACTAGTATCCCATATGCTCTGTAAGTTGTTTATGCCTTGACAAAATGGGTAGTAGTTTAGATAGGATTTCTGTGATCTTTTCAACTGGTTCAATCTCGTAAACTGGAATTAGATAGCTATCCCCGAGGGCTTTCTGAATCTTTTGTCTATTTCCTTTGAGAAAATCTTATAATCTTCTGATGCTTATCATTGGCTTCAACGCCCATCTCTTGTATTCGAGCGTAAGCTCCTTTTGAATGAATGAATGTTGTCTTTGTAATGAATGCTTTTATTTCTCCCCTTTGCATTTACTTTATAGCTTATTTCTTTTTACGCTCTAATAAATGAGGTTTGAGAATGAAGATAAGTAAAATCTTGGTAAAAAGGTTAGCATTATTTAGGCCAAATAAAGAAGCGCGAGGGACTTACTTCCGAGGGTGCCCTGGTTAGATTGCGGAATTACTCAGAAGGTTTCTTTAAGGAAATTTCCCTTAGAAAATTTTCTTGGCAAGAAACGCGAGGGGTCCGTTATCAAGGGCATCTTGGTTCATAGGAAATTTCTTTAAGGACTATTTCCATAAGGAACTTTAATAGTTAAAGAACACGAGAGACCCATTTTTGTAGGCTCCCTGGTTGCTTAGAAAATTTCTTCAGGAGTTTCCACAAGAAATTCCAATTAGAAAGAACGTGAGGGGCCCATCTCCGGGTGCACCCTGGTTACTTTGAGGATCTTGATAAATAAGAACACGAGGGGCCCGTCTCCGAGGGCATCCTGGTTACTTTGGGAATCTTAATGAATAAGAACGTGAGGGGCCCATCTCCGAGGGCACCCTGGTTACTTTGGGAATCTTAATGAATAAGAATGCAAGGGGCCCATTTCTGAGGGTGCCCTGGTTACTTAAGAAAATTCCCTTTAAGGAGTTCTCCATAAGAAATTTTGCTAAGTGTTCCTAGGTTTCGAGCATGCGCTAGAAGTGGAATCTAACCGCTCAGTAAGGGTTTCCTACAAAAACCAAAAGTGAGATCTAGTTGGTCTACCCTTATTCCTCTATCCCAGAACTGACTTAGCAGTTGGGGCTATAGACGTATGTGTATTATCAAGCCTTTCGACGCGGAGGACCCTCGACGTGGAGTTGGCACTCGATATATGTAAGGTAACCCCTGTATAAGGGACCCACTCGCCTTAGGCCTGTGTGGCTTTTGCCTAGGGTACCAAGGGGGGATTTGAATAGAGTGTTATAAGTACGTTTTGCACAAAACCTTTTCATTTAAAAGAAGTAAATTCCTTTGTTTTTCTTTTTCAAAAGGGATTACATTGAGCCCAAAGTTGGGATTTTACAAAAGTGTGTTCTCAAGGAACTCTAAACATAAAACTCGCCCTGAAGTGTTTCAAGTATGTAGGTGTTATTGGCTCTTGCTTGGGTGAGTTTGAATGGCCTTACCCAGATTGGGTCCAACTTACATACATGCTTTGATACCTTTACCTTCTTCAGAACCAAGTCTCCCAACTGGAACGTTCTCTCCTTAACACACTTGTTGTACTGTCGAGCCACTGAGGCTTTGTATTTGTGGATACGCGTCCAAGCGTTATCCATTCTTTCCTCCAGAAGATCCAATTCGAGCGACCTATTTCCCCCGTTAGTGTTAGGTTCGAAGTAAGCAACACCTACGGACTTGTGTACAATTTTCGCAGGTATCATAGCTTCTGAACCATACACAAGGGAATAAGGAGTTTCTCCCGTGGTGGCACGAGGGGTTGTCCGGTAGGCCCATAAGGCTCTTTCCAGCTCTTCAACCCACTCACCTTTCTTGCTTTCGAGCATTGTTTTCAGATACTACAGGATAATCATGTTGGTAACTTCAGCTTGACTGTTGGCTTGGGGATGCCCTACAGAAGTGAAGCGTTGTTCAATTCCCAAATTCCGAGCACCACTCTCGGGTGTCTGCAACAATAGATTGGGATCCATTACCAGAAATTAATACTCTTGGAATACCATATCTGCAGATGATGTTCTTCCAAAGGAAGTCCCTGACCACGCGAAAGGTGATCTTGGCAACTGCCTCTGCCTTAGCCCATTTTGTGAAGTAGTCTACTACCAAGATAACAAATTTCTTCTGTCCCACGACAATTGGCAGAGGCCCCATGATGTCAATACCCTATTGATCAAAAGGCCACGTGACATCTATAGGGGTCATTTGAGCCGCGGGTAGCTGTAGAATGTTGGAATGAAATTGACACTTGGAGCACTTCTTGGAAAGGGCAATTGCATCCTGCAGAATTGTGGGCTAATAGAAGCTGCTCCTTAGTACTTTTTTGGCGAGGACACGCCCCCTAGAGTGATTTCCATAACTCCTACTGTGAATATGCTCGAGAACTTTCTTGGCCTGCGAGGGCCTCAAACATTTTAGGGGAGGGCCTTGGAAAGATAGCTTGAAGAGCCTCCCCTCTTGGTCAAGGGAAAACCGAAAGGCCTTGCTCTTGATCTTTCTTGCTTCCACCTTATCAGTAGGGCAGACGCCTTCCCTAAGGAACCTTATTATATCATTGAGCCAGCAAGGCTCTGATGGGTCAATCATGGCCACCTCTTGCGGGCATACTTTTTTCTTTATCAAGGGTTCCTCCGTTCTTAGGAAGGTAATGGAGTGATCGTATGATCCATCGAGGGCAGAGGCGAATTTAGAGCGCTCGTTCTTCGTTCGTGGGACCTAAAGTAGGTGAAATTCCTTAAACTTGCAGATGATTTCTTTCGTTTTTCCCAGATACTGCACCATGGTGGCTTCTCAAGCCTCATATGTTCTTTCAATTTGGCTCGCGAACAGCTGCGAGTCGACATATGTAGTAATTCTAGAGGCTCCGTTTTGAAGGGTGATCTCTAGCCCTTGAATGAGGGCCTCATATTCTGCCTCATTATTGGTAACTTGAAAATCCAGCCTGATCGCGATGTCTATCTCAATTCCATCGAGGTCTCTAAGGGTCACCCATGCTCTTCCCCTCTGAGAGGTCAAGGAGCCATCTGTATGCAAGAGCCACAAACCATTGCTTTCCAAAGGAACAACTCTAAACCAAAGCGCTCGACCAATAGGTCAACCACCACTTGTGCTTGTGTGGCCATCCTTGGCTCAAAACTGATATCAAATTGGCTAAGCTCAATGGCCCATTTTATCAGCTTTCTTGAAACATCAGGCTTCGATAAGACTTATCTCAGTGGTTGGTCTGTAAGCACTATAATGATATGCGCTTGAAAATATGGCCTCAGTCTTTTGGATACGTTTACGAGGGTGAAAGCGAACTTCTCTATCTCCAAGTACTTCTTTTCGGCACCTTGTGAAGTCTTGCTCATATAGTAGACAGGCAGGTGCTTGCGCTCGCGTACTGCCACAAGGACCGTGCTTGTTGTATCCTGGGAAACCGAAAGGTAGATGAAGAGATTTTTACCCTCTATCGGTTTTGTCAGTAGGGGTGTACACGAGAGGTAGGTCTTCATGTCCTGCAATGCTTTCTCACACTCCTCCATCCAGGCAAAATTCCTAGCGTTGCGTAGCATCTTGAAGAAAGGCAAATTTCGATCCGCCGAGCATGATATGAACCAGTTTAAGGAGATTATCTTTCCCACCAAGACCTGTGCTTCTCTGACATTTCGAGGGGAGGGGATTTCCATGATGGCCTTGATTTTCTCGGGGTTAGCCTCAATTCTGCATTGGCTGACGACATATCCCAGAAACTTACCGCCTCGAACCCAAACTTGGAGGGATTCAACTTCATGCTATACCGGCGCAATATATCGAAGGTTCACTTCAGATCCTCCGGGTGGGAATGCTCACGCTCGCTCTTGACAATCATGTCATCCACGTAGACTTCCATAGAACCTACTATCTCCCGCTTGAACATTCTGTTAACAAGGAGTTGATATGTTGCACCCGCATTCTTTAACCCAAACCGCATGACCAAAAAGCAGTACACTCCCATATGTACCACAGAGGAAGTTTTTGGGAGATCCTCGGGGGCCATAAAGATTTGGTAAAACCCCTGAAATGCGTACATCATGCTCATTAATTCACAACCAGCTGTTGAATCCACCAATTGGTCAATTCGAGGCAAGAGGTATGGATCTTTAGGGAAGGCCTTGTTGAGATATGTGAAATCATTTCACATTCGCCATTTGTTGGCACTCTTGGGCACGAGAACGACGTTGCCCAGCCATTCTGGGTATAGGATTTCCTCAATATACTGAGCTTCGTGGAGCTTATTCACCTCCTCTTCAATGATCTTCCTCCGAAATCTATTTGCATCTCTCTTTTTCTGTTTGATGGGCTTGAAGGCGGGGTCCATGTTGAGCCTGTGGACAATGACACTGGGGTCAATCCCAGTGAGATCTGACGCCTTCCATACAAAAACGTTAACGTTTTTTCTCAAGAATTTGAGCATCATGATCTGCGAGGGTCCCGTGAGGCTTGAGCTAATCTATGTGGTTTTCTCTTTGTTGCCAGGTTCCAATTCAATAGTAAAAAATTTCTCTCAGGGTGGGGAGTTTCAAGTGCTCTCTTTTTTCCCGTGAGGCGGTTATCTCCGCCCTCGGGCTCACCCTCGTTCGCGTATTCTTCTGAGGAGAATTCTTTTACCATTCCAGGCGGACTGCCCTAGGAGTTGCGTTTTCTGCTAGGGCCTTTCTTTTTGTTCTTTTTCTTGTTGAGTTTCGCTCTTTTTTGTGCCGGACCATCCCCGTCTAAATTAGGGAAATCCACAAACTTCTTGGTAGACCCAATTTGGAATGTTTTCTTAGCTTTTGGCTTTCTAAGGGATAACTTGTAACATTCCCATGCTTTCTTGACATTGTATAGAATTTCTCCTGTTCCCTCGGGTGTGGGGAAGTTGATCTTCTGATGGTATGTGGAGATGATCACCTTGAAGTGAGAAAGGGCGGAGCACCCAATTATGATGTTGTAAGGGATCTCAATCTCCATTACCGCGTAGGTGACCATCAAATTTTTTTGCTGTGGGGCACGACCGAAAGAGGTGGCCAAGCGAATTTGTCCACGAAGGACAACCTCAGACCCCCGAAGCCAATGAGGGCTATTTGGAGAGGCTCAAGGGGAATGTTGGTAATATTCATTTTCTGGAAAGTGGAGTATGGGAGAACATTCACAGAGCTTCCACATTCAACAAGAACCCTCTTCACAACGTGATTGTGATCATCTAGGCTAATCACCATAGGGCAGTCAGAGGTTTCACTGACCCCAAGGGGTGTTACAATGTGCCCCAGGTCCTTATCGCTAAATCCTATCACTTCATTCCTCTTCGAGTTAGGGGCGCTCGTTTCCTTAATGGCATAAAACTGTCTGGGTGCCAAGGGCCGCTGATCATAGCTTCTAACGTAGCGACGGCGAGAGGCATTGGAATCCCCTCCCAAGGAACCCCTAACGATCGTATGGATCACCGCGAAGGGTGCATTCTCCACTTCTGGCATCTTCTGTTTGTCGGTGGTGCTGCTTTCGGGGTATCGTCCTCGGGGGCTTCACGAGCACGAGGGACTCCTTATCCGTGTCTTGGCTTGCTCACTGCAGTGCTCGTCATATCTCTCCAAAATCCTGACAAATTCTTTCAGATGGCCCCTCAACAATGAGCCTTTGTATCTCGTTTTCCAACTGGCGGCATTCATCTGTGTCATGTCCCTTTTGCTTATGGAAGGCGCAATACTTCCTCGAGCACCTTTGAGCCTCCGTATCCCTCATCTTCTGGGGTCTTTTGAAGAGCTTTTTATCCGAAAGAGAATATATCTCAGAGATTGGCCGGTTGAGGGGAATGCGCTCGTGCCTTCGAGGTAGAGAGGTGATTTGTGACGTTCCTTGTGAGCGTCCTCGCACCTTCGATCACTCTTGTGGTGGCCTGACGGCCTAGGCGCATTGGATTTATACATATCCTCGAGCACAAAGAATGGTTCAGCGATCTCCCTTATCGCCATGAGGGACTTGAGTCTCTTTTTGACAATAGCCTCAGAAAAATTCATTGCTCACGTAATGTTTGTGGTTGATGGCCTTGAAGAGCACATGGATTAGGAAATCCATTAAAGGTCTTTCGACCAAGAGTACTACTTTGTTGAACTGAGCGAAGAAGGATCGAAGTTCCATTAAAGGTCTTTCGACCAAGAGTACTACTTTGTTGAACTGAGCGAAGAAGGATCGAAGCAATTCATTTTCACCTTGGATTAAATTATACAAGGCCGTGGGCGCAATGATTGGGGCTTTTAAGGAGTTGAAGTGATTCAGAAAAGCATTGGTAAGGTCTTCATACCCCCTAATGGAGTGGGATGGCAATCGCTTGTACCATTCTTGGGCCATTCCCATGAGGGAAATGACAAATACTTTGGCCCAATAGTGGCTGGAGTGCTCGTAAAGATGCATAAAGTGCAGAAAATGGTCTAAATGTTCTGCAGGGTCAGTGGTCCCATCGTAGCGGTTGATAGAAGTATGGACCTTACCTATTCCCGCTTGGGCCATCAAAACTTCCTCTAGGAGGGGAGAGCCCCTTGCCAGGGGATGGTGGTATCCCCCCTTGTTGTCATAATTCTCATAGTTCCCTCCCCTTCCCTATGTCGAGGAGTGTGGTTTCTGTTGATATGGAGGCGAGCATCTCTGGCCTTGGCTCTCTCGTCCCCAGCGTGGGGGGCTTGAGACCGCGCTCGAGTGAGTTGCTCAACCATGTTCTGCAAACCTTCCAGCTGGTCTTGCACAGCCGCGAGCAGGTTTGGATCTTCTCCGTCTTCTTTGCTGCCTCGCTTCGAGGCCTATGAGTGGGCCTCAGCATTAACATCAATTCTCTCCACAGGCTCCTTTCCTTTGTCAGTATGTGGTCGTTCCTGCACTCCCCTTGAGCGAACTTTTTTTATGTTAGCAGGCGGCTGTGGCGGCTGCCGAGCCTGTAATAAAGCTTGTACGGCCATAAGAGGATGAACTTGCCATCCTCCCATGGGAGGGGCGATTTGGGCAGCCTGCCCTGAGGGGAAGTAGGTGGCTGTGAAGTTTTTCCAGGTATTTTGGGCCGCCTGAACCTCGCATTACGTGTAGATAGCCTACAAATGTCTTGGCGTCATGGGGGGTATCCCCACCCCCTCAATTTCTTTAGGGACGATGACAGGGAGTTGCATCTGCCTTGCGTGATAAGGCTGGATGATAGGCATCATGTTTGGCGGCACGAGCATGTAGCCTGGTGGTGGTGGCGTCATCATAGAATAACCGTCCACGTTAGCAGCAGTGGCGGACGACTGGTTTAAGGGGATGTTCGAGCCAGATCCCCCCGTTCTCCCAGCGACGGGCGCGACGGGTTGGCCTCATTTTCTGGCCCGTTGTGTCCCTCCGCGTGGGAGAGTTTTCCCATGTTTGGTATGACTCTAGTGGTGGCGGTGATAGGTGCATTGTCGTCGCCGCAGCGGGGGAGGTCACCTCTACCTTTTACAACTCCTGATCTAGTAGTCACCATGGTTGACAGAGTGTTTGTATCTCAACTAGAAAAGGAAGAAAAGAGAGAAGAAAATTGGTTTCCCACAGACGGCACCAAAAATGATGGAGTCCAATCCGAGATGGCAAACTCCAACACTTTAGAATTTGTTTGTGTGAGGAAAATAGAGATCAGAAAGCTCAGGCGAGGGATGCAGGAAGAGATGAGTTCAACATGCTAGGAACAAACACAAAAAACAGTCAGAAGGTCAAGTTGGGGGAATAGGGGGTGATTCCCAGTTTTGCTTTCCGACGCTCAAGTCAATCTTCAAGTGATGAAGAAGATGAAATAAAACAGAGCTTCAAGTATGAGAGCTTGCTTACAGAGCATGGAGGATTCTCAATATTTATAGGTGAGGGTTAGGGCCCTTTAGTAATTTAGCACCAAGTGGTCCTGCATTTGTGTTGCCCTAAACACGTGGCGTAATGAGGAGCCTTTGAAAGGGATCTCCTTTAAAATCCTATGAAAAGGTTGGTGGCGGGAAACAGTGGTAGGTGCGTGGGTGCGTACTATGTGTCAGAGAGCCTTTTGGGGTTGTTACCAAGGGCCAGGCATGCTCGGGTTTTGATATGAGCTTTGGGGATCACAGGTCCGAGGGGACTCCTGGGCCAAATGTGCGGTCATGAGGGGAATGGTTTCGCCCTTGTGATGATGACAGAATGCCCTTGAGGGCCAGTTCAGGGATATAGCCCCGAGGGTCACATGATGTTCATATTGTTAACCTTGTTCACCCGCTCCGAGGGACCAAGGTTCCTTGTGATGGAGCGGCTTTTCCCTTGAGGAGAACGTTTATCTATGAGAAAGGGTACAAGGTGTCCTCGAGGAGCCACGGTGTTACGTTAAGATTGGGCAATGTGTCGCATACGTGTCGGGGGCGTAATTTAGCCTCATCATATATTCCGAGGGAAAATTCCCGAGAAAATTGAAACTTTTTTAATTTTTAAATTAAAATCAATTTCCTAGGGATTTCCGAGGGAAATATTCTCTCGGAAATGTTCACATAATTAAATTTAGTATTTTCCGAGGGAAAATTCCCTCAGAAAAGTGAAACTTTTTTAATTTTTAAATTAAAATTACTTTCCGAGGAAATTTCGAGGGAAATATTGTTGTTGTGATTTTAAAGTTAAAAACCAATCGTGCAAGTGTACACTTAATATACACGTAGCACAACAGGATCGTACCCACATGGAAGGGAAATCAATCACTACTCAATATCTATTTCTAATCTAAAGACTGAACAAATTCAAGTTGTTGTTTATCTATCTACTAGAACGAAACTGAATTAATTAACTCTAAGAAAACACGAATAACAAACTTAAACACGGATTAAACTCAGTAGACTAAATAGGCTGGGGAGCGATGACATATGCATTCATGATTCAATACAATACTCGTTTGATAAGTGCACTTCTACAACCTAGTCACCTATATATGAATCATCCTCTCTCAAGGTATAACCGCGTATTCAATTAAGCTCAATGTTGCTCTTGCAATCATCAATGTATTAATTAAACCAACAAGACCAAGACTAGTGCAATTCCTATTCTTGCGGCTTGGCATGGACTAAGATTTACTGTTGTATAAATCAGAAACAAATCTCTTTGCATTCCTACAACCTACTAGTTATGAAAACCATCTAAATTACCATTAACCTTTCGATTCTCAAGTAATCCTAGAATTTGCTAAGGGTTATCAGGCTGTCGCAATTCAATTCGAATCAGTTTTCACACTAAGAATTAACACAAGTCATTCAAGCATCATATCAAACACTTATCATCACTCCCCTAGCCCTAGGGGTTTAGGTACTCATAATTAAAGCAAAACTCATAAAACTAAAGTAAATTGCATTAAAGAAATTCATGTTCATCAAGTCTAAACAAAGTCTCATAAATTAAACCCTAAACATTCAATAAAGTCTGGAAAAACAAAACTAACATGTAAACTAATTAAAACCAAACTTAGAGGAATTAGTTTGAATATTAAAGCAATAAATAAAGCCGGAAAAACCGAAATTGTTTAAGAACTCGATCCTTTCGTCTTCTCAAAATTCTCTGAACAACTCCTTCCAAGGCTCTGTGTCTCCTCCCCAAGCTAGGTCAGGGAACGGAAGAGAAGTCCCCCTAAAAAAGACTCCAAAACACACTTAAATAGCTACCCAAAATTTAGCCTCGTCGCCCTAGGTAACGGGCGTTACCATTCCATGCACAAATTATGTTAACGCCCGTTACATGCATAAAATCGTGTTTGCGTTTTTATAAGTGGTAACGGGCGTTACCACCTTCCTTTTACCCAGGGGTAACGGGCGTTACCCCTCTAATTCGCCAAAAGTGCTGCCCCTGTGTCTGCGGGGGTTAACAAAAATGCACTTCCAAGGGGTAACGGGGGTTACTCATTTTTCTTCCAAAAATGCGTGAATTCGCCTCGCTTTGCCGTTTCTTAACTCCAACTCCTAAAACAGCTGAATGGAGCAAAATAAACACATAAACGCATCAAACGGCACAAAAATTACTCTAATTAACACTTAAATCCATGCGAAATTCACACTCAACAAATTTCCCCACGCTTGCCTATTACTCTTCCTCGAGTAATACGAAAATAAGAAAACACATCCCCATCAAACCTCAACTTCACAGCAATCATCAAACCTTCGCCTAAACAAGTCTACCAAATCAAATAAAGTACTCATAACACAAGATTCGTCAAACATAGTATGAAAATTATACCCTTGTGTAGTGTGTAATTTTGAACGAAACAATGTACAAAGACTAGAATGAAACTTCACAATTTTCTCCTAAGTTCTAATCATTAACTTCGAAATACACTCCTCGCACCTATTTCCACTAATGGAGTTAAATCAACATTCAGGATCGGCAGGTCTTTCGAGCTTGTAACATAGGCTTTGGGTAAGGTTATGGAAATTTTAGATCAAGTGACTACTGTTAGGAATAGTACCCTAGAAAGCCGATTGTAAATCCACTTTGTGCTTTTCCTTATTGTAATCACAGACAATCTTTGAATGAAATAACGAATTGAGGCAACACTTCTTTATATGCTCTTGTTTGGTATGCGTTTACTTTAGCTGTGCATGTATGAGAACTCCCCTAATCCTGATGACTTTAGGACTCTACTATTTAGGTGAAATAGTTCATGAAAAATGCCCTATATCACATAAGTCATGATTAGTAAAATGCTCCAAGCCGATGAGTCCTACAGACAGTGGGAGTATCAACCTGACTCCTCTAAGGCTTGCTTGTGGGATCACGCCCTTAAGAAGGACCACCTTGTTTCATGGAGGTGCAAAGTGTATAGTTGATACGTGCGTGATACATGAGGGTGCTTACTTTAATAAGTAAGTTGACTGAGGTGCCCCGTGTGAGAACATTCCTAAATGGGAAAGGAAGTTTCTATTTCAGGAAATGGAAACTTCCAGATTAGGAAATATCTCACGAGTCATTGATGTGATTAATTGATCCTTAGACTTGAGGTTCCTTATCACTTTATGAGTTAACTCTGTAGTCTTAGGTATAAGCTTTAAAGGGTGTCGCCTTAGACAACTGATTCAAGGCTTATGCTGGGGCTGCACAAGTGATTCATAAAAGTGAATGAGAATCAAGAAAGGACCTACACTTGCATTTGCGAGGTGATCTCTTATTGTGTAAGTCATTCATATGCCATATGGAGTCCTTGGCCAAGGCAGTAGATCAAGACATCAAGAAAAGGGTTTCTTGGATTGAGATCAAAAGGATATGAAATGCACTTAGCTTTAAGACCGGATTATTAGGGTTCTGATTATTCCCTTGCCCTGGATCTTGGTTGAGAGATAGTAAGTAGGAGGATTGTATCTTACATGAATCAATGACTTAAAGGTTCTGTCGAATCCGAACATTCCAATTCAGCTAGGGGTTAAACACCTGTTGCTACACTATGGTCGTTTAATCTGTGGACTAATTAATTAATTAGTGAATTAATTAATTGGGGTCAATGCTAATTGAATTGAGAACCTAGAAGGTCACACACAACAACTTGGTTACATGAGTTGAGGCTTGAAAATGATTAAACGAGTTAATGGGGCCAAGAGGGTTCCACACGTGTGAAACCACACGTGTGGCTCACGTGAATGACACGTGTCATTGTGACACGTGTCCCACACGTGTGAACATATATATTATATGTATATATTAAATAATTAATTTGTTAATTATTTAATAGACTTTGGTTTAATTTTGAATTAAAAAGAAAGTCTTATTTTGGAGAAAAATAATCTAGTTAATTAATTACGAATTAATTAATTAGATAAAAATAAGTTATTTATTTTAAATAAATAAAGTATAAAATTATCCAAAAATAGTTTGGATATTTTTAGCTCTCTTAAAGTTGATTTGAATTAGAATTCAAAGTCAAAGTTGGAAAATACTTGATGATCAAGTGATAGGAGAGAGAGGGACCAAATCCTTGCCCAACAAGGGATAGGTTCGGCCGCCCCTCCCCTTTTTCTATATATAGGGGAGCTGATGCTCCCCTTAGAGAGTAATTGGCAATTCTTTTGGTTCATGTGTTGAACACCATCCTTTCTCCAAGATAAACGAAACCCTAGGTTAAGCCTAAACACTAACTAGAGAACTAGCATCCTTACTAGTTAGATTGTGATCAAGTTGGTGGACTATCTCTAGAGAGCTTCAAGTTAGAAGTTTGAAGATTCGAGCATTACCAAGGAGAGGGGATCAAGCTGCGAGAAGAGCATTCTTGGGTGGCTTGAAACGCTTCAAGAAAGAATAAAAGAAAAGTAAGTTTTCTATCTTTACGAATTTGGTTACACGATTGCGAGTCCAAGGTCCTTTTGTTGGGAAATTTTTTTAAATTCCGCTGCTTTCTGATTCGTGTTTTCCAACAAGTGGTATCAGACCACCTCGTAAATCGTGTTTCTGATTCGTCTCTATTATACTGAATTTGGTAGAAATTCTTAGGCTTGATGCGATTGAGTATTTGTAATTGTTTTAGAAAGCCTGAATTACAAAACTGTATTTTTTCCTGAAAGTTTCTGAAAATTAGTTTTTACAAAATTTAATTTTTGAAAACAATTTTAGATTTGAAACTGTATAAACTGTTTTTGGATTTCCTGGATTGGTTTTGTTTTTGAATGAAAACACGAAACGAAAACCCAGATTACGACGAACACGCGGAACCCCACGCGCGAAGGCGTCGCGTGCGCGGGCTTCGTGCACCACCGCCCGCCCTTCCTAGGCTCGGGCAGGCCGTGCGCCTACTCCCTCCCGCAACCGCGTGGGAGGTGTTCCGGGAGCACCTAGGCGCCCCGCCCAGGACTTTCGACGCCGTCCCGCCCAGGCTGGGCGATGATCCCGCAAGGCGTGCGGGATCAGTAGCCCAGCCCGCCCGCACACGCCCGGAAGGGACGCGCCCAGCAGGCGCGCAAGCATGCGAGCGCAGTGCGCGCACTCGCGCGGCCTTGGCCGCGCACTGTGCATGCGCTCGCAACGGGCGCGACCCTTTTCGCGTATGGGCCTCGTTTTCGTGATCCGACCTTTTCGTGTTTCGTGCAATCCAGTCCCAATTTTTATTTTAATTTTAAAATTTTATTTTTGAATATTTATTTTAATTTTTGAACAAAACTTAAAATTGGGTTTTTTGAGAAATTGAAACGGTTTATATTTTGGGAAAATACATCTTTGATAAAATTATTAATTTTCAGAAATTAATTGGAATTTTATTTGTTTTTGTTAAATTTGGGATTTATTGAAACCTGTTATAAATAAGACTCGCATCAAGTCGTGTTTTAAGTCATTAGGACTTGAAACGGGAATTTTAATTTATTGGTTAAATTTAAATTCTCGCAAAAGCATGTTAGGTGATCATGGGTTTAGACTTATGTATGGTTTAAATTATGCACATGGATGTTCTAAATTGGGGTTGGAGCCCTATAGTTGCGTTTTTCAATTGACGTTGGAGCCTCACTTATGTGCGTACTGTTATGTGATTTATTATGTGGCTTTCCATATTACTGTTTTTGAGGCCGGGGTATGCCCCGTGTAATTGTCTAAGGCCAATATGAAGATTGAGTCTTATTACTTTATGTCTTTTTCTTTTTATTGTAATTTGAGAGTAGAGATAGGTGGTGAGGTTTTATTTTCATTTTGGAGACAATGCACCCATGGAGTAAGATGGACCACATTCAAGTAACAAGGAGGCCATAAGTGAAGACCCCTCAAAATGTTAGGGAGGGGAATCTCAATTGTTAAATGTAATAGAGATAGGGCTCGTATTTTGTTACCGCTTTCCCTTATGTGATTTAAACTGTTTATGTGGCATGTATGTTAGAACTTGTGATTGTGGAGTGGCTCCCACATATCACGCATAAGATAGGTAGAACCCATGATCATTACATGTTAGTAACATGCTAGGACATGTTATCTGTTTATGTGCTTGTTTGAAATGCATTTAAGTTTACTTGCATTAATCAAGACTAATAAAATTGGATAACATATATGTTGGTGAGGTCGAACTGGACAACTCTCCGGTTGATTTGAAAATTCCCATTAAATATTAAGCTAATTTCGAACAAATAGGTATTTAATTCGAGATGCAAATTTTGAATTAAATTCCTAGCATTCCATCAATAGGTTTTAAGTTTAGTAAGTGAAGATTTATTGTCCGCGAGTCGTGGGATAGCTAGTGGAGCTTATTAGTTCTTAGTTACCTAATTGATCATTTTAAATGGTCAATATTTCGTGATCAATTTTGGCAAGGGCGATGTCCGCGAGTCGTGGGTCGTTCGAACTAAGTTTTGGTCATGATCTTATGATTGATGGGTCTAGCTTAACGCCTAAGTAAATATGGATGTCGCACGAGTCGTGGGTCCATATTGAAAGATAGGTGATGCAAAAACAATTACTAAGAGTTCTAAAGGTGTTAGAATTGGTAAGTTGTACCTACCAAGGGTTCTTACTTAGAATGTCCGCGAGTCGTGGGTTCGAGGTAAAATGCCTAGGATCTTAGTACCCATTGGGAAACGTGTTCCTCTTAGATCTTTGGGAATTCTAGATCTTTGAAAAACAGTGGGAGCTACATTAGATTAAAGACCTTATCTTTTGTATATCGTTATAATTCAGCATGCTCACTAGTTCTCTGTTTTACCATTTAAGTCGTAGATTCTGTGATTCTCTACGTGTTTTGAAATGACAACCAAAAACCCTCTTGTATCGATCCTCGAGTCAAACAAGTTGACTGGTCCCAACTATTCTGATTGGCTGAGGAATCTAAAAATCATTTTAGATTCTGAGAAGAGAACTTATGTTCTCTTCGAAGGGGAGCCTAGTCCCGAAGGGGAGGCTCCCACTCGGGCCGAGCGGGACGCGATTCAAAAGTGGAAGGATGATAATCTCCAAGCCCGTTGCCTTATGTTGGCTAATATGTCTCCGGACTTGCAAGGCAACATGAGGCCATGGAATTCGCTTGGGAGATTTACGACCACTTAGAACAACTTTACCGCCCTCATGAACTTGTTACAAGGTATAACACTTCAAAGGAATTGTTCCACTTGAGAATGAGGGAAGGTTCAAGTTTCCATGAATATGGACTCAAGTTTCTTGCCCTTACTGAGAAACTTGCCTCCATGGACATGCCACTGAAAGATGAGCTTTCAGTGGATTTGTTGCTAGCTTCGCTCCCACCATCATTCAACCCATTTGTCCTTAACTTCAATATGAATCATGCTGGTGCTACTGTAGCTGAGCTGATTAGTCAACTTGTGACTGCTGAAAGCACGATCAAGAAGGACAATAAGGTTTTGATGGTGAATGCTCCATCTTCCTCTTCTGGGCCTTCTAAAGGTAAGGGCAAGAAAGCCCAAAAGAAGAAGAAGAAACCCCTTAGGCCCACTGGTGGCATTTCGAAGGGGAAGGCCCAAAAGAAGAAGCGTAATCAGAAAGAGGATGTTTGCTTCCATTGTGGCAAAACGGGACATTGGAGGAGAAACTGCCCAGAGTACAAGGCTACTCTAAAGAAAGGTATCTTTCTCATTGAAATAAATCTTTCTATTAATTCTAGTTCTTGGGTACTTGATACCGGTTGTGGAACTCATATCTGTAATGATGTACAGATGCTAAGTGAAGTCCAACAACTCAAAGAAGGAGAATGTGTCTTGAAGATCGGCGATGGCTCAAATGTTGAAGCTCGAGCTTTAGGCACAATTAGATTAGATTTAGGTAGTTTTGAGTTAGTCTTAAATAAAGTCCTTTATGTACCGAGCATTATTCGTATTATAATTTCAGTTCCAATATTAGATTGTGAAGGTTATGAAAATTATATTAAGAATGGTAAATACTTTATCAAACTGAACAACTCTTCCGTTCACATCGGTACTCTAAGTAATGGACTTTATCTAACACAGAATATCAATATTATGAATATACAACGAGAAACAAAGCGCAAGAGAGATGACAAAGTTTCAGCTCCCTTATGGCACGCTAGATTAGGACACATTTCCAAGAACAGAATTAGCAAGATAAACACTTTAGGATCATTCTCTGAAAATGATCTTAAGGAGTTCACTTCTTGCGAATCCTGTCTCAAAGGAAAAATGTCCAAAGTCCCTTTTAAAGGAACTGCGGAACGTGCCACTAAGGTTTTGGATTTGATCCATACTGATGTTTGTGGACCGCTTAGTGTAAGCACTAGAAACAATCATCAGTATTTTGTAACCTTTACCGATGACTTTAGTCGATATGGTTATATATACTTAATGAAGTATAAATCTGAAGCTTTTGAGAAATTCTTAGAATTTCAAAAGGAGGTTGAGAACCAAACTGGTCACAAGATCAAAGCACTTCGATCTGATCGAGGGGGCGAGTATCTTAGTGAAGAATTCCTTAATCATCTCAAATATAATGGGATTATCTCTCAGTGGACTCCTCCGGGAACTCCTCAGCTTAATGGATTTTCTGAGAGAAGGAATCGAACCCTACCTTATATGGTTCGTTCCATGATGAGTTTCACTGACTTACCACCTTCTTTCTGGGGTTATGCCCTAGAAAGTGCAGCAAAGATTTTGAATCTAGTTCCCTCTAAGTCAGTCCCTAAAACGCCCTATGAAATGTGGCATGGTAAAATCCCTAGTTATTCTTACTTAAGAATTTGGGGTTGTCCTGCTTACGTGAAGAGGGCAGTGGGAGATAAGTTAGAATCTCGTTCTAACTTATGCTACTTTGTAGGTTATCCTAAGGAATCCATAGGATACTACTTCTATGATCAATCTGAACAAAAGGTGTTTGTTTCCAGAAATGCCACTTTTCTTGAGGAACCGTTCCTTAAAGAAAAGAAAGGCAAGATCATAGAATTAGAAGAAGTACAAAGTGACCCCACGCCACCCACTGAAGAAACGTCCCCTTCTAATCAACTACAACCAATCACGAATTTCGATACACACGTAAATCCTCCTCTGAGGCGTTCTGAACGCACTCCTAGACAGCCGGAGAGATGTTATGGATTCTTCTATGAAATCTCTCAAAAGGATAATGATCCTTTAACATATGAGGAGGCACTTTCAGATTCTGACTCTGAACAGTGGATAGAAGCCATGAAGTCCGAAATGGACTCCATGAACTCCAACCAAGTTTGGACCTTGGTAGATTTGCCTGATGGGGTCAAACCCATAGGTTGCAAATGGATCTTTAAGAGAAAGCTTGGAGTTGATGGAAGCATTGCAGCCTACAAGGCAAGACTGGTTGCAAAAGGATTCACTCAAAGACCCGGCGTGGACTTTGATGAAACTTTTTCGCCAGTTGCAATGCAAAAGTCTATTCGGATCATGCTTGCCATTGCTGCGTATTATGACTACAAGATATGGCAAATGGATGTGAAAACTGCCTTTCTCAATGGTAACATTGATAAAGACATTTATATAGAGCAACCCATAGGTTTCACGTTCAGTGGGAGTGAGCAAAAGGTTTGCAAACTCCAAAGATCAATCTATGGATTGAAACAGGCTTCTAGGAATTGGAACATTCGATTTGATGAATCAGTCAAAGCGTTTGGCTTCATTCAAATTTCGAATGAGTCTTGTGTGTATAGAAAGGAATTGGAGACCTCAGTGCAATTCTTAGTACTTTATGTTGATGACATCCTTCTTATTGGGAATTCGAAGGATGACATGAAAGTAACTAAGTTATGGTTATCGAACCAATTCGAGATGAAAGATCTTGGTGATGCGTCCTATATCCTTGGAATTAAAATCTATAGAGATAGATCTAGAAGGTTAATAGGACTATCACAGTCGATGTACATTGACAAAGTATTGAAGAGATTCAATATGGAATCAGCGAAGGTTAAGAACCTTCCTATGAGTGTAGGAACATGTCTTTCAAAGAAGATGTGTCCTAAGACTAACCTTGAGAAGGAAAGAATGACTCATACACCTTATGCATCAGCAATAGGTAGCATAATGTATGCAATGTTATGTACTCGACCGGATGTGGCTTACGCACTTAGTGTGATGAGTCGTTTCCAATCAGACCCTGGAGATGGTCACTGGGCTACCGTGAAGAATAGTCTTAAGTACTTGAAAAGTACTAAAGATTTATTCTTAGTTTACGGAGGTCAGAAAGATCTTACTGTCGAAGGATACTGAGATGCAAGCTTTGCATCTGACTTAGATGATTTTAAGTTAATGTCAAGATACATTTTCTGCCTAAAAGGCGGAGCAGTGAGTTGGAAGAGTTCCAAGAAAACGACCACTGCAGATTCGACCACTGAGGCCGAATACTTAGCTGCAAATGATGCAGCTAAGGAAGGTGTTTGGATTAGAACTTCATTCAAGAGTTGAATGTTGTTCCTAGCATGAAAGACCCCATTACTGTGTTTTGTGACAATACTGGGGCGGTTGCTCAAGTAAGAGAACCAAGATCTCACCAACGGACCAAGCACATTATGAGGAAGTATCACCTAATCCGTGATATTATCAAAAGAGGAGATGTGCAAATTGAGAGGGTCACATCAGCAGAGAACGTGGCAGATCCACTTACTAAACCCCTTAGTCGAGAAGCTTTCCAAGGTCATCTTCAGAAGATGGGACTTAGAGCAGCTTTAGAATGGCTTTGACGGGCAAGTGGGAGATTGTTAGGAATAGTGCCATAGAAAGCCAATTGTAAATCCGCTTTGTGCTTTTCCTTATTGTAATCACAGACAATCTTTGAATGAAATAACGAATTGAGGCAACACTTCTTTATATGCTCTTGTTTGGTATGCGTTTACTTTAGCTGTGCATGTATGAGAACTCCCCTAATCCTGATGACTTTAGGACTCTACCATTTAGGTGAAATGGTTCATGAAACGAGCCCTATATCACACAAGTCATGATTAGTAAAATGCTCCAAGCCAATGAGTCCTACAGACAGTGGAAGTGTCAACCTGACTCCTCTAAGGCTTGCTTGTGGGATCACGCCCTTAAGAAGGACCACCTTGTTTCATGGAGGTGCAAAGTGTATAGTTGATACGTGCGTGATACATGAGGGTGCTTACTTTAATAAGTAAGTTAACTGAGGTGCCCCGTGTGAGAACATTCCTAAATGGGAAAGGAAGTTTCTATTTCAGGAAATGGAAACTTCCAGATTAGGAAATATCTCACGAGTCATTGATGTTATTAATTGATCCTTAGACTTGAGGTTCCTTGTCACTTTATGAGTTAACTCTGTAGTCTTAGGTATAAGCTTTAAAGGGTGTCGCCTTAGACAACTGATTCAAGGCTTATGCTGGGGCTGCACAAGTGATTCATGAAAGTGAATGAGAATCAAGAAAGGACCTACACTTGCATTTACGAGGTGATCTCTTATTGTGTAAGTCATTCATATGCCATATGGAGTCCTTGGCCAAGGCAGTAGATCAAGACATCAAGAAAAGGGTTTCTTGGATTGAGATCAAAAGGATATGAAATGCACTTAGCTTTAAGACCGGATTATTAGGGTTCTGATTATTCCCTTGCCCTAGATCTTGGTTGAGAAATAGTAAGTAGGAGGATTGTATCTCACATGAATCAATGACTTAAAGGTTCTGTCGAATCCGAACATTCCAATTCAGCTAGGGGTTAAACACCTGTTGCTAGACTATGGTCGTTTAATCTGTGGACTGATTAATTAATTAGTGAATTAATTAATTGGGGTCACTGCTAATTGAATTGAGAACCTAGAGGGTCACACACAACAACTTGGCTACATGAGTTGAGGCTTGAAAATGATTAAACGAGTTAATGGGGCCAAGAGGGTTCCACACGTGTGAAACCACACGTGTGGCTCACGTGAATGACACGTGTCATTGTGACACGTGTCCCACACGTGTGAACATATATATTATATGTATATATTAAATAATTAATTTGTTAATTATTTAATAGACTTTGGTTTAATTTTGAATTAAAAAGAAAGTCTTATTTTGGAGAAAAATAATCTAGTTAATTAATTACGAATTAATTAATTAGATAAAAATAAGTTATTTATTTTAAATAAATAAAGTATAAAATTATCCAAAAATAGTTTGGATATTTTTAGCTCTCTTAAAGTTGATTTGAATTAGAATTCAAAGTCAAAGTTGGAAAATACTTGATGATCAAGTAATAGGAGAGAGAGGGACCAAATCCTTGCCCAACAAGGGATAGGTTCAGCCGCCTCTCCCCTTTTTCTATATATAGGGGAGCTCATGCTCCCCTTTGAGAGTAATTGGTAATTCTTTTGGTTCATGTGTTGAACACCATCCTTTCTCCAAGATAAACGAAACCCTAGGTTAAGCCTAAACACTAACTAGAGAACTAGCATCCTTACTAGTTAGATTGTGATCAAGTTGGTGGACTATCTCTAGAGAGCTTCAAGTTAGAAGTTTGAAGATTCGAGCATTACCAAGGAGAGGGGATCAAGCCGCGAGAAGAGCGTTCTTGGGTGGCTTGAAACGCTTCAAGAAAGAATAAAATAAAAGTAAGTTTTCTATCTTTACGAATTTGGTTACACGATTGCGAGTCCAAGGTCCTTTTGTTGGGAAATTTTTTTAAATTCCGCTGCTTTCTGATTCGTGTTTTCCAACAACTACTCACCAAGCTTACATCATTCAATCTATACAAAACATGGCATTTTCATTCGCCATTAAACACTTCCAGTAACGCCCCGAATTTTATTAATTACATTCTTATGTTTATTATAATTTTATAAATTATATTTTATCATACTTTCATGAAATTTCATGAATTCATATTAAATTGAGAATTTATGTCATGACTCGAAATATTTATTGCGTGAAATAATTGCCGAATATGATTTAATTGTTAACATGTCCTTAAATGATATCCTTTTATAAATCAAGGACCAAATTGCATCTTTATTTCCTTGGACTTAATTGATCAATTCCTAAGCTTTTCATCCTTAATTGCATGATTTAAACTCTTGAGGGACTAAATTGCAAATTGATCATTTCATCAAAATCAAGGATGGTGATTCACGTAATAAGCTTCCTTAAGCTTCCTTGATCATTATCATCAAAATTCACCCACCATAATTGCTCCTTGCTTGCTCGGTTCTTCAAGGAGAAAAGGAAAGAAGAGATTTTATCATCACCATCAAGTTTGCTCAAGAAATTCCAAGCTTTTAAGCTCAAATTTCCATCATCATCTTCTTCCTTCATTTCTTTTCATTCAAGGTGGGTTTGATGCATAGATATGGTTTCTTGGTGATTAGGTGTGGAAGCTAGGGTTTGTGATTTATGAGATATATGGATTATGTGTTAGTAGATGCATGGATATGTGATTATAACTTGGAATGAGACATGAATTCTTGAAGAAGTTGAGCTTTTGTGGTGAAATTATGTATGAGCTTGAAAGTGGAAAATGGTAATGATCAAGCATGGTTTAATGGTTTAATTGGTGTTTTATGGTACTTTGAACATGTATGCATTTGAATTACCAGATTTCTTGCATTTTAACATGGATTTGATGATGTTTTGAGGTGTGTGTTTTGTTCCCGAGAGCCATCCCCTGTTCTGCTTTGTTTCTGTATTTACAGAGGAACGGGAATGGCCCTTCCCGTCCCCAGTTCATTCTGGGAACGATCGTTCCTACTCCTTTGAATCCAAAGCTGGCGCGCGCATGGGAACTACCGTTCCGATTTTGGCCTACGAGCCGGAAGGGCCGTTCCCAGCATAAGTCGCCTTTTTAAAAATAAAAGCACAGGGGCATTTTCTTGGGACTATGGGAACGGCCCTTCCTAGTTTACACTGAGGACCGGAACGGCCGTTCTCACCTCGCTGACAGAACAAAAGCTACTGCATAAAATTGGATTTTTGGGATTTTAACCCAAACATTTATTTGATCCCAAATTCCTATTATATGATTGATTACATGCTAAAACAAGATGTTTCCATGCCACATTATATATTGCACATCATCTCGTTGCATTTTCGCCGTTCGTCATATTTGGTCCATTTTGAGTCATGTCGCACGTGTACACGTCTATCTGGCACAGACCAGCTTCACGGGGACGAGGAGCAAGCTTTGTAGGCCATGCCCTACTTGTCTTTTGTCGGTAAAGGTGAGGTTTAATTGCTAGTTATATAGAACCCGTATAACCATTATGTGGGATTTCAAGCCAAAAGGTATATATATCTATTTATAGTGATTTCTAAACTTATAAACAATTGCAAGCAAGCCATGTTCATGAAAAGCAAGTCATGTATCGTGATTGATTGATTGATCGTGTTTTAGCGTGTAAAGCATGTCACGTTGGGCCCGAGGGTAGTGCTTTGAGCCAACCGGGAAAGCATGGGCTGACGGGTAACTCGAACTGTATCCTCACCACATTGGGATGACCCCTGAATTCGCTAGGAGATTAGTGGAGGAAGGAGTTCCGGGCTTAGGGATTCATGTACCCTCTGCTCAATGAGATTGGATGGTGGGGCCTTGTAATCCCACCATCATCGGAGGAAGAAGGAGACTGGGGACGGGTCCGGCACCACGGATTGTCCTCGGGTTATTGTCATGATTGCACTTATTGATTGTCTTGCTTGAATACAATACGCACGAGTGCACGATAACTGAATTACATGATCAGCTATTTATTAATAAAGCAAACATGTATTGTACACTGTCGGAGTAAGGTTTGAGAATTGCCCTCAGTCGCCGAGCCACGTATTGCACGTATTGAATGCATGAAATTGATCAAAGTATTTAATATTGGTAGTTGTAATCTCGGGCGAGTTCTATGTGATTTTGAACTTATATTATTTTTAATTACAAAACCTTACCCGAGGTTATAACTTGCATGTTAATTGCACTAATATATATTTATACCCCTCACTCAGTCTTCCATGGACTGACGCCCCACCTTTCAGGTTGTCGCGGTCGTGTGCTAGGCGGGAGTCAAAGTCATGTCTTGTCGTCCAGTTGAGTCTAGCCCTTCATGCACTTTCATGTTATTGATAGTAGTATCTCAGAGTTAGTCTATTATTGTTATTGTTATCATCTGGAGACTTTTATCTGTATAATATATTGGAGATGATAATGTATTGATACATGTTGGTACCTAGTAGTATTTATACTTTTGATGTAAATATGGTACCTATAAGTAATGATGATATTATGCTTCCGCTTTTAACTTTTATGTCTTGGATTCGTATTACTTTGGGGTATAGTCCCGCCTAGCTAGCTTGTTTGTTTTATTTGTCACCCGTTCGCTATAGGTTAGTTTATGTACGGATTGTCCATTTCGTATGTGGATCGGCCTATAGTGCGGGGGTGTGGTGCTGGGAGGCAGGCCCAGAACAGTAGCGGTCCGTGACCATATTTTAAAATTTTTATTATAATACAAGTATTAAAATATTTCTAAAACATTTTAATACAAAGCGGAAGACTTAGCCGGATCTACTCAAGTATATACATGCAATTGATAATAATTTTAAATCACTTAAGCAGATAAATATCTAACATGCAATTAACACTTAAGAGCACATAATTTATCATGCTTAAAATAAAACAACTGTAAAATATTACCGTACTGCAAACATGGCTATCTAACGGCATTTTTCCAGCTCATTTCCCACTCGTGAGACCGGCAAAGCTTCCCTGCAATATCCCCAGGGACACCCTCGGAGTGTGGGCTCCGAAAGTATTTCTCTAAATACTTAGAGAAAATAAACTTTAAACTAGGAAACCCTTTTCAGGGTTTAATCTCCCGAAATTAGGCGTTTTATATAAACACCTAATCAAAATTAATTCCAAAATAAATCGAAATTAACTAGGAGAAAATGAGATTTGATTTCAAAGCCAAGATTTGGCCAAAACCATCCCAAAACTGAATGAGAAATAATGGCAAGGGGGTCAGCTATTTATAGGCAAAAACCCGAGGGCAAAACGGTCATTTTAAGCATAAGTTGAAGGGTATTTTGGTCATTTCGCACTGCCACTTGCAAAATTGACGGAATATGAGAGCACCACGTTGAAGCTCTCATCGCCACGAATCCAACGCCGCCGGCCACGCGCCAATCGGAGTTGGCACGCGCCCTCACGCGCCACCACAAGGCGGCGCGTGTGTTTCACCCGCGTCTAGGGTTTGGGAATCGGCCACGTGTCCGGGTCTGTCCGGCCCGGAACCGAACCCCATCCGACCCTATCCGAGACCCACCGGTTGACCCGATTTGTCCGACCCTTTTGACCGGGTTATCTGACCCGTTGACCGGCCCGGCCAGATCGAATCTGGACCGTCCTTTGCGCGCTGACGTGGCGCGATCCTATCCGCATACGTGGCGCGCCACGCGGCCGCCCACTCAGCGCCATCTGGACCCACGTTGCTGACGTGGCGTGACACGTCAGTACCACGTCAGCAACTTTTTTTTTTTTAATTTAAAATTTTATTTTCTCCAAAATAAAATTTTGGGTATTTCCAACTCTTTGGAACTTGATTTATTTTCTTAAAATAAATCCCTTGGCTATTTTCAAACACTTTGAAAATTCATTTCTCTTTCTCCTTTTAATATTTTCTCTTTGGGTTTTCAATTGGGGCTTGCAGGGGGACCTGCAGGACTAATTAATTTTAGCTCCAAACGGATTAATATATTATCATCTCATGATAATAATTAATAACCGTTTAACAATATTTAATTCCACTAAATAAATATTGTTGCACTCTAAAATTAATTAAATTATTCACGAATTTCTCGATCTAGAATAATTTCGCATTTTACTCCTCCGTGTAGATATCCATGAAAAATAAATTACAACTACTATCATTTATTTTTCATCTCCAATTTGAAATTTATTGATTCGCCTTAAGTTCAAATTCTCTGTATGTGAAACACATTCATCATACAACTTCGGTGACGCATCACGCGAAGTGCTTTGGCCAAAGTCTTAATTCGAACTTTTACAAATCTATTTCAAGGATATCTCTTACCTTCCAGCAAGGCCATAGACTCCTCGATCAATATCACTTTTTAGCGCATTTCATGTAATCACCGAACATACAAAGTATTTTGGCCACCCATTACCGAGACCTCACTTCGAGTATGTTACAGTGACTAACACTACATGCCTAAAGCCGAAATATCATCAGGATTAAGAGTACAATGCTTCCTGAGATTTTATTTATTTCAGATAGTAGTATAAAATGAATAATCTCAGTGGTCCAGTTCGATGTTTCCAATCCTATTGAAAATCATCAACGTGTTATAATCGAAATCACCATTCCCTATGACGAAAGACTAATCATCTTATATAACCACGTTATAGTCTTGATAAGAACATATTCTTATCTTACCGACTAGAACTTTAATGACACGCGATTTCGGTATTCAAAGTCTTTTCCTATGAAACACATTTCATATAAGAATACCACCACACGTCATTAATTATTAATATGTGAAATACTCACAACTCGCTTGTAAATTCAGTTTAATTAATTCAACAAATTGAATTTTCAGGGCACTATTCCCAACAATCTCCCACTTGCCCTAAATTCAATTTGGCCATACATCTAAGTCTTATTCCTTTCACACGAGTGTCAAAACTCGTTTTGCACTCTTTTACGCCAATACTTTAGTGAAGGAATCTTTTAGATGTTTCTCTGAGCCAACAACTAGGAAATCATGAATCCAATACATCTAATTGGCTGCTTCTCAAGCTACCATGTATTTGACTTCCATGGCGGTGTAAGCAATACAAGTCTGCTTAACATTCTCCAATTAACGATTGCTCTTTCTAGAGTAAACACGTATTCTGATGTCAAACATCTAGAATGCAAATCAGATTGTATATCCGAATCTGTGTACTTTATTGAAATGAGCTCACCACTGTAGTAGACAAGCATATAATCTCAAGTCCTTCTCAAGTACTACAATATCTGCTTTCACTACTACCTAGTGTCAGATTCTAGGGTTTGACTAATATCTGCTGACTTAGACCTATTTCATAATAGACATCTGGCCCTGTACATAATATGACACACATAAAGCTTCCGCTGTGGAACTCTAATCATGTCTTCAATCTCTTCAGTTGTATCAGGACACTATCCCGAGATAGATAAATTCCAAATCTAAAAGGTGATGAATCTTTCTTGGAATTTGTCATATTATACCTTTCCAGCATCTTATCTATATATGCTTCTTGTGATAAACCAATCTCCTTATTCCTATGATCACGATAAAATTCTGATCCTTGGAATATTATTGGTCTCACTTAGGTCTTTAATTGTCAAATAGATTTGACAATCGAATCTTGACTACTAACAAAATTCTTGCATCATTCCCAATGAGCAGAATATTAATTACGTACAAAGTAAAAATGTTACAATGCTATCATGATGTCATTTTGTACACTTCATGGTTCACCAGGCAATTATACAAATCCAAAGAATTTAAATTGACTTGTAATTCTGATGCTCCACAATCTAGAAGCTTGCTTAAGATCATAAGTCGATCATTATATGCACCTGATTTCTGGCTGTGAAGCCTTTAGGTTGTACCATGTATCTCTTCTTCTTGAAATTGCCCGTCCAAGGACATAGTCTTTACATCCATTTATCTAATCTAATAATCGATAATGAGATAAAATGGAGAGGATAATGGACTTAAGCACTGTTATAGGCGAGAAGATCTCATAAATGATTTCTTCTTTCTAGGTAAAATCCCTTGCCATAAGCTTTGCTTTAAAGTCTCTACTTTTGTCCATTTCTCCTTTTATCGTCTTGTAGAACCCAATTGTATCTAATAGGGTTTAATACCTTCAGGCGCCTCTACAAGTTCAAGACTTTGTTAGAGTACAGAGATTCTAACTTAGATTACATGGCTTTTGACCAAATGGTCGGCGTCTATATCATCTAAAGCTTCATTACACGTGATAGGATCAGATATGTTAGATTCAACCACTTTGGTTAATCTTAGGTATCTTGTCAGGTATCCTGACAATCCTCCCACTACAATGATGCTCTCGTGTACACGTCTCTACATCACATGTTGTATTTGGTACATCACATGTATCTAATACATTTTCGGTTATCATGGGTTTTATGGAAATTAGTATCTAATACTGTTATTTCTTTTAATACTACTTTACTTCCACCCTTTGTGGTTATCTATGTAATTATCTTTGAAACATTCACAAACATCTTTTGTGATTTCTCAAATTACAAAATATACCACCTCTCGTTCTTCTAGGATAACCTTAGAACAAGTAAACCTTTGTTCTTTATTCTAACTTGTCAGGATCCATCTTTAACTCGTGGACCGGTCTACCTTTAATTCGAAGATAAAAGATACAGGGTTTTTACCCTAGCTACAGATCCATCAGTGTTTTAGGAACTGACTTAGATAGAACTAGGTTTGTCGTTTTGTGTGCAAGACCCCAAAGCGAATTTCATAGGGTAGCATGACTCTTCATGAATCTTACCATCATTATCAGAGTTCTATTTCTCTTTTCTGCAATACATCTTCGCTAAGACATATCTCATATATATAGTTGAGATCTAATCTCATTTGAGAAGTTCTAATTAACTCTGAATATAGATACTTATCACTACTTCGATCTAATCGGAGTGCCTTGATATGTTTTCTAACTTGACTCTTCGACTTCAGTCCTTTATTCTTTGAACTCTTCAATATTAAAGACTTAAGTCTCATCAAATAAACATATCTGTATCTAGAGCATTCATTCAAATGAATGATGAAGTATCCAAAAACTTCCTCTTGCTTAAACATTCATAATATCATATGTCCGTATGAACTAACTCAAGCAAGTTCATGGCTTAATACCTTTTGTCTCAAAAGGAACTTTCTTGGTCATTTTACTTTTCTAAATAGGATTCGCAGACTGGAAGCTGTCAAGTCGAAAAGACTCGACAATTAGTCTTTGGATCTTATTCAGATAAAAGTGACCAAGACGTTGATACCACGTAAAGTTTTTCCTCTTAGATGGTAAGTCAAGCTTCTTAATGTTAAACTTAAATTAGGGTTTTTCATGGAGGTATAAAAGACCATCTTTTATTGTGCCAGTGTAACACCCCGACTCACAGTCGGTACAGGTAAATTATGTGATTTAATATTATTTGCGTTTTAGATAATTTGTATAGGACTATTTTGAATTATATGGATTTATTTGAACCTATTTGAATGAATTGATTATGTGATTTTGGTGTTGGGACTTGGTGAACCCTTAACCTCTTAAACCAATTGAAACCGAACCGGAGAACTTGAACCGAACCCGTGAACCGAACCCGGTTAAGCCTTAAGAGTGAATCCTTGGCTCTTTCTTCCCTTTTCACGTTCAACAACAGCTTTGGCCAAGAGAGAAGAGAAGCCAAAACCTCCATTTTTGGATCAAGCTTCAACCAACCATAACTTCTTCATTTCTTGACCAATCTTCGAGCTTAAGTAAGTTTCGGAAACCTCTTGACATGCTCGTTAATTCTATGGTTTAAGTTCTTCTCTTAGAGCCTTGGTTGGTTTCTTTGGATCATGTGTGAATAGTAAGGGTTTAGCTTAAATTTGGATATGAGTTCTATACTTGTTATATTTGAATTCCATCTTTGTATATGAGTTATACATAGGGTATGTGTTGCATTTATTCCATGAAAGCATGGGTTAGTTGAGCATTTATGATGAGTATGTGTTTCAACTTGATTTCTTTCATTCTTGGATTAAGGGCATTAAAGCTTGATTTGCTTGAGTTTTATGAGTACTTTACGTCAAGCATGATTTATATGTATGGTTGGTGCATTTTGGGAAGTTGTGGCAAATTTTAAGGTTGGTTTTTGGCCATTTTTGGCTCAAAAACGAGCTTCCCCTGTTTTCTGTCAAAATTCTCTGCTCCAGCTTTCGGACCAGGTCGGAACGGCCGTTCCCGCCCAGTTTCAAACTGGGAACGACCGTTCCCAGGCCATACTGTTCATGACCGAGAGTGGGAACGACCGTTCCCTGTTTGTACTGGGAACGGGAACGGCCGTTCCCATGGCCGGAACCGTTGCTACTGCATCAAATCCGCGAGGGTGGATTTTTCTTTTGGGAAAAATCCATGAGGGTGGATTTGAGGCAGTAGCTTTGGAAAAATCCATGGGGGTGGATTTTGCCCTTTGGAAAAATCCATGGGGGTGGATTTTTCCCTTTGAAACTTGAAAGTTGCCACTACTTTCCTTTACTTTAAGTATGCAATTTTATGACTTTAAGTGCTTTCTTTTGCATGTTAATTGTTATGTATATTATGTTTTGTGAATTATATGATTCATTCCTTATTTATTTCACATCCGAGCATGAGTCAAGCATATGCCGAGCGTCACAATTGGTTCATGTGGGGTCTAAGTCATGGGCTCTTGTGTTTCTTTTCAGAAGGTGCGGCCGGGGACGAGCCCGAGGCTTAGGGTGATCACTCCCTTTTCTTTCTACGCACAAGGTGAGGTTTAGGTGTTTGTATAGCTAAATTGACCTAAGACCTTTACATGTCGTTTTCTTGCCCCGCATGTGAATACGTTATATATATATGTAAATAAGTGTTATGTAGGATATGTTATGAGTTTGTGGACCAACTTTGATTTCGGAAAATAATATGAAGGTATATGTAAGCCGTTGGAAAAGGTTTAAATTCTGTGGTTAGCGAGTGGAACCATGAAAGATTGGTTATATGATACGTTATGTGTTTGTGAGCTCAAGGAGCTATGGGTAAGGAGCCCTCGGGACGGCATTGGGCCGTCGAGGTTAAACCTGTGCATAGTCTCCACCCGGAATATCATGTGCGACCTCGGGAGCTAGGGAAGGCGTGATATTCCGATGCCTTCGGTTTACCGGGGAGGACCCGTTGTAGGTTAGCTACCTCTCGGGGGTTTGTTATGTTATGGATGGATAGAGTCAACGCGTGACTCTACCATCAAAGGAGGAGAGGTTGTGTATTCTGATTTATGTTTTATGTTATGAGGAGTACAGGTTGGAAGCTCGTTCTCGCCGAGCATATGCTATGTTATGTTATGATGTGGGAAGTATGAATTGGAATAGAGTTATGAAGGATTTCCGATATAATAGTATTGTCTTGGAAAAAGTTTGGTTTGAAAAACCTATTCCGGTTCATACGTCCATCTTTTGTTATGTGCTTTGCTCTATATTTATATAGGGTGTGGGTGTGCGTTAGCCCCCTCACTCAGTCAGTTGACTGACCCCTCGTTTATTCTTTTAGTTGCAGGTTCTTTTGGGGCTTGAGCTAGGCGGAGAAGTGTGTCCTGTTTGCACTTGTCGGTCTAGGTTTTGCTAGTAGTTTTGCCCACCTGCTCATTCTATCATTTTGTATATGTCTATTTTGAATACTTACATATTACTCGAGCCGTGATGGCGTTTGTACAGAATTCAGTGATGGTACCTATATGTAAATATTATGATGCTTGTATATATATGTATTGGTACCTATAAGTATATGTGTTGTTCTTTGGTTGATGTTTTATTTATATGCTTCCGCGTACTCTGGTTTAGTTTGCTTAGCTCCGCCTAGCATAGGGTGTGCGTTTGGTCTCCCGTTCGCTATGATTCGGATTCGGGTACGGACATTCCATTTCGTATTCGGGTTTGGATTATGGTGTGGGGGATGTGGCCCTACTTGTGGGTGCTACATCCTTAAGTGGTATCAGAGCGCGGTTGCAAAACCGGGCTCTAGTGTCGTGTGAGTCTGTCTAGGTCGTACGGCTTAGGACAATGTGATTATGTGGTTAAGTGATTATATGACTGGGATGTGTGATTACTTTAATACATGTTAATTTCTTACTTGTATAATTGGCCATACACAAATCTACATGCATCCACTTTTATATGAAATTGTGAATTTCAGGATGCCTCCAAGGAGACATAATAACCGGGAACGTACTCCCGATCTTAATGAACCGGTTCCACAAAATGCACCTCCGCCACCTCCTATGAATGCGGAGAACATTGTTCAAGCCCTCCTTAATCAACTTCAACAAAATCAAAGGAATCAAAACCCGGTTGAAGGCCAAGATATTTCCGGTATATATAAGGATTTCCGTAGTAACAATCCTTCAAAGTGGTATGGGGGAGATGATATCAAAGCGGAGGAATGGCTATCCGAGATACGAGGAATTTGGGAAATATGTCCGGGGAGCTCCCAAGATAAAGCAGTTTGTACGGGACGTATTATTCAAGGACAAGCGGCAGTTTGGCTTAGGAGTGTTCGGTCCAAGTTGGAAAGGAATGGCGTAGAATTCAATTGGGAAACTTTTGTACAAGAGTTTTATGAAAAGTATGTACCACATAGTGCTCAAGAACGTCGGTTGCAAGAGTTTACGGATTTGAGGCAAGGTACTAGGACGGTGGAGGAATATATCTTGGAATTTGAGAGACTCGCTCCTTATGCTACTCACATTACTGATCATGATGATCACAAAGCCCGAAAATTTCTTCATGGACTTCGTCGGGATATTCAAGAGTCACTCAAAGCTGCCAATGTGAGCACTTGGTCTAAGGTTACAAAGAGGGCGTTACAAGTTGAAGCCCAAAATATAAGGTTGAAGCCTCCATCTTTCTCTTCTTCTCAGAATTTGGGATCCGGCTCCGGATCGGGTAAAAGACCCGTTTCTTATGCTCCGAGAGCTTCTGCTCCACCGGCTTTTCGTCCCCAGGGTTTCGGGAACAAAAAGCCCAGATTTACCGGTCCCGTGGCACCTCCTGCAGTTCCCGCCTTACCGGCCCCTGCTCAGACTCTACCTCTTTGTTCATTTTGTCAGGGAAAGCATTCGGTTGAGCGTTGTTGGAAACTTTTAGGCAAGTGCTACGTGTGTGGATCCTCCGAGCACAAGGTTGATACTTGTCCAAAGAGGAGACCTGCGGTTCCAGCTCGTGTATATGCTCTTGAAGGAGAAGAGGAAGCAGCTGATGTGGATCCGAACGCCGTTATTGAAGGTACTATAAACATTCATGACATACCATTTCATGCATTGTTTGATCCCGGAGCTACTCATTCATTTATTTCCCGGGATCTTGTTGCTTCTTTGCCTTTGCATGATGAATTATCTGCGCATGTGTATGTGGTGAGTACCCCGTTAGGAGGTTCTTTGGAGGTTGACAGGGTGTTTAGAGAGTGTCCTGTGAGTTTTGAAGGTAAAGTATTCCCAGCAGACTTGATTATTATGCCAATGAAGAAGTATGGGGTTATCTTGGGTATGGATTTTCTCTTTCGGCATCGGGCTCAGTTGGATTGTTATGCTAAGAAGATCTCCTTGGATACTGTGGTGTTTACGGGTGAAAGATGGAAATCAAGCCCATTCGTGTCTTTTATGGAAGCCAATAAACTCCTTCGGGAAGGTACAACCGGATTCGTGGCTTATCTTCTTAACAAACCAAAGGACCAGACTAAACTTGAAGAAACTAAAGTTGTAAGAGAATTCTTTGATGTATTTCCCGAGAATTTGGGTTCCTTACCACCCGATAGGGATATTGAATTTGTGATTGATCTTTACCCTGGAGCAGAACCGTTTTCTAAAACCCCGTACCGAATGCCTCCGGCTGAGTTGAAAGAATTGAAGAATCAGCTTGATGAGTTGTTAGCTTGTGGTTATATCCGTCCGAGTATTTCGCCGTGGGGTGCTCCTGTTCTGTTTGTGAAAAAGAAGGATGGATCTCTAAGGATGTGCATAGACTATCGTGAACTAAACCGGATGACAGTGAAGAATAAGTACCCCTTACCTCGGATAGAAGAATTGTTTGATATTTTACAAGGATCCCAAGTATATTCCAAGTTGGATTTGAGACAAGGTTATTACCAACTCCGTATTCGGGAGGAAGATATCTCTAAGACAGCATTCAATACCCGGTATGGACACTTCGAGTTTGTGGTGATGCCGTTTGGGTTGACTAATGCTCCAGCCGTGTTTATGGATATGATGCATCGAGTTTTCAGACCGTATCTCGATAAGTTTGTGGTTATCTTTATAGATGATATCTTGGTATATTCGAGAACTGCAGAAGAACATGCTTATCACCTAAGACTTGTCTTGGAAACTCTAAGGAAACACAAGCTGTATGCTAAGTTCAGTAAATGTGAGTTCTGGATTGATCGAGTCACCTTCCTTGGCCATATCATTTCGGGTAAAGGAATTGAGGTCGACCCCTCCAAGATTGAAACCGTGGCTCAGTGGGAAAGACCGAAGAATGTTTCCGAAGTGAGGAGTTTCCTTGGGTTAGCGGGGTATTATAGGAGATTCGTGAAGGATTTCTCCAAGATCGCGTGCCCATTGACCCGATTAACCAAGAAAGAAGTAAAGTATGAGTGGGATGAGGCGTGCGAGAGGAGTTTTCAGGCTTTGAAGGACAGATTAACTTCAGCACCGATTCTTACCCTACCTGAGGGATCCGAAGGTTATTCGGTTTATACAGATGCTTCGAAGGAAGGCCTCGGATGTGTATTAATGCAAGATGGCCGGGTAGTAGCCTACGCCTCTAGGAAGTTGAAGGATCACGAGAAAAACTACCCCACTCACGATCTCGAACTAGCAGCGGTTGTTTTTGCTTTGTTGAAGTGGCGCCATTACCTCTACGGGACAACATTTGAGATATTTACGGATCATAAGAGTCTGAAATATCTTTTTACTCAGAAGGATCTTAATAATAGACAGAGGCGTTGGATGGAATTTTTAGAAGATTATGACTGCACGATTCAGTATCATCCGGGTAAGGCCAATGTAGTGGCTGATGCTTTGAGCAGAAAAGCGAGTGTTTCGGGGTTGAATGTAGAGGTTTTAGAGCAGAGTTCGGCAATTGTGGTTTCAGTGGCTCGATTAGCTAATATTTCGGTTCAGCCTGATTTGAAACAGAGGATAATTGAGGCTCAGACTACGGACGCAGAGATTCAGAAATTGGTACTTCGGTCTAAGATAGATCCAGAGTCAAAGTTTGGGTTTGATGATTCCGGGGTATTCAGGTTTAAAACAAGAGTTTGTGTGCCGGAAGAGCTCAAGAAACTAGTACTGGAGGAAGGACACCGTTCCGGATATTCCATTCATCCCGGTGGTACTAAAATGTATCGAGATTTGAAAGAGTTCTTTTGGTGGAATGGTATGAAGAGAGATATTGCTAACTTTGTAAGGCGATGTCTCACGTGCCAAGTTGTCAAGGCCGAACACCAAAAACCGGGAGGAGTTCTCCAACCACTTCCAATACCTGAATGGAAATGGGAGCAAATAGCTATGGATTTCGTGTCTGGTTTACCAAGGTCGAGAGGAGGATTCGACGGAATCTGGGTGATAGTTGATCGTTTAACCAAGTCAGCTCACTTCCTTAAGGTTAAGATGTCCTATAAAACTCCGAAGTTAGCTGAGCTTTATTGTAATGAAGTTGTGAGACTACATGGGGTACCTGCTAGTATTGTTTCAAATCGTGATCCGAGATTTACAGCTAAGTTCTGGCAGGATCTACAGAAACGGTTAGGTACCAAGCTCAATTTTAGCACCGCTTTTCATCCTCAGACGGACGGACAATCAGAGAGGTTGATTAAGTATTTGGAGGACTTACTAAGGGCCTGTGCTTTGGATTTCAAGGACAAATGGGATAAACATCTAGCTCTGGTCGAGTTTGCTTATAACAACAGTTTTCAGGCTTCTATTGGTATGGCCCCGTATGAGACACTTTATGGAAGGAAGTGTAGATCGCCTCTCTTTTGGGATCTTGATGATTGGCGGTGGACTGAAGAGGGTAAGCTCGAGAGAGCCACACCTCGGGAGAGATTGGATAAAACTACCGCTAAAGTTAAACTTATTCGTCAGAGAATGAAAGCAGCTCAGGATCGTCAGAAGAGCTATGCGGATAAGAGAAGGAGACCCCTTGAGTTTGAAATAGGAGATCGAGTTTTCTTGAAAGCATCTCCTAGAAAGGGTTTCTCACGAATAGGTCGAGGTGGGAAGCTTAACCCGAGATACCTTGGACCTTTTGGAATTCTTGAAAAGATTGGAGAAGTGGCCTATAGATTGGATTTACCACCAAACTTGACCGGAATACACAATGTCTTTCATGTTTCGCAGCTCAGAAAGTTTTATCCCGAAGAAACGACCATTCTCCCTATCGAAGAAGTGCAACTTGAACCAGATTTGACAATAGTAAGGTATCCGATTGAGGTTCAAGACCGAAAGATACAAGTATTGAGAAATAAACAGATTCCCTTGGTCCGTGTTTTATGGAGGGATCAGAAATCAGAAGAATCTACTTGGGAATCTGAGGATAAAATGAGACAGTTGTATCCAGATTTGTTCTCAGGTCAGACGGTGAACCTGGGGACCAGGTTTTCTGAAGGGGGGGAGGTTGTAACACCCCGACTCACAGTCGGTACAGGTAAATTATGTGATTTAATATTATTTGCGTTTTAGATAATTTGTATAGGACTATTTTGAATTATATGGATTTATTTGAACCTATTTGAATGAATTGATTATGTGATTTTGGTGTTGGGACTTGGTGAACCCTTAACCTCTTAAACCAATTGAAACCGAACCGGAGAACTTGAACCGAACCCGTGAACCGAACCCGGTTAAGCCTTAAGAGTGAATCCTTGGCTCTTTCTTCCCTTTTCACGTTCAACAACAGCTTTGGCCAAGAGAGAAGAGAAGCCAAAACCTCCATTTTTGGATCAAGCTTCAACCAACCATAACTTCTTCATTTCTTGACCAATCTTCGAGCTTAAGTAAGTTTCGGAAACCTCTTGACATGCTCGTTAATTCTATGGTTTAAGTTCTTCTCTTAGAGCCTTGGTTGGTTTCTTTGGATCATGTGTGAATAGTAAGGGTTTAGCTTAAATTTGGATATGAGTTCTATACTTGTTATATTTGAATTCCATCTTTGTATATGAGTTATACATAGGGTATGTGTTGCATTTATTCCATGAAAGCATGGGTTAGTTGAGCATTTATGATGAGTATGTGTTTCAACTTGATTTCTTTCATTCTTGGATTAAGGGCATTAAAGCTTGATTTGCTTGAGTTTTATGAGTACTTTACGTCAAGCATGATTTATATGTATGGTTGGTGCATTTTGGGAAGTTGTGGCAAATTTTAAGGTTGGTTTTTGGCCATTTTTGGCTCAAAAACGAGCTTCCCCTGTTTTCTGTCAAAATTCTCTGCTCCAGCTTTCGAACCAGGCCGGAACGGCCGTTCCCGCCCAGTTTCAAACTGGGAACGACCGTTCCCAGGCCATACTGTTCATGACCGAGAGTGGGAACGACCGTTCCCAGTTTGTACTGGGAACGGGAACGGCCGTTCCCATGGCCGGAACCGTTGCTACTGCATCAAATCCGCGAGGGTGGATTTTTCTTTTGGGAAAAATCCATGAGGGTGGATTTGAGGCAGTAGCTTTGGAAAAATCCATGGGGGTGGATTTTGCCCTTTGGAAAAATCCATGGGGGTGGATTTTTCCCTTTGAAACTTGAAAGTTGCCACTACTTTCCTTTACTTTAAGTATGCAATTTTATGACTTTAAGTGCTTTCTTTTGCATGTTAATTGTTATGTATATTATGTTTTGTGAATTATATGATTCATTCCTTATTTATTTCACATCCGAGCATGAGTCAAGCATATGCCGAGCGTCATAATTGGTTCATGTGGGGTCTAAGTCATGGGCTCTTGTGTTTCTTTTCAGAAGGTGCGGCCGGGGACGAGCCCGAGGCTTAGGGTGATCACTCCCTTTTCTTTCTACGCACAAGGTGAGGTTTAGGTGTTTGTATAGCTAAATTGACCTAAGACCTTTACATGTCGTTTTCTTGCCCCGTATGTGAATACGTTATATATATATGTAAATAAGTGTTATGTAGGGTATGTTATGAGTTTGTGGACCAACTTTGATTTCAGAAAATAATATGAAGGTATATGTAAGCCGTTGGAAAAGGTTTAAATTCTGTGGTTAGCGAGTGGAACCATGAAAGATTGGTTATATGATACGTTATGTGTTTGTGAGCTCAAGGAGCTATGGGTAAGGAGCCCTCGGGACGGCATTGGGCCGTCGAGGTTAAACCTGTGCATAGTCTCCACCCGGAATATCATGTGCGACCTCGGGAGCTAGGGAAGGCGTGATATTCCGATGCCTTCGGTTTACCGGGGAGGACCCGTTGTAGGTTAGCTACCTCTCGGGGGTTTGTTATGTTATGGATGGATAGAGTCAACGCGTGACTCTACCATCAAAGGAGGAGAGGTTGTGTATTCTGATTTATGTTTTATGTTATGAGGAGTACAGGTTGGAAGCTCGTTCTCGCCGAGCATATGCTATGTTATGTTATGATGTGGGAAGTATGAATTGGAATAGAGTTATGAAGGATTTCCGATATAATAGTATTGTCTTGGAAAAAGTTTGGTTTGAAAAACCTATTCCGGTTCATACGTCCATCTTTTGTTATGTGCTTTGCTCTATATTTATATAGGGTGTGGGTGTGCGTTAGCCCCCTCACTCAGTCAGTTGACTGACCCCTCGTTTATTCTTTTAGTTGCAGGTTCTTTTGGGGCTTGAGCTAGGCGGAGAAGTGTGTCCTGTTTGCACTTGTCGGTCTAGGTTTTGCTAGTAGTTTTGCCCACCTGCTCATTCTATCATTTTGTATATGTCTATTTTGAATACTTACATATTACTCGAGCCGTGATGGCGTTTGTACAGAATTCAGTGATGGTACCTATATGTAAATATTATGATGCTTGTATATATATGTATTGGTACCTATAAGTATATGTGTTGTTCTTTGGTTGATGTTTTATTTATATGCTTCCGCGTACTCTGGTTTAGTTTGCTTAGCTCCGCCTAGCATAGGGTGTGCGTTTGGTCTCCCGTTCGCTATGATTCGGATTCGGGTACGGACATTCCATTTCGTATTCGGGTTTGGATTATGGTGCGGGGGATGTGGCCCTACTTGTGGGTGCTACAGCCAGAGAAAATAAACCTTTTATTTTTGTTTAATGGTAAACTTTTGTTCAAAACAAATATTTGAACCATTACTTATCAAATAACTTACAAAAATCAAATTTCTGTATATATGGCACGTATAATATAAAACCCTATTGCCAAAATACGACTTTATTGTCCTTACTGCTAATACAATTACACTTGTATTATCCCCGAGCAGTAGTTGTGTGTTAGCCGTTTTTCGAACTTTCTGATTAGTTTGAATCTTCGCAACGACTTTCAAATATGATTAGTTGATCTCAAGTTCATACACCAGGAGTCTGGTAAATTTACAACTAAACATATTTTCAATGAGTAAGATATCTTCATATCTTATCCAAACGGCGTGACAAACAGACAAACCAAGTATTTTCGACAATTTCCTTTCCAATACCCATTATCACCGAAATAGAAACACTTTTCCATTATCGAATTTGACTTTCTATTTTTGAGCCTTCGATTTTCTTTCTTCCACTTACTGGCTCTCTAGGCCGTGGATATTGATATCTGATTAAAGAGAACTTTTCCCTTAGTCTATATCACCCTTTCTGCCATATTGAGGTCGTTCATTAGTTTTTATAAAAATTTATTTAAAATAATCTTGAACGTTCAAATGACTTAGGTAGAGAGTATAGGATCGTATCCTATCTGTTAAGATTGTCTCTTTAAGCACAGAGGCTTTCAATCTCGTCCAGATTAGTTATCATATTCATAATATGATTTTGAATCGGTGATCCTTCAAACATCTTTATGACTAACAACCTTCTTATTGACTCGTACCTTCGTACGATTCTGTCTTTAAAACATGTTCTTATCAGTGGACATCTCATGCGTCTGATGCTCAAGAACTTTTAAGACAGATGTCAGGATATAAGACTAGTCAGATCATCACACTTGATCCATTTAGAATAAGCGTCTTTCTAATGCTTACTGGTTGTAGTTTTCGAAATTTTCGGATAAGGTTCAGTGAGTACGTAAACTTTCGTGTCTCAACACGATGTCAAGATTCATTTCCTAATCAGCATAGTTAAACCCTTATTAGCCTATTTCCTTATAGACATACAGTTTGGAGTGGGCAAAGAGAGATCGTAATTATAAAACTGAAATAAATAAATAAATGCAAGTTATGATTATGTATTTCACTTTCTTCTACGTCCAACCAATAAATGAAATCCACGTAAGCATTTTGATTTACGCAATGGTGACTTAACTAACCGCAGTTGACTCCCCGGAGGCGAGGTCGAAAACCGCTTAGAAAAACAGGAACTATTCTTTATTAACATGTCATCTAGGTAACTCTTACCAAACAATGTTAATCCACCACGTCAACCCTTGGCCTCTAAGTGAATGTAACATAGCTCCGAAGGGAGGTTAATACATTACTTAGTCAAGTGTGTACCATTACCTAGAAGTCCGTACGAGTAAGTCAAGACACTCCACGGAGGAGTGGTCGAGCTAACTTTCGTCTCATTTCATTCTATCCGTAGAAGTCTAATCTTATATACCGCGAATGTATACCCGCCGAAGGGAGTAGTATACATCCACTATACTATAGACGGGTAATGGAGGCCGTGAGAATCCAACTCTTTTCATCTCGCTCCCACTTGAATTTTTTAAAAAAAAATGTGGATTATCTTTTGATTATCTTATAATCACTTTTGGCGTCTTATTGTTGGAAGTAATTAATCTAATTAATACCCTCCCACTAGGATTACTAAATCATATTTATAATCCTAATAATATTTTAAGGCAATTTAATAACAATTTATTAATTAGGCCGAAAAATGTTAATTCAATTATGCATCGCGTCTAATCTCTATTAAACAATACTATTTAATCACATTAAATAAAATATGCATAATTGTAAATATCATAATATCTCATATTATCATGATCATGCCATAAAATAAAATAATTGAGCACGCTTTCATATAATTATCACATAATTATTATGCTTAAAATTTTAAATGACACAAAATAAATATGCCATAAATTAAATCAATTAAGCATGCTGGTATAATTATCATGCTTAAAATAAATGGCATAAAGTAAATATGTTATAAATAAATTATCTCATAATTTAAATCATGTTTACTGATTCGGTAATTAACCAGGAAGATTATTGAAATCGATTCCCAAAAAATTACCATTCCACGTAAATTCCCAGGGAACACTGGAGGGGTCACAAACGGTCTCACTTAAAAACCAGCCTCCTTTGACAGAATTTACGTGCATAGTAGCAGATTTAAAATTATGCATCGCATGCATCATATCAATGCATGTATATATCTAGAGCACGGCTCTGATACCAGTTGCTGGGAGGCGGGCTCAGAACAGTAGCGGTCCGTGACCATATTTTAAAATTTTTATTATAATACAAGTATTAAAATATTTCTAAAACATTTTAATACAAAGCGGAAGACTTAGCCGGATCTACTCAAGTATATACATGCAATTGATAATAATTTTAAATCACTTAAGCAGATAAATATCAAACATGCAATTAACACTTAAGAGCACATAATTTATCATGCTTAAAATAAAACAACTGTAAAATATTACCGTACTGCAAACATGGCTATCTAACGACATTTTTCCAGCTCATTTCCCACTCATGAGACCGGCAGAGCTTCCCTGCAATATCCCCAGGGACACCCTCGGAGTGTGGGCTCCGAAAGTATTTCTCTAAATACTTAGAGAAAATAAACTTTAAACTAGGAAACCCTTTTCAGGGTTTAATCTCCCGAAATTAGGCATTTTATATAAACACCTAATCAAAATTAATTCCAAAATAAATCGAAATTAACTAGGAGAAAATGGGATTTGATTTCAAAGCCAAGATTTGGCCAAAACCATCCCAAAACTGAATGAGAAATAATGGCAAGGGGGTCAGCTATTTATAGGCCAAAACCCGAGGGCAAAACGGTCATTTTAAGCATAAGTTGAAGGGTATTTTGGTCATTTCGCACTGCCACTTGCAAAATTGACGGAATATGAGAGCACCACTTTGAAGCTCTCATCGCCACGAATCCAACGCCGCCGCCACGGGCCAATCGGAGTTGGCACGCGCCCTCACGCGCCACCACAAGGCGGCGCGTGTGTTTCACCCGCGTCTAGGGTTTGGGGATGACGTGGCCGATTCTCATTCGGCCATGTGTCCGGGTCTGTCCGGCCTGGAACCAAACCCGGTCCGACCCTATCCGAGACCCGACCCGTTGACTCGATTTTTCCGACCCTTTTGATCGGGTTATCCGACCCGTTGACCGGCCCGGCCAGATCGAATCTGGACCGTCCTTTACGCGCCGATATGGCGCGATCCTATCCGCACACGTGGCGCGCCACGCGGCCGCCCACTCAGCGCCATCTGGACCCACGTTGCTGACATGGCGTGACACGTTAGTGCCACGTCAGCAACTTTTTTTTTTTTTAAATTTAAAATTTTATTTTCTCCAAAATAAAATTCCGGGTATTTCCAACTCTTTGGAACTTGATTTATTTTCTTAAAATAAATCCCTTGGCTATTTTTAAACACTTTGAAAATTCATTTCTTTTTCTCCTTTTAATATTTTCTCTTTGGGTTTTCCAATGGGGGCTTGCAGGGGGACCTACAGGACTAATTAATTTTAGCTCCAAACGGATTAATATATTATCATCTCATGATAATAATTAATTACCGTTTAATAAAATTTAATTCCACTAAATAAATATTGTTGCACTCTAAAATTAATTAAATTATTCACGAATTTCTCGATCTAGAATAATTTCGCATTTTACTCCTCCGTGTAGATATCCATGAAAAATAAATTACAACTACTATCATTTATTTTTCATCTCCAATTTGAAATTTATTGATTCGCCTTAAGTTCAAATTCTCTGTATGTGAAACACATTCATTATTACAACTTCGGTGACGCATCACGCGAAGTGCTTTGGCCAAAGTCTTAATTCGAACTTTTACAAATCTATTTCAAGGATATCTCTTACATTCCAGCAAGGCCACAGATTCCTCGATCAATATCACTTTTTAGCGCATTTCATGTAATCACCGAACATACAAAGTATTTTGGCCACCCGTTACCGAGACCTCACTTCGAGTATGTTATAGTGACTAACACTACATGCCTAAAGCCGAAATATCATCAGGATTAAGAGTACAATGCTTCCTGAGATTTTATTTTTTTCAGATAGCAGTATAAAATGAATAATCTCAGTGGTCCAGTTCGATGTTTCCAATCCTATTGAAAATCATCAACGTGTTATAATCAAAATCACCATTCCCTATGACGAAAGACTAATCATCTTATATAACCACGTTATAGTCTTGATAAGAACATATTCTTATCTTACCGACTAGAACTTTAATGACACGTGATTTCGGTATTCAAAGTCTTTTCCTATGAAACACATTTCATATAAGAATACCACCACACGTCATTAATTATTAATATGTGAAATACTCACAACTCGCTTGTAAATTCAGTTTAATTAATTCAACAAATTGAATTTTCAGGGCACTATTCCCAACATGTGGTTTCTCTACGTATAGGGGTGCTACATCTGAAGTGGTATCAGAGCCTGGTTGTAAAACCGAGGTTCTAGTGTCGCGTCGTGTCAAGTCTAGGTCGAACGGCATAGGAGTACTTGGTAATTTGAGAGTCTTGCATATTATTTGAATCCATTTGAACTCCTTGAATTAGTTAAATTACTTGACAACCTGTGCATTGCATTGATTTATGTTATTAATTGTTAATTAATTGATCTTGAATTATTTGAAATTATGTGATCAATGTGTTTTATTTTAAACATTGATAAATTACTTGTTGCATTTTATATTAAAATCTCGTTGTGGGTATCAATTATGTGCATTAATTATATGATATAAGCACGCTTCATCCACATGCATTTATTTTCAAAGTAAGTTGTGAGTTACAGGTTATGGAAATGATGTCAACCCCATAGCCAATTTGTATGATAACCTCAGCATACTACAAGTACTACTTCTTTAGCTTGGAAGGGTTAGAGATGAGCCAAGGAAATTCATACACGAATTTGAGGGCTATTAACTTCTACTATTGGGTCGTGATTCAAAGAATAAGGTCCGAAATAAAAGAATCAACCGTGGGAATTATATTTCATTCGAGAGCTAGGTGAAGGGAGAATCGGGGTACTACTTATTCAAGATTCGGGCGTGTTGTCAAATTAAGACTCAGTGAATTGGGAAGCAAATTCAAGTAAGAGAAGAAAATCATTCCGATAATTCAAATCGAGCTAGTAGAGTTGGATGATCTATTCATGGAATGTTAGGATGCTAAGGATTCTATAATCGGGTAGATTGAACTCATTTTTCAGATTCAAGTTAAATTGTCATGTTTAGAGAGCGAAGCAGAAGATATGGAATAGCAAACGGAAACGGTAAAGGATGAAGAATGAAGGAAAGGAAATTATATGTTCAAGGCATAGGCAAGTAAGAAGATACGTTCTACAATCTATTCAATTCATAAAGATTAGATTTAAAGAATTTCAGTCACAGTGGCAACTCGATGAATCGGGGTAATAATTGGAGATTATTTTTCGAGGGAAGTCAGGAAATTAATTACATAAGTGGAGCAGAATTTGAATTCAAGAGTTCCTATTTGGGGAATCATACAATTACACGAGTTAACGTAAGAAATTTTTGTCAAGGAGGTAGTTATGGTAAGAGGCAACTAAGTTTAACTTTCATGAAAATGAAACAAGGGAAGATATGGAAAATAGAATGGCTTGGGAGTTTGATTAAAGAAGGAATAACGGAAGTTCAGTACTCCAGTGGGTATAAAGTTTGGAAGACCATCATGCTAAAGGTTTTATTTAGTTAGGGCATTTTCTAGATCTAAGCTGAATTGTCGTGTTGTGAGGGCATGTTAAAAGATGTGAAGCAACAAATGGAAACAATAAAGAAAGGCACAGAGTTATTGAGTGGATTTCGGGTAACCAAGTATAAACCATTGGAAGGGGGTTTCTTTAACTATTCGAACTCCTAAAGAGTGAATCAAGGAAGTTTTGATCAAGTAACGACCATGGAGAGGATCCGGATAACAATTGGGAAGTGGTTATAAAAGAACAAGTAAGATGCTAATTCCATGAGCATAGAAGACTTCGGGTCCAAAGCAAGTGTAATCTCAAGCCGTGGGAATGTCCAAGTTGTTGCTAGGTAATTCTGAAGATTAGAAGACCGGGGGAAAAACAGAAAATGATTAACGGTTCAAGACAAGCTTATAATTCAACAAACAAGGAACTACGTGCCGAGATAAAGCTTTCCATTACTACGGTGACAGGTTCAATGCATCCATGAGCACGTGCATCATACGCTATTTTCAATTTTTAAATTTCTGTACATTTATGTGTGCTTTCCAGATTGAACATAATTATTCCAATATGTTGAAGTTATTACTTCCAAGTGTGTTACATGCATTGACATATTAATTCACCATGCATATCTAGTTTCTTAATTACAGGATGTCGCAAGGTCGCCCTCATCATGAACGAGTGCCTAGGGTTTCCCCGCATTTACCCCCTCCGGTTCAACCTCAGGAGTTTTTCGATTCCTTGGTTGGTTTGGTCGATCAGAAGATAAAAGAGTATGTTTCATCAGTGCCATTAGCGCCATCACCACAGCCAGGCCAAATTTCAATAGCGTTTAGGGAAATTCAAAACCAACCACCCTCGAGATCCTTTGAAGGAAATAAGGTTTCCGCCGACTCAGAACTTAAGAAAATTAAAAGAGTGTGAGAATTGATTCCAGGCGATCCCCAAGAGAAAGTCCAAGACATCACCTCTTTGGAGGCAAGGAAGTCTAATCCTCATCCCGGACAGGCTTCAGGTTCAAAATCGGGACAGCCTTCTAACAAAGGAAAGCGGCCTATCTCTCATCATACCCCAACACCTCAAGGAAGGTCTCGAAAGAAAAAGAGTCGATCATTCGGGTCAGGTTCGGGAGCTTCACATATTCCAGCCTTACCACATCTTCACGGGAGCTTCTTTGTAATTATTGTGGGCGTGACAACCACAATTATGAGGGTTGTAGAAGACGGTTGGGATTATGTCTATATTGTGGGAGCGATGAACATCAAATAGATACATGCTCCAAGCGACAAAGGAAATCTACCAGGGATGAAAGATTGATTGTTCGAGCCCTGGGAAGGTGTTCATGAGAGGGGGGGTGCAAAATGTAAATGTGAATCTGGTCCAGGAAGAAGAAGGTACCAATTACATACATAATACAACCAACGGTGAACAGTACATCTAATCACGCATATCACGAGCATCATGGATCTTATTGCTATTGTATTTAATTGCTTGTCCATTGCAAATTAGTTAATTATGAATGGTGATTATGTGATTAAAACGGTTTTACTTGTCTATATGATATTTATGTAATTAATATGGTTCTACTTGGTTATGTGACCTTTATGAAATTGTGTTTACAATCTGCCCTTGAATTACTTTCGTGCATGTTGAGAGACGGGGTTCTTTCATTTCTTGTTGAGAGACGGGATTCTCTCATTTCTTATTGAGAACGGGGTTTTCTCATTTCTTGTTGAAAGACGGGGTTCTTTCATTCATTGTTTAAGAGACGGGGTTCTCTTATGGCTTGTGAATCATTTCAAAACTTGACAGTGGACCTGGGGACCAGGTCCTTTTAAGGGGGAGAGAATTGTAACGCCCCGAATTTTATTAATTATATTCTTATGTTTATTATAATTTTATAAATTATATTTTATCATACTTTCATGAAATTTCATGAATTCATATTAAATTGATAATTTATAGCATGACTCGAAATATTTATTGCGTGAAATAATTGACGATTATGATTTAATTGTTAACATGTCCTTAAAAGATGTCCCTTTATAAATCAAGGACCAAATTGCATCTTTATTTCCTTGGACTTAATTGATCAATTCCCAAGCTTTTCATCCTTAATTGCATGATTTAAACTCTTGAGGGACTAAATTGCAAATTGATCATTTCATCAAAATCAAGGATGGTGATTCACATAATAAGCTTCCTTGATCATTATCATCAAAATTCACCCACCATAATTTCTCCTTGCTTGCTCGGTTCTTCAAGAAGAAAAGGAAAGAAGAGATTTTATCATCACCATCAAGTTTGCTCAAGAAATTCCAAGCTTTTAAGCTCAAATTTCCATCTTCATCTTCTTCCTTCATTTCTTTTCATTCAAGGTGGGTTTGATGCATAGATATGGTTTCTTGGTGATTAGGTGTGGAAGCTAGGGTTTGTGATTTATGAGATATATGGACTATGTGTTAGTAGATGCATGAATATGTGATTATAACTTGGATTGAGACATGAATTCTTGAAGAAGTTGAGCTTTTGTGGTGAAATTATGTATGATCTTAAAAGTGGAAAATTGTAATGATCAAGCATGGTTTAATGGTTTAATTGGTGTTTTATGGTACTTTGAATATGTATGCATATGAATTACCAGATTTCATGCATTTTAACATGGATTTGATGATGTTTTGAGGTGTGTGTTTTGTTCCCGAGAGCCATCCCCTGTTCTGCTCTGTTTCTGTATTTACGGAGGAACGGGAACGGCCCTTCCCGTCCCCAGTTCATTCTGGGAACGACCATTCCCACTCCTTTGAATCCAAAGCTGGCGCGCGCATGGGAACGACCGTTCCCATTTTGGCCTGCGAGCCGGAAGGGCCATTCCCAGCATAAGTCGCCTTTTTAAAAATAAAAGCACAGGGGCATTTTCTTGGGACTATGGGAACGGCCCTTCCCAGTTTACACTGAGGACCGGAACGGCCGTTCCCACCTCGCTGATAGAACAAAATCTACTGCATAAAATTGGATTTTTGGGATTTTAACCCAAACATTTATTTGATCCCAAATTCCTATTATATGATTGATTACATGCTAAAACAAGATGTTTCCATGCCACATTGTATATTGCACATCATCTCGTTGCATTTTCGCCGTTCGTCATATTTGGTCCATTTTGAGTCATGTCGCACGTGTACACGTCTATCTTGCACAGACCAGCTTCACGGGGACGAGGAGCAAGCTTTGTAGGCCGTGCCCTACTTGTCTTTTGTCGGTAAAGGTGAGGTTTAATTGCTAGTTAGAACCCGTATAACCATTATGTGGGATTTCAAGCCAAAAGGTATATATATCTATTTACAGTGATTTCTAAACTTATAAACAATTGCAAGCAAGCCATGTTCATGAAAAGCAAGTCATGTATCGTGATTAATTGATTGATCGTGTTTTGGCGATTAAAGCATGTCACGTTGGGCCCGAGGGTAGTGGTTTGAGCCAACCGGGAAAGCATGGGCTGACGGGTAACTCGAACTCTATCCTCACCACATTGGGATGACCCCTGAATTCGCTAGGAGATTAGTGGAGGAAGGAGTTCCGGGCTTAGGGATTCATGTACCCTCTGCTCAATGAGATTGGATGGTGGGGCCTTGTAATCCCACCATCACCGGAGGAAGAAGGAGACTGGGGACGGGTCCGACACCACGGATTGTCCTTGGGTTATTGTCATGATTGCACTTATTGATTGTCTTGCTTGAATACAATACGCACGAGTGTACGATAACTGAATTGCATGATCACCTATTGATTATTAAAGCAAACATGTATTGTACACTGTCGGAGTAAGGTTTGAGAATTGCCCTCAGTCGTCGGGCCACGTATTGCACGTATTGAATGCATGAAATTGATCAAAGTATTTAATATTGGTAGTTGTAATCTCGGGCGAGTTCTATGTTATTTTGAGCTTATATTATTTTTAATTACAAAACCTTACCCGAGGTTATAACTTGCATGTTAATTGCACTAATATATATTTATGCCTCTCACTTAGTCTTCCATGGACTGATGCCCCACCTTTCAGGTTGTCGCGGTCGTGTGCTAGGCGGGAGTCAGAGTCATGTCTTGTCGTCCAGTTGAGTCTAGCACTTCATGCACTTTTATGTTATTGATAGTAGTATCTCAGAGTTAGTCTGTTATTGTTATTGTTATCATCTGGAGACTTTTATCTGTATAATATATTGGAGATGATAATATATTGATACATGTTGGTACCTATTAGTATTTATACTTTTGATGTAAATATGGTACCTATAAGTAATGTTGATATTATGCTTCCGCTTTTAACTTTTATGTCTTGGACTCGTATTACTTTGGGGTATAGTCCCGCCTAGCTAGCTTGTTTCTTTTATTTGTCACCCGTTCGCTATAGGTTAGTTCATGTACGGATTGTCCATTTCGTATGTGGATCGGCCTATAGTGCGGGGGTGTGGTATCTCTACGTATAGGGGTGCTACACTTCCCCCCACACTTGGACATTTGTATCCCACTCTTTCAATTTCACGGTTTGCACAATTTTTTTTCGTTTCTTTTCTGTTGCTCTTTCCTCTCTTTTTTTTATATCTTTTCTTTTTCACCACCTTTTTCTCATTCTCTTTCTTTTTACATATATCTCCCAATTTCAATCACAAGAATAATCAAAAGGGATCCCAAGATAAATATTCACAATAAAATCAAATGAGCAAGCCTTGGTGTAAAATTAACAAGGTGGTTATTTTGTTGTGCATTAGGCTTATAATGTGGCTACAAAAATCTTTGCATAACAATTAGGTTCAGCGGGGATCAATAAGATTACGTTATTTAGTGAAAAACGGCTAAAAATAAAGGCTTAATATCCTCCAACAACGACTGCAAAAACAGAAATCTGCACGCCATAAAACCCTCGTGAAAAAATTCATCCTTCAAGATATGGACGAACGGTTTTCATCATCTTCTTTGGTTCGATTTTTTCACTCGTATTCTGTTGAGTTCAGAATCGTTCCACTAGCCCTTGTAGTCGTTTGGGCGTGATCTCTTTATCACGTGTCTTGATCCCCAAAAGCTCCTTTGAATCTTTCAAGACTTCACGATAGTAGCCCTCTAGAGAATAATTAGTCCACCAACCGTCACCACGATCAGAATAGGGAGGATGCTAGTTCTATATTCAGGGTTTAGGCTCTAGGGCTTAGTGTATAATTTGGAGAAGGAGAAATTGAGTATCAATCTCCCATGGGTTCAAACCCCTCATATAAATAGGCTTAGGGTTCAAACCCCATTCCTTGTTGGACAAGGATTCCAAGCTCTTTTGGAAAGAGATTTCTTGCTTGGAGACTGAGTCTCTTACTTTGACCAAAAGTCTTCTTTTGATCAACTTGTCAATCAAGAATAATATCTAACTCTCTTAGATATTTTATTTTACTTTATTTATTAAATAATAAATAACTTGAAGACTAATAATTAATTAATTCATAATTAATTATTTATTAGACTTTATTTCTCCAAATTAGAACTTTAATATTAATTCAAAATTAAATCAAAGTCCATTAAATAATTAACACATGAATTATTTAACATATACACATATTCACACGTGACTACACTTGTCCATTGGGACACATGTCATTCACGCTTTCCACACGTGTGATTTCACATGTGTAGCCCCCACTCGATCCGATCAACTCGTTTAATTTATTTTAAGCCTTAACCCACGTGACCGGGTTGTTGTGTGTGATCCTATAGGTTCTTAATTCAATTAGCAGTGACCCTAATTAATTAATTCCCTAATTTATTAATCTGTCCACAGACCAAACGACCATAGTCTAGCAACAGGTGTTTGACCCTTAGCTGAATAAGAATGTCTCGATTCGACAGAACCTTTAAGTCATTGATTCATGTGAGATACAATCCTCCTACATCCCATCTCTCAATCAAGATCTAGGGCAAGGGAATAATTAGAACCCTAATAATCTTGATCTTAATGTTAAGTGCATTTCATATCCATTTGATCTCAATCCAAGAAACTCTTTTCTTGATGTCTTGATCCACTGCCTTGGCCAAGGACTCCTAGATGGCATATGAATGACTTACACAATAAGAGATCAACTTGCTCATACAATTGTTGGACCTTTATCGATTCTCATATACTTTCATGTGCCACTTGTGCAGCCCCAGCATAAGCCTTGAATCAGTTGTCTAAGGCGACACCCTTTGAAGCTTACACCTAAGACTACAGAGTTAGTTCATAAAGTATCAATGGAACCTCAAGTCTAAGGATCACTTAATCACATCAATGACTCGTGAGATATTTTCTAATCTGGAAGTTTCTATTTTCAGATATAGAAACTTCCTTTCCCATTTAGGAATCTTCTCACACGGGACACCTCAGTGTACCTACTTAGAATAAGTAAGCACCCCCATGTATCACGCACGTATCAACAATACACTTTGCACCCCATGAAACAAGGTGGTCCTTCTTAAGGGCGTGATCACACGAGCAAGCCTCGAACGAGTCAGGTTGACACTCCCACTTGTCTATAGGACTCATCGGCTTGCAGTGATTTCTAATCATGACTTATGTGATATAAGGCTAGTCTCATGAACCACTTCGCATAAATGGTGGAGTCCTATAAGTCATATTGATTTGGGGAGTTCTAATACATGCACACATAATGGAAACACACAAAAACATGTATTGACATATAAAGAAGTGTTTACCTATGACATTAATCAATCGTATATTATTCAAACATTATCTGTGAACTAGAAAAGTCCCAAAACGGATTATGACAAATCAGCTTTTTAGGGCAGTTTTCCAACAATCTCCCACTTGCCCGTAAAAGCCATTAAGGTACTCTAGGTCCCATCTTCTCAAGATGTATTTTGAGAGCCTATTGACTTTGGACGTTTCCAAAGTGGATCTGCTATGTTCTCTGCTGGCGTAACCCTCTTATTTACACATCTCTAAGGAAACACGTTTTCCTTATAAAGTGATTCTTACTCACGTGTTCAGTCTCTTGGTGAGGTCTTAGTTCTCTTACTTGAGCAACCATCCATTTTATCATACGATATGAGAATGGTGTTGTTTCATGCTAGGAACTTCATCTAACTAGTTAGATGGAATTTCTTACCCAAACACTTACCTTAGCGGTATTCAATACGACTAAGTACGCAACTACAATAGTCAAGATTTTGCAACGTTCGTGCTTGGAATGTTCCCAACACGTTGCTTTGCCATTGAGGCGAAAATTGCATCCTTTTAATGATTTACAACCATCTATGTTTGATGCAACGATTACATCAAATATCCTTTCAATAATAAGATCCTTTTGGGCTTTGTAAACTAATACATATCCTCATTTCTTCTCAAGTACTTTGAGGACATCCTTTACAGAAATCTAATGACCTTCTCTGAGGTCATATTAGATTCAGCCCACTATGCTTAGTCTTGCGCCATATCTAATTTTGTACATAACTTTGCATACATTATGCTCCCTCTTTTTAAGGGGTTTTGGATATCCTAACTTTAAAGTTAACTTAGGACACATACTCTTCAAAAGAGATGTTCCATTGTCCAAACTACACTCTTTTTAGTACTATGGTTATGCACTTGATTGTGATAATCCTTTTATTCTCTTAAATCTATCTTCTATAGATCTAAATTACGAGAATTTAGGATAATCACTAAGATCTTTCATGTCAAATTGCTTTTTAAATAAAATTTTGGTTACTTTCATGACATCCTTCGCATTCTTAATGAGAAGGATGCCATTTTTCTAAAGTACCAAAAGTCGAGGCTAACATTACTAACTTTCAAGCTTACACTTTTAGACTTGTTCGATTTCCATTTTCTGTCAAACGATTTGACTACCTTATAACTCTTATAAGCCTTTATCAATCTACAGATTGACTTACGAGTGTGCATACCTTATGCATACTCCCACTGAATATGAGATTCACAAAAGACCATATTTTAGTCTCTTTCAATCTTCTATTGAAAAAGACATTTCTCATATTCATTTATTATATCTGATAGTCAAAATATACAGATATGCATAGCATAATCCGAATGGACCTTTTGCATTTCAACCGTCAAGAAGGTTCCAAGCTGCACGAGCTTGATCCAATCAGTTGGATCAACTAAGGTCAAAACTTGGTTTTATCACATGGGGGTCCATCTCGGTTTCAAGGCTTGTTTACACTACTCAGATTCCAAATCTGATAGTGCCTCCTCATGAGTAATTCCTTAGGCTATCTAGGAATACGTTCTAAGCGCGTCATGAGAGGAGGGTTTCATATGTGTACATTCTCTAAAATTTGGCTAAGTTTTATCTGATGGAATTGTTTCTTCTATATGTGGCATGGGATTGATCCTCAAACTCCTTTGAGGTCTGCTTGCTTGCCTTCCTTCTCTTATAGGAACGATTCCTTAAGAAAGGTACATTCCTTGAAACAAACAACTTTCGTTCAAGGGAATTTACAGAAACAATATCATATATCGTTGTGTAAACTTGAACTCGTTTCAAGCTTATCTCCCACTATCCTTTTCACTTAAGAGGATTTCCCTAGATTCTTAGACAAGAATAATTAGGGAATTTGGAATGACACATTGCATAGTACAACTAAAGGGACTGATTTTGGTAGGTACTAGATTCAAAATCTCTGACTGCATATTAAGGAACTAATCCCTAGAATAAATATAAGTCAGTAAAGCTTACTATGGAACCAACCTATCCTATAAGGTCCAGTTCCATCATTCAGAAACAGTAAGGTGTTCTCAAATTAGTTACTGAGAGATAATCCTATTATCTCTAAGATGACTAAGGAATTAGTCAATAAGGTATTCAATATTTCGATCAAATTGAGTTGTTCATAACTTATGACTACTTCGGTTCCCAACCTCCTCTTGAAATTCTAAGAATTTCATATAAGTTTCAAACTTTGTGCTTCATTAAGTACGCACATTCATAATGATCAAACTGATGATTGTTTCTACTACTTACATTAAGCAGTAAAGAAACATCAGTGTGGATCGAAATCCACTAAGTGTTTTGGCATGTTTCCACGTTTCTCATAAACTAGGTTTTGGGAACGTTTTCCTTAAGATAGGATTCACAGAAACTTAACTCTCTAGGTTCATTTTCGCAAAATGATCTTAAGTTGTCCAACTCACTAATCCTTTCATTTCTTAGCGTGCCTAAGTAATTCGAAGCTTTGTCATCTCACTTATTTTTATTATCTCGTTGTATGTTCAAAATATTAGTACTTTGAGTTTTGCACAACGGATTATGCTAATCAACTCAAGACTTGTGAATTCTATTCCTATTAGAATTACAAAACGAGATAACTTATCAGAGTACCCATACTCTTTGTAGTTCCCTTTCAAAGTCCTTAGTTTGCTATTATAGAAGCAAATGTCCTTTTCTGATCTCTATAGTCTTTTGGACATCCCCTTTAGTCACCCCTCTCATCGGGCTTTAAAAGTTTCTTCTTTTCTAGGCCTTCAAGCCATTACCTTAGTGGGTTTAGAAGAAGAGTTGAACATCATGTCCTTTTAGTCCTTCACAAGGATGCTCTCAACCTTTATCAACTAGTCGATTAACTATGCTACAATGACATCATTGTGGTTGAGTATAAAAGGGTTAGGTGATGGTGGAAGCAATGAGAGCAATCAGTGCATTGAGAACTCGTTTCTCAACTGTAAGATCATGGATCCAAGATCCTCGTTCAAGTACGTTAGTATGCTCATTGGAATATGGAACAATTCCATAATGTTATACCTTATAACATATTTATGAGGTACAATTTCTCTTAAGTAGTTGGAAAATCCATCCACTTTAGACTGCTTCTCTTTAGGCCCGAGTCAAATTTTTAGAAGTGAAAAATTCGCCCTATAGAGAACACTTTTCTTTTTTCGGAATCTAAAACGAATTTTAAGATTCGAACCCAATTAGAGTTAGTTAGGACTTAGTCAACTTGTTTGACTAAAGGATGGATACGAATGGGTTTGCATTTCATATTGTAGAGAATCACAGAACTACAACCTAAATGCTAAGCAGAGAAAATCTGAGCATGCTGAATAATAACGATATACATGAGATTAGGTCTTTAATCTATGTAGTTCCCACTGTTTTTAGAGGATTTATAATTCCCAAAGATCTTAGAGGATACTTATTATCCCAATGGGTACTAAGATCCTAAGAACTTAACCTTGAACCCACGACTCGTGGCCATTCTCAGTTAAGCCTAAGGTAGGTACAACTTACCAATTCCAACACTGTGGAATTCTTAGTAATGTTTTTGCATCACCTGTCTTTCAATATGGAACCACGACTCGGGCGACGTCCATATTTACTTAGGCGTTAAGCCAGACCCATCAATCATAAGATCATGATCAAAACCTAGTTCAACGACCCACGACTCGCGGCCATCGACCTTGCTAAAATTGATTACGAAATATTGATCATTTAAGATCAATTAGGAAACTAAGAACTAATAGGTTTCACATAGACACCCCACGACTCGTAGACAGCATCTAGCTTCCCCTATTAAACTTAAATCCTATTGATGGAATGCTAGGGATTTAATTCAAAGCTTGCACCTCGAATTAAACACCTATTTTCGAAAATTAGCCTAATATTTAATGGGAATTTTTGATGTAACTGGAGAGTTGTCCGGTTCGACCTCACCAACATATATGTTATCCAATTTAATTAGTTTTGATTAATGCAAGTACAACTTAAATGCATTTCACACAAGCACATTGCAGATAACATATCCTAGCATGATACTAACATGTGATGATCATGGGTTCTACCTATCTTATGCGTGATATGTGGGAGCCACTCCACAATCACAAGTTATAACATACATGCCACATAAAACAGTTTAAATCACCAAAGGGAATTGGAAATAAAACGATGCCCTATCTATTACAATAATAGAAACCCTCTCTAACACTTTGAGAGGTCTTCACTTATGGCCTCCATCTTGTTACTTGTTGTGTGGATCCATCTTACTCCATGGGTGCATTGTCCCCAAAATGAAAGAAAAAGACCTCACCACGTATCTCTACTCCCAAATTACAATAACAAGAAAAGACATAAAGTAATAAGGCTCTGTAACTCCCCAGTTTTTCGGTTAAAATAATGTGGCGTATCTGTTTATAAATTGCGCAATTTAATTATTTAATTGTATGATTAATTATTTATAAATGTTTATATTTGATTTAAACTATAAACTATTGTTATTTCAATTTAATTTACTTTGATACTTAGTGCTTAATTTCTTAATTAAGATTTCATGTTACCATAACTATTTCGGTAATTTCATTAATTAATTTCAACATGTTATTAGTTGGTTTTAATTTAATTAAAATGGAATTTAAGTTTTAGAAATTAATTTAATACGCTATGAATTCATTCATGCGCATGAGTGTTCTATTTGTACTTCGTTCTTATATGTAATGATATCCGAATGGTATGGAAATTTAGTATGTCGTAAATATATGTGATATGAACATGTCTATATACTCGGTTTATGTTTTCGGATTCATTTGACGTGTTAACGAATTTAATTTTGATTGTGGAACCAAGACGGGGGCTAACGAGCAATTAGCGCACCCTTGGTTCCGTACTTGATATCTTGAGCTCGGGAATTCGGATTCGAATTCTGTCACCTCCGCTGCCTTCGTATCGATGATTCGGAGACAATGGAACAAGCCTCATACCTTTTTGAAATCATTAAGACCTCCGAAATCCAACCGTAACAAGCAACTCGTGCAAGAAGAGCTTCTTTTGTTGACTAGTCTTCATGGTGGGACCCTTAACACTCCTCTAACCTAACCATACCTTAAACCATGACTTATGTACCTTGAGTTAAGCTCTTTCTTCCCCCTTTACCTCTGAAAACCGAGCCAAATATCTCCCCTCATTGCTGCAACTGATCGATATAGTGGAAGAGAGAAAAAGGAAGAAAAACCCCTTGGCCATTCTTGTGATTTTGGAGCTCAAATCACCTCCCTTCTTCTTCTAATCTTCAAGGTATGAATATTTATGTCTCCTCTACTATATTATGCTTGATTTCATCCATTAAGTGCTTGATTTGGATCAGATTTGATTAGGGTTTGGGTGATGAGTTTGGTATGAACTTTTAGGGATTTTTGCTCTTGTGACCTATTTGCTTGTGTAGCTGATTTTCTTGCTTATACATGATCATATGAGCTTGTTTCTTGACCTATTTCTTTCCTAACTGATAGTATATGATATTAGGAGGATTTTATCTCTTGACCCTTTGATGAAATTATGAGATATGGAGCTCCAAACTTGATGATCAAACTGCTTCCCCTGTTTTTCGAACTGCTGCTGTTCATTTTGCTTTGTTGCTTGATTAAATGATCTTCTTTACATGTGAAATTGCATGGATATTATGTAAAATCATTGTTCTATATGTTAACATTCATGTTTCAAGTATTTGGATCCATTTTAAGCCTCAAAACCGAAAGACATGGCCTGTTCTTATGCATGATCTATGACAGACTTGTTGCTGTTGCAATTGTGTGGTTGTTGGTCACCCTAATGTGCTTTAATTCGTGCCATTTTGCATATATATGATGTATATTAGTTTTTTAGTATGTTAGAATGCTTTTCCCAAGGTTCCAGATCCAAATTCAACCCCTAAGTACTTGATCATGGCTGATTGATACAATAGGGCTCTTTTGTGCGGTTTTGGCGACCCAGTTTTGCTGCATGATTTAGATGCTCTTAACGTGTGATTTAGCCTTTTCACTCTAAATGAAATATGTTCCTAACATGCTAAATATGTTGTATATTAAGTTTCATAGTATTTGGAGTTGATTTCGTATGCTTTTGGATTGATTTTGTATGCGATCAGTTTCGCCGGTAAAACTTTGTGAACGTTTTAGTTCTGTACCGTGACACCCCCGTGTCTCATTTACACTTAAGTGTGAGATACGGGCGTGTCACACCTTCTGGGAAGGTCTGTACGGAGCCACGGTCGGGGCTCAGTTTGGCTAAGGAGGGTGACACCCCCGTGTCCCTTCCCTTGCGCAGTCCTTGTTGCTTCCTTTTCGGTTTTTGATTTGTTTCACCTCCTTAATGACTTGATCTCCTTTGGTGTTGAACTATGAACTTGTTTTGCTATATGTTGAGAGTATTGTGGTTTAATTTCGTGGCATTTGGATGATTTGTAGGCATGCTTTTGCTTAATTCCGTTTATGTGTGTTTATATGTCGTTTATGGATCGCGTAACTCATTTCCTATATCATATGATTCCTTCTTGTTGTCAAACCTTGGAAATATGCTATCTTATGTAATATGATATATGTGGTAGCGTTTTGTGAAAGATTGAATACGTGCTAGGCTCCTATTTGAATTTCTTGAATTGAATTGAGTGGAAGCGTGAATTTATGAATTGAATGAAAGTGAACGAATGATTGAATGACTTGATTATGTGATTTAAATTCCTTAATAGTGCACATGAACATTCCCATGATATAAAATGATCTCTTATGCATTCATAGCATAATCATTTCATTGCCGAGCGTCTTATTTGGTCATATTGAGTCGCACTTCACCTTTATTGCATAGATTTTGAGTCCGTTGGAGACGAGGTCGGTCTGTAGGGCTCGTGTGTTCTCCTTGTTACCGTTTCAGGTGGGTTTCTCTTCTACTTAGATAAAACAACCCGATATATCTCCCTATGTGAAAAGTTTTAAACCAAAGTAATACGATATATATATATATATTGAGTCTTTTATCGAGTAAATGATTGCAAACGTAAAGCCCTTATTTCTTGAACCCTACCTAATGTTTTGGCGAGAATGAACGAATGTTATGCACTGAATGGGGCCCAGGGGCTTGGTGTGAGTGGGGACCCGAGGAGGCAAGGGCTGACGGTAAACCCTCACACTATTCCCACCAATGAACGGCGTAACCGGACCTCGTTAGGAGTTAGCGAGGAATGGACGCTGAGTGCCATCTGGGGAGTCATGTTCCCTTTTTGGTCAATGAATGGGTGGTTGGGCCTTTCAAACCCGCCACCAACCCGGAGGAAGAAGGTGGAATGTTATTGAATGAGCACGAAAGATTGATTGCATGAAAAGAATGAAAGAATGAATAAATGAATGTTAATGAATTACACGAGGTGTTGGTTGGAGATAATGCACGCCCACTCGCCGGGCCACTAATGACCTTGACTTAATGTAAATGAATCGTTATAATCCCTTTTGATGATTTCTATTCACCCACTTGGGAAATTCTTTAAAACCTCACTTGGGATTATAACTTGCATGTGATTGTTTAAATATTGTCGTATATTATATTATGCCCTGGTTTTATACCCACCAGTCCCTTTTGGACTGAACCCGTTTGGCTTTCAGTTGTGTTGTGCAGGTGTCGAGGGAGCTAGGTGGGATTCGAGTCATAGGTTTTACCTTCGTGTTAGCTCTTGTAATTTCTTGGTCTTACACTAGCATTTTGCACTTATGATCATTGTATATGACTGTTGCTAGTGGAGCGTACATGTTTTGAGCCCTAATGGAATTGTTGGATTAATGTATATGGATCATTTTTGGATTTTGATTACTCATTGTTTATGTAATGGCTAGTTATTGCTTCCGTATTTGTAATTACTCTGATGTTTTGGTTCAAGGGTTAGTCCCGCCTAGCTTAGAGTGTGTGTTTGTCCCCGTTCGCCGTGATTTGGCTCGGGTATGGATCGTCCATTTCATATTCGGGTCGGGTCTCGGTGCGGGGGATGTGGTACCTCGCGCTCGGGTGCTACAGGCTCAATCTTCATATTGGCCTTAGACAATTACACGGGGCATACCCCGGCCTCAAAAACAGTAATATGGAAAGCCACATAATAAACACATAACAGTACGCACATAAGTAAGGCATTGACCCCAATTGAAAAACGCAACTATGGGGCTCCAAACCCAATTTAAACCATTCATGTGCATAAATTAAAGCTATACATAAGACTAAACCCATGATCACCTAGCATGCCAAAAACGCAAGAATTTAAATTTAACCAATAAGTTAAAATTCTCGCCTTAAGCCCTAATGACATAAAACACGACTTAGATGCAATTTTTGTTCAAGAGCCTTTTCTATAAAACCCGAAAAATAATAAACTAATAAAATTCCACTTAATTTCTGAAAATTAACAAATTTATTCCTTCATTATTTTCATAAAATAAAGTTTGTAATTTTTCCAAAATGTAAATCGCTTTAACTTCTCAAAATCCCAATTTAAACAATTATTTCAAAAATAATTATAATTTAATAAAACAAAATTTTTACAGAGAAATTAAATCGGGATTTCAAGGACCGAAACACGAAAAACGAAGAACGTGAAACACAGGCCCGGGACGACTCGAGGTAGCCCGAACGCTGCGCGGCAACGCGCGCTAAGCACGCGCGCCAGCGCTGTGTACAGCCGGCAGCAACTGCTGCCAGATTGCGTAGTCCCTGGGCGGACGCTCCCCCGCGGTTACGGTAGTGTGCGGGCGGCTGACCCGCACGGTTGCGGGATAGGTGAGCAGAAGCATCTAGGACTGCGACGCGCGCGGTTGCGCGATGGTGGTGCGCGGGGTTGGGGCGTGCTACTCGTTGGTACGTCCCAATCTCGTGTGTTCGTTTTGCGTTTTGTTTCGTATCACAGGCTTCTCAAAACCAATTCAATCCAAAATTAAAAACACGATTTAAACAGATTTCAACTAAAATAGATTTTCAAAAACACGATTTAAAAAAACAGTTTTCAGAAACTTTTAGGAAAAAAACAGTTTCGTATTTCAGGCTTTCTAAAAGAACTCAAGAATACTCAATTCGCATCTAAGCCTAAGAATTTCTACCAAATTCAGAATAACTGAGACGAATCAGAAATAGGCCTTGCAAGGTGGCTCTGATACCACTTGTTGGGAAAACGAGACAGAAACGCAGCAGAAATTTAAAATTTTCCTAACATATAGAATCGAAAACTTGCAATTCCTATTTCTAGATTCATAGAGATCAAGAAACTCACTTAGGTAGTAGCTTTCTTGACATGTTTTGAGCAGCCCTCAAACGCACTTCATGCGGTAATGGCAACCCGTCCCTCGAAATTTTCTTTCTACTTCAGAATCCATTGTAGGTTTCCTCTAGTGTAATAATCCACACCAACCTGGATTCAAATCATGGTAAGGAAAGTGCTAACGATATAACATGTGTAAAGAAAGAAACATAAAACGAGAAAGGCATGATTAAAACTCCCTTCGAAACCCAGTTTTCCAAAAACAAAAAACTGCAGGCCATAAAACCCTCGTGAAAAAATTCATCATTCAAGATATGGATGAACGGTTTTCGTCATCTTCTTTGGTTTGATTTTTTCACTCGTATTCTGTTGAGTTCAGAATCGTTCCACTAGCCCTTGTAGTCGTTCGGGCGTGATCTCTCTATCACGCGTCTTGATCCCCAAAAGCTCCTTTGAATCTTTCAAGACTTCGCGATAGTAGCCCTCTAGAGAATTAGTCCACCAACAGCGACCACGATCCGAATAGGGGGGATGCTACTTCTATATTCGGTGTTTAGGCTCTAGGGTTTAGTGTATAATTTGGAGAAGGATAAATTGAGTATCAATCTCCCATGGGTTCGAACCCCTCATATAAATAGGCTTAGGGTTCGAACCCCATTCCTTGTTGGACAAGGATTCCAAACTCTTTTGGAAATGGACTTCTTGCTTGGAGACTAAGTCTTTTACTTTGACCAAAAGTCTTCTTTTGATCAACTTGTCAAGCAAGAATAATATCTAACTCTCTTAGATATTTTATTTTACTTTATTTATTAAATAATAAATAACTTGAAGACTAATAATTAATTAATTTATAATTAATTATTTATTAGACTTTATTTCTCCAAAGGACTTTAATATTAATTCAAAATTAATCAAAGTCCATTAAATAATTAACACATGAATTATTTAACATATACACATATTCACACGTGACTACACTTGTCCATTGGGACACATGTCATTCACGCTTTCCACACGTGTGATTTCACACGTGTAGCCCCCACTCGATCCGATCAACTCGTTTAATTTATTTTAAGCCTTAACCCACGTGACCGGGTTGTTGTGTGTGATCCTATAGGTCCTTAACTCAATTAGCAGTGACCCTAATTAATTAATTCCCTAATTTATTAATCTGTCCACAGACCAAACGACCATAGTCTAGCAATAGGTGTTTGACCCCTAGCTGAATAAAAATGTCTCGATTCGACAGAACCTTTAAGTCATTGATTCATGTGAGATACAATCCTCCTACATCCCATCTCTCAATCAAGATCTAGGGTAAGGGAATAATTAGAACTCTAATAATCTTGATCTTAATGTTAAGTGCATTTCATATCCATTTGATCTCAATCCAAGAAACTCTTTTCTTGATGTCTTGATCCACTGCCTTGGCCAAGGACTCCTAGATAGCTTATGAATGACTTACACAATAAGAGATCAACTTGCTCATGCAAGTGTAGGTCCTTTATCGATTCTCATACACTTTCATGTACCACTTGTGCAGTCCGAGCATAAGCCTTGAATCAGTTGTCTAAGGCGACACCCTTTAAGACTACAGAGTTAGCTCATAAAGTATCAATGGAACCTCAAGTCTAAGGATCACTTAATCACATCAATGTCTCGTGAGATATTTCTTAATCTTGAAGTTTCTATTTTCAGATATAGAAACTTCCTCTCCCATTTAGTAATCTTCTCACACGGGACACCTCAATGTACCTACTTAGAATAAGTAAGCACCCCCATGTATCACACACGTATCAACAATACACTTTGCACCCCATGAAACAAGGTGGTCCTTCTTAAGGCGTGATCACACGAGCAAGCCTCGAACGAGTCTGGTTGACACTCCCACTGTCTATAGGACTTATCGACTTGGATTGATTTCTAATCATGACTTATGTGATGTAGGGCTCGTCTCATGAACCACTTCGCCTAAATGGTTGAGTCCTACAAGTCATATTGATTAGGGGAGTTCTAATACATGCGCACATAATGGAAACATACAAAAACATGTATTGGCATATAAAGAAGTGTTTGCCTATGACATTAATTAATCGTATATTATTCAAATATTGTATGTGATACTAGGAAAGTCCCAAAACGGATTATGACTAATTGGCTTTCTAGGGCACTTTTCCAACAGTATATGATAAATCTTAACAGATCATGTGTTCTAAAGTATGTTATGTTTTTGGGATTGATTGAGCGAGGTTTGATGTTCTAGTTTATGTGCTTGAAGTAATTTTGTTTTTTTTTAGTTGCTGAAGTGAGTTTTGGTGTCATTTTTGTGTTGATCTTGGTGGACTTTGCGTTTCGGATTAATTGGGTTGAATATGGAGATCTGAGTTAGGTGGTTGTAGTACACAGTGGTGCATGTTTAGAATTCTTGTAGACATTTTCCTAGGATGGCGCCTAAAACAACTTGTTATTTATTATTCCATATATTATCAAAAAAAAAAAATGTTTCTTATTCCATTATCTAATTGCAACTTGGCATTTTAATACTCTTTTATGGTGAGCATTTATTGAAGTTGTCTTCTTGATGTAGATTAAAGGAATGCATTGTGTAATGATTTTCTATTTGTGATTTTTATCCCTTCAGCCTGTTCATGAAGGTCGCATATAGAGAAGCCTCCTACTGTTAGTTTCCATTCCAGGATTAACATGACTTGTGATAACCATGAGACTGGGGTGGTAAGAATGCACACACTACCTCTAATTCGAAATTACTTTTTTCTTTCATAATAGTAGCTATTAGAACACCCTTTCATATCTAAGTTTTTAGTCAAACCTTTTGATATTTAGTGTTAAAAATCAAAAGTAAATATGATATTCAGTCAGGTTTGGAACTTAACATTTAAGACTTACCTTCAACCTTATAAGAGTTACATATCATTGGTGCTAATGTTATTTGTAATTTATTCAAACCTTGAGCCCTCAATTTTTTCTTTTTGGGAACTTTGTGCTTTGTAATATGGAATATGTGTTTCCCTCTTTCTATTATGTCTATCAAGTGAGTTCTATATCATTTCTTACTTTTTCTATTTCCAGGTTTGGATCATGATTCCAAAAAGATGTTTAGTGAACGCTCTGAATTTCAAGTCTTAAAGTTGAAGGACATCCTTACAGCATCGGAAGGAACTTGGAAGGTAAATGCATCTTTTGATATGACACTTTTCTTCATTAAGTTGCATATTGAATTACTGTTGTGCACGTTCATTGTTTTGAGAACTGTCTCATTCAATTTCTCATTTTTATATATCAAGTGATATTGTGAATGCGAGACTAATTTGAGGGCTATGTGTGTTTGGTTATTCGCATTAAACTTCTGTGACCTTTGTTTTTGGACAGGAAAACAAGAATCCAAGAAGCACATGATTTGCAGGCTCCCAGTAATAAAAATTTTCCAGACAATAAACTATGAAGATGAAGAAGACACCCAATTGTGATCATGTTTGTTGAACATTGCATTTGGATTATTTTGTTATTAGATAATCGTTGTCATTTTGTAAGAATATATAATTTTTTGCTTTGCCTTTTTGTTTAATCAACATTGTACATTTATTATATTTATATTTTAAATTTTGGATTTTAATACATAGTTATATTTTGGATTATAAATACATATTTCATAATAGGTACAATAATGATCTAAAAAAAATAATTTATAAAATATAAATGGAGAAATAAAATTTGACAAAATGAATTATAAAATTCCGAGGGAATAGTTCCTCGGAATTCCCTCGGAAAAAAAAATTTCACAAAATTGAAAAATAAGATTCTTGAGGGAAAAATCCCTCGAAATTCCCTCGGAAAATCCCTTGGCATTATATTCCAAGGGAATAATATTGTTGATGGATTTCTGAGGGAATTGCGAGGGAATTCCGAGAGAAATAAATATTGAGATTCCATCGGAAATATATTTCCGAGGGAATTCCGTCGGAAAATTTTCCCTCAGAACAAATTTCGAGGAGGTTTTTTCCGAGGGAATGGTTTCGCTCAGAATTCCCTCGGAAAATGATATTTTCTAAGGAAATCCCTCGAAATTTGCCTGTTTTCTTGTAGTGCATGTAAGTGCTCTAATTTATGGTGTACTGACCCTTTTTATTTGATTAATGGGATAAATATTCTGAATATCTTGTACTATAGTGATTTTTAGACTTTACATCCCGAACTAAAAAAAAGTCGGCATTTGCATCCTCAATTATTGTTTTGTGATAAATTGCAACCTGGTTCCAATGGATGTGTGATACGTACCCTAAATTTCTTCCACGTGTCACATGATGAGTGGAACCAGGTTGCAATTTATCACAAAACAATAGTTGTGGATGCAAACACAGACTTTTTTTAGTTCGGGATGCAAAGTCCAAAAATCGCGATAGTACAGGATGTTCAGAATATTTATCCCTTGATTAATTTTACTTAAGCTTGTGTTGGTTAGGTGATATTAGATTATTCGAGCTTTGATTAGGCGAAATTAATCCGCTACTAAGATTGATTAACCTCTATTACGAAATTACGGAGAGTGGGTATGATTAGGTGAGATTATAATTTCCCAAAAAAAAAAAAAAAAGAAAAAGAGATTTATAATTAGGTGAAATTATAATTCATTGAAGGTAAATGTGATCTAACATGTCTAACTATTAAAAATCAGCTTTATGGTAGTACCAGATTATCAAATGTAAGGATAATCAGATTTTACAATATACGTACGATATACAATATGGATAAGTGATTCAAAACTAAGTACCAGAAGCATGCTGAAACATATAAATCAAGATGCAAATACCAACAACATACATGTCCAATATACCAGTGGAATAACCAGAATACATATCTTGCATACTTATCATTATGTAAGTTTCAGTAGAGTGCAGAACCATATAAGAACAAATACCACTAGTGTACCAGAAACATATTCACATGATAACGAAGATCAGAATAATACCAAAAGAAGTAAACCGAGAGACTTATCATTTGATGTGACTGAATCATGGTAAATGTCGACTTTCCTTAAAAAAGTATTCGCCCCACTACTGGTGCTTTGGCTTGCCGCGAAGCTCCTTCTACGATAAAACAGTCCAGAGATTTCCGAATCACAAATACGCACGATCTCAGGAGAATCTCACTTTGACTACTAACCATGACTCTTATGAGAGAGAGTGGTGTCTGGTTGGTACTTTAGAAAACGTATTATGTATGTGGAAGTATTTTTTCTGACTGAACTCACAAGTATCAGTGCGTGTGTGTTTAGTAGCAGAGTGTATTTTTAGTACCAAATTAAATCTATCTAGACTTTTAACTCTTCCTAATTCACCACATTTTACATACTTGTCTCTATATTTCTTTATCTCTCATATTCTGTGGTTTGGAACTTCAGATTTATAGGGAAGAAGTCATGACACCAATTATCATTAATTGACTTATTTATGGTAGGTCATAAATATTACAATTAAGATAGTCATAATGTTGAAATAAGGTTACAAAATGTCTGGTATGTTTTTTACCAAATACCAGTCCAGGTTCATTGTATTAATGCCACATAGTTACTATTTGTAACTGCCTGATATCACCCTTATTTCATTACCAAAATAAATGTCCAACAATAAATCTCATATTTATACTTACCCATATGCAATACTTGGTGTATAACTTAATATACAATCCTTAATTACATATAAATTATAAATATCATAATATACTACAAAGTTCCAATCTTTATTGCTTCCAATTTATTTAACCTTGATTTTATGGACTTTATTCTATGGATTCCTACTAAGGAATCTGGTATCCCTCCAAAAATAAATTCATCCACAAAATACAATGTCGAATTCCAACAATCCCCTACAAATCCATAGTATAAAGGTCATCAGAATTACAGCAACATGCTTTCAGTAGAACGGTACCTTCCGGTTTGAACCGCTACTTAAGTTATCCAACTTTTCTGTCATAGGAACAAATGGAATGTTTCACCTTGAATTTGGCACCTTATATGTGACAGAGCCATCGGTAACAATATATTAAAAAAAGTTTTAGCAGCCTGTTGGGTTGACATGTTACGGCCATGTGTTATGTCCTGTTCATGAATATCTTCAAGGAATAACTTGTTTCCTCTTATCGCGGCCACACGATAGTATTCAATTAGTTGAGATCTCCAAAGACACACTACTAACGTCTCATCATAAAATAGATTTCGACTCCATTCAGAGTATAACTCTTATTTTATTTGCAGCTTCAACACCTACCAGGTAAGTACCAGAGGATAGCCATAGGTACTAAGTACCAGTTTTAAGTTAGGTGCAACCAATACTTCCGGCAGCTTGTTTATACCACATTGAACCTCCGTATGGGATCTCCACTTGGTAGGTTGGGTTCCTACTGAAGATGTATTATGATATGGGTTTCAGTCTCACCCTCAACCTTGATTTTCAAACCAAAGATACTTCAAGTTAATGATATTTTCTTCTAGTTCCAGCCTAATCGATGGCCATTTATCCGTCCAAACATGTGTTCTTTTATTTTATGATCGTATATGTACTTTTAATCTGTGTAACAGTGGATTAACTACCACAACGCACAACAATGGTTGGTACTGACTTGGTGATCATTAACTCATGTTCCCATTCAGCCTCAGTTCCGGCTGTATCCATTGCACATAACTCTACCTCAAAAGTAGCAAGAGTTATACTAGTTTGTTTAAAACATTTTCAGTAGACAATGCTTCCATCCAGGGTACACACATACCTTGTACTCCCTATCAGTACCAGTGTTTTTGGCAGTCTGGATTGCATCACTAAATTCTTCAAGCGCTTCAGGGAATTTTTCCACAATGCTACCCTAGTGAACTGATACCTTTATAGTACTTCATCACTCGATTCAAAATCTCCCAATGTGTATAATTTGGGCAACTGGTACATCGACCTAACTTAGATACTTCGAACAAGATGTCAGCCTCATACCATTAGCAGTATATTGTAAGCGTCCAACAATTGAGAGTACCTCAATTGACTCACAGGAATGCCAATTTTATTTGTTTACATCCAATCATAATACACCCCGAAGTTTTCAATATTTTACTTTACTAGAAAACCTAGCTTTTTAAAATGTACCAGAATCATCTTGATTTTTGTAAGTGATAGTCATGAATCACTTCCAAGATCCTTAACAATTCATGTTCACTTACTCCGTCTAGGTCCAGTTTTATCAACAAAAGTTGAACGGGTATTTACTTGGCTTAACCCCCATATTTGTCATTCTTTTTAAGTGACTAAGATTGGAACTAAATGTAGGGAGAAACCCCCACATTAGTTATCCAATCGATATGATCCAAAAAGAAACTAGATATGAGGGATTGTCATCCTTTCCAAATAATCAGGAATTGAACTAGATGTAAGGGTGGGATCTTAATTCCACAACCGGGAGATGTTTTCTAAAGTTATGGGAAACAAAACTTCAAAGATCATACCTCGACTTGACCTTAAACCATTTGAGTTTATTGCTGGTTTAGTTAACATGTCATTGAAAACACATATGTTAATATGTAACAAAATCGAGATTTTAGAATTCCTCTCAAGGTTTTCATTTCTAAATTTCTCTCAACGTTTTCTTGTTTTGCTTTAACACACAAACATTTGTGATACCATTAATTTAGTGCTTTGGAATCAGATTTAAATGCAACATTCTTTTCATAGAAACATAATTTAAATCAACCAAATTCACTTTTAATATACTGGAACTTCCAAAATTAATGATACCAATGAACTCACACCCTCAACTTCATTCCAAATACTAGAATTTGCAAACTCAACTCTGATTTAAACAAACCATAAAATATTTTATCACTTACCCACAAAGTTTTATAACTTGAAATTATAACTTTATTCAGTTTAAAAGAAAACTCATAAGCATCTTTAACTACCATTGAACCAATAGTGATTTTCCTCCAAATTGTTGAGACATGATGCACTCATACCAGTGATGGTATGTAACCCGGAGGAAACCTCAAATCTACGCATCCAATCAAACCAACTTGTGCAACACTGGAATTTTCCATGCTCATCAATTGATTAATAGAGCACAAACAAATGTTTATCAGCACAAACATGCACATTTGCTCCAATTTCTATAACTCAATCGAATGGTTCATAAATGGTCAAGATTTCAGGTTCCAAAGATACAAACTTGTCACTGGTATCATGAGTTTCAGCTTTCATAGTTTCACTCAAAATTATATTGACAAAAACGGAAGTTCCAGTGGATTTAGATATGAAATTTACTTTCTCAAGTAAGACTCCTTATCACAAAACTAATCAAACCACACCTCCAACATGGTTTGTCTCCTAATTTCTTTTGAACAATGGTCTTGTCATTATTCATAAGTTTAGAGTTTGAGTTAACAAAATTCATCTTCTGGAATTCAGTTCAACAGTTGACTGGTATTCGTCTGGTACCACATTAAATTCATTGGTTTTTCAACCAGATTCAATTGGTACAGATTTATCCATTTGAATCAACGACAATAACTATTCTACGGTCATCCACATTTTCATTCGTTGTTGCTAAAGTTTGAAAAACTAGACCGATAGACCTTCCAGGCGAAACCACCAAGAGTACTTTGGATCTTATTATCGTACTAGAAACAAAACCACCAAATCTAGTACGTATGATATATATAAAGCATGTAAGCAGCAAGAATATTTCTTTAAGATTGTTAGAAATCAGCTTTGTGGTAGTAGCAGATCATCAAATCTAAAGGATTATTAGAATTTGCAATATACGTACGATGTACAACATGGATAAGTGATTCAAAACTTAAGTACCAGAAGCATGTTGAAACATATAAATTAAGATGCAAATACCAACAGCATATATGTCCAATATACCAGTAGAATAACTACAATACAGATCTTTCATACTTGTCATTATATAAGTTCCAGTGGAGTGCAGAATCATATGAGGACAAATACCACTAATATACTAGGAACAAATTCACATGACAACGAAGATCAAAATAATACTTAAAGAAGTAAACCGAGAAACTTATTATTTCATGTGACTAAATCGTTGCAAATGTCGACTTTTCTTAAAGAAGTATACGCCCCACTACCGATGCGTTGGGTTGCCATGAGGCTCCTTCTAGGATAAGACTTTTTAAAGATTTTCGAATCACAGATACACGCGATCTTATGAGAATCTCACTTTGGCTACTAACCAGGGCTCTTATGAGAGAGTGTGGTGTCTGGTTGATACTTTAGAAAACGTGTTATGTGTGTGGAAGTATGTTTTCTGACTGAACTCACAAGTACCATTGCGTGTGTGTTTCGTATAAGAGCATATTTTTCAGTACTAAACCAGAAATCTATCTAGACTTCTTACTCTTTCTAATTCACCACATTTTACATACTTGTCTCTATATTTCTCTCTCTCTCTCTCGTATATTCTATGGTTTGGAACTTTAGATTTATAAGGAAGTAGTCATGACACCAATTTCCATAATGTTGCAATAAGGTTACAAAACGTTTTACGTTTTTTACCAGATACCAGTTCAGGTTCATTGTATTAATATCACATAGTTACTATTTGTAAATGCCTGGTATCACCCTTATTTCAATACCAAAATAAATGTCCAGCAATAAATCTCATATTTATACTTACCCATATGCAATACTTAGTGTATAACTTAATATACAACCCTTAATTTCATATAAAGTACAAATATCATAATATATCATATGGAATATAACATACCACAAAGTTCCAATCTTTATTGCTTCCAACTTGTTTAACTGTAATTCTTTGGACTTTATTCTATGGATTCCTACCAAGGAATTTGATATCCCTCCAAAAATAAATTCATTCACAAAATATAATGTCAAATTCCAACACTAACATAATATAAATTATAACTCATTGAAATATAACATATATAACAAAATATTAACTCTACCTTATTGGAACTTTTTAACAAACTCAACTATCAAACACAAGATTGTTTATTGAATGCTTATATAGTGTGGGCAAACAAAGCAACAATCTATCTTGCACGAACACACTCAAAGCACGAAACAAAAATAACAACATATGATTTAACGAGGTTTGGGAAAGCCTACGTCCTAGAGCAAGAACAGAGAGAGTTTTTCACTGTGAAGAAAGATGATACAAAGTACGTTACATCCAAATTAGGTTTTCCCTAAACTAATAAACTTCTTGTGTTTCCCAACCCAACAAGAATAAAATCAGTTTCTAAGCCCGTAGCCCAACACTAATTTTATTTCCTCCTTTTTGAGTCGCACCGTAAGTTTATCTGTAGCACCCCAAGCGGTGGGGCACCACATCCCCGCACTATGACCCGACATGTGTACGAAATGGAAAGTCCGCACACTCACCAAGTCACAGCGAACGGGTGACAAAAGAAAACACACAGACTAGCTAGGTGGTATCTAACCCTGTACAAAAGAAAGAATGCAAAACATGACAGCAGAAGCAGTACGAAATACCAACTTTAAAAAAAAATTCATACAATAAGGATAACAGCATCAAGCATACATCAAAATCAACTACACGGGTTCAACTAAACGATCGAACCTATCCTATCCTGTCCCGAACAATTACACAACAAGACGGGTTCAACTGGCTCTAGAAACCTGTCCCGAATAATTACACAACAAGACGGGTTCAACTGGCCCTAGAAATCGGTCCCGAATAATCATATAATCACAAAAGGTTCATCTAATGCGATCACCTGTCCTAACCTGTCCCGAATTCCATACATTCGATTCATAATTGCAAACATGCACGCAACATAACTTATACAAAATTTACAAACATATGTCAGAGCAAAAAGCTTAACAAACTCTGACAAACTGACACAAACTCTACAGACACTACACACACAGCCACCTAGCACGAACTCCAACGATCTCCAAAGCAAAACCTGCAAACTAAAACATACAGGGGGAGGGGTCAGTCCAAAGACTGAGCGAGGGGCTACCCACATATACCTACATATATATAGAGCACAGCACATACAAATTAGATGTGCCTGAATCCGGGATTGGTTTTTGCACGCCAAAACATTTTTCTCGTGATAATATATATATATAGGGTGACTTATCAAAACAGAACGAACAAAACTTAGCTTATACATAATTCAAAACATACGTTCAAACTCATACAGACTAGCACACATTCATGCCGACTTAGCGTACATACCGGAGCATAATTTATTAGATTGAAAGTATATCAATTTTTATCTTAATTTAGGAATCTACCCCCGTTTCATGAACTTGAGACCGACAGATAAAACTCAAAACCAAACTGCAAATCATAAAACATAAGGCAAACACACATACCTTTCTCCGGGTGATGGAAGGGATGTACACACCCTAACCATCCACACAAATATGTCAGGGTATGAGTTTCATGACACTCACACCCAAGGACTCCATCCCCCAACCTACGCCCAGGTGGGTTCCGGGTTGATCCTATCTTCGGGGCCTCCCAGGCATAACGCACAAAGACATAAGGCATAAGGCGAAATTCACATCCCGCAACAGACAGACAGACAGACAGACATATCTCATGCATATCGTACTCATCATATCGTACATAAATATCACACAGACTGACCTTGAAATCATAAAAAACTGAAACTAAGCATACATAGCGTTTATACTTTTCGAATCAAATCATATGATAAAACCAGCAGAATACGTACTTCGCACATATCTACATATACATAAGGGTCTTAAACCGCATGCATACGAAAACGAGCACGTTGCAGTAGGGTATAACTATATCCTAACCTCACCTGGTACCAAACAAAACAGAAGACAAAGCAAATGGTCCACCCCGGAACCTGCATGACCCACTTGTCACCACCCCCGGGTGCACCTGTACCGACTGAGCATACAAAATACAACACAGGCTCAGACTCAGACTCAGACAACCACACAGAGACGCACGACAATGCTCAAGCACTTAAGGGATGTAATCACATAAGCAGGATTCAAATTCATATCAATTACATGCAAAAGAAAACATTATATAGTTCAATGAAATCATATTAAACATTAAGGCATGTTCATGTGCACGATTAATGCACATAAAAGAAACTAAAAGGCAAAACAACTCACATTATTTCATATCAATTCATTCATCACATATCCAATTCATATTTGTACGAATAACTTATTTCTTACGTGCAAAAGTTTCTAATGTAATCATATAAGTCTCATTCAATTCATATATCGCATAACAGGTTCATATATTGCACATTTACAAAGCAATCAAATCAAATTCACATATCACATTTCATAAAATTGCACATATTACAAAGCCAAATAAATCATATAATAGCATGCTACGAATTTTATTTAAAGATCACGAAGTTAAATATTAAATTCCAACTGAATCATAGAATGCACAAGCGAAGAATATTAAGTTATTCAATTGTGCAAGGTTTCATATAATTTTATAATGCATAACGAATTCACATTTTACATAATAGATTAAAGGGCAAATTACATTTAGGTCCCCTGAGGTTTGCCCTAATAACAAATCAGTCTCTCTTGTTTCGAAAATTACATATTAGTCCCTAAAAACACTGTTTCAATTGAGGTCCCCAGACGCCGTTAGGGTTCCGTTAATTTTGACATTTGAATTTCTGAAAAATATTACAAAAAAGTCCCTGAACTATGAATTTTCTTACAAAACGACCCCTTAACTAAATCACATCAACAATGTGGTCCTGTCAAAATTAACGGAACCCTAACGGCGTCTGGGGACCTCAATTGAAACAGTGTTTTTAGGGACTAATATGTAATTTTCGAAACAAGAGGGACTGATTTGTAATTAGGTCAAACCTCAGGGGACCAAAATGTCATTCGCCCTAGATTAAATCCCAATTTACGTGGTTTAAATCTTAATTCAAAGTTTCAAGGTTAGGCCTATTAACTTCTTATAACGAAATCATAATTAGCATATTTGTTTATCAAACGACAAGGATTAATTAAACCAAGCGTTACAATTTCATATTATTCAAAATTACACTAACACCCCTTTCTAAGTTAAACAATTAGAGCAAAATAACATATCGGGATTCAAATTGCAACTTACAAGGTCCATGCTTATCCTATTTTATATCATACATCATTTCATATACATTTGAGTACATTTCGATCGATAATTCAAGCATATGGCAATTAATTTACATTTAGAACAATTAAATCAAAAATTCTCAATTATACAAATAAATTCATAACAATTAAATCGAGTGTCCAATTGACAAACGGAAAGTGGCGTTGGACTCACCACAACGAGGCGGATAAATTATCCGAAGCCCGTCGGAATGCCTCCACCGGAGCCACCGGAACAGTGGTCGGCCGCCATTCGGCCTCCACCGGAGCGTGCCGGAAAAATCCCGAAAAATCACCCGTGCAAGTACTCCTCATGCTAGTTCCAATTCCTCGATCAATTTCTAAACATTCTAAGCCAATCATCTCCAATTTCAGATCTAAGAACACGAAAACCATCAAATCTTCAAATCCAAATTACTTCCAAACCGGTGAACGAAAATTGAATCCATAAAAGACATTGTCTTACCCGTGACGAGCTCTTCGAAACCCCTATAGTGGTCACCGGAAAATATCCCCGGAGCGGACCTCCACCGCGAACCGCCACTATGCCTCATCGGAACCACCACCTACGGTCACCAATTGCTCAAACCGATGCCGCAAATGAGCTCAGGGGGTCGAAAAAGGTAGGAAACCATCAAGCCTCGTCGGAAAGACCCGTTGGAATGGCGGAGACAAAACTGCTACAGTGATGCACCGCCGCCGCGTCCACTTCAGGTGGTGCGTGTGCTGCCGTCCGACGGTCATTGGCCGCGCCGCCAACGGAAAATGGAACGCCGGGAACACCTCTCTCTGGTCAAGGGGCACTTGCTTTAAGAAGGTTGCCGGAAACCACCTCGAATGACTGGTGAAGTAACGGCTCCGCCACCCCCTCCAGCCGCACCTGAAAAACGGCGATAAGTCCGCCACCATTCCTCGTTTGATCAAGATCTTGGTACGGTTGTGATCGCATCATCGAGCTCTTCAAAATGGACTACTCATTCGTCGAATTCCGTCGAGAAACGACCAAGTTCCCGGAAATGTGTGTTTATGTGTGTGAATAGTGATGGGGGAAGAGAGATCGTGGGAGAGAGAGAGAGAGAAAGAGACGAAGTCTGATGCTTTGGCACGAAAAACGAGGATTTGGGTATTTATCCCGGGTCCTCACGCGCAAAACGATCGGGAAGAAAGGCTAACGACGTCAGAATTGGGGAAACTTAGAGTTTACGGACTCGTTTCGATGCCTTAAACGCATTAAAGGGATCAAAGAGGTCAAAATCTCGATCAAACGAGCAGTGACCAAAAAACTCCTAGAAAGAGAAAATTACAAACAGGCCCCTAAACTCTTAAAGAGTTCAAAATAGGGCCACATAAAACACAAGATCACATAATTAAACACATAAAAAGGTTGAAACGTGGCATACCTTATACGTCGAATGAACGGGATGTTACATTATCAGATCCAGATATAATTTGGATCCACCATAAAATTCAAGATAAAAAACTAACAAATCTTCCCTTTGGCTTGAATTCCCTTCTTTAACTAGAAAATCAAAACTCTATCTTATACACAGCCCTCGCAAGGGCACTACTCAGTGCTGCACACACCATGCAAGTTCAGGCAATGCCTAAACTTGTTAACTGGAACTGCCTCGGTCATTATATCAGCTGGATTATCATGTGTAGATACTTTCTTCACATCAACCACCCCTTGTGATATGTATTCAGCCTCTGTAGTAGACAATGCAATAACAGCTTGCAAAGTCGCCTTTCAGCTAATGGTACCACCAGAAAGAGTAAAAACATAACTTGTCAGCGATCTTCTCTTATCTAAGTCTCTAGCATAGTCTGAATCTACATAGCCAACCATTGAATCACACAATTTGGCTTTGTCAAAAGTCAAACCAATATCTGCAGTTCCTTTCAAATATCTCAATATCCATGTCACGCTCTGCCAATGCTCCTTTCTAGGAATCCGATGTATCTAGCTACTCATAACACTGAATGCATGTGAAATGTCAGGACGAGTGAAAACCATAGCATGCATAATACTACCCACAACACTCGAATATGGAACACTCAATGTCTGTTCCATCTCCTCATCTGTCTTCTGAGAGAAGTCTGCACACAATCTAAAATGGGAAGCAAGTGAGACAGATATAGGTTTAGCACTTATCATATTAAACCTCTGAATAACTTTCTCAATATAGGATCGTTGAGATAACATAACTTTCCCAACACTTCTATCCCGAGTTATTTCCATCCCTAAAATATTCTTTGTTGCACCCAAAACCTTCATTTCAAACTCCTCACCATGTTGTTTCTTGAGCAAATTAATCTGAGACATGTCTTTAGTAGCAATAAGCATATCATCCACGTACAACAGTCAATACACAAAAGAATCCTCAGCAAGCTTCTTATGATACAAACAACTATCATATGCACTTCGTGTAAAGCCACTATGAATCATAAATGTATCAAACCTTTTATACCACTGCCTAGGGGACTGTTTAAGACCAGACAAAGATTTCTGAAGCAAGCGAACATGATTTTCCATACCTAATGCAACAAAGCCTTCAAGTTAACTCATATAAATCTGCTCCTCTAACTCACCATGCAAGAATGCAGTTTTCACATCTAACTGCTCAAGTCTAAGTTATGAAGAGCCACCATAGATAACAAGACCCTCATAGAACTGTGTTTCACAACTGGAGAGAATACTTCGTTATAATCTATCCCCTCTCTCTGAGTAAACCCTTTTGCCACTAACCTTTCCTTGTATCTAGGTGCTTCAACCCCCCAGATTTCCCTCTTTTCTTTCGAAAACCCATTTGCAACCTAGTACCTTCTGACCCTTTGGCAATGGAATAAGCTTCCAAGTTTTATTCTTATGAAGAGACTCAATTTCCTCACCCATAGCTCCTATCCACTTATTTGCATCTGAACTCGAAATAGCTTCTTTATAGCTATTAGGCTCATGCACGTCAACTGTCTCTGCAACTGATAAAATAAATGCTATAGGATTTGCATATCCAATAAGATGTCCATCAGCTACATGTGTATACCTCTATGGTGGTCTAATTTGTCTTCTCTCTCTGCCTGTTGCAATACTATATTGTTGATGTTGCTCAGGTGCTTCATCAACCTCACGATTTTGCACCTTCTCGACTCCTAAATTATAGGACTGAGCTAGTAGAGTTTCAACATCGAGCTCTATTCGATCTTTCACACCGAGATCAGATTCTCCTATTATCTTCTCCTTTTAACTATCCAGTGAGGCAGAATCGTTAAATATCACATCCCTGTCGATAATAAATCCTGGAGAATTCTCATATGTGCACCACAACCTGTAACCTTTCACTTGAGATACATATCCTAGAAATATGCACTTATTTGCCCTCGGTTCAAGTTTATCATCCTTCACAAGAACATAAGCAGGACAACCAAATATTTTTAAATTTGAATAATCAGTAGGTGAACTGGACCATACCTCAACAGGAGTTTTGAACTCAATAGCTGTAGATAGAGATCTGTTGACAAAATAACAAGCTGCGTTGATTTCTTCAGCCCAAAAGTCTTTGTTCACACCCGAATGTGAGAGCATGCTTCGTGCTCGATCAAAAAGAGTTTTATTCATCCATTTTGCAATACCATTATGTTGTGGTGTGCCTACGCAAGTAAGATGTCTCACTATGCCCTCCTTGCAGCAGAAGTTATTGAACTTAGAATTGCAAAATTCTAAGGCATTGTCAGTTCGGAGATGTTTCACTTTTCTTTCAGTCTGCCTTTCAACCATCGTTTTCCACTTAACAAATGTTAGAAATGCCTCATCTTTATTTTTCAGAAAATACACCCACACCATTCTAGAGTAATCATCGATCAAAGTCACAAAGTACCTGGCACCACTCTTTAAGCAATTCTGTTTGGACCCACAAATCTGAATGAATGTAGTCTAACTTCTCCTTGGTGTTGTACACCGCCTTCTTACTGAACTTTACTCTAGTTTGTTTTCCAAATACGCAATGTCCACAAAACTCTAAAGTTTTACTCTTCTACTTGTCCAACAAATTCTGCTAGATCAAAATCGACAGTCCATTGTCATTCATGTGGCTAAGTCATAAGTGCTACAATTGAGACTTATTCTGATTATTACTACTTGAATCTACAACAGCTTCCTCTTCAACCATGCTCACCTGCAGCAAATACAACCTAGATTCCATCTTACCCTTCATGAGTACCATAGAGCCTTTACACACTTTAAGAATTCCATTTTCTGAATGGAACTTAAATCCTTGATCGTCTAAAGTTGAAAGAGAAATTAAGTTCCTCTTAATCTGAGGAACATTCCAACACTCAATGCTTCTTACAGTACCATCAAACATCTTAATCTGATGTATCCAATTCCTTTTATGGGTAATGGATTACAATTACCTAAATAAACAGTCTCACACATCTGTTTGTAAATTGCAAACCACTGTTTGTGAGGACACATATGAAAAGTTGCACCACAGTCAAGAACCCAAGAGTTCGGCCCATGATTTGAACTCACAGACAATACCTCTCCTGCAGTGTCACTATTGTCATAATCAAAACTGTCAACAATATTAGCAGAATTCTCCTCCTTCTGCCTTCCCCTCTTCCCCTTCAACTTAGGACAATCTCTCCTAAGGCCCCGCACTCAAAACAATGTAATTTCTTTATTCTAGACTTTGATCTAGCCTTAGATTTCGTCTTAAAAGAATTGTTCATATGTGTTCTTCCTCTACTCACCAAACTCTCACCTTCTGTTTTGTTTTCTGGAAAGCTCTTTTTCAAGTCTTTTGACTTCAGACTATTACTGACATTATCCAATAAAATACTATCTTTCCCATACAACAGAGTATCAACAAAAGTCTCATAAGATGGTGGTAACAAGCATAACACAATCAAGGCTTGATCCTCATTATCAATTATAAAATCAAAATTATTCAAATCTATGATTATCAAGTTAAATTCGTCAATGTGGGATTTAATAGGTGTACCTTCATTCATCCGGAGACTATACAAACTCTTTTTCAGGTAGAGGCGATTTGTCAGCGATTTTGCAGAATACAATTCCTCCATCTTCTTCCATGCCTTTGTTTCGGAATCTTCAGCAGCAATCTCGCCAAGAACGCTATCAGTGACACGCATGAAAATCGCACTTAATGCCCTATCCTTCAACTCAAACTTCTCCATCTCCTTTGTATCTTTAGGAAACTTCTCCTCAATTGCCTTCCATATTCCTTGTAAAATTAGGGACGATCTCATTCTAATCTTCCAGAGATTTAAACTGGATCCCCCATCAAATTTCTTGACTTTGTACTTTGTAGAAGATGAAGATGTCATCTTAACCCTAGGTTACGTGCAGAATAACCAAGCTCTGATACCATTTGTTAGCAAACAACGTAGCAATCTATCTTGTACGAGCACACTCAAAGCACGAAACAGAAATAACAACACAAGATTTAACGAGGTTCCATAAAGCCTACGTCCTCGGGTAAGAACAGAGATAGTTTTTCACTATGAAGAAAGATGATACAAAGTATGTTACATCTAAATTAGGTTTTCCCAAACTAATAAACCTCTTGTGTTTCCCATCCCCACAAGAATAATGTAGCACCCATAGCGGTGGGTACCACATCCCCCGCACTATAGCTCGACGCGCGTAACGAAACAAGGACTCCGCACACGCGCCAAACCATAACGAACGGGAGACAAAAAAAATCAAACTCCTAGGCTAGGCGGTCTAGACCCTAATACAGAGTGCGCAACAAACAAAAGTAAGTGCGTAAGCAACAGGATCCATGCATACATGCATAATACGATCAACATTTAAAACAAATATACGTGCTAAGCCACCACAACCAATTTAAAACATAAAATTTTCCAAAATTCAAGTTCATGTACATATACAAGCTTATACAAGTTACCAAAACGAGAAAGTAAATATGCAGCATGCCAAGACTCGTACAACAAAATCGGACTCGAACGACCCAAAAGAAAGACCGCCACCTAGCCCGAACCATGACCTGCACCTGCAAACTCAAGAACAAGGGGAAAAAAGAAGACAACAACGAGGATCAGTCCTAAAGACTGGTGAGGGGGCTAACACACACACCCGTATACATATAGAGCAAAGCACGTATCAAGATCGTAAATAATCCATGAGCCGGGGATGGTTTTTGCACGCCAAAACATTTCCCGTGATATTATACATATATACTTAAAAGAAGTTAAAGGCCCGAAGGCTAAAATAACCGATTTTAAATACTTAAGAATCCATTCCCGTTTTATAGACTTCAAGACAAGATAAGAAAAACTACCCGGCGAGTATGTGTTTCCTCCAAACTCCTCAAGTCAAGACATGTACAAGTCAAATCAAAACAAACCTACCTCAAACTCCGGTGATGGAAGGGTTGTGCACACCCTAACCATCCAAGCAAACATGTATGTATGGGTCATAAGTTTCGTGACACTCACGCCCGAGGACTCCATCCCCCCACTAACCTCCTAACGGGTTTCGGGTTCGTCCTATCAAGTGGAGATCATGAACGAGTGGTGTGTCCGGCGACCCCTTGGCCGACCCGGTTGCTCTATTCCACAATCTCCGGGGCCCATCAAGTCAAGCACAAGATCATGTCAAGTGACCTATATTTCAAGGTTATAACTCGCTACAAATTCAAAACGTAATTCAAAGCTTTTTAAAACAAAACAAAACATAACGTATATACGTATAAAAGCGTTTTCAAATCTTTAACAAGTGAGACAAGCCCTCAAAATACATAACAAGCACGTATATCATATACATATTTTGCATGCGAGCTTCAAAACACATAGGGGTTTTAGGTCAAGATAACTAAAAGAGAAAAACCTAACCTTAACGAACAAACCGGACAAAACAAGATAAACCATGCTCACGAAACGGTTCCACGCCGACGAGCTACTCCACAAGGACAAACCTATACACAAGAAACAAGGCTAGACTCGATCATGGACCATATAAATGCTCGACAAATATAAATGGATGCACATGATGCAATGCACGTCATGTTCTTCCAAGCTAGGACATATCGAAGCAATTAGCATATTATCATATTCACGGCACGTAAATCAAGCTCAAGACACGTCAAATAAACACGTACCACATCATATAAGAACATATCATAGGCATTCATAAGTTTAAAACAAGTAAAGAAGGTAAACAATGCAAGAAAACATCACACGTATCACATAAACGTTTAAGCACTCATGCCTCGTTCACACTTAGCATATAAAACTATATAATTAAAATGAACAACGAAACGTATCATATAATGACATATGAACACATTAGGATCATGATTAGGGTGGGAATAACCAAATAAAATCAAGAACAAAGCAAGAAAAACAAGCAAACAACACACAACGTCGCAAACGAAGCAAGAAGGAACAAGCACAAAACTCAAGCGCCAGTAGCATAACACGAGCGTGTCAGCTGCCAAGGCTTACCTCATACATGCCCGTGTCTTAGGTCAGTAGCCTCAAAATGAGGCTCTGCATAGGGACACACCCGTGTCACCAAAACACACGCACACACGACATGGGCATGTCACTCCCTATAGTAGCTTCGTCAAGTTGCTGTTACAGCTAAGAAAACGAGGAAAGAAAAGGAAAAAACAGTGCAGTAACAAACAAGCAACAAACCACAACAAACCCATGCATAAACCCCTCAAAACTCATGCAATTAACCCCCCCTAAATCACCCCAAAGCCAAGGAAACAAGAAGCAAGCATATAAGTTCCATTTTCTTCCAAAAAGCTTGAAGGTCCTCCAATGGTGGAATCTCACACACAACTCACACATGAAATATATATATATAGGTAAAGAAAGAGCATGCTTCAAGGATCACAAAACACTTAACCAATCAAGAATCGAAGCAAAACGAGCAAGATATCCACAAAATTCATAAAACCCATCACTATTCATGCTCAACCCAAAAACCTACACAAATCATGCTCAAAATCAGAGATTCAAGGCTTAAAAGATGTATCAAGAAGTTGACAACAAGAAAATATACTTACCTCTTTGATGTAGTGAAGAACGGAGGTCGAACGAGCTTCAAACGGCATGGGGGTGAATATCGTCAAGATCCTTTCTCTTTCTCCCTTTCTCTTCTCTCTCTCAGTTCTCTTGGGGATGGGGCTGAGTGTTTAAGTGATGTGGGGGTAGGGTTAGGTGTTAGGGTCATATAGGTTCAAGAATCGGGTCAAACGGAGCTAAAACGAGTCAAACACGAGCAAAATGATCTGCGGGAGCCGTTCGATTCGGGAAAAATTCAAAGATCCAAACGGGCTTAGAAAAATACAAGACTAGGTTCAAAAGCTCCCAAATCTCGTTATGAGTCCAACGCCTTTTCCAGAATTTCAATCCGAAATCCCGAGCTCAAGTTACACCTTCCGGAACCCAAGGTGCGCTAAAACGAATTAGGCCCTCGAGTCCCTTAACAAATAAAACGGTTTAAAAACTGTAACAAAAGAACTCAAAAACAAGTAACGAGCATACAAACGAGTTCTTAAGACACATATCTCATGCATAACAAAGTATTACAAAAATCGAAAATCAAATACGAGCACATACAGATCAGGTACAAGGCAGACGAGCGAATACGTATTAAAATTCATATAAAACACTTAGCAATTAAATCATATATATTCAAATAAGCACATAATTACATAATTAAACGTGCACTTAGCACTCCCATTATGGCGTACCTGTACGGCCGAACAATCAGGGTGTTACAACCTTTCCCCCTTCAAAAGAACTTGTCCTCAGATCCTAAAGCAGGGTCTTGATCAACTCCGGAGCGAAGTTCTCAAAACCTGTTGAACCAATGAGCCATAAGAAAAGGATTAACTCGTTAAAACGAGTAATCACTCAAATCTCGTTGAAATCCCCTTAACATATAATTTGGATCCACCACAAAATTCAAGATAAAAAACTAACATGTACAAACACAATTTAATCTTAACTAATAAATATGATGGAGATTAGCTCCCAAAAAATAATATTGCATAACTAACATTTCCTAACTCCACAATAAATTTATGCATCTTATCAGTCTTGAACTATTTATAAAATGAGCAAATTACAATCTTTTATCTCATATTATTGATTCCTTCTCAATTTCAGTCTCATTTTGTTTTCCTTGAAAATGGACACATTTAGTATGGGATATTTGGGGAAAAGTGGAATTAAATATGTCTATTTTTTAAAAAGTAGGATTGAAATTGTTTTAATTTATTTATTTATTTTTATCAGGCGCCCCCAATTGAGATTCGGATCTAAATTATTGTCTTGAATAATGAACTCATTAACCATTTAAACCTGTTGTAAGGTAGAGAAAGGAAAAGGTGATTGTATTTCTGTGTAATGAACGATTACAACCCATGTACAAGATAAATAGCAATAATCCCTACAAACCAGGGATATAGGAAATCTGTTATTTAAGGTGAGTTATAATCTTCCTGTAATTACGCCTATCTTCCAACACTCCTCCTCAAGTTAAGTAATCGGATCACCAATTCTTAAATTATCCAACGCGGTTTGAAATATTTGTCCAGTAACAGCCTTTGTCAGAATGTCCGCAAGTTGGTCTTCTGATTTCACAAACGGAAGCTCCACAGTGCCATCTTCTAGTTTTTCTTTTATAAAGTGTCGATCAACTTCCACGTGCTTTGTTCTATCATGCTGCATGGGACTTCTGAGATACTGATTGTTGCTTTGTTATCGCTTTCCTGGCTGTTTCAGGTTCATGCCAGTCTCTGTCATCAGCTTTCTAAGCCAAATGATCTCTGTAACGGCTTTTGCAATGCCTCTAAACTCTACCTCTGCGCTCGAGAGGGAAACTACCTTCTCTTTCTTACTCCTCCATGTTACTACATTTTCCCAAGCAATGTCAAGAAACCCGAGGTAGATCTTCTGTCGTTTGGGTTGCCTGCCCAATCTGCATCCGTATAAACCTTGATGTCAAGGTGACCATGCCTGCCAAACATGATCCCAATCCTTACGGTGCCCTTCAAGTATCATAAGATTCTTATCACTGCTTCCATATGAGTCCTTTGAGGTTGGTGTATAAACTGGCTCACCACCCCCACAGCATAGGCGATGTCGGGTCTAGTGTGAGATTGATAGATCAGATTTCCAACTAACCGCTTATATTTTTCTCTATCTGCTGGTTCCCCTCCTTCATCAATTTTAAGTTTGTGATTAACCTGAATAGGGGTATATGTAGGTTTGCAGTCTAGCATTCCTGTCTCAGCAAGTAGGTCCAGCACATACTTCTTTTGTTAAATAAGGATCCCCTGTTTGGACCTCAGGACTTCTATCCTGAGAAAGCACTACAATCCTCCCAAATCCTTCATCTCGAACTCCCGAAACAGATTTTCCCTGAGCTTTTTGATTTTCTCCCTATCACTTCCGGTTATGATCATATCGTCCACATCAATGATGAAGCAAGTGATTAGATCTCCTCGGATTTTCAGAAATAATGTGTGGTCCGAGTTGCTCTGTTTATACCCATATCGCTGCATTGCCACTATGAATCTCCTGAACCACACTTGTGGAGACTGTTGAGTCCATAGAGAGCTTTATGGAGCCTACAGACCTCATTAGTCTTAAAGTCCTGAGTGAACCCCCGGAGGAGCTTCCATGTACACTTCTTCTGTCAGGTCTCCATGAAGGAAAGCATTCTTCGCGTCAAACTAATAGAGGGGCCAATCCTTATTGGCTGTTACAGATAGTAAAACCGTGACTGTATCTATCTTGGCCACTAGAGAGAAAGTTTTGGAATAGTCAATCACGTATGTCTGAGTGTACCCCTTAGCCACTAGCCAAGCCTTGTACTTCTCAACTGTACCGTCTGCCTTATGCTTAATGGTGCACCTACCGGCTTCTTACCTTGAGGCAGTTCATATTTCTCCCATGTTCCATTCTTGATTAGGGCAGTCATCTCAGTATCCATAGCCTCACACCATTTTGTATTTTCGATAGCCTCCTCAACAGTTCTCGGGATCACTTCGCCATAAAGGCTTTCGCCACTCCAGACATGCTCCCCCCCGACCATATTTCCCACCGAATATCTAGAAGACCAAGATATTCGATCGGGTGAGTATCTGTTTGGGGGCACTCCCCTGTTACTCCTTAGTGGCAAAAAGGTGAGTATCTGTTTGGGGGCACTCCCCTGTTACTCCTTAGTGGCAAAGTGCACCTATGACTTACTGCATCATCAGAAACAGAATTAACTGTATCTGTAGTAGTACCCTCAATAGTATTTGACTCAGAAGGAGAGAGTGTGGGGTTCTCAGAAATGGTAACCTCAGATAGGACATCATCTGGGGGAGAGTTATTAGTGGTGGTACTGAGCTCTTCATTGTGTATAGCTGAATCAGGCTATAAGTCACTGAGCCAATAAAAGGGGTCATTTTGAGTCTCCCCTTGAGCCCTTTGCTGGTTCTGATAAAAATACTCAGTCTCCAGAAACTCACAATCCATTGTGACATGAATACAGCGTATCACAGGGTTATAGCACCGATACCCTTTTTGATGAGGGGCATATCTAACAAAACACACTTGATAGGATACGGATCAAGCATTGTCCATTCAGTAAACACACTTAACAGCACACGGATCAAGCATTATCCGTTCAATTTTAGGAATATGGACAAATACCGAACACCCAAAGATCCTAGGAGGCAGAGTGAGATATGGAGGGATGTTGGTTTGCGTTTGGAGGACGGATAGGGGTGTTTGATTGTCAAGTATTTTGTTAGGTAACCTGTTTGTGAGGTATATGGCAGTGGCAATGGCTTCTGGCTAGAAGGAGTTTGGTACCTTAGATTCTGTCAGGATGGATCTGGATATTTGAAGAAGGGTTCGTTTTTTTCCTTCTGCAACACCATTCTGTTGGTGTGTGTTTGGGTAGCTTGTTTGATGGATAAGGCCATGTTTATGAAAGACATTCACCATTTTTTTATTAACAAACTCCCGCCCATTGCCAGACCAAAGGATCTGAATTTTATGGTTAAACTATGCTTGGACCATGGTGTAGAATTTAACAAAGGTTTCATAAAATTCAGATTTATTTTGGAGAAAGTAAAACCATATCATATGTAACTAATCATCAATGAACAACACAAAATATTGAAACCGATTTTTATTTGTAACCGGGGCAGGCCCCCAAACATCCGAATGAATCAAAGAAAAAATCATCTAAACCCGAGTGTTCGTGGGTGTAAAACTAGTTATGTGACTCTTAGCAACTAAGCATGTTTGACAAGATAGGTTAACATGCGTATTATTCTGAAACAAAGCAGGAAATAATAGATGAAGATACCCAATCGAAGGGTGCCCCATTCGTCGATGCCAAAGCCAGATTTGTGTGTCTCTCGTGCCTCTTGATAAAAAAGCCCTCGAGGGAGAGTCCAGTTCATCAACATAATAGAGTCCGTCCCGCTCAGTACCACGCCCAATTATCTCCTTCGTATGAATGTCCTGTATCACACAGAAACCAGGATACATTAGAACAACACAGTTCAATTCATTCGTCAAATGACTAATAGACAAAAGCTTGCAAGATAGTGACGGAATATGGAGGAAATTTTTCAGTTTTAATTTTAGAGAGAGAGAAATTTCTCCTTCTCGAGTGACCTCGACTAGGGCTCCATTTGCAGTTTGGATATGAGATTGTGTTGGGGTGATCGGATTGTGTATATCGGACGGATCAAAGATTATCTGTGGCTCCACAATCAAATATCCAGTTGTTCAATTTTTGTGTGTGGGTTTGAGTGTGAAGGGCCTGACTGTTATATATGTTGGAAATGGGAGTTGTACTGCAATTTTGTGGTTTATATGGGGCTTTTTGTGCATATCTCTGTCGGGGGGGCTTATGAGCAAATAAGGAGCAATTTGGGGCTTTAATTAAAGAATTGCTAGGGTTTAGGTCATTACCACCAAACCCGTTACCTCTTCCGCCAATGTCCATGTCTAACCCTCCTTCTCCAAAGCCGACAAAGGCGGCGTTGGCACGTCGGATCCCACCTGCCGCCGTACCGGCGTCTCCACCCCTATTGACGACGCCTGCGGTGGCGCCTCCCTGCCGCGGTTTTTCGCCCGTCGCCTCTATATGAGTATCGCCTACGACTTGCCTATATCCTTCTATCCCTTCTGCAACTCCTAGACTGGACATGTAATTGCTAAATCGACGTGAGTTGGACGCTTTGGGTTTGTGAAGTGAGCTCCCTTATTCTGATGAAGAGAAGTTCAACCGGTGGTATTTGCCCTCCTGTTTTCGTCGCCGGTTAGTGTCGGTTTGGTGTGAGTTTTCTGGTGTCCCTCTCACCAGTCTGGATACCCCACAATTTCAAAGCATTCCTCCGTTGTATGCTTTAGTTTCCCACAATGCCGGTACACAAGCTTTTCCCATTCCTCGCATAGTGATGATCGGCGACTGGTGTCATCGAAACGATCGGCGCCATTTGAGCGCACCACTTTCTCAGATCTGTTCCGTCCGGCTTTCTCCCTTCTCGCGACAAGGCCGGACCTAATCCCCTATGATGGTGAGTCACTTTCGCCGCCGGTTGCTCCCTTCAGGATTTGAAAGCGAGTGGTTTCTCTTCTAATGGTGGCATAGGTCGATTCAGGTGAAGGCTTGATTTCTTGTTTCAACAGATCTCCTCTGATATGGTCGAATTTCTTATCGATTCCTGTTAGAAATTGGTAAAGCCTCTGTTCTTGGGTGATTCGATTGAAAGTTGTGATGTCTTCGGGGCATCTCATCGGATTAGGTTATTTCCGATCGATAGTCGTCCATATTGATTGGAGTTTTTGCCAAAAAACCTCCAAACTGTCCTGCCCTTGCGTCTGTGTGTTTGCCCTTCGGTGTAGGTCGAAGAGTTGTAGCGGATCCAAGCCACTCCCGAACGTGGTTGTGAGGCCATCCCACAATGCCTTCGTCGTTGGATAGTGTAAGACGTTATTCACTCGATCTACTTCAATGTTTTGTGTTAGAGCATGGTGTTTAGGAAGAACATATTGAATTGTATTCATTGTAAAACTATTTTGTGTGTTACATTGTTAATCCCCCAAGACAGGGATATATAGGCCTAACACAATCTCAGAGAATCAGACAAATTACAAGGATTACGGAACCAAATCCGGTAAGTCAATCCTTTCCATTCCAACACTCCCCCTCAAGCTAAATGATGGAGTCCCCAATGCTTAGCTTGCTCAACACGGTCTTGAAGATCTGACTTGTAACGGCCTTTGTGAGTATATCTGCAAGCTGATCTTCAGACTTGACAAAGGGAATGGAGATGGTGCCACCCTCCAGCTTTTCTTTAATGAAATGTCGATCAACCTCCACGTGCTTTGTTCTGTCATGCTGTACTGGATTTTCTGAGATGCTGATCGCAGCTTTATTGTCACATCTCAACAAACTTGGTCCCCTCTGTTCTATGCCAATTTCTGTCATCAATCTTCTAAGCCAAATAAGTTCAGCGACCCTTTTGCTATTCCTCTGAATTCAGCTTCGGCACTGGACAGAGCCACAACCTTCTGCTTCTTGCTTCTCCAGGTTACAACGTTTCTTCCAACAAGTGTAATGAACCCAGATGTGGACCTTCGATCATTTGGATTCCCTGCCCAGTCGGCATCTGTATATGCCTCAACATTGAGATAGTCGTGTCTTCCAAACATAATTCCTGTTCCTACAGTACCTTTGAGATACCGAATAATACGAACCACTGCCTCCATGTGTTCTTTATGTGGCTAGTGCATGAATTGACCCATAATACCCACTGAGTATGCGATGACAGGTCGTGTATGAGCCAGATAGATGAGTTTCCCGACCAAGCGTTGATATCGTTCCTTATCAGTTCGTTCTCCGTTCTCTTCTATCCTGAGTTTATGGTTCACCTACATCGGAGTGTCCACTGGTTTGCAATCAACTAGCCCAGTTTCGGCCAAGAGATCCAGAATGTATTTCTTCTGTGATATGAAAATTCCTTTCTTTGACCGAAGGACTTCGATACCCAAGAAATATTTCAGTCCTCCAAGGTCTTTCATTTCGAACTCTTTGAACAAGTTCTCTCTGAGACTTTCCATCTCTTCTTTATCACTACCTGTTATAATCATATCATCAACATAGATTATCAAGCATGTGATCAAATCTCCCCTTTTTTTCAGGAACAATGTGTGATCAGAGTTACTCTGCACATATCTATGACGTCGCATGGCCACTGTAAATCTACCAAACCATGCTCTTGGTGATTGTTTGAGTTCATATAGTGCCTTTCGGATTCTGCACACCTCATTTTGCCCAAAACCTTCTGAGAACCCTGGCGGGGGTTCCATATAGACCTCTTCGTTCAAGTCCCCATGCAAGAAGGCATTTTTCACATCAAATTGGTGGAGTGGCCAATCTCTATTTGCTGCTACTGATAACAGAACCCGAACCGTATCAGGCTTCACTACGGGTGAGAAAGTCTCAGAGTAGTCAATTCCAAGTGTCTGTGTGTAGCCCTTTGCGACCAGTCGGGCCTTATATCTTTCCATTGAGCCATCAGCTTTGTGTTTGATTGTGAAGACCCATCTGCAGCCAACTGGTCTTTTTCCCTCAGGTAACTTGCACTTTTCCCACGTATCATTTTGGGCCAAAGCTCCCATTTCAACTTCCATAGCTTTCTGCCATTCCTCACTCTGTTTGGCTTCCTGCACGGTTCTGGGAACCTCTTCTTTATATAATTTACCCAAGAAGTCCTGTGCTATATGGGATAGGCTCCCCCTGACCATATTTCCCACAGGGTACTTGGAGGTCCGAGATATACGGTCAGGTGAGTATCTATGTGGAGGAACCCCTCTAGTACTCCTCGGTGGCAGATTGTACCTAGAGTTCTCTGTATTCTCAGGTGCAACATCAGGAGCATTTGGACTATCAACAGTATCATAAATGTTAACAGGAAGATCAAAAGAATTAGTTACCTCATTTTGGACATCATTCGGAGGACAATCACTGGGCGTGGGTGTGGTATTGAGCTCTGGAGAATTCTGCTCAACTGGATCCATATAGCTCAACTAGCTCAGAGAGTCACTGGGCTGAATCTCCCCCTGATCACTGAGTTGGTTGGGACAGTAGTATTCAGTCTCAACAAAATTACAATCCATAGTGACAAGAAAACGTCTGCTTTTGGGATTATAGCAGCGGTACCCCTTCTGGCTAGGGGCATATCCCATAAAAACATACTTCTCTGCACATGCATCCAACTTGGTCCGATCAGATTTCGGCATATAAACGAAAACAGTACACCCAAAGATGCGAAGTGGTAAAGTGAGGTGAGATGGGGCTTTAGTCTGAGTTTGGAGAACTGAAAGTGGTGTTTGATGGGCCAAGATCTTTGTGGGCAATCTGTTGGTCAAGTAAGTTGCAGTGGCAACGGCCTCAGGCCAAAAATATTTTGGAACACTGGCTTCGGTGAGTAAAGCCCGGGTCATTTCGAGAATAGTTCTGTTTTTCCTTTCAGCAACCCCGTTTTGTTGAGGGGTATTAGGGCAGGAGGTTTGATGGATCATTCCGTGTTCTTGAAAGAAATTGTGCATTTCCTGGTTAACATATTCTCGTCCGTTATCTGACTGGAGTACCCTGATTTTGTGCCCAAACTGTGTTTGTACCATATTAAAAAATGCCACAAAGGTGCCATAGACCTCAGATTTTTTACGTAGGAAATATACCCATGTCACGCGGGAATAATCATCAATAAACGATACGAAGTACTGAAACTGACTTTGATTTGCCACGGGGACTGGTCCCCAAACATCTGAATGTACCAGTGAGAAAATAGACTCAACCCATTGTTAGACTTAAATGAAGCCCTATGACTCTTAGCAGTAAGGCAAGTCTGACATGACCAATTCAACGACTGATTGTTCGAAAAAAGTGCAGGAAATAACATTCTTAAGTAGCCGAGTGAGGGATGACCAAGACGCCTGTGCCAGAGCTAGAGCCAGAGTTGAGTGTTGTTTGTCCCTGCTGAAAGAAGAGCTTTGGAGGGTTTTTCCACTTCATCGACATAATATAATCCGTCACGCTCAGTACCATGCCCGGTGATCTCCTTCGTATGAATGTCCTATATCAAGCAACAACGAGGGTATATTAGCACGGTACAGTTCAGTTCTTTTGTGATATGGCTCACAGAAAGTAATTTACATGATGAAGAAGGAACATAAAGGTAATTTTTTAAATTTAGTTTTGATGATACTGATATCGACCCTTCTTTTTCAACTACCACTGAGTGCCCGTTTGCAGTGTAGATATGAGATTGTTTTGGTGTGACTGGGTCATGTAGCGCCCGGGACGATAGGCACCACATCCCCCGCACTACAAGTCTAGTCCACACATGAAATGGATAGTCCATGCATGAGCCGGACTCATAGCGAACGGGAGACCAAAATAAAAGATCCTGGCTAGGCGGAAATCTAACCCTGTACCAATCAATCATTCAAGGAATACTCGAAGTGCGATGCGAAAGCAAGAGAGTTATACATGAATGTCAATAATGGCTCGGGCCCAATACATATCATAAGCATAAATTAAATCCATCACGCATCCTAACAACGGGTTCAGCTAAGCACACAACTTGTCTCAAATCAATATCAACGATAATTTCATAGTTGGCACAGAGGCCCAAATATATAAGGAAATACAATTAAATCATAACAATGTAAAATGAGACTCGAGTGTACAAGTGTTTCGACAAGAGAATTAAAAATTGACCTCCGCCTACCAAAAACCTGCAAGATACTGAGAAGTGGGAAAGAGGGGTCAGTCTCTAAAAGACAGAGTGAGCAGGAGTTATACATATATATAGAAACATGCGCATGCAAGCCATAAATCCCGAGCAAGATTTTATTCAAAGTTAGTTCCCACGAAGGGCAAGAAATTAACAAGCAATGCTCGGACTTTATGACTAATTCATATTAAATTCGTTATGTTCATCTTCATACATAATCATAAAGGCTCGGCGAGTGAGCGTGCATAATCTCCAACCAAACTCCGACCGTGTACGATAAATATCAATAATATATTGAATATGTGATCATGCAATATCTTATAATACATGCAAGCCATATAACCTAAGATATAGGCATTTGGGCGATCCGTGTACCGGCCTTCCCGCACGGTGCATAACAATCATAACATAAACATTGACATAAAATAAGTTACAACCTTCTTCCTCCGGGTGGTGGATGGGCTTGCAAGACCCGGCCACCTCATGCATTGACCCAAGGGGGTACATGAATCCCTCAAGGGCGCTCAGCTACAATTCCACGCTAATCTCCTAGCGAGGTCCGATCTCTTTTAAATGGTTGGGACTAGCACATAGGATCACCGTCGGCCCTTGCCTCCCCGGGTAGCCACATGTGCTAGATCCCGGGCCCGTGCATTCATTCATGTTCTCGCCAAAACGTTCAATTCTTGAGAAACATAATACATTTATAACATAATTAATACCTTTCATAATCATTGAGAAAATATTTACTCGATGACTCCATTTGAAAACAATATATAGATATACATTAGGTTTTTGGCCAAAACTTATCACATAAGGTTGTAGGGTTTAATACATATCTAGAACGAAAACACCCTCACCTGGAATACCACGAGACAAGAAACATGAGTAATACGAGTGCCTATTCAATTCGGAAGCCTCTTCCTTGGAAACAAACTGTACAAGAGAAGGAACAATGTGTACTCGTGAGAATTGACTCAATATGGAACCACATAGATGCACGGCATGTTATGCACATGATATGAAAGGCATAAAAGTATAAATGATGTTATGATGTCATATAATCAAGTAATTAACCCACGCACATTCAATACATGAAAGTTTCACGTTTAATCGTATCATATCTTTCATACAATAATCATAAAACAAATATCAACATGTTTACAATGCACATGAATTATTTAGAGGTGAAAGGAATCCATCAAACACATAAGGGATGCATTAGTTACAAGAAGAGTCATATTTAAACATCATAATTCAAGCTATAAAATTCATGAGCATCTCATAACACATCATATTAACAAGTTAATAAAGCATGGGAATCATAAAAGAGAAGATACATAAGCAATTAGGGTTCACATTGGAAGCAATCATCAATGCATACATATATTAGGAGCAATAAGACACGTTGAGGCATAACCCGTAAAATATTATATGAAAAATAACAAAAGTTCATAACACACAAGATAATACATGTTAGCATAGCAAAGAAGTCATAAAAGAGGTGGAGAAAGATAAAACGAGTGAAGAAAAATGGAACCGGAGTAATGAAAACAAGCTGGACAGAATCCACCCCCATGGATTTTTCCAAAGGGAAAAATCCACCCCTATGGATTTGGTCCAGAAACTTCTCTGCAACAAATCCACCCTCGTGGATTTTCTGTTCGAGCCCACAACACAGCAACAGCATGGTACTTACGCGAGAGAAGCTAAAACTCCACAAAACCACCTCAAATCTCAACCAAAAGCACTTAAAACATGCAATATACCAAGTAGGAACATTAAATACAAGTTTAGGACAAATTAAAACACATTAATTCACAAACCCACATACATATACACACATATACATACATACACTATATATACACATTCTAGCTCCAAGAATTCAAACAATCAAGCATGAAACTCATGGATTCAAGTGTTAGAGCATCAAACACATACAAATTCATGCTTCAAACTCAAAGAAATTCAAACCCTATCTTATATGACATATATACATAAAATTCACATTATACCTTGGAAGAGATGGAGGAGAAGATGAAGGAAGAGGATGGAGCTTGAATTCTTGCTTGGAGTTTGAAGATATAACCTTGTCTCTTGCTCTCTTACTTGGATTTGGAGGTGATGAAGAAGAGGGAATGAAGAGAGAAGGGTTTCTTGGATGAAGAAGAAGAAATAAGGAGAAGAATGAAGAGGGAGGGGGATTGATCGTGTAATAAGGGGAAGAAAATGAGGGAATTTACACTTTGGTCCTCCAAGAATTTAAGTAATAAAATTAGGCTCCCATGGTTTGGTAAGTGAATAACTCGGGTCCGATTAAAAGTTCGATTGAGTCTAAGGATTTCATATAATTTCAAATAAGCGCATAAGGGAAACAAAACATTAATTTAACAAGTAAACATGTTATAAACAAATTTAAATAGCATAGTCAATTAAATCACATAAGTCGTATAGTAGTAATTAAGTCACGAAATTACTAAATGAAACAATCAATTAGCAATTAAAACATAAATAAATCACATAACTCTCGGTCTAAACCCACTCGTGACGTCATACCTGTTCGGCCAAAAAGTCGGGGCGTTACAGGTCAAGTATGTCGGAGGGGTCAAAGGTCATTGTATCAGTAGCCCCACAATCTAAAATCCACTGATACGATTTTTCTGTTTTAGTTTGGGTGAAGAAGGCACAACTTTCGGTCAGCCAATGGGTTTGACTGCAGTTTCTTGAAGGTGGGGGTTTATTTTCTGAAACTCCAACAAACTGGGGTTGGTTGTGTAATTTCCCAAAGATTTTGGGGTTTTTAGACCGACTGAAATTGGGAATTGCACCATTATCCCCAAACCAATTTCCTCGGCTGCCTCCTTCCTCTCTCAATCCGTACGTTGCTCCGGCGGGATTCTCGTCATCTGCCCCGTTTGCACCAATCGTTGCTGCATCGGCGTCTCTGCCGATGACGCCTGCAGCGGCGGACTCCCATTGCCGCCTGTTCTATATTCTTCTGGCATCCACGTGTTGGGTTCCCCCTTTCGCCGTTTCGTTGGTGTTGGTTTTCCGGTGGTCTCTCCACCTGTTCTCACGCGGTGATGAACTGCCGCCGACACCTTCAGGGTGTATGGAGTGATCTGAGTGTGCTCTGTTTTTCCCTTCTTTCTCCTTTTCTGTTCTCATTCCAGTTCCAGAGATTTGAGGGTTGGAGTCATCTCCGCCTCCGGTTGTCGTTTTTCTGAGCCTAGCCCACATCGGGCGATTGTCGTTGTTTAATTTTGTTCTAATCGACAAATCATCCGGGTTGAGCATGGTGGTTTGGTTTTGGTGTTTGTTGCGCAGAGGATCTACAATCTGTATTGGGTTTGCCATATTCTTTTTTTTATTCAGGCTAATAGGTTTCGAGATTGATATGGGGCGATGATGTTACAGCTGAGTTCCTAAGATCTCAACACTGCTCTGATACCATGTTAGAGCATGGTGTTCAGGAAGAACATATTGAATTGTATTCATTGTAAAACTATTTTGTGTGTTACATTGTTAATCCCCCAAGACAAGGATATATAGGCCTAACACAATCTCAGAGAATCAGACAAATTATAAGGATTACGGAACTAAATCCGGTAAGTCAATACTTTCCATTCCAACATTTTGCATAATCCAAGTGAATACGTTTTGATCCGTTTGTTCCCAATTGTCATATGTTGGATCTGTTTCGATTGGAGCCGGTGGAATTCCCGTTAGATGCGAACGGCATCCCCTAACTCCAATTGCCATCTTCATCAGTCGTGCCCAAGCAGGATAGTTATCGTTGTTTAGTTTGAAGCCAATCGACAAGCTATCGAAACTGGACAGGTGGGTTTGTGGTTGCATATTGTTTTTCAGTATGTTTCCCACAATGCTCGTACACAAGCTTTTCCCGTTCCTTGCATAGTGATGATCGGCGGCCGGCGGCATCGAAACGACCGGCGCCATCTGAGCGCACCACTTTCTCAGACTTGTTCCATCCGGCTTTCTCCCTTCTCGCAACAAGGCCGGACCTAATCCCCTGTGATGGTGAGTCACTTTCGCCACCGGTTGCTCCCTTCAGGATTTGAAGGCTAGCAGCTTCTCTTCTAATGATGGCGTAGGCCGATTCAGGTGAGGGCTTGATTTCTTGTTTCAATGGATCTCCTCTGATATGGTCGAATTTCTCATCGATTCCTGTTAGAAATTGGTAAAGCCTCTGTTCTTGGGTGATTCGGCTGAAAGTTGTGATGTCTTCGGGGCTTTATTTATTTATTTTTATCAGGCGCCCCCAATTGAGATTAGGATCTAAATTATTCTCTTGAATAATGAACTCATTAACCATTTAAACCTGTTGTAAGGTAGAGAAAGTAAAAGGTGATTGTATTTCTGTGTAATGAACGACTATAACCCATGTACAAAATAAATAGCAATAATCCCTACAAACCAGGGATACAGGAAATCTGTTATTTAACATAAGTTATAATCTTCCTGTAGTTACGTCTATCTTCCAACAAAACCAATTCATGTTGTCAATAGGACTAAAATCTTAAGAGATCAAAATTGCAATTAAATCTTGTAAATATCAACAAAAAATCCTTCAAATGTCAAAAGTATACCATGGAAATATGGAATCAGCGAAAAAGTAAAAACAAAAAACCAAAACAAAAACAAAAAACCCAATCAACTTAAATGGACCGTAAAGAGTAGCCCAGCTGAAGTTCTAATACTTGTTGAAGGGCCTAAGTGTAATTTTATTTTCCATTGAATCTGATCCATGAAATGTCGAACTCCTCTTGAATAAAATTTGTAATTCATTAATAATCTTATTTATCATCGGGCTTTATTGTCGATGATACTTTTTTGGTCAGACAGCATGCCAAATGATTTTTATGGTCGATGATTTTCGCACTCTTTTAAATAAGTCTTGATAATGTTGTTTCTAACATATTTGTAGAGATAACAACTCCTATACGAACGTTTTAGCTAAAATTGGTCATCAATTTTTGAATCAGATAAAATGGATTGATCCCTCTTATATTCTGATCGATCTGTTTGAAACTAATTTCCAATCTTTTTTGTCCTTTTATTCCAAGAAAAAAAGATCTTATTTATGGGAATGGGACACGGATTTGTTTTGACCAAATTAATATATTCAAAACAAAATTCAACACTAATTGAGCGTAGCACTACGTAATATAAGTCTCTAGTTTATCTCTCTAATATAAGAGAAATTTTTGCTTCATTATCGATAGTTGTATATTTATTAATTGAAGACGAATTCAATGTGAAATTGGTATTTCTTGAGAAAAATAGTGCATACTATATTACATAGCAATAGCATAATATCTACGGGAGAAACAAAGTTTCTTTATTATATTTTTGAGTAAAATTTAAGAAAAAAATGCAACATCAAGTTCCGTAGTAAAATATTTTTCTCCGCACTACAATGCTATATAAATTTAATTTAGTTTTCTTTTCCAACTCGAAACCTTTACCCTCTAACTATATTGATTAAATTTCTTGATGATTATGGACACCTCAAGAGCGAAGCAACTGATCAGAAAATTTAAAATTATTTCACACTTAAAAATAGGATTGAACCCTTAACTTGGATACGAAAGGTAAGCCTTTTTTTTTTTTTTTTTGACAGCCAAGGCCCTCGTAACAGAGGAAAAAACAACATAACTCTTGTATTATAATGGTTTTTTCAACTTTTTATCTAAATTTTTAAATGCTTTAAATTGTTATCTGTATTTTGTAAAAAAAAAAAAAACTGTAATTGCAATCATTTAGGTGTTAACACAGCTTATTTTTTATCGAAAATTGTTAATATTTCATAGAAAATAAAACAAGTATTAACACATAAATGACCGAGACGACAATAAAAATATTTTTATAAAATATAAACGACAATTTAAAAAATTAAAAAAATAATTATAATAGAGGAGCTAAATTGTTTTTCCTCTACTAAAATGGTCAAAACACTAATTTTAAGTACAAAATATTATGTCATGGATTGGATTATGGTCGTGAAAGGACGCAATATCCCTATTAATTAATAAAAACATGTCATTATGTAACCTACCACGCTAGCAAAACATGACATATTTGAGAGTCCATCTCGAACTATTATCATTTATCAAGGGTTCGTTCTGGAGTTCACAAGTGGAAAATAATGGAATTATAATATATTGATTCAAAATTACATGCTTTCTTTAATTTAGTCCAGCTTTCTCGTGTTATTAAATTAATAGGTACATATTCTGTAGTATTAATATGGACCTATGTACTGAATTGCACAACTATTCTCGGGTCAAAATCAGACATTCTTGAAGATTAAGGAAACAATTATAAACTTAAAATTGAATTGTACACGTACATATGTCCGGGTTAATTATATTTAGATCCAAGTTAAATGGGTTAATTACAAATAATACTCAACATTTATTAATAATTATATTTACACCCTATCTAACAAATTCAATTCAAATAACCCCACTCCTCCTTAAACTAATATATTTTATGTGGGAGCTACACGTAATTAATGCATTATTAATGAGAGTTTTGGGTAATTGAATTTGTTTGGTACGATGCTAGTGTTACTATATCTAAATATGAGGTAGTAAATTTAATTCACTCTCTTAATTTAAGGGTTGGATGTAAGGGGTAATTTTAATCTGAGTTTGACTCGATCAAATCGGCGTAATGAGGGGTGATATTTTATATTTTATGTGTGATTGGTGGAAAATTTATGATGAATGATAATCAAATGACAAGTATAATACATTTTTTTTTCTAATTGACTGGATTCAATCGGATCGAGTTTGGGTTAGAATTTTATTTGGGAACCTTTTAATAATATGGTATACTTTTCACAATATAATTGATTTAACTACCCAATCATCAAGCTGGCAGCAAAAGGTCCAAATCTTAAAGCAAAAGAAGAGGAAGAGATGGTCTAAATAATGCTGTAAAATAAACAATTAAAGAGGTGGTTTATTTAAGACGTACTTACCATGTATGCATGAAAATCAACCGCATATATCACTATCCTCTCCTATTAATTAATCTGATTAATCTTGATAGTTTGATTAGCTGTGAAACATAATATTTGTTTTGATAAATAACGTCTTAATACGAATAGTTTATAGGAGACAAAATTTAAGGAAAAAGTAGCTCTCAATTGGATTTTCTTCTTAATTTTGTTGAAGACCAAGGAGCCCGAGGGGTCGATTTATTGCAAATCACCGGTAACAAGGTTGAAAGCAAACAATGGAATATTAACAGAACCAACGAAGGCCGAAACCCCGGTCAAATTGTGGGCGACCATATTCGTACCACGTCTAATAATAGAAAAACAACAATCCTCGAAACTAGAACAAATGAGCTTAGTATTTTGAATAATATTGCCCAAAGAAGAGAGGTCGTCTCCTGGGTTCTTCAAATGGTGGATCACTTGAGCATTATCTCCCTCCAATATGACTTTGGTCCACCTGAAATCTCTCGCCAATCGGGCCACCGACAAGGCCGCAAGAGTCTCTGCAACCTTCGGGTCTGAAACATTGAGCCTCCTATCTGCTTCCCTGCCAATACAGTTGCCATTCGAATCCCTCGCAATCACGCCGATTCCAATAGCGTTGGCCTCTTGTGTGACGCCCCGTCCGATAGATCGTATAGGTATGCACCACGAGAGAGTTTACCTTACGCACTTATGTGATTTAATTTCCTTTCTATGTGTTTAATTCCAACTTTGACTGAAAATGTGACTTAATTAAATTTCAAAATTATAAAATATGAATTCTTGCATGACAACTTAGGATTTGAAACTTGGGTGAATTTAAATTAATTGTTGGAGTTGGATTTAAATAGGGCTTGAACCTATTGGTGTGTTCGGGCCTAACTCGAGTTAGGTGAGTTTGGGTCATTCGGGACCAATATGAATTCGGGAATTCGAATTCGAATTTCGACACCACCATTGGACTTGATTCAGTGATTCGGGTCTAACGAAATTTACTTTATATTTTTCGGAAACCGTTTAGACCTTAAACCTTTTAATTTTGACTTTTGGGCCGAAAGTCATTTATTTGAGCCCAAATCCTATTAAAGCCTTTAGCCTCATATTATATCTTGGAAACCCTAACCTTTACCTAAAACTAATAGCCACCATATAAATAGCAATATCCCTTTTCATTTCATTTCAAACCACACAAGTTAGCCTCAAAGAGAATCATGGAGAAACATCAAGAAAAGATCAAGACTTGAACGATCTTTCATTCTAAGAGCTCATATTCTTTGATTCCACATTCGTTCACAAGACAAGGTAAGTTTTGGATCTCTTTTGATGAGTATTTCATTTCTGTTCTTGGATTGGAGCATGAAATTATTAGTATGAACTTGAATGATGAGATCTTGAATTCCTTAAGCAAGCCTTGATGATTTGAATGCTCCTTATGTGTCTTAGTTGTTGGAAATTCGTGTAGGAAGACTAGGAATTCATATCTTCATGTTTAAGCTTGAAATTCATGAAAATGGGTGTTTGAGATTTTGGGCAAAAACATTCTTAAACTTGAATTAATTGATGTTTTGATGCTAAGCATGATTTATATGATGTTATACCTGAATTTCGTGATATTTTATGGTGGATTTTGTGTTAGATTGATGATTTTTGGTGTTCCCCTTCTTCTTCCCGAAACTGTCAAGTTTCTACTCCAGATCCATGGCCGAAACGGCCGTTCCCGTTTGTGCTTTAAGCCCGGAACGGCCCTTCCGGGCTAGGGTTTGGTTTTGGCGGCCGAACATGGGAACGACCGTTCCCATGTGTGCTTGGACTTGGAACGGCCGTTCCCAGTCTCGCTTGGCCTTGGCGTGGGAAGGACCGTTCCCATGCTATATTGTGCATGGGAATTACCGTTCCCATGCGTCTGTGACCCTGTTTACTTGCTTTTTCGTGCGTATTTGATTCGTTTCAGTTGCTACTTGACTTGTATGCTCCGATATGACTTGAAATGCAATCTCTGAACCTTTATACTTCCTTACTTGCATGATTTACTTGAATATTTGAATTATCCCTTGTGACCAATTTGATAAACATCATTCCATTTCGCATGTCATTCATACTTTGTACGCCGTGCGTCTTACTTAGTTCATGTAGAGTCTATGTTTGGGCTTTTGTATGTCTTGTCACAGAGTTTGGTGGTGCCGGTGAGCCCGAGGTTTAGAGTGTTTGACACTTCACACTCTCAGACTCTACTACCACGAGGTGAGGTTTAGGATTTTGTATAGTTATGCGACCTATGGCCTTTATATATTGATTTCTACCCTTGCATGCAAGTATATCTTACTATAGATATGTATGCGTTGGATATGATATGTTTCTAACCTTATGCGTGCATTCTGCGTGGGCGGGTGCCTTCGGGCTATATCCCTGCAGCGTGGGAATGTACGTGCGTGTGTCCTGCGTGGGCGGGTGCCTTCAGGATATATCCCTGCAGGGTGGGAATATTTATAAAAACTAGTTTTTGAGGTATATGTAAGCTATTTTGGGAAAACCAGTTGTGTTTTAATTCTGTAGCGAGATTGCCATGAAATATTGGCGTCTGTTCTGTTATGTTCTATTCTGTTCTGTTGTGGATCCAAGGAGCTATGGGATAGGCAGCCCTGGAACGGTATAGGACCGTCAGGGATCAGTTTGTGTGTAGTTCCATTTGAGATATCTTCGCGCGACCCGTGCTGTAGGGAAGGTGTGGTATCTTGAGCCTTCTGCTAAAGCCGGGGAGGACTCTTGTGGGTTCGCTACCCCTTGAGGGTTTGTCTGTTCTGGATGGTTTGGGGACGGTACATCTCCTCCATCATTGGTGTGACGGTTGGATTTGATTTCGTATTCTATGTTTTGATATGTTCTGAGGAGTAAAGGTTGGAAGCTCGTACTCGCCGAGCATGTGTTCTATTCCGTTATGGAATTATGAATCGAGATAGGGTCTTTCTGGAAAATGGTTTCTAAACTTATATCTATATTTATTTCGGTTATATTGAAATGTTTTGGTATGCAATACCTATCCCCGGTTCACGAGTCCATCTTTATATATATATTATGGGTGTGCGTTAGCCCCCTCACTCGGTCAAGTTGACTGACCCCTCATTTAAACTTTTAGTTGCAAGTCTGTTGGCGTTTGCTAGGCGAGAGTGAGTCCTTTGAGTTGCACTTCGTCGGTCTAGCCTTTCTAGTTGCATTTGTCTTTCATACACTTTACTTATGTCATGACTTGTAGACTTGAGATTATACTCTACCTTTCTGTAGCCCTGTGTGGCATTCGTATTCGGCCCTGTGTGGCACTTGATGATTATTACGTTATGTTGATCGGATATTCGAGACTAGGTATCTATGCTAGTTGAACCCGTCACTTATTTCGAATGTTGATTTAAATGCTTCCGCTATCTTGTTTTGAATGTTTGATTTGCTTCCGCACTCTGAGTCTATCAAGTTAGATCCACCTAGCATAGCGTGTGTGTTTGTCTCTCGTTCGCTCTGATTCGGATTCGGGCATGGACTTCCATTTCATGACCGGGTCTGGGTCTCAATGCGGGGGATGTGGCATCCTCCGTTTGGTTTGTTACATCCTTAAGTGGTATCAGAGCTCTAGATTGCAAAACCGAGCTCTAGTGTCGTGTTGAGTCTGTCTAGATGGTACGGCATAGGACAATGTGATTATATGACTCAATTACTTGAATACTTGTTTATTTCTAATACTTGTATACATACACACGTACTAATCCACATGCATCAATATTGCTTGAATCTTTGAATTTCAGGATGCCTCCTAGACGCCGTGACCGAGAGGCTTCACCGGATGCGCCTAATCCGCCTCCGCTACCACCACTGAATGCGGAGAACATTGTTCAGGCACTTCTCAATCAGTTGCAACAGAATCAGAGACAACAGACACCACCCGCTGATGGTCAGGATGGTACTATCTCAGCTGCGTATAGGGAGTTTCGGAACAATAACCCTCCTAAGTGGTTTGGGGAAGATGATATTAAGGCTGAGGAATGGTTAGCTGAGATCAGTGGTATTTGGGAGATTTGCCCAGGGAGTTCTCAGGATAGGGCCGTTTGTACTGCCCGATTCATTCAGGGACAGGCAGCTAACTGGCTCAAGGGAGTTCGATCCAGACTTGAGAGGAGTGGTATGGAGTTCACTTGGGAGACTTTCGTGCATGAGTTCCACGAGAAGTTTATACCTCATAGTGCACGAGAGCGCAGACTTCAGGAGTTTTCTGAGCTGAAATAAGGATCCAGATCTGTTGAGGACTACATTCTAGAGTTCGAGAGACTTGCTCCCTATGCTACCCACATCACTGATATTGATTCACACAGAGCCCGTCACTTCCTTCATGGGCTTCGAGAGGATATTCAGAGAGCTCTTCAGGCTGTCAATGTGAGCACTTAGGATAAGGTTACTAAGAGGGCTATTCAGGTCGAGGCATAGAGACAGAGGTTGAGGCCCCGATCCTTCTCTTCGGGGCATGATTCGGGTTCTGGATCGGGCAAGAAACCCGCTACCCATGCTTCTACTACTACTACACCAGCTTTCCGTCCAGGGCTTCATCAACAAAAAGCCCCGACCCGCTGCTCCTACAGGAGCACCGGCTTTATCGGCACCAGCTCCAGCTCGTTGCTCTCACTGTCAGGGTGCCATCCATCGGATAGGTGTTGGAGGTATTTGGGTAGATGTTTGGGGTGTGGTTCGGCTGAGCACATGAGGTATGTTTGTCCAAAGAAGAGGCCGGTAGTTCAGGCTCGTGCTTATGCTCTGGATGGTGAGGAGGGGTCAGCAGAGATTGATCATAATGTTGTAGTGGAAGGTACAATACATATTCATGGCATATCATTACATGCATTGTTTGATCCCAGGGCTACTCATTCTTTTATTGCCCGGGATATTGTTGCTTCTTTGCCTTTGCTTGCTGAGATATCTGCGCATATGTTTATGGTGAGTTCTCTCTTGGGGGGGAGCTTGGAGACGGATAGAGTGTTTCGTGAGTGTCCGGTGAGTTTTGAGGGTTGATTTTTTCCTGCTGATCTGATTGTGATGCCGATTGGGAGGTTTAAGGTGATTCTTGGGATGGATTGGCTTTCCCGACATGGTGTAGTTATGGATTGCCATTTGAAAAGGATTTCTTTTGATTCTGCGGTGTTTTCGAGAGAGAGTTTGGGATCCAGCCCGTTTATATCCTTTGTTGAGGCTAGTAAGTTAGTCCGGGATGGTGCTATAGGTTTCGTGGCTTACCTTCTGAACCAACCAAAGGACCAGGCCAAGCTTGAGGAGACGGAGGTCGTTCGGGAGTATCTGGATGTGCTCCCGGAGAGTCTGGGGTCCTTACCCCCAAACAGGGATATTGAGTTTGTAGTGGACCTCTATCCCGGAGCTGAGCCCTATTCGAAGACCCCCTACAGGATGGCTCCTGCCGAATTGAAGGAACTGAAGAAGCAGTTGGATGAGCTTCTGGTCAGCGGATACATTCGTCCGAGCACTTCTCCGTAGGGGTGCTCCCGTTCTGTTTGTTAAGAAGAAAGATGGGACGTTAAGTTCGTGTATAGACTATCATGAGCTGAACAGGATGACAGTTAAGAACAAGTATCCATTACCCCATATTGAGGAGTTGTTTGATAGCTTGCAGGGTTCGAGAGTGTACTCCAAGTTGGATTTGAGGCAGGGTTATTATCAGTTGAGGATTAGAGAGGAGGATATTTCTAAGACTGGATTCAACACGAGATATGGACACTTTGAGTTCGTGGTTATGCCGTTTGGGTTAACGAATGCTCCTGCAGTGTTTATGGATATGATACACACGGTGTTTAGACCGTTCCTTGATAAGTTTGTGGTGATCTTTATAGACGACATCTTGTTGTATTCGAGATCGGTTGAGGAGCATGCTCAGCATCTCCGGATTGTGCTGGAGACACTTAGAGAGCACAAGCTGTATGCTAAGTTCAGTAAGTACGAGTTTTGGATTGATCGAGTCACTTTTCTGGGTCATATCATCTCAGGCGATGGAATTGAGGTCGACCCCTCTAAGATTGAAACGGTGTTACATTGGGAGAGACCTAGGAACGCCTCTGAGATACGGAGTTTTCTGGGCTTGGCAGGTTATTATAGGAGATTTGTGATGGATTTCTCTAAGATTGCAGCCCCGTTAACTAAGTTGACCAAGAAGGAAACCAAGTTTGAATGGGATGATAGTTGTGAGATGAGCTTTCAGACCCTAAAGGAAAGGTTGACTACAACACCGGTTCTTACCCTACCCGAGGGGGTTGAGGGTTATGCAGTTTATGCAGATGCTTCTAAGGAAGGACTGGGTTGTGTGTTGATGCAGAACGGTCGGGTTGTAGCTTATGCCTCTAGGAAGTTGAAGGTGGATGAGAAGAATTACCCCATCTATGATCTAGAGCTTGCAGCAGTCGTGGTTGCGCTGTATAAGTGGCGCCACTATCTCTATGGTGCGCTACATTTGAGGTATTCTCGGATCATAAGAGTCTTCAGTACTTGTTCACGCAGAAAGAGCTTAACTTAAGACAGAGGAGATGGGTTGAGTTCTTAGAGGACTACAATTGCACGATTCAGTACCATCCGAGTAGGGTAAATGTGGTTACCGACGCGTTGAGCAGGAAGGTCAGTATTTCGAGTTTGGTGGCAGGGTTTTCTGAGCAGAGTTTAACTGTTATGGTTTCGGTGGCTAGGTTAGCCAACATCACGGTTCAGCCTGATTTGAAGCAGAGATTGTTGGAGGCTCAGTCTACGGATCCCGAGATTCAGAGATTGGTTGCTCGTTCGAGAGATGATCCAGAGAGTAAGTTTGGGTTTGATGATTCTGGTTTGTTCAGGTTCAAGGTAAGAGTATGCCTAACCAGCTCAAGAGGGTAATACTTGAGGAGGCGCACCGCTCCGGTTATTCCATTTACCCAGTAGGTACGAAGATGTACCAGGACTTGAAAGAGTTGTATTGGTGGAGTGGCATGAAGAGGGATGTCGCATTCTTTGTGAAGCGATGTCTGACATGCCAGATGGTTAAGGCAGAACATCAGAAATCAGGAGGTACTCTCCAACCACTTCCGATGCCGGAGTGGAAGTGAGAGCAGGTGACTATGGGCTTTGTGTCCGGCCTGCCGAGGTCTAGGAGAGGATTCGACGGGATTTGGGTAGTGATAGACCGTTTGACTAAGTCTGCCAATTTCCTTAAGGTTCGGATGACGGATAAGGTACCTAAGTTGGCTGAATTGTATTGTAATGAGATAGTGAGACTACAAGGAGTTCCAACTAGCATCGTGTCAGATCGGGATCCTCGGTTTACAGCTAGTTTTTGGCAGGATCTTCAGAGGTGCTTGGGTACAAAGCTTAAGTTTAGCACCGCATCACACCCTCAGACTGATGGGCAATCAGAGCGGCTGATTAAGTATCTCGAGGATATGTTAAGGGCATGTGTATTGGATTTTAAGGATAAATGGGATAAGCACTTGACCTTGGTTGAGTTCTCTTACAACAACAGCTACGGGCATGTGCATTGGATTTTAAGGATAAATGGGATAAGCACTTGACCCTGGTTGAGTTCTTTTACAACAACAGCTACCAGGCTTCGATTGGTATGGCCCCTTATGAGGCACTCTATGGGAGGAAGTGTAGGTCGCCACTATATTGGGATATTGAGGATTGGCGATGGACTAAGAAGGATAAGCTCACGAGAGCAAAGGCCTCGGCTAAGATTGAGAAGACGGTTGAGAAGGTTAAGTTGATTCAGCAGAGAATGAAAGCAGCTCAGGATAGACAGAAGAGTTATGCGGATAAGAGGAGAAGGCCCCTCGAGTTTGAGGTCGGAGATCATGTCTTCCTGAAGGCATCTCCTAGGAAGGGCCTTTATCGCATTGGTAGAGGTGGGAAGCTTAACCCTCGATATCTTGGACCACTCACGCCTTGGGTCCATGGACCCGTTGGACGCGAGCGTAAGTCTCCAAGCCCACCGAGTATAACCTTAAATTGGACCTAAACTACTGCCCAAAAGGGATATCCATTGGTTATACTTGAACTCTTTAACTTATATACTGAACTTAACTCTCATACTTTCCCGAGGATTGGAGAGGTGGCGTATAGGTTGGACCTACCGCCGAGTTTGACTGGGATTCATAATGTGTTCCACGTTTCACAGCTTCGGAAGTTCTACCCCGACGAGTCGATGGTTTTACCGGTTGAAGAGGTACAGCTTGAGTCCGATTTGATGATTGTGAAGCACCCGGTTGAGATTCAGGATCAGAAAGTACAAGTGTTGAGAAACAAGCAGATTCCCTTAGTCAGAGTGTTGTGGAGAGATCAGAAATCTGAGGAATCGACTTGGGAGACTGAGGAGAAGATGAGGAAGATGTATCCGGAGTTATTTCAAGCAGCGAAACTGAGGACAGGTTCGCCGAAGAGGGGGAGGTTGTGACGCCCCGTCCTATAGGTCGTATAGCTATGCGCCACGCGAGAGTTTACCTTACGCACTTATGTGATTTAATTTCCTTTCTATGTGTTTAATTCCAACTTTGACTGAAAATGTGACTTAATTAACTAAATTTCAAAATTATAAAATATGAATTCTTGCATGACAACTTAGGATTTGAAACTTGGGTGAATTTAAATTAATTGTTGGAGTTGGATTTAAATAGGGCTTGGACCTATTGGTGTGTTTTGGTCTAACTCGAGTTAGGTGAGTTTGGGTCATTCGGGACCAATATGAGCTCGGGAATTCGAATTCGAATTTCGACACCACCATTGGACTTGATTCGGTGGTTCGGGTCCAATGGAATTTACTTTATATTTTTCGGAAACCGTTTAGAACATAAACATTTTAATTTTGACTTTTGGGCCGAAAGTCATTTATTTGAGCCCAAATCCTATTAAAGCCTTTAGCCTCATATTATATCTTGGAAACCCTAACCTTGACCTAAAACTATTACCCACCATATAAATAGCTTTATCCCTTTTCATTTCATTTCAAACCACACAAGTTAGCCTCAAAGAGAATCGTGGAGAAACTTCAAGAGAAGATCAAGACTTGAACGATCTTTCATTCTAAGAGCTCATATTCTTTGATTCCACATTCCTTCACAAGACAAGGTAAGTTTTGGATCTCTTTTGATGAGTATTTCATTTCTATTCTTGGATTGGAGCACGAAATTGTTAGTATGAACTTGAATGATGAGATCTTGAATTCCTTAAGCAAGCCTTGATGATTTGAATGCTCCTTCTGTGTCTTAGTTGCTGGAAATTCGTGTAGGAAGACTAGGAATTCATATCTTCATGTTTAAGCTTGAAATTCATGAAAATGGGTGTTTGAGATTTTGGGCAAAAACATTCCTAAACTTGAATTAATTGATGTTTTGATGCTAAGCATGATTTATATGATGTTATACCTGAATTTCGTGATATTTTATGGTGGATTTTGAGTTGGATTGATGATTTTTGGTGTTCCCCTTCTTCTTCCCGAAATTGTCAAGTTTTTGCTCTAGATCTATGGCCGAAACGGCCGTTCCCGTTTGTGTTTTAAGCCCGGAACGGCCCTTCCGGGCTAGGGTTTGGTTTTTGTGGCCGAACATGGGAACGACCGTTCCCATGTGTGCTTGGACTGGGAACGGCCGTTCCCAGTCTCGTTTGGCCTTGGCGTGGGAAGGAGCTTTCCCATGCTATATTGTGCATGGGAATGGCCGTTCCCATGCGTCTGTGACCCTGTTTACTTGTTTTTTCATGCGTATTTGATTCGTTTGAGTTGCTACTTGACTTGTATGCTCCGATATGACTTGAAATGCAATCTCTGAACCTTTATACTTCCTTACTTGCATGATTTACTTGAATATTTGAATTATCCCTTGTGACCAATTTGATAAACATCATTCCATTTCGCATGTCATTCATACTTTGTGCGCCGTGTGTCTTACTTGGTTCATGTAGAGTCTATGTTTGGGCTTTTGTATGTCTTGTCACAGAGTTTGGTGGTGCCGGTGAGCCCGAGGTTTAGAGTGTTTGGCCCTTCACACTCTCAGACTCTACTACCACGAGGTGAGGTTTAGGATTTTGTATAGTTATGCGACCTTTGGCCTTTATATATTGATTTCTACCCTTGCATGCGAGTATATCTTACTATATATATTTATGTGTTGGATATGATATGTTTATGACCTTATGCATGCATTCTGCGTGGGCGGGTGTCTTCGGGCTATATCCCTGCAGCGTGGGAATGTACGTGCGTGTGTCCTGTGTGGGCGGGTGCCTTCAGGCTATATCCCTGCAGCGTGGGAATATTTATAAAAACTAGTTTTTGAGGCATATGTAAGCTATTTTAGGAAAACCAGTTGTGTTCTAATTCTGTAGCGAGATTGCCATGAAAGATTGGTGTCTGTTCTGTTCTGTTCTGTTCTGTTCTGTTGTGGATCCAATGAGCTATGGGATAGGCAGCCCTGGAATGGTATAGGACCGTCGGGGATCAGTCTGTGTGTAGTTCCATTTGAGATATCTTCACGCGAACCTTGTTGTAGGGAAGGTGTGGTATCTTGAGCCTTCGGCTAAGGCCGGGGAGGACTCTTTTGGGTTCACTACCCCTTGAGGGTTTGTCTGTTCTGGATGGTTTGGGGACGGTACATCTCCTCCATCATTGGTGTGACGGTTGGATTTGATTTTGTATTCTATGTTTTGATATGTCATGAGGAGTAAACGTTGGAAGCTCGTACTCGCCGAGCATGTGTTCTATTCCGTTATGGAATTAAATCGGGATAGGGTCTTTCTGGAAAATGGTTTCTAAACTTATATCTATATTTATTTGGGTTATATCGAAATGTTTTGGTATGAAATACCTATCCCCGGTTCATGAGTCCATCTTTATATATATATTGTGGGTGTGCGTTAGCCCCCTCACTCGGTCAAGTTGACTGACCCCTCATTTAAACTTTTTGTTGCAGGTCTGTTGGCGTTTGCTAGGCGGGAGTGAGTCCTTTGAGTTGCACTTCGTCGGTCTAGCCTTTCTAGTTGCATTTATCTTTCATACACTTTACTTATGTCATGACTTGTAGACTTGAGATTATACTCTACCTTTCTGTAGCCCTGTGTGGCATTCGTATTCGGCCCTGTGTGGCACTTGATGATTATTACGTTATGTTGATCGGATATTCGGGACTAGGTAACTATGCTAGTTGAACCCGTCACTTGTTTCGAATGTTGATTTAAATGCTTCTGCTATCTTGTTTTAAATGTTTGATTTGCTTCCGCACTCTAAGTCTGTCAAGTTAGATCCGCCTAGCATAGCGTGTGTGTTTGTCTCCCATTCGCTCTGATTCGGATTCGGTCATGGACTTCCATTTCATGACCGGGTCTGGGTCTCAGTGCGAGGGATGTGGCATACTCCGTTTGGGGTGTTACATCTTGAAAGCCCGCTCCGTTGAAGTTCAATTTAACCCATCCCGGGCTCGAAATCTCGCATTTATTTACCGTGCTCTCTCGCAACTACGCATCAGGGAATCACTGCACACTTGGTAAGGGGTTAGGATAGTTGAGAGCCATTGTTAATATTTCATGAGGTAGCTTAGCAATTCCGTCTGCTCTTTGTTTGCTCCAACAGTTCCAGAATGTCCATAGTTTCACAATCGTCTTCCCATCCAATTCAGGACCGCGCACATAGCCCGCGCGGCTGTGCTAGGCCAGTGCGGCATCGCCCGCGCGCTTACCGCGCAGGGCTTCCGGGTGGGCGGGTGGGGAGGTGGGAGAGGCTAGGCGGGCGGCCGTGCTAGGTGCACCTAGGTGCCGCGCCGGTCCGCCTGCGCGGACTGCAGACAAGGCGGGACGGCGCGGAAAGCTCTTGGCCGCGCGTACGGCTATGCAGTCCGTTTCGATCCCTTTTCGCAATTTCCAAAATTCCAGATTCGGTTTCGAATTAAAACAGTTCAAATCAATCTGAATTAAAAAAGTTTAAAACCAGATTAATCAGGAAACAATTTTCGCAAAATTTTCAAGAAACAATTTTGATCCGGCAACTTCGTATTTCAAATAAAAAACATGAATACACAACATATACTCAAATTCAAGAATTTTCATCAAAATTCATAAAGCAGTAAAGATATAATATGAACGTTGCAAGGTAGCTCTAATACCACTTGTTGGAAAACACGAAAGAGTTGAGCAGCGGAAGTTTAAAAATTTTCCACAAGTTTAATCATTGTCTTGCAATTTTCGTACTGTAACGTTGGGACTAACAAGAAACTCACTTTAATTGAAGCTTTCTTGTGATGTTAGTACCACCTGCTGAACACCCTTCAAGCGGAAAGTCCCTCGAACGGTCCTTCGATTTAGACTCCAAAGTAGAAGGCCTCCAAAGCGTATCCACACCAGTCCTAGAACACGATCAAGCAAGTGAGAATTCTAGTTCTATAACTTGTGTTAATGGCTAGGGTTTTGCTTTGAAAATTTTTCTTTTATTTTTCCCAAAAACTTAACACTTCGTGAGTGTTGGTCTAAAGAATAAAAGAAGCACCATCCCTTGTATTTATACAAGGTGGTTCGAACCCCTAGGGTTTCCAAGAACCAATTGGATTGTTTTCTTGCTCACTAATTAACTAATTTAATTATTAATTTAATTGGAGAAAATAAGTTCCCAACTTGTTCTCCAAGTCTTGCAAGAATAACCTTCTCTCTCCTACAATAGGAAGTTGGACTTTTCAACTTTCCTAAAGTTAAAAGCCAATATTCAATAAATAAATTAATTCTCAATTAATTACTTATTGGGTTAAGTTTATTTGAGAATAATCTTAACAATTAATTCAATAATTAATTAAAAGACCAAAATTAATTAATTATAATTTAATTAATTAATTCTAGAAAAGAATTCATGTGTAATTAAATCACACGTTAGAAGACACGTACGTGCCACGTGTGCGTGACACGTGGAAGCCACGTGTGCTCGACATATGGCAGCTACTCACGTGGCCCTTGCTCCGTTTCGATCAACAATTTGATCCTTCGTTAATCATATTAACATCCTACCATAACCCTCGTGTCCTGGCATTTGTGTGTGACCCTTTAGGTTCATTATTCGATTAGCAGTGACAGCAATTAATTAATCACTTCACATATCACACTACCGTAATCTAGCAATGGGTATGTGACCCCTAGCTGAATAACGAAATGAATCGAAGAACCTTTCAGTCAATAACATACAGTGAAATATGATCCTCCTACAACTCCATCTTCAATCAAGAACTAAGGCATGGGAATATTCTTAGAGCCTAAATATTCTTGATCTTTAAAGTTAAGTTCGTTTCATATCTATTTCGATCTCAATCTTAGAAAACCCCATTTTCTAGATGTCTTTATCTTTATCCACCTTGGCCAAGGGTTTAATGTTTAATGGACTACTAACAACTCAATTAATAAGAGATCATTCTTGTCCTTAACAAGTGTAGGTCCTTTATCAATTCTACTAATTCTATATATGCCACTTGTGTAATCCCAACATAGGCCCTGGTTCAAGTGTCTATATAGCGACACCCTTTTGAGCCTATATCAAAGATTACAGAGTTAGCTTATATAAGACATCACAGAATCTCAAGTCTAAGGATTAATGAATCATGTCATTGACCTGTGAGATATTTCCTAATCTGGAAGTTTCAGGAAACTTCCTTTCCCATTTAGGAATGTTCTCACGTGGGACATCTCAGTGATGAAGTTCTAGTAACAATCACCCTCATGTATTATGAACGCATCATCGTATGCACTTATCACTCCATGAAACTGAGTGATCCTTCAAAATGACATAATCACATAAGCAAGTTGTCAATATGATCCTTCAAGAACTTGTTTCATGTGTCGTTCCCATAACGACAAAGTTCTTAACGGCCTCATCGGATTAGGGGAGTTCAATACATGCTAACACATAGTCAACCCACACAGACATAAAAAGCACATAAAGAAGTGAATGCCTATAAACAAAATCATCTCGTTTATTATTCAAAGACAGTTTGTGATATTACAAGGAAATAGTAAAGCCAAAAACTGCTTTAAGGGCACTATTCCTAACAATATCTACCTCCAAATTTTCTGATTATGGGTGTAGGAGAAGGATGCATTGCCACGGGTAGCCAGCTGCAACACTAAGTAATAGGCACTCCTCATGGAAAAACGGCCATCACTAGAGAATTACCATATAAGTGTATCCTGTCGTCGTATATCACCCAATTGCAGCCCAAGAATTATCCGTGCATCATCTTTACTAAAAGATTTCAGGACTAGTTCTTCATTCCACTTGCATAGATTAGAATGCATCGAGTTAGACACCTATTCCGAACAGATGGTGGATCCCGGCCTGAATTTCGATCGAAAATCAGGCGGACTAAGCAACCATCGATCTCTCCATACATGTATATCCTCTCTCGTACCCACTCGCCATCTTGATCCGGCAGCTAATAAGTACCGGGCCTAAAAAAGACGTCTCCAAGCGAATGAAGGCGAAGACCCAGCCTAGTATTCCAAAGATCAGAATTCGGGTACTACCGAGCTTTATATTTGCGACTAAGCAAACTCTCTGGATTCCTGACCACCCGCTGCAACTATTTCGCCAACATTGCTAGATTAAAAAGTTTAAGCCTTCTGAAACCGAGGCTGTAGCGCCCAGAATGGTGGGCCACTATATTTCCCGCACCTAAACCCGAACCTACATATGAAATGGAAGTCCATACATGAGTCCAAGTCTAAGTGAATGGGGACCTACACGCACACACTAGGCTAAGCGGGGCTAAAGACAGACAGAGCGCGTAAAACAATAAATAAAATGCGGAACCAATTAATAGGATCCAAATAAGAGCTCATCAAGAGCCTAAATCAATATATACATGGCCACACGGCCCAAAAATACATTAAGTATTATCAAATTCACCAACTGTATAAGTCATAATCAAATACATATCCGAAGTATCCAAAAGAGAGAAGTATGAATGCATACTCAACCTAAACAAGTAAGTACGACTCGACGACGACGTACTTTTCTGCCTAGCTTGAGCAACCTGCAACAAAAGTGTTAAAGAGAGGGTCAGTCTAAACTCGACTGAGTGAGGGGGCTAATGCACACCCACACACGTATATAAGTATAGAGCAAAGCACATATCAAAGGGATGGTTATGAAACAAGCTTAGGTTTTACATACCAAATCATTTCCAAAATCTTATTATATAATACTTAAAAGAAAGCCTAACTCGATTCATAATCCATCAATGCATAAACAGAAGAAAATATCCGGTGAGTACGGACCTCCACCTACACACCTCAAATCATAACATAAAACCGAATTCACAAATACAAATCCAACCGCACAACCTTGGTGTTTCGAGAATCAAACTCTCTCCACCTACAATACCAATACATACGGCGTAGCTAACCCACAATATGCCTTCCCCGGTTATCAACCGAGGGCTCAAAGTACCACGCCTCCTCAACCTCCAAGAGTCGCGCATAAATACTTCAAATGGAATCTTCTACAGGCTTAACCCGACGGCCCTTGCCATCCCGGGCCTCCTCACCCACAATTCACGGGGCCCAACATACCTTAAATTACCAAATTCCCATATCCAGGGCATACCTCACTCATACCATAACATATACATACAAAAGGATTCAAATCATAAGCTTACGTATGCTCATACTTATGCCGATTTAATAAACTTAAGACGTATTCGTAAGATCATAAACATAGCTTAAAAACTCGTATTTAACTATATATAAGATATAAGTCGCATACGGGAAGAGAAATCATCACATAATCGGTCATAGGTCACTTAACTAAAAGAAGAAACCTAAATCCCACCTTATAGCAAAAGTAGGTAGAATCTGGGGCCAAAACAGGCAAATGAACACCTAAACCTCGGGCTCGAGGACATGCGAAAGTGGTTCTGAAACAAAAGAACACAACACCCAAATCTTAGACTCAATTATGTACTAAATAGACGCCCGGCAATGCTCATGAATGTAATGTATGCATATAAAGTGCATAAACATACCACTTATGACATTTAGGTTCATGACTAGTGTAATTCATATCAAATTGAACCGTAAACTTAATGCAAACAAGTTAACACAGAAACAGAAAAAAAGCAGCAGTCATACAAGAAAGGAGTGACCCAACCATGTCACCACCTTAGGGCAAATGGGGACACGGCCGTGACCTAGCTCAGAGCTAAAGCTCTTCACAATTCAGCCTATAAAAAGGCCGTGACCTCCCCCAAGAAAAAAAAGAGACACAGCCATTTCTCAGGTCAGAAACGAAGGCCTTAGAGATACGTCCAGGTCAATTCGCGTGAAGGAAGCATGTCACGGGTGTGGCATGCATCAGGTTCGTCTTCTCCATGAAATTCAGCAACTTTTCCCCTATTTTCCCACCACAACAACAACAACTACATAGAGGAAGGAAAGGAAGCAAGGAAGGTAACTAAATCAAGCAAAAATCATGTAAGAAACTTATACAAATCAGTCCCTATACGTGTGTGCTGCATACCGGCAAGAAAGAGATCAAAAGAAGCGTGTTTTTCTTCCATTTATTCCATGAAAGCTTAGGTATATTAATGGCAATTTAACAACCATTCAACTACCATGAAATAAAACCAAGGATTTGCAATAAATGAGCCATAAGGAACATCATACAAGTCTCATAATTCAAATGAAGCATGAGATGATCATATTCTTCAAAAATTCTAACAAACCCTAACTATTCATCATGAAAGCCATAGCCATGAATTCTTAACCTTAAAGCATGATTCAAATGGATGAAAATAATCCTAAAAATGTGGAGAACAAGATTCCATTCTTTCCTTTGAAGTTGGAGCAAGAAATGGCTTCAAATGAGCTCAAATGGACAAGTTATGGAAGTTTGTTCTTGTAGCTTGCTTCTTACTTCTTTCTTGGCTACAAATCACGTAAATGATAGAGGTGGGAGGGAGAGAGAGAGGTATAATGGTTGAATACGGGTCGAATATCGGGTCAAGAGTAGGGTTAAAAGCCTCAAAACGGGTAGGATATCAATATGGTAAGTTCTGACTAAAAATCACATCTTCGGAGGTCTAAACGACATCAAAAAATTAAAAGGCTTATTCCATTGGATTTAAATCGTCGAAACAAGTCCAACGGCAAAGACGGAACTCGAATTCAAGTTCCCGAGCTCAAGTTATGATTAAAAGACTCAAGAGTGGCCAATTTTGCAAAAAGGCCCAAGACTTTTAGAAAAAGTTTAATTGAGTCCACTAGGTTCAATCAAGTCCAAATCAAATTAAAATCATACAATTAAGTCCAAAAATCATATAATTCACATAATCCACGAAATTAGTATGCTCGGGAATTAAATCCGAATTTCATAAATTCAAACTTCAAAAGAATTCACATCGTAAATTCAATTAGGGCAAATTCTTAACAAATAATTCAAATAATTCATATAAGAAATAGAATAATAAAATAGAATTCAAATAAATGCATGAATTAAATATGAAATTGAATGCAATTATGGAAATTAAACTCACACGTGGCACGAACCTGTACGTACGAGCAGACGGGCTGTCACAACCTCCCCCCTTAAGAGAACTGATAGACAAATCTTGAACCCAAGTGTAAGTTCTAAATTCAATTGCAACACTTAAGGTATCGTATCCACAGGGAAGGGAACTCAACAACCACTTCTATGACTATTTCTAATCTAGAGACCGAACAAGATTGACAGTGTTGTACTATACTACTATGACGAAATTAAACTTAAGCGATAAGTAATCAATCACACGAGCTAACAAATAAAAATCAAGATTAAACCACTTAATTAAAACAGGTCGGGGAGTAAATCATATGCCCTTCAGAGATCAAATCAATACTCAAGTACGGATGTATGATTCTTCAACCTAATCACAATTTTATACCTAGCTTCTCTCAAAGACTAGATGTCTAATTAATTAAGCCAAGTGTTGTTCTCACAATCACTTAGTAACCAAATTAATCGAATAAAGCAAGATTAGTGTATTTAAAACCTAGCGGCTTGGCATGGAATTCTAAATACGTGTTGTAGAAATTAGGGTTAAATTTCTTTAAGCCCAAAAGTCTAAGTTTTGGAAAACAATCTCAATTATCCTCAATCTCTCGATTATCGGATAATTTACACTATGTTCACGGATGGCCAATCCATTCCCAATCTACTCAATCCCGTTTTCCTAACAAAGAATCACACAAATTAACTCAAGCATTAACTCAAACACCTTAGATGCATAATCCTTACCCCCTAACCCTAGGAGATTAGTTCCTCATAATAGACTCAAAACTCATTAAAATTAAAGGAATTGCATTCAAAACATTCATGTCTAACATAAACATCAAACCGGAACTAGTACTTCTGAAATTCTAACCTAATTATCAAAACGAAACTAAAGCAATAAAACTAACTATACTAGAATTTGAAAACCAAAGCTTGAGGAATTAGTTTGATCGAAAAGCAGTAAATAAAACCAAATTGATAAAGTCTCGTGATTGGAATGAATCTTCAACTCTATGTCTTCGTGTTTCTTTCTTCTCCGATTATTCCTGAACTTCTGGGAAGCTATTCGTCCAAAAAGCTCTCAAATTCCGCCTCAAAACCGTGTTTAAATAGAAGTCCTTAACCCAGTACCGCCCCGTGACACGGGCGTGCAGAGCTCATGCATAAAAATGTGACACGCCCGTGTCACATATAAAAAACGTACTCGCGCTTTTCTTCTTGACACGGGGGTGTCAAAAGTTGTTCTTCTGAATGACACGGGGGTGCAAAAGCTTCCAGGCCTCTCTGTACCGAGACACCGGGGTGTCGAAACTTGCTCTATGTTGGTCACACGGGCATGTCACCCTCTGGAATCCGAGGGTCACTTCTGTACTGAGACACGGGGGTGTCTCAGTTTACTCCGTGTCCCCTAGAATTTCTCGTTTTTCGCCCTTTATTGCATGGTTTTGCTTTTACTTCGTCTCTTCAACTCCAAGGTGAAAAGTACCTAAAAGGGAGCATAAATCGCATTATAAGTTCTTAAAACTACTTGAATTTAACTCAAATTGCCCTACAAATCCATGCAAAAACCCGATACATCAAACTCCCCCAAACTTGAATATTGCTCGTCCTCGAGCAATCGAGAAAATTACATCAAACCAATCCTCAAAATCAATCTCTCAACAGGGCAATTCTCAGACTTTCACTCAAGCAAGTCTAGCCTATCAAACACATTACAATCAAGCACAAGAATCAACATAATGGTATAAATAGAATATCCTCGTGTAGTGTGTGAATTCGAACAAAATAATGTACAACGGTTAGAGTACCAAACTAATGATTCCTTCCTAAATACCAATGATAGACTTCGGAAAACATTCTTCGCACCTATCTCCACTAATGGAATTAACCCAAAATTAAGGATCGGAAGGTCTTTCGAGGCTTGTAATGTGGACTCGGGGTTAAGGTTATTGAATTTTTTAGTATAGTAGTGACTCAACACACCTCGCTCACCCATTCAAATCTCCTCGGTCGCCATCTTTGTCTTTCCCCGTCAAACTCCCCCAAACTTAGACCTTGTCTAAGTTTGTCACATGCAGACAGTCTAAGAGTTTCTTCTGTTTCAAATCTACTCAATCACTTTTCTTTTTTTTTTTTTTTCTCCTTTTGTCTACTTATAGCTTTACACAACTCGTTCTTTTACTACTTCCTTTTGAATTCTTCTTTTCTTTCAGCATCTCGTATTTCTTCTCTTGGCTCCTCATCAGGAATTTAGCAACATCTTCAATCGATTCAAACGAGTGAGCAAAGTGTGACTCTAGGGTAGGTTTATGGTGTTGTGCCTGTGGCTTATAATATGGCTACAAAAATTTAATGGCACAACACTTAGGCTCAGCAGGGTCAACAGGATTTCGTTCTTTAGTCAAAATGGCTCAATAGCGAGGCTACCTCCGACATGAATGCCTAAGTCATCTCCCTAATTCTTTGTCAATTCAAAATTTCGCCTCAATAGGACTCAAATGCATCCTAATCCATTTCTCAGTATTATTCAAGAATTACTAACTCAGCATCCTAAACTAAGTACATGACCTTGTTCAATTGTGCACAAAAATAAGGATATCCCACCATTCCAAAGTATCAATACTCACACCTAACTTCATGCATTCGACTAGTCTAACTCACTTTGGCAAAAGTTCCAACAATCAAACCTCATCGAAAAATTTAAAATTTTGGCTTATTTTCAGCAATCATCTTTTCATTCTCAAAGATATCACAATATCAAGTAAATAAATCCCCAAATACATCTTCCTATGCAAAATATTAGCAATACAATCCAAAACTTTTTGCCCCTCTCCCCCAAACTTAAACCATGCAATGTCCTCATGCATAAAAGAAAAAGAAAGAAGGCAAAAAGAAAACTCCCTCAATACAGCGAAGAACCCGGCAACAAGTTATTCATCAAGCCTAACCTGCACTTAAACGACTAAAACACGGATCATAAGCTAAGTAAAGCAAATGATAATCAACATGCAATTAACAAGAAGTCCCTGTCGTCAAGTACCTACTATAACCATAAGAATAGTTAGCACAGTGCGAATAGTTAGGTTAGAGTGGTGAATTATATTATCATACAGACCAAAGCAAGAAAAACAGAAAGCTAGAAAAGAACCCAATCAAGGATAAGGTGGCGGGTAATGTGGGGGCTGGCTTGAGCTACTCGTTCCGGCACCTCCAAATTGCTTGGCAAGGTATGCGTGGAGATTCTCGAACTGTCCATCAATGTGGAGCTGCAAGGCAGCAAGCCGGGAGTCCACATGCTCTACAAAACTATCCATCTGCGCATTCTGAGATGCCATATAATCCCACATGTAAGCGGGGATCTCCTCATCGTCATCTTGGACCATTGGCATCGGTGCTCCTCGCCCGGCTTCCTCTTGATCCGGTATCTGTGCAAGCCTTCTCTGCTGATCGAGGGTGAGGTCATTATACTTTGCCACACCCCACCTGTACATCCGCTCAAACCGGTTCCTTTCCCTCTACGGATACCAAGGTAAAACCCTATCCTTTAAGCTCCCGACAGGCCATCGGATGAATAGATCCATCTTGATGAACGTCTGCTCTTCAACATAGGGAAAGTTGGATAAAGGCTTCGTTTCCTCTGCAAGCCACCCTACCTCCTTGGCTAGCTTCGTCACATAGGCTCCATGGCCTATAGTTCCCGACGCCCTGCCTGCCACCTCCTTCAGCTTGTACATGAACTCGGTCGTGGCATCAAACTGCACCCCCTCCTTCATAAAATACATAATGGCCAACTCAAACCCATTGATATTTCCATCGCTCTCATGCCTAGCCCATATTCCCACAGCCAGGAATCTATGCACCAATAGCCAGACTAAACTATCAATCCAGGTGGCCTTAGTATTTCGTGGGTTGTAAGCCGGGGCACCAGCTTTTAGAGGGAATGATCGCCACACCGCCTCTCTGTCCTCCGTAGACCAATCGGGCAACACTGACGTCTCGCAACAAGGAAACCCTAGGGCGTCACGAATCTCATCTGCATTTAATGATTCGGCTTCCTCCCCATCTAACGTGAAATTGAGCTTGGTTGCGACCTGGTCCCAAGTCATAGCGGTGAAGAATGCTGTTGTCAACTCCGGATATGTGTTAGCCGGAACCATCATAAATGTCTTCCACCCTATGTTGTTAAATAAAGCCTCGATCTCATCCCAGACTCCCAACCTCCGAAGTGTAGCGAGATGCGGGAACTTGGTGGGCATAATATTCCGCGTGGTATTCCTGTTATAAGGGTTCCCAAGCCCTTCCAAAGTTACATTCACGGAATCCCGTGGTTGGCGGCCGGTTGGATCGGATGATGAGGTGAGTTGCAGAGGGGCGGGTCTCTTGTTGCGTCCCATACTTCCCGATGAACATAGAATGCAAAGTGTAATGTGTGTGGTGTCTTGCCGGAATATGACTGAAAATGGTGGTGGTGATGCTTGTGCCGTGAGTGAAAGGGGGAAGAAAAGATGAGAGAAGAGAAGGGGGTTCTTGTGTTTAAGAATACAAGATAAAGTGAGGAACCCCCGTTTTATTTCAAACCCGCGGACGTGACACGCCCGTGTCGATAAGTATACTAGATGGATGACACGGGGGTGTCATCCTTTACCTGGTGAACTCTGTACTCTGACACGGGGGTATCGATTTTTCTTAGGGAACTTGACACGCCCTTGTCTCCTCTCGGCTGGCAACACTGTATCGCGACACGGGGGTGTCGCGGATTTCTCTTGTGGAAGACACGCCCGTGTCTCCCCTAAACTTAGGAATTCAGCACGACACTCCGCACAAAACGTTCCTTGGTGTTTGCATCCGCTAAATTCGTACCTATTAGCTCAAATTCTGCAAAGTAAGACCTTAGTACACCAAGTTAATCACCATATCACTTCATTTTAAATAAAAACACACACAATACTCATGCACCCATTCGAAATTAAAACCACAAAAGAACCTCATTATGATTACCATCCAAGACCTTCGTACTCCATCCACTCGATTCGACCCTATTTACCTGAAACACAAGACAGAAGATACCTATCAATCACAAACTTAACTAACAAACGAAAGGGAAGAGAAGAGAAGAAAAGGGAAAGAAGAATAGTTCTAAGTTATAGTCGTTAGCTTGACTTCATGACTCAGGTCTAAGGCGCTGGAGCCGTTAACACGCACGAGACGTGTTCGCCAATTCGATCTCCGGCAAGATATGGCTTGAGTCTTTGTCCATTCACCACAAAGGATGGTGAGCCTTCATTGCCTATCTCCACCGCTCCATTCGCCAAAACTTTTACCACTCTGAACGGACCGGACCACCTTGACTTAAGTTTCCCGGGAAAGAGCTTCAATCTAGAATTGTACAACAACACCAATTGACCCTCGACAAACTCCTTTACCCGAATATTCTTATCATGCCACTTCTTCGTTCTCTCCTTATAAATCTGAGCATTTTCGTAAGCTTCTAACCTTAATTCCTCCAACTCTTGCAAGTCAAGTATCCTTTTCTCTCCGGCTCTCGTGAGATCAAAATTTATAGCCTTAATGGCCCAGTACGACTTATACTCGATCTCGACTGGGAGGTGACATGCTTTACCATAAACCAACTGATACGGAGAAGTTCCTATAGGTGTCTTAAAAGCGGTCCTATAAGCCCATAACGCGTCATCCAACTTCGAGGACCAATCTTTCCTAGAGGGGCTCACTACCTTCTCCAAAATCCACTTCAACTCCCTATTCGTGACCTCAGCTTGCCCACTTGCTTGGGGATGATACGCAGTAGTTACCCGATGCTGGACCCCGTATTTCTTCAACAAAGCTTCCAAGGGCTTTTTGCAAAAGTGTGTACCTCTATCACTGATTAATGCCCGTGGAACTCCGAACCTATTGAAAATGTTCTTTTGCAAGAACTTAATCACCACCTTCGAGTCATTGGTCGGAGTTGCCACGGCTTCGGCCCACTTGGATACATAATCCACCGCCACCAAGATATATTGATTCCCATTCGACGGTGGGAAAGGTCCCATGAAATCGATTCCCCAAACATCAAACAGTTCAACTTCCAAAATATACTTTATGGGCATCTCATCTCTTTTACTAATGTTCCCGGCTCTCTGATAAGCGTCACATTCCTTGGCAAATCTGTAAGCATCCTTAAACAGCGTTGGCCACCAAAACCCTGACTGTAATACCTTAGCTGCTGTCTTTCGCCCACTTGAGTGTCCTCCATATAAGCTCACATGACATCTCTCAAGCACATCATCAGCTTCAACCTCCGGAACACACCTCCGCACTAACCCATCCGAGCAGTGTTTATATACATATGGCTCTTCCCAGTAATAACGCTTCGCTTCTGACAAGAACCTCTGTTTCTGATGGAAATTTATGCCTGGTGGTAAAGCTTTGCAAACCATGTGATTCACAGTATCTGCGTACCAAGGAACTATCGCATCGGCTGCAAACAGCTCCTCGTCAGGGAAATTCTCAGTAATCTCCTCCTCATACTCATCCTCCTTTTCCCCCAACTTCTAACCTTGACAAGTGATCTGCAACTAAGTTCTCCGTCCCCTTCTTGTCACGAATTTCAAGATCGAACTCCTGAAGCAATAGAATCCATCTAATCAAACGGGGCTTTGAATCCTTCTTCGAAAGGAGATACTTGATTGCTGCGTGGTCCGTGTAGACGATTGTCTTCGAACCTATCAAGTAAGACCGAAACTTGTCAAAAGCATGCACAATAGCTAATAATTCTTTCTCAGTAGTAGCATAATTTAATTGTGCGTCATTTAAAGTTTTGCTAGAATATGCGATAACGTGTAAATGTTTCTCCCTTCGTTGGCCAAGAACAGCTCCAATGGCCAAATCGCTCGCATCGTACATTAGCTCAAACGGTAGAGTCCAATCCGGTGCAACCATAATTGGTGCCGAGGTAAGCTCCTTCTTCAACCTATCAAATGCAAGTAAACAATCATTATTAAACACGAATTCAGTATCTTTTTGTAGTAACTTGCATAAAGGTAAGGTAATTTTTGAGAAGTCCTTGATAAACCAACGATAGAAACCGGCATGACCAAGGAAACTTCTCACTCCCTTGATATTGGTAGGTGGAGGCATTTTGCGATCACATCAATCTTGGCCCTATCCACCTCAATGCCTTTCTCTGAAACCTTGTGACCCAACACTATCCCTTCCTTTACCATGAAGTGGCACTTCTCCCAATTTAGAACGAGGTTAGTGTCTTCACATCGCTGCAAAACTTGAGCAAGATTATGCAAGCATGAATCGAAAGAAGAACCAAACACAGAAAAGTCATCCATAAAGATTTCCATTGTGCGTTCTATAAAGTCAGAGAAAATGGCCATCATGCATCGTTGAAAAGTAGCCGGGGCATTACACAACCCAAAAGGCATACGCCTATACGCAAATGTGCCATAAGGGCAAGTAAACGTACATTTTTCCTGATCCTCTGGAGCTATAGCAATTTGGTTATACCCTGAATACCCATCCAGAAAGCAGTAATAAGAATGTCCGGCTAACCTCTCTAACATCTGATCAATAAAGGGAAGTGGAAAGTGATCTTTACGAGTGGCATTGTTCAACTTCCTATAATCTATGCAAACTCTCCAACCCGTGACTGTCCTAGTTGGTATTAACTCATTCTTCTCATTTTTAATTACAGTCATCCCCCCTTTCTTGGGCACTACCTGCACAGGGCTAACCCACTTGCTATCCGAGATAGGGTAAATTATCCCGGCATCTAACAATTTTAGTACCTCAGCCCTAACTACCTCCTTCATGTTTGGGTTCAATCTACGCTGATGTTCTACGGAGGGTTTATGGTTATCTTCCATAAGAATCTTATGCATGCAAATAGATGGGCTAATCCCCTTGATGTCAGAAATAGTCCAACCTATTGCTCGTTTGTGTTCTCTCAAAACCCTCAACAAAGCATCATGATATGAATCAGTTAAATCAGAGGCAACTATAACAGGCAATGTTTCAGATTCACCCAAATAAGCATATCTCAAATGAGCGGGGAGGGGTTTCAGTTCTAACTTAGGAGCTTTCTCAACAGAAGGATGAAGAGTGGGCTTACCTGTACCCAACTCTTTATATACAAACCTCTTTCGGAATGGTACGTATGGGGTGGCCTCGAGTGCCTTTGCGTAGGCGGCCAATTCTTCTAGTATGTCTTCCCCATCAATGTGGTCCGTGAGTCCTCTTAGACAGAGTTCGAGAGGGTCCTTGTTGCTTATGGACATCGGTGTCTGTGCTCTGATTTCCACCATGTTGCATTGTTCCTCGATTACCGATCCCTTCATTGCCTTGAACAGATTAAACTCCACTTGTTCGTCCCCCACACGAAGAGTTAGAATACCGCTCTTCACATCAATCAAGGCTCCTACTGTGGCTAGGAAAGGCCTCCCTAAGATGAACGGCATGTTTTGATCTTCCTCCATCTCCAACACTATGAAGTCTACCGGTAGGTAGAACTTCCCAACTCTGACCAAAACATTTTCTAGGATTCCCGTGGGGTACTTGACTGATCGATCGGCTAGCTGCAGGGAAACGGTAGTCGGTTTCAATGAATTCAGTCCAAGTTTCCTACAAACAGATAATGGCATTAGACTCACACTAGCACCAAGATCACATAAAGCTTTATTAAAGGACAAATTGCCAATTGTGCAAGGAATTGAAAAACTCCCTGGATCCTTAAGCTTCGGAGGAAGCTTATGTTGTAGAATGGCGCTGCACTCCTCCGTAAGTGCTATCGTGGCATAGTCCTCCAATTTTCTCTTGTTGGAGAGGATTTCCTTCAAGAATTTGACGTATATGGGCAACTGGGCTAGGGCCTCGGCAAAGGGGATGTTTATATGTAGTTCCTTGAAGATATTCAAGAACTTCTCGAATTGTTTCTCCAACCTTTGCTTTTGAAATCTCTGCGGAAAGGGAAGTGGTGGCACATATGGCTTGGGTGCCACTGGTGTCTTTGGCTTGGAAGGGAGCTCAGGCGTCTGTGCTTCCTTCTCCTCTTTCGCTGGCTCGACTACTTTCTCAGATTCCACCACGGCTTCCTTTTCTCTTCTCATTTCTGTCTCCACCGGCATTACAGGCCCCTTGTAAGTTGTGTCACTCCGTAGAGTAATGGCCTTGCAATGCTCTTTCGGATTCTCCTCAGGTTTGCTTGGAAACATGCCTTGGGCTCTAACATTTATCGTATTTGCAAGCTGGCCCACCTGTACTTCCAAATTTTTGTTCTGAACCAGCACCTGTTCTACCTGAGATTCGAGTTTCTGATACCTGTCATTCGAGACATTGATGAACTTCTCGAGGGCCGCCTCCCACCCCGATTTCTGTTCTTGCGGTGGTTGTGGAGGGGGTGCGAATCTCTTGATTTTGATGTGGTGGATGTGGTCCCTGTTGTCTCGGTTGGAAGTGTGGTCTCGGGTTTGGGTTTGGGTTTTGAACATTCTGATTGTTTGACCACGAGAAGTGCGGATGATTCTTCCAACCTGGGTTGTAGGTGTTCGAGTATGGGTCATTTGCTGGCTTTTGATTTTGCACGTAGTTCACTTGCTCCTGACCAACAACAACCTGTGCACTTGCATTGGTAGAAGGACAAACATCAAACGAATGGGGACCACCACAAATTTCACATAATACCTGTAAGGCGTTTGACTGTGCCACTGTGTTTCGTGCGTAGAAATTGCAAGTCGGTCTAGCTTTTGGTTCAGTGCTTCGAACTTGGCATTGAAAGTTGTCACAGTGTCAGTGGTGAGTATGCCTGCCTCAGGTTTCAGTGGAGGAGGATTGCTCCTCTCCTTTGTCCAACTGCTATTTGCTGTCATCTTATTCAGGAGTTGCATCCCTTCTTCTTCGGACAGCGCCATAAATGCTCCTTCCGCTGCTGCATCGACCATGATTTTCATGTTTTCTGTCATTCCGTTGTAAAAGATTTGTACCAGTTGCCATCCTGGAACACGGTGATGTGGGCATTTCCTTTGCAAATCCTTATATCTTTCCCATCCTTCGTACAACGTTTCCCCATCATAGAGCCTGAAGCTCGTTATTTCGTCTCTGTACCTCATGGTCTTGCTAAGAGGGTAGAACTTGGCTAAAAAAGCCTTAGAGAGGTCTGCCCATGTCTGAAGTGTCTCATTTGACAAAGTCGAAATCCATGTCCGGGCTTTGTCCCTTAAGGAGAAGGGAAAAAGCCTAACTCTGATCGCGTCATCTGAAGCATTATGGATCTTAAAAGTCGAGCAAACGTCCAAAAAGTAGGACAAATGTGATGCGGGATCTTCATGTGGTAAACCCCCAAACGGATTCTGTTGTAAGAGGTTGATGAACCCAGTTTTGATCTCAAAGTTGTTCGCCTCCACCGTGGGGCGAACCAAGTTGTTCTGGATTAGGCCAATGTTAGGAATGGCATAATCCTGAAGTGTGGTTGGTTGCTCGTTATTGGGTTGTGCCATGGGAATTGGGTTTACTTCCTGTTTCTTTTCCTTTCTTCGCCTCGTTCGATTCGCCCGACAAGTCCTCTCAATTTCAGGATCGTAAAGCAAAGGTTCCGAGCCTTGCGATCGTAGCATGCACTAGGTACCTGCAATTGGGAAAACCCGTGGTCAAATTCAACGCACTTCAAAAAGAAATCAAGCAGAAAGGGTGGTCTAAAGCACCAGAAAAAGTCAATAAAGTAATATTGAATTGAACGCCTTCCCCGGCAACGGCGCCAAAAACTTGATAGACAAATCTTGAACCCAAGTGTAAGTTCTAAATTCAATTGCAACACTTAAGGTATCGTATCCACAGGGAAGGGAACTCAACAACCACTTCTATGACTATTTCTAATCTAGAGACCGAACAAGATTGACAGTGTTGTACTATACTACTATGACGAAATTAAACTTAAGCGATAAGTAATCAATCACACGAGCTAACAAATAACAATCAAGATTAAACCACTTAATTAAAACAGGTCGGGGAGTAAATCATATGCCCTTCAGTGATCAAATCAATACTCAAGTACGGATGTATGATTCTTCAACCTAATCACAATTTTATACCTAGCTTCTTTCAAAGACTAGATGTCTAATTAATTAAGCCAAGTGTTGTTCTCACAATCACTTAGTAACCAAATTAATCGAATAAAGCAAGATTAGTGTATTTAAAACCTAGCGGCTGTGCTAGGCCAGTGCGGCATCGCCCGCGCGCTTACCGCGCAGGGCTGCCGGGTGGGCGGGTGGGGAGGTGGGAGAGGCTAGGCGGGCGGCCGTGCTAGGTGCACCTAGGTGCCGCGCCGGTCCGCCTGCGCGGACTGCAGACAAGGCGGGACGGCGCGGAAAGCTCTTGGCCGCGCGTACGGCTATGCAGTCCGTTTTGATCCCTTTTTGCAATTTCCAAAATTCCAGATTCGGTTTCGAATTAAAACAGTTCAAATAAATCTGAATTAAAAAAGTTTAAAACCAGATTAATCAGGAAACAATTTTCGCAAAATTTTCAAGAAACAATTTTGATCCGGCAACTTCGTATTTCAAACAAAAAACATGAATACACAACATATACTCAAATTCAAGAATTTTCATCAAAATTCATAAAGCAGTAAAGATATAATATGAACGTTGCAAGGTAGCTCTAATACCACTTGTTGGAAAACACGAAAGAGTTGAGCAGCGGAAGTTTAAAAATTTTCCACAAGTTTAATCATTGTCTTGCAATTTTTGTACTGTAACGTTGGGACTAACAAGAAACTCACTTTAATTGAAGCTTTCTTGTGATGTTAGTACCACCTGCTGAACACCCTTCAAGCGGAAAGTCCCTCGAACGGTCCTTCGATTAAGACTCCAAAGTAGAAGGCCTCCAAAGCGTATCCACACCAGTCCTAGAACACGATCAAGCAAGTGAGAATTCTAGTTCTATAACTTGTGTTAATGGCTAGGGTTTTGCTTTGAAATTTTTTCTTTTATTTTTCCCAAAAACTTAACACTTCGTTAGTGTTGGTCTAAAGAATAAAAGAAGCACCATCCCTTGTATTTATACAAGGTGGTTCGAACCCCTAGGGTTTCCAAGAACCAATTGGATTGTTTTCTTGCTCACTAATTAACTAATTTAATTATTAATTTAATTGGAGAAAATAAGTTCCCAACTTGTTCTCCAAGTCTTGCAAGAATAACCTTCTCTCTCCTACAATAGGAAGTTGGACTTTTCAACTTTCCTAAAGTTAAAAGCCAATATTCAATAAATAAATTAATTCTCAATTAATTACTTATTGGGTTGAGTTTATTTGAGAATAATCTTAACAATTAATTCAATAATTAATTAAAAGACCAAAATTAATTAATTACAATTTAATTAATTAATTCTAGAAAAGAATTCATGTGTAATTAAATCACACGTTAGAAGACACGTACGTGCCACGTGTGCGTGACACGTGGAAGCCACGTGTGCTCGACATATGGCAGCTACTCACGTGGCCCTTGCTCCGTTTCGATCAACAATTTGATCCTTCGTTAATCATATTAACATCCTACCATAACCCTCGTGTCCGGGCATTTGTGTGTGACCCTTTAGGTTCATTATTCGATTAGCAGTGACAGCAATTAATTAATCACTTCACATATCACACTACCGTAATCTAGCAATGGGTATGTGACCCCTAGCTGAATAACGAAATGAATCGAAGAACCTTTCAGTCAATAACATACAGTGAAATATGATCCTCCTACAACTCCATCTTCAATCAAGAACTAAGGCATGGGAATATTCTTAGAGCCTAAATATTCTTGATCTTTAAAGTTAAGTTCGTTTCATATCTATTTCGATCTCAATCTTAGAAAACCCCATTTTCTAGATGTCTTTATCTTTATCCACCTTGGCCAAGGGTTTAATGTTTAATGGACTACTAACAACTCAATTAATAAGAGATCATTCTTGTCCTTAACAAGTGTAGGTCCTTTATCAATTCTACTAATTCTATATATGCCACTTGTGTAATCCCAACATAGGCCCTCGTTCAAGTGTCTATATAGCGACACCCTTTTGAGCCTATATCAAAGATTACAGAGTTAGCTTATATAAGACATCACAGAATCTCAAGTCTAAGGATTAATGAATCATGTCATTGACCTGTGAGATATTTCCTAATCTGGAAGTTTCAGGAAACTTCCTTTCCCATTTAGGAATGTTCTCACGTGGGACATCTCAGTGATGAAGTTCTAGTAACAATCACCCTCATGTATTATGAACGCATCATCGTATGCACTTATCACTCCATGAAACTGAGTGATCCTTCAAAATGACATAATCACATAAGCAAGTTGTCAATATGATCCTTCATGAACTTGTTTCATGTGTCGTTCCCATAACGACAAAGTTCTTAACGGCCTCATCGGATTAGGGGAGTTCAATACATGCTAACACATAGTCAACCCACACAGACATAAAAAGCACATAAAGAAGTGAATGCCTATAAACAAAATCATCTCGTTTATTATTCAAAGACAGTTTGTGATATTACAAGGAAATAGTAAAGCCAAAAACTGCTTTAAGGGCACTATTCCTAACAATATCTACCTCCAAATTTTCTGATTATGGGTGTAGGAGAAGGATGCATTGCCACGGGTAGCCAGCTGCAACACTAAGTAATAGGCACTCCTCATGGAAAAACGGCCATCACTAGAGAATTACCATATAAGTGTATCCTGTCGTCGTATATCACCCAATTGCAGCCCAAGAATTATCCGTGCATCATCTTTACTAAAAGATTTCAGGACTAGTTCTTCATTCCACTTGCATAGATTAGAATGCATCGAGTTAGACACCTATTCCGAACAGATGGTGGATCCCAGCCTGAATTTCGATCGAAAATCAGGCGGACTAAGCAACCATCGATCTCTCCATACATGTATATCCTCTCTCGTACCCACTCGCCATCTTGATTCGGCAGCTAATAAGTACCGGGCCTAAAAAAGACGTCTCCAAGCGAATGAAGGCGAAGACCCAACCTAGTATTCCAAAGATCAGAATTCGGGTACTACCGAGCTTTATATTTGCGACTAAGCAAACTCTCTGGATTCCTGACCACCCGCTGCAACTGTTTCGCCAACATTGCTAGATTAAAAAGTTTAAGCCTTCTGAAACCGAGGCTGTAGCGCCCAGAATGGTGGGCCACTATATTTCCCGCACCTAAACCCGAACCTACATATGAAATGGAAGTCCATACATGAGTCCAAGTCTAAGTGAATGGGGACCTACACGCACACACTAGGCTAAGCGGGGCTAAAGACAGACAGAGCGCATAAAACAATAAATAAAATGCGGAACCAATTAATAGGATCCAAATAAGAGCTCATCAAGATCCTAAATCAATATATACATGGCCACACGGCCCAAAAATACATTAAGTATTATCAAATTCACCAACTGTATAAGTCATAATCAAATACATATCCGAAGTATCCAAAAGAGAGAAGTATGAATGCATACTCAACCTAAACAAGTAAGTACGACTCGACGACGACGTACTTTTCTGCCTAGCTTGAGCAACCTGCAACAAAAGTGTTAAAGAGAGGGTCAGTCTAAACTCGACTGAGTGAGGGGGCTAATGCACACCCACACACGTATATAAGTATAGAGCAAAGCACATATCAAAGGGATGGTTATGAAACAAGCTTAGGTTTTACATACCAAATCATTTCCAAAATCTTATTATATAATACTTAAAAGAAAGCCTAACTCGATTCATAATCCATCAATGCATAAACAGAAGAAAATATCCGGTGAGTACGGACCTCCACCTACACACCTCAAATCATAACATAAAACCGAATTCGCAAATACAAATCCAACCGCACAACCTTGGTGTTTCGAGAATCAAACTCTCTCCACTTACAATACCAATACATACGGCGTAGCTAACCCACAATATGCCTTCCCCGGTTATCAACCGAGGGCTCAAAGTGCCACTCCTCCTCAACCTCCAAGAGTCGCGCATAAATACTTCAAATGGAATCTTCTACAGGCTTAACCCGACGGCCCTTGCCATCCCGGGCCCCCTCACCCACAATTCACGGGGCCCAACATACCTTAAATTACCAAATTCCCATATCCAGGGCATACCTCACTCATACCATAACATATACATACAAAAGGATTCAAATCATAAGCTTACGTATGCTCATACTTATGCCGATTTAATAAACTTAAGGCGTATTCGTAAGATCATAAACATAGCTTAAAAACTCGTATTTAACTATATATAAGATATAAGTCGCATACGGGAAGAGAAATCATCACATAATCGGCCATAGGTCACTTAACTAAAAGAAGAAACCTAAATCCCACCTTATAGCAAAAGTAGGTAGAATCTGGGGCCAAAACAGGCAAATGAACACCTAAACCTCGGGCTCGAGGACATCCGAAAGTGGTTCTGAAACAAAAGAACACAACACCCAAAACTTAGACTCAATTATGTACTAAATAGACGCCCGGCAATGCTCATGAATGTAATGTATGCATATAAAGTGCATAAACATACCACTTATGACATTTAGGTTCATGACTAGTGTAATTCATATCAAATTGAACCATAAACTTAATGCAAACAAGTTAACACATAATATAACACGTTAATAATAATTAGAAGCATAAATGAAGAAAAAAAATAATGAAACAAGCACAAAAACAGAAAAAAGCAGCAGTCATACAAGAAAGGAGTGACCCAACCATGTCACCACCTTAGGGCAAATGGGGACACGGCCGTGACCTAGCTCAGAGCTAAAGCTCTTCACAATTCAGCCTATAACAAGGTCGTGACCTCCCCCAAGAAAAAAAAGAGACACAGCCATTTCTCAGGTCATAAACGAAGGCCTTAGAGATACGGCCAGGTCAATTCGCGTGAAGGAAGCATGTCACGGGTGTGGCATGCATCAGGTTCGTCTTCTCCATGAAATTAAGCAACTTTTCCCCTATTTTCCCACAACTACAACAACAACTACATAGAGGAAGGAAAGGAAGCAAGGAAGGTAACTAAATCAAGCAAAAATCATGCAAGAAACTTATACAAATCAGTCCCTATACGTGTGTGCTGCATACCGGCAAGAAAGAGATCAAAAGAAGCGTGTTTTTCTTCCATTTATTCCATGAAAGCTTAGGTATATTAATGGCAATTTAACAACCATTCAACTACCATGAAATAAAACAAAGGATTTGCAATAAATGAGCCATAAGGGACATCATACAAGTCTCATAATTCAAATGAAGCATGAGATGATCATATTCTTCAAAAATTCTAACAAACCCTAACTATTCATCATGAAAGCCATAGCCATGAATTCTTAACCTTAAAGCATGATTCAAATGGATGAAAATAATCCTAAAAATGTGGAGAACAAGATTCCATTCTTTCCTTTGAAGTTGGAGCAAGAAATGGCTTCAAATGAGCTCAAATGGACAAGTTATGGAAGTTTGTTCTTGTAGCTTGCTTCTTACTTCTTTCTTGGCTACAAATCACGTAAATGATAGAGGTGGGAGGGAGAGAGAGAGGTATAATGGTTGAATACGGGTCGGATATCGGGTCAAGAGTAGGGTTAAAAGCCTCAAAACGGGTAGGATATCAATATGGTAAGTTCTGACTAAAAATCACATCTTCGGATGTCTAAACGACATCAAAAAATTAAAAGGCTTATTCCATTGGATTTAAATTGTCGAAACAAGTCCAACGGCAAAGACGGAACTCGAATTCAAGTTCCCGAGCTCAAGTTATGATTAAAAGACTCAAGAGTGGCCAATTTTGCAAAAAGGCCCAAGACTTTTAGAAAAAGTTTAATTGAGTCCACTAGGTTCAATCAAGTCCAAATCAAATTAAAATCATACAATTAAGTCCAAAAATCATATAATTCACATAATCCACGAAATTAGTATGCTCGGGAATTAAATCCGAATTTCATAAATTCAAACTTCAAAAGAATTCACATCGTAAATTCAATTAGGGCAAATTCTTAACAAATAATTCAAATAATTCATATAAGAAATAGAATAATAAAATAGAATTCAAATAAATGCATGAATTAAATATGAAATTGAATGCAATTATGGAAATTAAACTCACACGTGGCACGAACCTGTACGTACGAGCAGACGGGCTGTCACAACCTCCCCCCTTAAGAGAACTGATAGACAAATCTTGAACCAAATGTATGTTCTAAATTCAATTGCAACACTTAAGGTATCGTATCCACAGGGAAGGGAACTCAACAACCACTTCTATGACTATTTCTAATCTAGAGACCGAACAAGATTGACAGTGTTGTACTATACTACTATGACGAAATTAAACTTAAGCGATAAGTAATCAATCACACGAGCTAACAAATAAAAATCAAGATTAAACCACTTAATTAAAACAGGTCGGGGAGTAAATCATATGCCCTTCAGAGATCAAATCAATACTCAAGTACGGATGTATGATTCTTCAACCTAATCACAATTTTATACCTAGCTTCTCTCAAAGACTAGATGTCTAATTAATTAAGCCAAGTGTTGTTCTCACAATCACTTAGTAACCAAATTAATCAAATAAAGCAAGATTAGTGTATTTAAAACCTAGCGGCTTGGCATGGAATTCTAAATACGTGTTGTAGAAATTAGGGTTAAATTTCTTTAAGCCCAAAAGTCTAAGTTTTCGAAAACAATCTCAATTATCCTCAATCTCTCGATTATCGGATAATTTACACTATGTTCATGGATGACCAATCCATTCCCAATCTACTCAATCCCGTTTTCCTAACAAAGAATCACACAAATTAACTCAAGCATTAACTCAAACACCTTAGATGCATAATCCTTACCCCCAAACCCTAGGAGATTAGTTCCTCATAATAGACTCAAAACTCATTAAAATCAAAGGAATTGCATTCAAAACATTCATGTCTAACATAAACATCAAACCGGAACTAGTACTTCTGAAATTCTAACCTAATTATCAAAACGAAACTAAAGCAATAAAACTAACTATACTAGAATTTGAAAACCAAAGCTTGAGGAATTAGTTTGATCGAAAAGCAGTAAATAAAACCAAATTGATAAAGTCTCGTGATTGGAATGAATCTTCAACTCTATGTCTTCATGTTTCTTTCTTCTCTGATTATTCTTGAACTTTTGGGAAGCTATCCGTCCAAAAAGCTCTCAAATTCCGCCTTAAAACCGTGTTTAAATAGAAGTCCTTAACCCAGTACCGCCCCGTGACACGGGCGTGCAGAGCTCATGCATAAAAATGTGACACGCCCGTGTCACATATAAAAAACGTACTCGCGCTTTTCTTCTTGACACGGGGGTGTCAAAAGTTGTTCTTCTGAATGACACGGGGGTGCAAAAGCTTCCAGGCCTCTCTGTACCGAGACACTGGGGTGTCGAAACTTGCTCTATGTTGGTGACACGGGCATGTCACCCTCTGGAATCCGAGGGTCACTTCTGTACTGAGACACGGGGGTGTCTCAGTTTACTCTTCCACGAGGACACGGGCGTGTCCCCTAGAATTTCTCGTTTTTCACCCTTTATTGCATGGTTTTGCTTTTACTTCGTCTCTTCAACTCCAAGGTGAAAAGTACCTAAAAGGGAGCATAAATCGCATTATAAGTTCTTAAAACTACTTGAATTTAACTTAAATTGCCCTACAAATCCATGCAAAAACCCGATACATCAAGAACCTGGTCCCCAGGTTCACTCCTCGGCACTGAACAACCCCGGGTACAAACTTCGCATCTTCTTCTCGATCTTCCAAGTAGACTCTTCGGACTTCTGATCTCTCCAAAGAACTCTGACCAAGGGAATTTGTGGGTTCCTTAACTCTTGCATCTTCCGGTCCTGAATCGTAACCAGGTGCTTTACTATCGTCAAGTCCGGCTCTAGCTGTACCTCTTCAACAGGGAGAATGGTTGCCTCATTGGGATAATACTTACAAAGCCAAGAAACGTGAAACATGTTGTGTATCCCGGCCAAACTCGGTGGTAGGTCCAACCTATACGCCGTTTCACCAATCCTTTCCAAGATCTCAAAAGGCCCGAGGTATCGTGGATTGAGCTTTTCACCTTTACTTATTAGAGTGAAGCCCTTTCTAGGAGATGATTTTAAAAAGACTCCATCTCCGACTTCGAACTCCAAAGTCCTTCTTCTCTGATCGGCGTAGCTCCTCTGACGGTCTTGAGCTACCTTCATCTGTTGTCGGATTTTCTTAACTTTCTCAATGGCATCCTCAATAGTTTCCTTAGATTCCGCTCTTTGGAGCTTATCCTTTTCGGTCCACCTCCAATCCTCAATATCCCAAAAAAGAGGAGACCTGCACTTTCTCACGTAAAGTGCCTCATAAGGTGCCATCTTAATCGATGCTTGGAACGGTTGTTGTACGTAAACTCAACCAACGGTAGGTGCTTGTCCTGAAAATCCAATGCACACGCCCTAAGCATATCCTCTAAGTACTGAATTAACCTTTCAGATTGATCATTTGTTTGAGGATGTGAGGCAGTGCTAAACTTGAGCTGGGTGCCCAAACATTTTTGAAGATTCTGCCAGAAAATCGAAGTGAACCTCGGATCTCGATCCGAAATAATACTAACTGAAACTCCATGCAATCTTACGATCTCTCGGCAATATAATTCGGCTAGCTTTTGAACCTTTTCGGACATCCGAACCTTGAGGAAATGGGCTGATCACTTGGTTATATTGGGAATAATGCCCTAGAAAGCCGATTCGACGTAATCTGTTTTGGGACTTTCCTTATATCGCAGACAATCTTTGAATAATACACGATTGATTATTATCATAGGCAAACACTTTTTTATGTGTAATACATGTTTTGTATGTTTCCATCACGTGGGCATGTATTAGAACTCCCCTAATCCATAAGGTTGTTAGGGACTTTGTCATTAGGTGAATGACACATGAAACAAGCCCTAACTCAAGACCGGATTAGAAACCACTCTAAGTCGATGAGTCCAACAAACAGTGAGAGTGTTGATTAGGCTTGATTGAGACTCGCTTGTGGGATTACGTCCTTAAGAAGGATCATCCTGTTTCGTGGGGTGTAAAGTGAATAAGTTGATGCGTACCCAATACATGAGGATGCTCGTTAAGAGGACGGGTACACGGAGGTGTCCCGCGTGAGAAGATTCCTAAATGGGAAAGGAAGTTTCCACTTCAGGAAGAGGAAACTTCCAGATTAGGAAATATCTCACAGGTCAATAGCGTGAGTAAAGTAATCCTTTGACTTGAGATTCCATTGATGCTTTGTGGGCTAACTCTGTAGTCTTTGGTATAAGCTTTAAAGGATGTCTCTCGAGACAACTAATTCAAGGCTTATGCTGGGGCTGCGCAAGTGGCACATGGAAGTATATGAGAATCAACAAAGGACCTACACTTGCTTAAATGCAAGAAGATCTCTTATTGCATAAGTCGTTCGTATGCCATCCTAAACCCTCGGCCGAGGTATAGTGGATCAAGACATCAAGAAAAAGATTTCTTAGATTGAGATCAAATGGATATGAAATGAACTTAGCTTTAAGATCGAGATTAACGGGGCTCTCATTATTCCCATGCCCTATATCTTAATCGAGAGATGGGATAGTAGGAGGATTGTACCTCATAAGTTGTCATTGACTGAAAGGTTCTTTCAAATATATATTCATTGTTCGGGTAGGGGTCACACATCTGTTGCTAGACTATGGTCGTGTGATCTATGAACTAATAAAGCGTATTAGTCTCACTGCTAACTGAAAATGAACCTAGTTGATCGAATAGTTGATCGAAACGTGACCACACGTGTGAAAGTACACGTGTGGCATGTGAGAGAGATTTTGGGGCGTGTGGTCCAATTGAGAAATTGGACCATATTTTAATTAATTGGAGAATTAATTATAAAGCCCAAATATAATTAATTAGGAGAATTAATTATAAATCCCTAATATAATTAATTAAGAGTATTAATTATGAAGCCAAATAAAATTAATTAGAGAATTAATTTTAGCCCGTTAGAATTAATTAAGAATTAATTCTAAAGCCCTTCATGGAATTAATTGAGAGAATTTATTCTAAGTATTTAAGTATTTAATTATTTAGTTGTTCTAATTTGATTAGAATAAAATAAGTACTAGATATCTTCTATTTATTATTCTAGTAGATATTAATTCTAATGTGATTAGAATAAATATTATTAATATAAGATATTAATTATTATTCGAATAATTGAATATTCCTAATTAATTAGGAACTCTCTTTCTAGAAGAATAGATATCATATTTTGAAAAAGACTCCTATTACTTGGAGAGAAAGGAAATAGAAGAAAAGTCAAAGTTGGAATCCGATTCCAACTATACTTGAGGGGTTCGAAACCCTAGCTCTATATATAGGCTAAGGGGTTCAATTTTTTCACTCACGCGTGAAAGAGGGATCACGCCCAATCTACATGGCTTCAAGAATTTGGGAGAATTCTCTTGCTCTCTTTCTTCTCGTTTTGTTTCTTTCTTTACACATGTCATAGTACTAGCATGCTCACTCACATGATTTGAATCTAGGACTGGTGTGGATTATTACTCTAGAGGAAACCTACAATCGAATCTAGTAGAAAGAATCTTTCAAGGGACGGGGTTGCCATTACCGTATGAAACGCGTTCGAGGGCGGCTCAAAATGTGTCAAGAAAGCATCGATTCTTGTAAGTTCTTGAATCCCTAGGATTAGAAATAGAAATTGTAATTCCGATCTTGGTTTTTGGGAAAAATTTTAAATTCCGCTACGCTTCTCTGATCGTGTTTTTCCCAACAAGTGGTATCAGAGTCACCTTGCAAGGTCTATTTCTAATCTATCTTATTAGTTTGAATTTTGAGAAATTCTTGAATCTGAGTTACAGTAAAGTATTCTTGAATTTGTTTCGTAATCTGAGCTTTTGAATCTGAGAGGTTTCCTGAAAATTTTGAGAAAAAGGTTTTCTGAAAATTTATTAGATTCATTTTAAATTTTCTGAGTTACAGTAAAGGTTTTCTGAAAATTTATTAGATTCGTTTTAAAATACGTTTTAAGATTCCAAAGGAGAAAATTATTCTCTAAAGGCGACCTTTCATCTATTGTGAAAATTCGACCTAGACTTAAGAGAAGCAATTGAAAAGTGAAAGGAAATTCTCCAAACACTTAAGAGCAATTGTACTCCCTCATAAATGTGTTACAAAGTATAACGCATTATAGGAACACTTAAGAGCAATTGTACTCTCGTGCGAGGGTGTTACAAGGTATAACACATCGAATGAATTGTTCCAAATTTGTATGAAGGAATATACATGTAACGTGGGTTGAAAGTCCTCACTGAGGAGGACCTTGTAGCCACGCAGTTGTAACGCCCAAGTTCCGGAAGTTCAGGTAAGCACGCCACGTGCGGGTCTTCGGGAGTTGGGGGTTTAATTCTATTATTTTATGTATTTGATGATAACTTTCGTTGCATTATATGCATTATGTTCTTATGCATTTATATAAATTTATATGAATTAATTGATGATGGGATTAAAATGCTCTTGTATAGACTTACTTGATCACTTATTTAATTATATGAACTTAATTGCATCATGAATTGGGAGTTAGTGATCACTTGGCTAGAGATGGAACTTGTTTGCTTGAATTTAAATTCTTGAAGGACTAACATGCAAAAACTGATGATTCATCTTGGTTAGTGGAAGACTCATATAATATATCATATACATTACATCCCATATATTTCATTCATCATATTAGATCAAGAACTTCACACACGCACACACTAAATTTCGATCAAAACACCAAGAGAGGAAATGGAAGATTTCATCTCAAATTCCAAGCTTTAATTCAATGAGGAATTGCACATGTTGAAGCATCATCATCATATCATCACTTCATCCTTTCTTTCTTTCATTTCAAGGTAATTTAGAGAATTTGATTGAATCCATGAATCCAAGCTTGAGTAGGGTTTGATGAGTATATTATGATTTCTTGTGTATTTATGGATAGAAGCATGTTTAGGACCATTAAACCTCTAAGCTTCCATGAAATCTTGGTTTATATGAAAGTTGGAAGTCATGAGTTTATATGGGGTTTGAATGATGATTTCTTGATGAATCAAAACATGTTTCTTGGGTTATATGTGGCCTAAATGGTATATATTAGCTATATACATGATATATGATTGTTTTGGAGTGTTTTGGGTTGAGTTTTTAAGTGTTTTGGTGTTTGATTGCTTCCTCCCTCGTTATGCCCTATTTTTCCTTCGTATATGAAACAGTACAGGACCGATCCAGTATGCAGATATTGTCCGCTTTGCACGCCCTTAATCGAAACGGCCTCACGGATTTGTTCTTCCTGATGGGTTAGGCCACCAAGAAAAACGCGTCTGCAAGGTAAGGTTTCCATCCCCCTTATAAGGAGGACTTCGTTCTCCTTCCCAACCGATGTGGGATGGGTGCACATCCACCCCCCCTAAGGAGAGCTCAGTGTCCTCGCTGAGGACCTGACACATCAGCTTCCTGGCACCGGCTCTGATACCATTCTTTTCTTTAATTACCATATCCACTTGCGGGTATTGGAATTGAGACAACCCGAGATTTCTTGTCATGGAATAATGGTATATTCAAGCTTAAAAGACTAGCTTTATGCTCCAAGCAAATTCTTCTCCGACAAACAGAGAGAACAGGTTGTACCATTCCTCGACCTTCATAATCAAAGTAAAGTAATTTCCCGAAACAAAGATTCCCTAAGCAAGGATCTTAAACTCTTTAACTTTATTTGAAATCCGAAAGTTGAGCTCTTATTTCCTTAGTCAAGAACACGGCGGCACTTTCTTTCCTTCCGTTTATTGTAGACATTTCGATGGCAAGAGGGATTAAGATTCAAGATTTACTATCCAAATTTGCCAGATCGGATTCCCTCTCCTATTTACTGAGTCAAATGATATCCTGAGGTTATCGGAGAATTGCAGACGGTGTACCCACTTTCTTGAAAACGATGATGGAACAAAGGTACTGTCGATGATGGGACTTTTCTTGGTGTAAGAGGGAGAAAAGTTTAAATTATTGACAACTTCTTTCACATGGTTGTGACAGAGAATTCCTAGGAAGAATTGATTCTCTCAAAATTCCCAACTTCCTCGAGTGCTGTCTAACTTCAGACTTAAACTTATTTTCAGGCCGACTCTCCCCCTTAAGAAAATAGGAATTTTCTAATTCTTTAAATTCACCCTGTCCTTCCCCACTTGCAAGCTTCTCTGTTGATTCAACTCACGTAACCTTTTCTGTTAATGACATACCCAACTTGAAATTCCCCGACCATTACCACTCTGATTTGATATTAAAATTTTTCAACATTCTACACCCCTTCTGCTATTCATGAAAATGTCATATCTTGTATTTACCCTCTACTACTTCTAAAGTTGATATCTGTCAAGTTAGCACCCTGATCATAAGCAAGAAAAGTTCTTTCTCCTACCCTTACTGAATTCCCAAAATGCTAATTAGTTTCTGAAGGTTGAAAGACCCACTGAACATTTATCTACTTGAACTTATCGTCATTTCCCCATTTTCCAAAATTTTCCAAATCTCTATATCGTACATGCTTCTACGGAATCCTGAATCGACAAATTCTCACAGTCCCCAAACCTTATTAAACTTCAAGTCAACTCGGACGACCCGGTTACAACCATGATACCCAATAATTCAGAAACCTCTTCCTTGAATTCAAGTCAATAGAAATAGGGGCAAGGATTGTGCTGAGCATAGGGAGAACCTATTGCCAATAAACACTAAATAATGCATGATGGTTAAAGTGTTAATGCACATAATATACTTACCAACAATTTACAATGCAACACATTGGGACAATTATATTGATTTAAAGAAGTACTCATAACAAAAGGATTTAAATATTTCAACTAATTCAAACATATATTTAATGCATCAAGTAGGTAATCTAAAGAGCATCTATAACAATATTTATAAATGAGAAGCAAATAGCAATTATGATGTACGTGTTTATGAATGCATTGAAGAACCTGGCACCGTAGTAATGTTGGGCTCGATCCCGGTGTTCATTCTCGATTGACCGAATTGCAACTTGGTTCGAACGGTTGATCAGTCTCTTAAGTCTTCAAAATCCTCCGGCCTTGATTCATACATTCCCAAAACCTGTCACTCACAACTTACTTTGCAAATAAATGCATGTGGGTGAAGCGTGTTCATGTCACGTAATTGTCACATAATTGATGCTGATAACAAGAATTTTAATATAAATTGAAACAAGCATTTCGTCAATATTTAAAATAAACACGTTAGTCACATAAATTTCCAAACAATTCACGATCACTCAATGGCAAAGAATCCAAGTAGCCAAGTAATTTCAAATAAAATGCAAGACTCTCAGATTATCAAGTAATTCCTACGCCGTACGACCTAAACTCGACACGACACGACACTAGAACCTCGGTTTTGCAACCGGGCTCTGATACCACCTTAGATGTAGCACCCCGGACACGTGGAGGTACCACACCCCCGCACTATAGGTCAATCCGTACATGAACCAACCTATAGCGAACGAGTGACAATGCAATACACGACAAGCTAGGCGGGATTACTAGTACATGCAACAAAATAAAGCGGAAGCATAAACTAGTTTCTATTAAATATTTCCATTTACCAAGTTACGGTGTTTCTCGTTTATCAATTTAAACATGTCTTACTTTACATATCAATACATTATCATCTTCAATTAAACAATAACAATAACTACAATTCTATAAACAACAATAATAATTAACTACACGAACCACGGATGACACGACTACATGAACTGGACTCAACTCGACTCAACTCCCGCCTAGCGTGCACCTGTAATAACCTGAAAGGTGGAGGCGTCAGTCTGTGAAGACCGAGTGAGGGGTTTATATACATATTAGCGCAGATAACATGCAAGTCATATTCTCGGGTAAAGATTTATAAAAGATAAGTATACAAGCTCAATAATAATATAGCTTCGCCCGAGAATACAACTATCAATATTAAATACTTGTTCTTTCATGCAATCGATGAACATGCTTGCTTGCTTGTTAATCATTAGGTGATCATGCAATTCAATTATCGTGCAATCGTACGATATTGTAATCAATTAGCACATTCATGGAATGGAAATCATGCAATCAATACATGGCTTGCTTGTAACACGATAGGGTTTGTTCCTCCTGTGGTTGGACGGACAACCACCAGCTCTAAGACTAGCCCAGCGCCCTCGCTAAGGAGAACCTGGCCAGGAGAACACAGGTACACGATAAGGCTTTGTTCTTCTTGTGGTTGGACGGACAACCACCAGCCTGAAGACCAGCCCAGCGCCCTCACTAAGGAGGACCTGGCCAAGAGAACACACGTACACGATAGGGTATTATTCTTCCTGTGGTTGGACGGACAACCACCAGCCCGAAGACCAGCCCAGCGCCCTCATTAAGGAGAGCCTGGACAGGAGAACACACGTACTTGCTTTCATGAACATGGCATGGTTGATTCGTGAACACTAACATACTTGAAATAATAAGTGATTTCATGAAATTATAAATATAAATACCTTTGGCCAAAAATCATGTAAAGGTTATACAGGTTCTATATAACTAGAAATTAAACCTCACCTGACAGGCGACACACGACTCTTGAATGCGTGAACGTGCTCGTGCTCGACAATCTCCTCCCTGGAGAGTAACTGAACAAGAAATGGGAACATACATGCATTCGTGAGACAATACTCAACAATGGTACCAAATATGACGCACGGCGTAACCATGAACATATTCTTGTATGAAACAAACGTATACTTAAACGTACCGATCATATAGATACTTATACATGGAATGGAATAATTTACAAGAAGATAAATAATTTCACGGAGATCACGTATTTAAGGCATGCAATCATACCAATTCGTTTTACATAAAGCACGGAGTTAACAATTAAGTTTAAGTAAGAAAAGACCATAAAATGTCAAATAACCATATAATCATCAATTATTCAAGTATTCTAATCATATAAATTGCATACGGGAGCCGAGAGAGTGAAAGGAATGCGAGAAAAGAGGTTTTGGCAAAGTTTGGCAAAAGTTGACAGTTTTTGGAAATTTACAAGCTGTAGTAAAACTGGAATATCTTGAGTTATAGAATTTGGAATTGGGTTTTTCTTGTTGGATAGAAAACTAGACAAATACACCTTTCCGATGATATATGGCTCGTATCCTAATTCAAAGTGAGGAGAAAATGGCGTAAGCTCGAAGTTGAGTGAATGCAGATTTTCGGTAGAGTGGCGACACCAAATTAAAATGGATATATCTCATAAACCAGAAATGATATTGAGGTGATTCCAATTGGAGAATACTTTAGACTCAATTTAGTTTCTACAGTTCTAAATTCAGGTCAATTCGAGTACATTTGAGGGGTAAACGGTCATTTAGAACAAATGACATAAATGCAGAATTGGCTGTGTGATCTTCTGTAACAGTGCTGAAGACGGGAACGGCCGTTCCGGCTTTAGGCCAAAATGGGAAGGGCCGTTCCGGGAAATCAAAGAGGACAGGAAGGGCCGTTCACGCTGAGCGGAAAGCTCAAAACAGAGCAGAAAACAGGGGAGCTCTCGGATCACATTCAAAATCATCAAAACATCATCAAAACTTCCACCAAATGTATTAAATCAAGTACGAAACATAATTATATACTTAAAGTACAATTAAAACTAACATAAACACTTAATTCATCCTTTGATTCTCAAGAATCATCAACTTCAAGCTCATGTCATCACTCAACATATACTTCAAATTTTCCAAGAATTCATGCATAAATTCAAGTTAAAATCATGTATTCATGCATCAAACACCAAATCATCACCTTATCCCATGATTTCATAAACCCTAGCTTTAATCAAATTCATCAAGAAATCACATAAACTTTCATGTTTACCTTGGAAGAAAGAAATGGAGAAAAGAGGTGAGATGATGATGCTTCAAAGCTCCTAATTTCTTCATGATCATGACTATAATTGATGGAAATCTCTTCTTTCATGAGTGATGATGGTTCGGTAGAGAAGGAGCAAATATGGGGATGGATTTTTATAAAATGAAAATGAAGAACAAGGAAGAGATGCATATATCGTTATATTTTGGAAAAATTATAATATTTGTGATTAAATCCTCCAACTTCATAAGTCATGCAATTGAGGATATAAGGTTTGGAAAATGATCAATTTAGTCCTCAAAGGTTTTCATGCAATTTAGTCCTTAAATAAAAGGAAATGAGCAATCAAGGACAATTATGCAAATTATACAATTTGAACAATTAATTCATGTAACAATTAAATTCTGTTCATACAAGAATTCTCAAATTGAAATGAATATCATATAATTTTCACGTAATCATGTTGAACACAATTTATAGAAATTAATGTAACACGTTTAAATTAAATAAACGAAAATAATAAAATAAAATCCTAACGCTCGAAACCCACACGTGTCGAGCGTACCTGACTGTCTGAAAATCGGGGCGTTACAGTATATGTTGCTGGAGAATGATCCACGGGCGTGGATTTTGACCCATGACCATGGATTTGCGTCCAGAAACTTGGGAGTTTCAGTAAGAGAATCCACGGGCGTGGATTATTGTACATGGAGAAATCCACGGCCGTGGATCTTTTCCTGTTTTCAGCCTGAGTTTGTTTTGTTCCGTTTACCACTCAAAAGAACTCCGATTAACCTGATTTTTGAACCCACAGAAAACTTTTGAAGTATAGAACAACCTCCAATTTGAATCATCTCAATATGTTTTCCCATTTGTGAGATATTATCGATTCTTCTTGGTGTCGCCACTTCACCAATAATCTGCATTTATTCAACTTCGGATCTACGCCATTTTCACCTCGTTTTGAACCATGATTCGTGCCATATATCATTGGAAAGATATATTTGTCTAGTTTCATTTCCAACAAACAAAACTCAATTCCAACTTCTATAACTCAAGATATTCCAGTTTTTCTACAGCATACGTATTTTTGAAAACTGTCAATTTTACCGAACTTCACCAAAACCCTTCTTATTACACTCCTTTCACTTCGTTAGCTCCTTTGTATGACTTATATGAGTTATATACTTGATTTATTGATAATTATGCTCCTATTTGACACTTCTTGATACTTTATTTTGGAATTTAGATACATTCATGATATTTATTGATTGTAAAGGCATGATTGACATCGCATGACTTTGCCGTTCATCTTAAATGGTTCATATGAGTCGAGTCTCATGTATACTTATCCTTGTTATACAGATCACATTCCCGGTGAAGAGCAGCACACTCCTTAGGGTGTTTCCTTGCTCCTTTTGGTTGGTAAAGTCAAGGTGAGGTTTGATTCTAGATATATAGAACCCGTACGACCCTATGTGATGTTTTAAGACAAAATGTATCTATATATCTATAGTTTTCAAACCTTAATGACTTTCAACGGATTTCATGAAACTGATTGATTGATTGATTGATTGGCGAGTAAATTGTATTGCACTGTAGGCCCGAGGGTAGTGTATTGAGCTAACTGGGAAAGCAAGGGCTGACGGGTAACTCTTTCACTATCCTCACCATGTTGGGATCACCTCTAAATCCACCAGGAGGTTTAGTGGAGGAAAAAATTCCGTGCGTGGGAGTTATGTTCCCGACGTACACCATGATTGGATGGTTGGGTCTTGCAAGCCCACCATCACCCGGAGGAAAAAGGGTTCATGAAACTGCTAATTGATTGCACGTAATCAATTGTATGATCAGTTAATAAATTGAAACACTCATGATTGTTCACTTTTGGAGTAAAGACTGGAGAATTCCCTCACTCGTCGGGCCATGGATTGAATTGATAATAATTGAATTGTTAAATTGGATTAGTTGTAATCTCAGGCGAGGATTCACTCTATTCTTGAACTTATATTGTGTTCCTTTATAAAAGCTTACCTGAGATTATAGCTTGCATGATATGTGCGCTTATATTTATTTAAACCCCTCACTCAGTCTTTCATAGACTGACACCTCACATTTTCAAGTTTGCAGGGTTCGTGCTAGGCGGGATCGACTTGGTCTTTCATTTTGGGTCTAGCACTTATCTTTCTCATTTTATTGTACAATAGTGATGCATATCTATTACTTATAGATTATTTTGGATAATTAATATTTTATTTATATGGATATGATGGAAATGAACTTGTTATGGTGACAATGAATTGATAATGGAATGTGTGTATATTATTATGCTTTCGTTTTATTGATTAGGCATGTTTGTATTTAATTGAGGGTTAGTCCCGCATAGCTAGAGAGTCGTTTTTTTATTGTCTCCCGTTCGCTATAGGCTTGATTCATGTATGGGTGCTTGTTCCATATGTGGATTGAACTATAGTGCGGGGGATGTGGCTACCTAGCATTCCGGGTGCTACAACGCAGTACACTAAGAAACGAGTTCTTAGTTCACTGATTGCTTGAATTGCTTCTATCATCATTTTAGACCCCTTTTTCCTCAATCTTAGATGATGATATTGTAGAATAGTTGATCAAATTAGTTGATAACTTAAGAGAGCATCCTTAAGAAGGACTAAAAGGTAATGATGATTAGTTCTTCTTCCAAACCTATTGAGGTAAAGACATCAAGGCCAAAGAAGAAGAAACCCTTAAAACCCGATAGAGGGGTGAGAGAAGGGAAAGCCTAAAAGAAAGTTCAGACTTTAGCTTTATAGTGGCAAACTAGGGCCTTGGAAAGGAACTCCAAAGAGTATAAGGATACTCTAAAAGTCTCTCGTTGAAGTAATTCCAATAGGATCGGAATTCACTAGTCTTGAGTTAATTTTACACAAATTGTTGTGTAAAACTCATAGCATTGATGTTTCAAACATACAACGAGATAACATAAGTAAGTAAGATGATAAATTTTCGAATAACTTTGGAACGTTATAAGTAGGATTAGCAAGTTAATAATCTTAGGATCATTTTATGAAAATGAACTCAAAGACTTAACTTTCTAAGAATCATATTTTAAGGGAAACGTTCCCTAAAACTCGTTTATATGAAACGAAAGAACGTCCCAAAGTATGTATGGATTTCGATCCATACTAGTGATTTTGAATTACTTAATGTAAGCACTAGAAAAAATCATTAGTTCAATCATTATGAATGAGTGTACTTACTGAAGTACGAATTTTGGAACTTTTGTGAAATTATTAGAATTTCAAAATTAGGAGGTTAGGAACCATAGTAGTCATATGATAATTGTATCTCCATATGATCAAGATAGCAAGCATCTAGTTGACTAATTCCTAAGTCATCTTAGAGATAATAGGATTATCCCTCAGTGAGCTCATTCAAGAATAGCTTAGTATTTTTGAATGAAGGAACATAACCCTATAAGATAAGGTTCATTCATTGTTGAGACTTACTGACTTACCTTCGTTCTGAACTTATGCTTCGGAAATACGTTGTTAGGATTTTGAATCTTGCACATTCCAAATCAGTCCCTTAAATGCACTATGAATTGTGGCATTCAATATTCCCTAATAATTCTTATCTTAGAATTTTGAGATTGTCTTCTTGTATGAAGAGGAAAGTGGGAGTCTTCTTGAGAGAAGAAGACAGTAGGAGATGAACTTGAAACAAGTTCAAGTTTATATGAACAATATATATTGTTACTTTTGTAAATCTTTGGAACAAATGTTGTTTGTTCTAAAGAATGTATCTCGCTTGAGTCTTCTTAATTAAAGGAGAAATTGAGAGATACGATTGAAACTAGTTCAACTCTATGTCTACGATTCATTTGAACAAATGTTGTTTGTTTTAAAGAATATACCTTCCTTAAGGAATCGTTCCTAAGAGAGAAAAAAGGTAAGCCCAAAGACTTCAAAAGGTTTGAGGACATAACCCACGCCACAAATAGGAAAAAATGAATCGTTCTGATAAAACTTGGCCAATCTTGAGAGATAGTATACGAGTGAACTCTCCTCCCTCGATGCGTTCAGAACATATTCCTAGATAGCCTATAAGATAATATGGTTTTCACCATGAAATCTTCTAAAGTGGATACTAATCCATTTACCCTGTCGGGAGGTGCTATCAAATTTGGAATCTGAGCAGCGAAAACAACTATGAAATCTGAAATGGATTCCATATAGTCAAACTAAGTTTGGACCTTAGTTGAGGTACTTGATAGGATCAAGCTTGTCTTATCGATATAAGATTAATGAAGACCTAAATATAGAACATCCATGAATTTCACATTTAGGGGGAGTTAGCAAAAGGTTTGCAAACTCAAATTGGTCAATTTACAAAATTGGATCAGGCTTCTAGGAATTACAGTATTCGAATTAGTGAAATAGTCAAAACTGTTTGACTTAATATTCGAGCATAGCGTGTACAAGAAAGTGTTAGAGACTAAAAGTTCAACTTTTGGTACTTAAATTGGTTTAGTATGGAAGATTCCTACAGAATTTCAAATGGACAATGGAACATCTCTTTTGAAGAGGATGTGTCCTAAAATAACTATGCGAAAGTTAGAATGTCCAAAACCCTTTTATGGAAAAATGGAGCATAATGTATGTAAAATTATGTACGCGACAAGATTTCGCGCAACACATAACGTAATGTGCTAATTCTAAATGTAACCTTAGAGAAGGTCACTGGATTGCTATAAAAATATCCTCTGAGTACTTTAGAAGAAATGAGCATATATTTTAAGAGTCCGGCAAGATCTTGTCATTAAAGGATTGTTTGATGTAATCATTGCATCAAAAACATAGATGTTGATCTATGAGACGATACGTGTTTTGCCAAGATGGCAAAATAGTGCTTTGGAAAGAGTTCCAATCGAGAGGCACTGTAGATTCGACTATAAGGTTGAATACTTAGTCGTATTGAATATGACTAAGTTAAGTGTTTGGGTAAGAAACTCCATCTAATGGGTAGATGAAGTTCCTAGCATGAAATAACACCATTGTCATATAGTATGATGAAATGGATGGTTTCTCGAGTAAGAGAACCAAGACCTCACCAAGGGACCAGACGCTTGATTATGAATCATGTGAACAAGGAAATTGTGTTTCTTTAATGATGTGTGAATTAGAAACATTCACATCAGCAAAGAACATAGCAAATCCACTTTGGAAACGCCCAAAGTCAATAAGGCTCTAAAGGTACACCTTGGGAAGATGGGACCTAGAATAGACCTGAAAGGCTTTTACGGGCAAGTGGGAGAATGTTGGGAATAGTGCCCTAGAAAGCTGTAATACTTTGGGACTTTCCCATATCACAGAAAATCTTTGAATAATATACAAATGATTGTAATCACAGGCGAACACTTTTTATGTACCAATACGTGCTTTGTGTGTTTCCATTACATGTGCATGTCAAGAACTCCCCTAATCCGATGAGGTCGTTAAGAACTTTGTCATTATGGGAATGACACATGAAACAAGTTGTTAACTCCATAGGCGAGGATTAGAAACTTCTCCAAGTCAATGAGGCCGACAGACAGTGGGAGTGTCGACTTTTCCTCTGTTGAGACTTGCTTGTGTAGTTGTGCCCTTAAGAAGGATCATCCTGTTTCATGGGGTGTAAAGTGTATAAGTTGATGCGTACAAAATACACAAGGGTGCTTGTTGTAAAGACGAGTTCACTGAGAGTGCCCCGCGTGAGAAGATTCCTAAATGGGAAAGGACGTTACTAGAACTTCCAGATTAGGAAATATCTCACATGCCAATGACGTGAGGAATTAATCCTTAGACTTGAGATTCCACATTGTCTCATATGTGCTAACTCTGTAATCTTTGATATAGGCTCAAAAGGGTGTCGCCATATAGACACCTGAACCACGGCCTATGTTGGGATTACATAAGTGGCATATGAGAATTGTTGGAATCAATAAAGGACCTACACTTGTTGTAGGCAAGATGATCTCTTATTACACAAGTCACTCATGTTCCATCCTAAAATCCTTGCACAAGGTGGTTAGATCGACATCAAGAAAATAGGGTTTTCTTGGATCGAGATCAAATGGAATATGAAGGGAACTTTGTTTTAAGATTAAGATTAGTAGGGCTCTCCATATTCCCATGCCCTAGATCTTAATCGAGAGATAGGATGGTAGGAGGATCGTATCCCACATGATGTCATTAACTGAAAGGTTCTTTCGAATATACATTCACATTTCGGGTAGGGATCACACACCTGTTGCTAGACTATGGTCGTGTGATCTGTGAGGTAATTAATTAATAAAGTGTATTAATTAATTAGGCTCACTGCTAACTGAAATTGAACCTAGAGGGTCACACACAAATACCGGGTTCAAAGGGTATTATGGAAAGATCAAATAGTTGATTGGAACAAGACCACAGTGTAAAGTAAACGTATGGATCGAGAGCATTGTTTGGGACGTGTGATCCATTTGAGAAATTGGATCATGTGTTAATTAATTGGAGAATTGATTATCAAGCCCAAATATAATTAATTAGTGAATTCATTATAAACCCAAGATATAATTAATTGGAGAATTAATTATAAATCCCTAAATATAATTAATTGAAGAATTAATAATTAATTATATAGCCGAAATAAAATTAATTCGAGGATTAATTTTAGCCCGTTAAAATTAATTAGTGAATTAATTCTAAAGCCCTTCATAGAATTAATTGGAGAATTAATTCTAAGTATTTAATTATTTAGTTGTTCTAATTTGATTAGAATAAATAAATATTTTCTATTTTATTATTCTAAAGTATTAATTCTAATAAGATTAGAATAAATATTATCGGGATAAGATATTTAATTATTACTAGAATAATTAAATATTCCTAAATTAGTTAGGAGCTATTTCTCTAGAAAATAAATATCTTATTTTAGATAAGACATTATTTACTTGGAGAGAAAGAAAGAAAGAATAAGAGAAAAGTCAAAGTAGGAGACCATCTCCTACACGGTACTAGGGTTTCGAACCCTACCTATGAAAAGGGCAAGGGGCTAGATTTTTTAGCCTTACACGTGATGTTGAGATCACGTCCAACCTTCATGGAATTTTGGGGATAATTCTCTTACTCTCTTTTCTCGTTTCTTGTTTCTTTAATACGCATTTTATAGTACTAGCATACTCACTAACATGATTTGATTCTAGGTTGGTGTGGATTATTACTCTAGAGGATTTCTACTTTGCAATCTCGAAGAAAGAATCGATCAAGAAACGGGGATTCATACCGCATGAAGAACGTTTGAGGGCGGCTCAAAACGTTTCAAGAAAGCTTCAATTGTTGTAAGTCTCTTGAAATACCATAAGTTTTGAAACGAACATTGCAAGATCACGATCCCTTTTGCAAAAAATTTTAAACTTCCGCTACGTTTACTCTGTTGTTTTCAACAATTGCTTCACAAAGTTCGCGACATCTCTTTTCATGCCACTCCACTAAAACTTCTCTCGCAAATCCCGATACATCTTTGTACCTCCCGGATGGATAGAGTAACCTGAGCGATGTGTCTCCTCAAGTATAAGTCTCTTGAGCTCTTCCGGGACACATTCCCTCGCTTTAAACCTCAACAAACTCGAATCATCAAATCTGAACTTGGAATTCGGATCACGCCTTGATCGGGCTACCAACTTCTGAATCTCAACATCTGAAGCTTGAGCATCCAACAACAGCTATCTCAAATCCGGTTGGACGGTAAGATTTTAGACAACCAAGTTCCTGAAACCACTATCTCGAACCCGAACTCGAAGAACCAGCTTCCAAACTAGCCACACTCGCCTTTCTACTCAAGGCATCGACTACCATATTCGCTTTACCAGGGTGGTATTGGATTGAACAATCATAATGCTCTAGAAACTCCACCCAACGCCTCTGTCTCACATTCAATTCTTTTTTAGTAAAGAGATACTTGAGGCTTATATGATCGGTAAACACCTCGAAGTTGCACCATAAAGATAGTGTCACCACTTCACCAAAGCAAACACAACAGCGGCCAATTCAAGATCGTGAGTAGTATAATTCTTCTCATGCTCCTTCAACTTTCTTGAAGCATAAGCTACCACTCTATCATTCTGCATCAAAACACATCCGAGGCCTTCCCTGGAAGCATCTGTGTACACTGCATAACCTTCGGTACCCTCGGGTAGGGTAAGAACCGATGCTCAAGTTAACCTCACTTTCAAGGTTTGGAAACTTGCCTCGCACTAGTCATTCCATTCAACAGTACCTCTTTCTTAGTTAACGGGGACAACGGGGCGGCAATCTTAGAGAAGTCCTTCACGAACCTACGATAATACCCTGCTAACCCGAGAAAACTTCTAATCACTGATGCATTTCTCGGTCTTTCCCACTAAAGCACGGTCTCAATCTTGGATGGATCAACTTCAACTCCATTGCCTGAAATTATATGGCCTAGGAATATAACTCTGTCGATCCAAAACTCACACTTGCTGAACTTAGCATAGAGCTTATGTTCTCTTAGTGTTTCCAATACGGTACGAAGATGTTGTGCATGCTCTTCGGTGGACCTCAAATACACCAAGATGTCGTCTATAAAGATCACCACAAACTTGTCAAGAAAAGGCATGAACACTCGGTACATCATGTCCATGAACACAGCTAGGGCATTAGTTAACCCAAACGGAATCACAACAAACTCGAAATGCCTATACCGAGTATTAAACCCGATCTTCAGTGTATCCTCCTCCTTGATAAGCAGCTGATAGTAACCCTTCCACAAATCTAACTTGGAGTAAATCTTAGAACCCTACAAAAGATCGAAAAACTCCGCGATGTGAGGCAGAGGGTATTTGTTCTTCACGGTTATCCGATTCAACTCGCGGTAATCAATGTACATTCGTAATGTTCCATCTTTTTTCTTTACAAACAAAATGGGAGTACCCCACAAAGAAGTCCTCGGACGGGTGTACCCGCAAGCTAGAAGTTCATCAAGCTACGACTTCAACTACTTAAGTTCAGCAGGAACCATCTTATAGGGAGTCTTCGACAAAGGCTCTGCTCCGGGATAGAGGTCTACAACAAATTCGATGTCCCTATCGGGTGGTAAGGAACCCAAACTCTCAGGGAAAACACTGGCATACTCTTGTAAAACCTCTGTCTCTTCAAGTTTGGTCTGATCCTTCGGTTTGTTCAAACGGTAGGCCACAAAACATGTTGCACTGTCCCGGACCATCTTACTTGCCTCAAAAAGGAAACAAACGGGCTTGACTTCAACCTCTTGCCTGTGAAAAACACTGAACCCAACAACACCTTCTTCTCACGGTAATCCATCACTGCTCGGTGCTTATACAACCAATCCATACCAAGGATTGCCCCATACCTTTACATCAGCATCTCGATCAACTTGGCAAGGAAAACTCGGCCCTCAAAGCTCACCGGACACTCCCGGTACACTCTACAAGTCACCAAGCTACCCCGAGGAGAGAGCTTACCACATAGTCATGCACACAAAGAGTGACAGGCAAGGACATAGAAGAAGCAAGATCCTGAGAAATAAAGGATTGAGTAGCCCCGGGATCGAACAATGCATGTAACGTTGTGCCATGAATGCTAATTGTACCTTCAACCACGGCATTTTGATCAATTTTGGTGGCTTTTTTTCCTCTTTGCCTCCCAAAGCATAAGCCCTAGCTTGAATCGCGGGCCTCGGATTACCTCCCGTAGCATATCCCGGTCTCTTCTTTGGACAATTACTCAACATGTGATCCAGTACTCTACCACCAAAGCATCTCTTGTGCAATTTGAAGTAATTCTCCACAAGATGATTCCCTTTGCAATAAGTGCATTGGCCCAGTACCGGAAGTGCTAACAGTTGATTTCGGCCCCGTGGGTCGGGGTTGCTTGTTTTAAGGCTTTGCCGGTGGAAGAGCTTGAAGAGCCGGCCTTTTACCATACTTGTTTTGACTCCCCGAGCTAGAACTATGCCCTGAATGAGAAGTCTTTCTCCGAGCCACCACTCTATCCTCTACCTTCAAAGCTTTCTTGGTGATAAGGGCCCAAGTATTGGTATCAACGGCCTCAAGAGCATCTTTCATATCCTCTCTCAAATCTTAAAGAAATTGGAGAGCTTTATGGCGATCGTCATTGGCAATGTTGGAAGCATAGCGAGATAAACGGTTTAATTCATTAATATATTCTGTGACCATTTTTCCACCATGTTTGAGGCCTATAAACTCCCGAAGTCTCCGATCTCTAGTGGCAATAGGGATATATTTGTTCCGAAATTCCCGAGCAAAAGTTTCCCAATTCACTTCATCTCCAGAGGCATCCAAATGAGAATGGATGCTTGACCGCTAACTATACGCTTGTCCTTGCACCATTGTTATAGTGCACCTTGCTTTCTCCATAGAGCCACACGGAATTAGATCCCAAATCCTCTCAATCTGCACGAGCCATTCCTCCATTTGGATGTCATCATCTCTCTCGAATCTCGGAGGGTTTTGATACCAGAATTCCCTTAGAATATGTGTGATTTGGCCCCCTACTTGATTTCCAATCGGGGGTGTGTTTTGACGATAAGGGATGTCAAGAAAAACATGCAATCACTCCATGAACCCTTCCGATTCCATTTGAGGTGGGGGATTGTTTTCAGCTTGAGGAGACTGATCTCGATGGTGTCGGCGATCTGGAGATCGATCACGACAGTGTTCTCTTCTTGGAGACATCCTACAAAAGTCAAGGAATTCCAATATACACGGGTGCGGGTTAGTACATGTTCATGTGTACAATTAATAGAGATATAAACAAATAGCCACATAAAGTCACATAACCATGTTGTCCTATGTCGTACAACCTAGACAAACCCGACTCGACACTAGAGCTACAGTTTTGCAACCGAGAGCTCTGATACCACTTTAGGATGTAGCACCCGAAGCGGTGGGCCACCACATCCCCCACACCACCCGAACCCACATATGAAATGGAAGTCCGTATATGAGTCCAAGTCTAGCGGACGGGGACCTACACATACATACTAGGCTAAGTGGGACTAAAGACAAACAGAGCGTACAAAACAATAAGCAAAATGCGGAAGCAATTAACAGGATCCAAATAAGAGCTCATCACAAGCTTACATCAATATATACATGGCCACATGGCCCAAAAATACATCAAGTATTATCAAATTCACCAACTATACAAGTCATAATCAATTACATATCCAAAGTATCCAAAAGAGAGCAGTATGAATGCAGACTCGAACTAAACACGTAAGTACGACTTGACGACGATATTCTTCCCCGCATAACTCGAGCAACCTGCAACTAAAGTGTTAAAGAGAGGGTCAGTCTAAAATCGACTAAGTGAGGGGGCTAACACACACCCACACACGTATATAAGTATAGAGCAAAGCACATATCAAAGGGATGGTCATGAATCGAGTCAAGGTTTTGCATACCAAATTATTTCCAAAAGTTTATCATATAATACATAAAAGAAAGCCTAACTTGATTCATAATCTATCAATACATAAACAGAAGCAAATGTTCGGTGAGTACGGACCTCCACCTACACACCTCAAATCATAACATAAAACCGAATTCACAAATACAAATCCACCCACACATTCTTGGTGTTTCTGGAATCAAACCCTCTCCACCTACAATACCAATACATACGGGGTAGTTAACCCATAATATGTCTTCCCCGGTTATCCATCGAGGGCTCAAAGTATCACGACTCCTCAAACTCCAAGAGTCGCGCGTAAATACTTCAAATGGAATCGTGGACAGGCTTAACCCGATGGCCCTTGCTGTCCTGGGCATCCTTACCCTCAATTCCCGGGGCCCAACATACCTTAACTTACCAAATTCCCATATTTCAGGGCTTACCTCGCACATACCATAACATATACATACAAAAGGATTCAAATCATAAGCTTACGTATACTCATACTTATACCAATTTCATAAACTTAAGGAGTATTCATAAGATCATAAACATAGTTTAAACACTCGTATTTAACTATATACAAGATATATAGTCGCATGTGGGGAAAGAAATCATCACATAATCGGCCATAGGTCACTTAACTAAAAGAAGAAACCTAAACCTCACCTTATAGAAAAAGTATATAGAATCCGGGGGCCAAAACAAGCGAACGACCACCTAAATCTCGGGTTCGACAACGTCCGAAAGTGGCTCTGAAATAAAAGAACACAACACCCGAAACTTAGACTCAATTATGTACCAAATAGACGCCCGACAATGCTCATGAATGCAATGTATGTATATGAAGTGCATAAACGTACCACTTAAGACATTTAGGTTCATAACTCATGCAATTCAGATCAAATTGAACCATAAACTTAATACAAACAAGTTAACACATGATATAACATGTTAAAAATAATTAAAAGTCATAAACGAAGCAAGAAAATAATGAAACAAGCGAACAAAAACTGAAAAGAGCAGCAGTCACACAAGAAAGGAGTGACACAGCCATGTCACCACCTTAGGGCAATTAAGGACACGGCCGTGACCTAGCTCAGAGCTAAAGATCTTCGAAATTCAACCTATGACATGGCCGTGACCTTCCCCAAGAACAAAAAGAGACACAGCCGTGTCTCATGTCAGAAACGAAGGCCTTAGAGACACGGCCAGGTCACCTCGCGTGAAGGAAGTTTGTCACAGGCGTGGCATGCATCAAGTTCGTCTTCTCCATGAAATTCAGCAACTTTTTCCCTGTTATCCCACAACAACAATAGCAGCTACATAGAGAAAGGAAAAGAAGCAAGGAAGGCAACTAAATCAAGCAAAAATCATGCAAGAAACTTATACAAATCAGTCCCCATACGTGTGTGTTGCATACCGGCAAGAAAGAGATCAAAAGAAGCATGTTTTTCTTCCATTTCTTCCATTAAAGCTTAGGCATATTAATGGCAATTCAACAACCATTCAACTACCATGAAATAAGACTAAGGATTTGCAATAAATGAGCCATAAGAAACATCATACAAGTCTTATAATTCAAATCAAGCAAGGGATGATCATATTCCTCAAAAATTCTAACAAACCCTAACTATTCATCATGAAAGCTATAGCAATGAATTCTTAACCTTAAAGCAAGATTCAAATGGATGAAAATAATCCCAAGAATGTGGAGAACAAGATTCCATTCTTACCGACGAGGCTCCCCGACAAACCTCCACTCCCTTTAAATTTCCTAAACTTTCTTGTTCTTGCAATAAAGACTAGAGAACTTCTGCGCAGAAAAGAAACATATAAGGGGAGAGGGGGTCCCCTTGCCGTATACCCCCTCTCGGGGACCAAAAAACCAAAATCACAGCCATTAAGGAGGAAAGAAAATGAAACAGTAGATACACAAGTCATAATATGCTCAATAAAGATGGGAGGGAAACCTACCCGGACCAAAACTCATTCAAGAAACCACCATTCAACTCGGTCATAAGCTTTACTCATATCAAGCTTTAGGTTAAAAAAGCCCTCTTTTCCTGTTTTCTTGCACTTAATGAAATGGTTAATTTCAAACGCAACCAAGATATTATCACTGATCAAGCGATTAGAAAGAAAAGTTGACTGGTTATGGGAAATGATAACATTAAGATGCGGTTTAAGGCAATTAGCAAGGGTTTTAGAAGTAATCTTATACACAACATTACATAAACTTATGGGCCGGAATTGAGTTATAATTTCAGGGGTTTTACACTTAGGAATAAGGACCACATAAGTGAAATTCAACTTCTTCTCGAAAAGACCATGGATCAAAATAAGGGGGAAGGCCATCCGGGCCGGGGATTTGAGGGGATACATATGGTTAAGTGCTTTAGTTACCACTTCGGAAGTGAACAGGAGAAGTAGTTGGTGACTCATTGCCTTATCAACTCTATTCGGGATAGCCTGAAGCACACTATACACCTCTGTCAGATCGCACCGGTTTGACATAAACAGCTCCCTAAAGTACTTTTCGATGATTCTCCGAATATCTTCCTCTGAAACACAAAGATGTCCCGTATCATCCGATAAAGCTGAAAATATTTCCCAGTGTTTCGGTCCCCTTCTTTAAGCCAATGCTCCTTAACCCGTTGTTTCCAAACTAATTCCTCTTCAGAGATCAAGTTCGCCAATTTTAAACGGATATCCTCTTTCTCTCTTTTAGATTCCTCTAAAATTATCCCCTGTCTCAGCAATACCAATTTCCTTTCAAAATCTTCCATGTTCAGCGAGCTGGCCCGTTGATATCTCCTCCAGTTCAATAGCCCGATCCGGCATCTTTCTGTCCCTTGTAGCACTCTATTCGCTAGTACAGCAGCCAACCCTCCCTGCCATTCGAACTCAATGATCTTTTTCCAATCATCGGAACACACCCAAATTACCTCAAATTGAAATGACCTCGATTTCCTCCGTTTTCGACCATACTCCCGAGAGAACTTGGTAAGAATGGGAGAATGGTCCAAGCAAGAAGCCGAAAGATTCAAAACATAGGCATTGGGGAAGAGCGTACGCCAACTATCATCGGCGACCGAGCGATCGAAACAGGCACGTATAGTATTCGGTGTTGCTCTATTCTTCAACCAAGTGAACGGATAGCCTTTGAGTCCCATATCAGACAAGCCTGCATCTAAGAGTGCTGCACAAAAAGCATTAATCCGCCCAAAGGATCTCTCGACTCCCTCTTCCTTTTCACTTCGATGTATAACATTGTTCCAATCCCCACTAGCAAGCCACGACCTGTTAGATTGGCGGCTAAGGTGGTGTAATAAGTTCCAAACCCGTTCCTTGTTCTGAACACCTGGAGCTCCTTAGAATCCCGTAAATCTCCAACTACCTATTGTGCTATCATCCACCACTGAGACATCAATATGATTGATGGAGAAACTTTACAGAGTTACATTCACAACCTTACGCCACAGAATTCCAAGTCCACCTCCTTTACCTAAGAAATCTACATTAACACCATGCATATCTAACACAAGCTTCAAATTATCAAATCTGGCTTTCTTGCAACATGTTTCCGCGAGGAAAATGATAGAGGGGTTATGTGCCCGAATAAAGGCTTTGACGTTATGAACTCGTCAGCCCCCCCCCCCAAGTTCCTAACAGTTCTAGCTTAGGCAACTCATTGATCTCAGTGGAGTTGCTGAGCAACTTCAACCGTTACATTAGTAATGTCCGAGTGACAAAGATTATTGGAAGGAATGAGGGGATTAAGGCTGGGTGTCTCGGTGTTGATAGCCTTGGGAATGTTAGATTTTCTTCTTAATTAATTTCTAAATACATCTTACGTACTTATTTGCTTAGGGTTGGGAAATTATCCGTCTTTAACCCGTTATAACGAGTACGACTCGTTGTGAATTAGGAATAGGTTACACGAATATGGAAATACAAATATATATATGATAAAGAACTCAAACATACAGACAAGAATTTTTCTTAAAAATGCATTGTGCATATATATTTAATCAATACATACTTTACACTTTTTTTTTCCTATTAAAAATTATATCACAAGAATTCAGTATACATTAATCCGGACGAAAGAAATGTGTATTTTTTTCTTTAAAAAAGTTGAAATAAAATTAAAAATGATCCATGCATCATCTTCAATCGAATGATAGTACAACAAATATTTTGGAATACCGTGTACGGCAATGCATAAAGTTTGTTTTTCCAGCAACAAAGATATCAAAATTCAAGCTCTTGTCTCTCTAACTGGGAGTCTTCGTCTCTCTAAATGGGAGTCTTTTCTTGGGAGCCTGTTTCCCATTGTCGGTGATTTACTCGGATTCCTTGGTCATTCAACAAGGCTGTTCCCATCATTTTCCTCTGTTTCTTCTCTCTCTTTTCTTTTTTTTCCTGTTCCGTCTTTCCTTGATTTTGTTGGGGTGTGTATTCTAGGGTCCTGTTCTTTAGTTATTTCTAGTGGAGGATAGGCAAAGGACGCCTCCACTCCGTATCTCGGCTCTTTTAGACTCGCCTCAGGTGGGTTCTGCTCAGAGCATTATGGACGATGAGATTAACAATCTGGGAGCATCTCTCTCCCTGACTGAAAAGGAGCTGGTTGAAGTTACTATTTCCGAACAAGAGTGGAATGCTACCAAATTCAATACAAACCTATGTCTTGTGGGGAGACTTCTCTCAACCCGGAATCTGAATTTCGAAGATCTCAAGTCTACTCTTTCCAAGGTGATGAACCCAGCAAAAGGGCTAATTATACACAAGCTTAAAGAGGACCGTTTCATAATGTCTTTCAATCATAAAATCGACCGACAGCGAGCCATTGAGGGTGTCCCTTGGTCCTTCGAAAAAAATCTCATTATTTTTAGCCCATTCAACGAAACTGAGGATCCTATGACTATGGAACTCAACATGTGTGATTTTTATATTCATATTCACGGACTTTCCTTTGTTAAAATGATAAGGGAAATGGGTTCCTATATCGGCAACGCCATCGGGCGCTTGGTGGAAGTGGACTTGGAACGTTCCAATCGCACTAGATTTGACAGTCTCCGTATAAGAGCAAGCATTGACATCTCCAGGCCGTTGCGCCGGTGCGTGAAGCTTAAACAACCAGATGGCTCGGATCTTTTGGTTTCTCTCACCTTCGAACGTCTCCCAAACTTTTGCTACATATGTGGTTGGTACACTCATACCAAAAAATTTTGTGATAGATGGTTCGAAAAAGGATTCGTTGATCCTAAACCCAACTACCCATATGGACCTTGGCTCAGGGAAGCTTCGAAGAACGCTACCAACCCGACGCAATTCCTTTCCTTCCAGAACAATGAATCCGCCTCTCAGTCAGGATCGTCGATGGTCTCTCCGGCGTCGGCTTCAATTGCAAACCTCTGTTCTCCAAAGCCATACACTTTCCCCCAAAATCAAATCTCCCATTTGACCCCATCTTCCTCGAATTCCCAACTTTACCTAATCAGAAACTCAATCACGCAATCTCCCCTACCAAACCTACCAAACATGCTCACCTTACCTTATCAGACCCTAGGCCTCCGCAAGAGCATCTGACACCACCTAATTCTTCCCCATTGCAAACCTGCTCTCCTGCAACACCTGATATTATCCCTGAAAGAGATAATGCCCACAATTTATTTTCTAACGTTAGTTATACGTATCCTCCACCACCCGGGCCAGAAGATGGAAGCGGCCCAATTCCTAAGGGCCCAACCGCCACATTGCTAGACCACTCTCTGACGGGCCCCAAAGTCATCAGCCCATTACCCTCCCAATCCAACCCCAACCCCGTAACAAGCCCAATTCCCACAAAATTGAGCCCAGACCCTGACCCCACTTTCTTTAGTAGCCCATCTATCATTACCCTAAGTGGAATTTCTCCTAACCCAATATCTACACTTAATTCCTCTCAGATTAATGAGTTAGCAGAAACTAAAGAATACCTTTCTCAAGAATGCCTTATCAACGTACCTGTTTCAGTGGTAACTTCCCTTCCGGTCAACAAGAGTTGCTCTCTCACTCTCAACCCCACTTCCGCTCCTTCACCTATATCCAAACGAGAAGGTAAGAGAAAAGCAGAATTCCGGGACAACGATGTCTCTTTGGATTGTCTTCCTCCGATTAAGAAAGTTCTCCTCCACCAAGCAGAAAAGGAGTCCTCTAACTCAACGGCGGCGACTGCGGGATAGCCCCGCGAGACCAATGATTGGCCTTAGTTGGAATTTTCGGGGGCTGGGGGGGTCCCTCGACAATGAAAGAATTGCTCGACCTTGTTCGAGTGCATAACCCCTCGTTTATATTCCTCTCGAAAACATGCTGCAAAAAAAGAAAGATTGAAGTTTTTAAAAGCACATTGGATTGGTTTGGCGTTAATGTTGATTTTGTTGGCATTGGTGGGGGCCTTGCTTTGATTTGGAATCGGGATTTGGACGTCACGCTTCGAAGTTATTCCTCTAACCATATTGATGTCTTCATGTGGGATTCCACGGATTCACCACCTTGGAGGTTTACGGGTTTTTATGGCAAACCCAATGCTCGCTTAGATGGAAATCTTGGTCCCTTCTTTCTCGTCTGTCTAGAGACTCGCCCAAAGATTGGATTGTCTGTGGTGATTTTAATGAACTCCTTTTACAAGAGGAGAAGCATGGAGGTAATCCTAGATGTCTTAACCTGATACAGGCTTTTCGTGATGTTCTCAATTCTACAGTTTTGGATGACTTGGGATTCGTCGGCGACATCTTCACTTGGTCTAATAGCCATCCTCAGCCTCATACTATTCGCGAGAGGCTTGGTCGTGTTGTTGCTACCCCCAGTTGGAGGGACCGTTTTTCGAACTTTCGTATCTCCCATATCCTTACTCACAGCTCCGATCACTATGCCATTCTAATCGATTTCTGTTTCACCACTGGTCACAGACCTAAGAGAACCCGCCCCTTTCGTTTTGAGGTTGCCTGGACCCATGTAGAAGATTGTAAATCGGTCATTGATGACCTCTGGAAGAAATCCACAGCCCCTAAGGCCCAGGAGAGAATTCTGGAAAATGCTTTTAATTGTCGGGTTGTCCTCCTTAAGTGGAAGAAAGACACCTTTGGTAATATTGAGAAAGAGATCAAAGCTGTTGAAGTTCTTCTCATTAAAATCCGGAGAGGTACTGTCACTCGAGAGTCTCAGGAACAAGAGGCCTCTCTCCATGCAACACTTGCTGAACTCCTCAAACGAAAAGAAATCATTTGACAGCAAAGAGCTAAAACATATTGGCTCTTGGAAGGAGATAAGAATACAAAGTTCTTCCATGCCAAGGCTTCCTACAGAGCTAAGAATAATTCTATCCAAGGGCTAACTGATGAAAACGGCTTCTTGGACTCTTCCCCTAGTCACATTCAGGGGGTTATTTCACGCTATTTCGGGGATCTTTTCTCTTCGTCCATGTGCCCTGAACCAGATCTCAACCGGATTCTTGATCTTCTTGAGCCCAGAGTCGATGTGGAGATGGGTCGTTTGCTCCTCCTTCCGTTCAGTGGTGATGAGGTAAAAAAAGCTCTATTCCAAATGTATCCCCTGAAATCCCCTGGTCCGGATAGCCTTTCCCCGTTCTTTTTTCAAAAGTATTGGGACATTGTAGGTAAAGATGTGGTTGACTATGTTCTTGCTTTTCTGAATCACGATAAATTCATTAAGTATTTGAACTTCACTTATATCGTGTTGATCCCCAAATGTCAGAAACTGAATTTGATTACGCAATTCAGGCCCATTAGTTTGTGTAATGTCATTTATAAAATTACATCGAAATGCCTGGCTAACCGATTGAAACCTTTTTTGGATCGTATTATCTCTCCCTCCCAGTCAACTTTTATCCAATCTCGCCTCATTACAGATAATGTGCTTATTGCTTTTGAGATTAACCATTTTCTTAAGAAAAAGAACAGGGGAAAGGATGGTTTCTTTGCGCTCAAACTTGATATGAGCAAAGCTTACGACCGGGTTGAATGGCGCTTTCTGGAACGAGTCCTCTTCCGGTTTGGTTTCCCTCCTCGCTTCATCTCCCTTATTATGACTTGCGTTTCTACTGTGTCTTATTCCTTCTTGCTTGATGGATCTTCCTTTGGGCATCTGATTCCGAAACGTGGGATCCGGCAGGGGGACCCCATCTCTCCTTATCTTTTCCTCTTTTGTGCAGAGATGCTCAGTTGTATCATACAGGGGTTGGAAGCAAGTGGTCAGATCAAGGGTATTCAGATTTGTAGGAGAGCGCCGAGTATTTCTCACCTCCTTTTTGCCGATGACACTCTCATTTGTGGATCCGCCACCCCACGGTCCCTTGACTGTATTGATCAAGCCCTCAAAGATTATGCTCTTGTTTCTGGCCAAACCATTAATCTTCAGAAGTCATCTATTGTGTTCAGCGGGAATGTTCCTTTATCAGACAGGTGTTCTCTTGTTGCCCGTATTGGAGTTCAGGTTGTGGACCGTTTCGATCTTTATTTGGGTCTCCCCTCAGTGGTGGGATGTTCTAAATCTTCGGTCTTCAACTCCATCAGGGAGAGAGTTTGGAAAAAGCTAAAAGTTTATTCAGAAAATTTCCTCTCCTCAGCTGGGAAATCGGTTCTCATTAAAGTTGTTGCCCAGGCGATTCCTTCTTACACTATGGGCTATTTCCGGATGCCAGACTCTTTCTTGAAGGGATTCCTTCTTACACTAAGGCCTTCTCAGCCGCCTTCTTCGGGCTAGATACTTTCCGGATGGAGACATCTTCTCAGCCCACCTAGGCCGATCCCCTTCTTTTACTTGGAGAAGCATCCTGGGATCTCGTTACTTGATTGAATCGGTTCGGGTGAAGATATCAAGGTCTGGAAGGACCGTTGGCTACCCCGTCCGTACTCGTTTAAGCCCCGGTGTCGGCCTCAGCTTGTTGATGAGGACCTGCGGGTTTCGCAGCTTCTGCTACCCGAGAGCCGTGCGTGGAACGTTTCTTATCTCCACTCCATCCTTTCTGCTGATGAGGTCGAGTTGGTTCTTAGCATTCCCATCAGTAACGTCATCCGTCCTGACCGTCTGATATGGCATCTCTCAAAGGATGGTCGCTTTTCTATTAAGAGTGCTTATCATCTGGCTTTCGATCTGATGCGGCGATCGCATGCTTCCACTTCTTCGGCTTTGTCTTCGCCTATATGGAAAATTATTTGGAATACGGTTGCCGCTCCCAAGGTCCTCATGTTTGCCTGGGGGGCAGCGCATGATAGTCTTCCTACTGCTGCCAATATTCGCCGTAGGAGACTGTCCTTGGATGTTTCTTGTCCTCTCTGTGGTTCCTCTGATGAGGGTATTATCCATACCCTTCTTCGCTTTTCTTTCGCCCGCCAAGTTTGGGCCATCCTGCCCATCCCAGCGGCTTCTCTCTCCATTTCTGCTCAGGACGTTTCTTCTTGGATGCTCCACACCCTCCAGGCTCTTGACTCGTCTAAGAGAGGCTTGCTCCTTACTTGTTTGTGGGCCCTGTGGTGGAATCGGAATTCGAAACTCATGGATTCTGATTGCCTTATGCCAGACAACTTGGTTCGCTTTATTCTCGATATCCATAATAATTATGTGGAGGCTAATCTTCTTGTTCATCAGCCTCGTTCCTCCCTAACCCCATCTCGCTGGACGAAGCCCCCTCCCGGGGTGATCAAAATCAATTTCGACGGTGCACTCTTCTTAAACCAACGGAAATTCGGAATTGGGGTTATTGCACGTGACTCGGCAGGACTGTGCCTTGGTTGGTCTTCTGATAAGAGAGAGGGTCTTCTTGCCCCCGAAGCTGTGGAAGCTTTTGCTACGCTTGAAGCTGTCCGATTTGCGCTGTCTAGAGGTTGGTCTAGTGTGATTTTTGAAGGCGACTGCTTGAATGTGGTGGAGAAAATTTGCAACGACGGTTGGGATGACTCTCCCATTGGTAATATTATCCAGGATATCAAGTTACTCGCATCAGGGGTTAGTTCAGCTTCCTTCTATTTTACTCCTCGTGGGACGAACTCAGCTGCCCACACGATAGCTCATCATGCGGCCCCGGCCTGCTCTGGAGTTTTTAATTTCCCCATTGTTGCCCTTTCTTCTGTTCAGTTTGATATGCTGGCTTCTGCTCCTTAGTGCCCACCTTGTTAGTGGGTTGTTCCTTTCAAAAAAACAAAAAAAAAAAGATATCAAAATTCTAACAATTAATTTATTAAAATCATAACTTCTCAATAATTAAATGATTGTTTTGTTTTGTTCTTTGTTCATATTGCCCCAAAACAACGGGGAAGTGGTACCCACATTGCACCAACCATAACGACTTCATATTAATATTGGTAATAACTCTTTTGTTATGTAATATTTTTATAAATTAAATTAAATATTGAATAAATTATGGAAATATAACTATTGAAGAACCCTTAAACACCCCATTTATACAAAAAATTCTAATTTTGGATTTCGTATTAGCATAAGGAATTCTTCTTTCTTTCTTTGTTTATTATTATTATTATTATTATTATCATTATTATTATTATTATTATTTGGATAATAAAAAATGACAAAGATTCCAATGCAAGATCTTGATAGTGGAAATGTTTGAAGAAAAAAATAATATAAGACAAATGGGACTTTGGAGAAATTTCTTCGAAGTTTCCAAGGCGATGAAATTATTATTTTTGGGGTGAGAATTAGGTTAAATCAATTCACGTGCAGGATAAGGTACCTCGCAGTGAGATTTCAGTTCGAATATGGTATATTTTCGGGATCGATCGATGAGGGCAAGCTTAAATTTGAATTTAGATATGTAATTTGAGTTTAACCATTTCTCCGGAAGTAAAATGGAATCGAAAGATGAATATTTTGTACTGAAATTCGATTCGACTAAAATTTTTAATTGGATCGAATTAACTTTTTCTCGTTCGGGTAATCGGTGGATTAGGCTTCCGCTCCCCTTTTATATTGGTTATGTACTTATGTTGACTTGTGTCTAGTGCATTTTGTTCTTTTATGCTTGATCATAATAATTGAGTAAATAATTTTGCCCGAGAAAAAATATCCATCAGGTAATTCTCTCTCGTCTTATATATTCCTCTTCTATGTAGATGATGTACGTTCTTTCTTAACTTTTTCGAGGATAGTAAATCGGGATACCCCACCTGCAAGGCTGATATCCTAATATGCGGCAATATTTAGGGGTGTTCAATTGATAAAAAACCGAAAATCCGGTTTTTCAATTTCGGTTAACCGAAAATTCTGTTAGCAAAAATGCTAACCGTTTACCAAACCAAAATGACTCGGTTTCGGTTCGATAAAAACCGAATTTTTCGGTTCAATTTCGGTAAGAAACCGAGAAAACCGATTAAAAAAATAAAAAAATTAAAAAAAAAAAGGAAAAATGACAGCTTTCTTGGCTTGATGGCTTCTGCTTCACAGCGCACTTCCCTTTCAATAGGTTTCTCTGCCTTTCTTTCCTGTTCAAGAACAAAAATAAAGTGTATTACAAACCCAAATACACTAAAATGCAAAGCCCAAATAAAATTTACTAAATCTACCAAAGAAAAGGTTTGAATGGAAAACAAGACCCAGCAATCCGGTATATAAGAATTGGAGTTCATATTAATACTCAGATCTTGTAAAACTAAAATTTGAAAGAAAAAATTACCTGGTGCGCAACCCAACAACTCCCCGGCTCCGCCTTATTCTTCTGCCTGGATTGTGGAAAGCGAATGGTGCAGATCTGAGGGAGGTCGATCAGAATTTTGAAGGACGGCCAGAGGTGGAGGCTTGAGGGTTGAAAGATTGATTTTGGGACGGTGGGAGTGGGAGTAGCAGACTTGGGGTTTGAATATGGGAGGGGATGAAGAATTGAAACTTTGTTTTTTCCCAGAAGCATGAATCGAAGAAATTAAAAAGTGAGTAAAACCTAATTTATAGTGTGAAAAAGGAAAAGGAATAAAAATAAATAAAATACTATTGCACATGTTCGGTTAAATACCAAAAACCATTTCGGTTTTTACCGAAACCGAAATTCTTAAAATCTAAAAACCAAAACCGAAATCGAAACCGAACCCCTTCGGTTGGTTCGGTTCGGTTCGGTTCGGTTATCCTCGGTTCAGTTCGATTTCGATTCGGTTATTTTGTTCACCCCTAGCAACGTTGATTCAAGTTCCCTTCCTTGTGCGAAGATCATTTTGAAGCAACATTCTACGTGTTTAGATATATGATTAACCTTAAGAAATCATATCATTTACTTTTAGTAGGAACATTGAGAAAATTATGAAAAATGAGTCGACGGGTGGTGGCGAGTTTTGAAAGTAGAGGAGTTTGATTTGCATTCAAAGTTACCGTTTATCGATTTTTCTTTCTTCGATCGGGAATAAAATACACTTACCAAACTCAAGTCTTCAAGTCATCTCAATTTACACAATGAGATGTTTCAAACTTCCGTATCACTCTCTATACGAACTCGACACGATAAAATCGAATCTCTAACTGCACAATGCATATATAGAAGAGGAAGATCCATTGGATGGCACAAGGGGTCCATGTCTTCGCGCATGGAAATTAATATGGTTAAATCTATACTATAATATATAGGAAGGGTGTGTTTTGACCCAATTATATCAATTTTGACCATATACTAATTTTCTAGAATTTTGAATTATTTTAATTGATAAAATAATTTAATGGTAAGTTGTTTAATGCTAATTACAATGGTTGAATTTTTAAATACACATAAATCTTATTAATTATGTCCTTAATTTACGAAATCATTCAATATCTCTTTAATTTAAAAAATCATTCAATTTAATTAGTTTTCCTTAATTTTCTCTTTTAAGCTTTGTTTTTCATTAAATGCACATGAATCTTATTAATTATCTCCTTAATTTAAATAGTTATTCAATTTAGTTATTTTTCCTTATTCTTTTAGAGTTTCTTTTTATTAATTGTTTGTTCTATATAAATACTTCACAAGTTTTATGTTACACACTCATTTTTTCCTTTTGATGCGGTTATCGGTTTTCAATCTAATCTCATTTTTTTCTTTTTCTTATACTATACTGTGGCTTTAATATATATTCGTTGGCATTTGTTTTTGATTTACTCTCATCTTTTTCTTCTTATATTATATTGTGATTTTCAAATATATATTCATTGCATCGATGACTTTGTGTTTATTATATTAATAATTTATTCTATTTTTTTCATGGTCATGTTGGAATAATCATTGGGCAGACAAATGTGGAAGGAGATCAAGTCTTGAAATTCCTTTATACTGAGGTATAAACCACTGAACATTTTCTTTCAAGTTACACATCTGTTTTGTAATAAAACTGTGTTGATAAGTCTGTAAATAATTTTTCTGAAAAAAGAATTTTGACATCACTTGTTGTCAATCTACTTATATTTTCTCCTATTTATATTACATTGTAGCTTTAAAGTATATAATCATTGACATCAGTTTTTTTCAATCTATTCTCATTTTTTTTGTTCTTCTTAATTATTGACGTTGATGCTTTGTGAATTTAAACTTTAGTTTTGTGCTTAATTCCTGTGTTGATAAGTCTGTAAATAATTTTTCTGAAAAAAGAATTTTGACATCACTTGCTGTCAATCTATTTATATTTTCTCCTATTTATATTACATTGTAGCTTTAAAGTATACAATCATTGACATCAGTTTTTTTCAATCTATTCTCATTTTTTTTATTCTTCTTAATTATTGACGTTGATACTTTGTGAATTTAAACTTTAGTTTTGTGCTTAATTCCTTAACACTTTATCCTTATTTTCTATTGCTTATACAACTTTATAATTAAATTAGTTTTTCTTTAATTTAGATTTATTTTTTGATCTCTCAGAGTTTCCCCCCACCCAATATTTAGTTTACTTAGCATGGATTTATATCAAAATTACTCTAAAAGATTTGGATATTATCAATTTTATTGCCTCTAATTTTCGCAGTTTTTATAATTCTTTTAAATTCTCGATGAGTTAGTTAGTTATGTTTGTTTTTAATTTTTTTATTTTTGAGTTTCACCCGCCCCTTTCGTAGTTTTGTTTAAGTTCATTTTTCATGACACTTTATGATGATTAGCTATTTAATATCTATCAAAATAAAATATGTCCTTTGTTTGATCATTTAGATTCTCTTAGCACTAAAGTAAAACTCTTTGTACGAAACTTTCTCGAATATCTAACATTATAGATTTATTATTTTATCACTTATTCCATTTATTATTTTATTTTATTTGTATAATTTTTTTTTTAAATTCTCTTATTTTTTTCCTAATCTAATTTTTATTTCTATTTTTCTAGCTTTAAATTTTATTATCATTTTTTACAATAGTTACGGAGCACCTATATAAAATATTTCATATCACATAGTTTGTCTTATTTTTTATTTTCATTTCTCCACTTCTTTTTTAACTTATTTTTAGAACTTGACTAAATCCAACATTAACTCTATGTTAAATAATTCACTCTCTTATATTATCTACAGGAAATTATTTTGTAGCAATTAATTTAAATGTAATTATTGTTTGTGAGTTGTAACACTCGCTTTAATTCTGTATTACCTTTATTTACTTGATATTGTTGCCGCTTACCAAAATATCAAAAAAATAGTTAGTCTAATAAATAACTAGAAATATTTTACTTTAGCCAGTTGTTTGTTTCTAATCATTATTCTTTTACATTAATTTCTGTAAAATTTTATTTTTATCCTTTATAATGAAAAAACCATATAAAGGCAACATCTATGATCAGAAATGAAAGAATTCATTAGTTATAGCTTTGGTTCTATTTAAGCATGTGTATTTGATTTAATGATTTTAATAATTCATTATTTATAGCTTTAAAAATTAACAACGTAAAGATTTTTAGTATATCTAATTAAAAATTTTTGTATAAATATTTTATATACTGTTAAATACTCCGTACAAAGCACGGGGTTTATGCTAGTTATAATTTATGGCACCTCATTTTTACCCCTCTCATTACTGTAGAGGATTTGTGGTCCGTCCTCCTGTCTGAATCAGCCCTTCTCTTCTCTTTTTCTCCAGTCAAAGAACACCATAAATTTGTCAGCCGGAAATTACGTACTATAGACTTTGGTCGACCAAAGCCAAAACTTTGAAATATAATAAATGCTTTAATTGCTTTCAAATTTAACAAAATAATTCATGTATATATTCTAGAAAAGAGTAGTCTTATAAGTTGTTATTTATAGAGGGATTAATTTATCAAATAATCAATATATTATGTTTATCATAAATTTAATTGGATTTGACTGATTAAATCGATCAGTTTCAAACTAAAATTTTCTTTTGATCAAAATAAAAGTCTGAGTCACGTCTTTCTGAAAATGTTCTTATACACTTAATCATTTTGGATTTCTTGCCATAATTTTCTATTTCATTTTTTATTTTGTTCTACAACTACTCAAAAAATTATTAAAAATTATATATATACATTAACGTCATTATGTATTTTCCAAATTACTTTATCATACGCCCTACTCTTTGAATGTTACCCCCCCCCCCCCCCCCCCCCCTTTTATAGCTCTTAATTTAGTCTTGATAAAAAAAAAATGTATATAATAAATTATAGAAGAAACAGACCTCATCGTTTTAGAAATACAATTAACAGACTCATCAGTTAGGTAATTCGGTTCATTTTTTGAGTGAGATTATGAAAATTTAACCTAAGATTTTTTCCTTAGGTAATATTTTATACTTTACTGTTATATTGAAGTAATATTTACTAACCAATATATTTATAAACAGAAAAATAAATATTTTGTTTATATCGGAAGATATCATGTAAATATGGCGAGTCAACTTTCCTTGATTCCAGGCTCATCTAGAGGCTTGATTGATTGTCTTATCTTTTGTATGTTGTTTCCTTTCTTTACTTTTAGGGTTTAGTACTTGTTGCATCTATAGTCCATTTTGTACATCTTGTAAAACAACACATTATGCAATATACAAAATACTAGCATAAACCCCGTGCGATGCACGGAAATTATTTCAATATTATTTTTTATTGACATTTTTCTTCAACAAAGAAAAAAAATGATCGATAGAAAAAAATATTTTTAAATATTTTTTTTCACTTCATGCAGAGATAAGAGAGAAAGAAAACATTTGCATATTTTATATTTTATTTAAAAATTATATCACACAATAAAGGTAAGAAGTATACGGATACTTTCACTATTGTTGATAGTTATTTAGGATATTTACCTATTTTGATGCTATGTATTCAATCTAAGGATATTAAAGATAAGAAAAGAAAAATGACATAACAAAAAATTTAAAAAGTAATAAGGTTAAAAGACATCATAATATCATTCTTCATGTAAACTATACGAAATATTAGAATCGAAAGAATGCTAAGTATATAATTTCTTTTTTGGTGAAAAACTACGTATATAAATGCATTCAAGAAGATAAAAATTATAAAATAAAAATAAAACAATGTAAAAACTTTGATTGATAAATCTCAAAATTCAATGAAAATGATAAATGTAAAGGTCGGAGAAAAACTACAAAAATCTTAAAATAAAATAAGAAATATAGAAAAAGGTTAATATATGTATCTTAGAATATAAAACCTATCAAGATGAAAACTTAAAGATACGAAAAGAAAACCGACATGAACAAAGATTTAAAAAAATAATAAGGTTAAAAGGCATTAAAATATCATTTTTCGTGTAAACTATATGAAATATTATAATCGAAAGAATGCTACGTATATAATTTCTTTTTTTGGTGAAAAGCTACACATATTAATGCATTCAAGAAGATAAAAATTATAAAATAAAAATAAAACGATGTAAAATACCTTCATTGATAAATTTCAAAATGTAATGAGAATGATAAATGTAAAGGTCGGCGAAGAACTAAAAAAAAATCTTAAAATTGCAATAAGAAATATAAAAGGGTTAATATATGTATCTAAGAATATAAGACCTGTCAAGATTGAAACTTAAATCATTAAAAATGAGTAAAAGAATATAAAACTCATAAAACTATAAAATAATGGCTTTCAAAATCTCAAGAAAATCTTCAACATAATAAAAAAAAAGTAGTAAATCAATTAAATGTATAGGAATTAAAAAGTGAAATTCCAACCTATCAAAAACTACCAATTTATTCTTAGAATTTCATTACAAATGGATTATCATTCACCGTTAACTGTGCTTATTCTTCAATTTATTTTTCAAGATATAGAGTTCAGCAATCGAAACTTTTATTACTTTCTTAAACATATTAAATAATGGATTTTAGTTATGGAAGAAATAATATTTTAAACTATAAAAGCTTGAAGAAAAAATCTCAAATTTTGACAATTACCATAAATAATAAAGTTTTTAGCTAAGATAACTATGATTATTGCTTAAATTAAGGGATTCCATAAACATTATTTTAAATTTGATTAATAGTTTAAATATTTCTTCTAATAAAATAATATAAAATTTTAAAAAGTCACCATTTGATCATAATTGAACTAATTATGGTTTAAAAACATTCGTCTAAATATATAATTTGATTTTTAAAAGAAAAGAAAGATTTGACCAATACGATATATAAAGACTCAACGTCCAAAAGATGTTGCCCTTAACTCTTAACAAAGGAAAATTTTGACCAAAACTAATATGGAAAAATCCATAATACTTGAATTAAAGTTATTAATTATTTTCTTCATCCAAAAGATGTCGCCCTTAAAGACTCAAAATTAAATATAAACCTTTAAATAAGATTTAAAAAGATATTTATTATTTTAAAAGATGATTAATGATGGTTTCCCAACTACACTAAAAAACATCTATTTAAATTCAGATATATATATCAAACACCGAAATAATATAAAACATAAAAAAAGGTATTATTATTTCATAATTAATAATATGGTGAAGATGGACAAAATAAGAATTTAAAAACCACGAACTTAAAATAAGATAAACTAAAATACACTTAAAAAGATATGAAAAATGCGTAGAATTTAGAAAAAAATAGGGCGAAGAAAAAATAAGTATATATATATATATATATATTTATTTATTTATTTATTTTGTTCTATATCAAATTAATGAATTCAACATACATCTCTCCATTTTATAGAAAAACACATTTCAAAATAAAAGTTTATAGAACAAAATCAAATCTTTCAGAATAAGATTCACATCGACTAAACCCACAAGAAGTAAATTAAGTCCCAAAGGATCTTAAAAAGTCTAATTTATAACTCTCAATAGGCATATGAACCATCACTTTGTTCAACTTCTCTCTTCGGAGGAAGATCACGTGACAACAACATTTTCTGCATTAAATTGTATCCCTCCTCGCCAATAGATTCGTTCTCGGTGATGATGAAGTAGGCCAACATTGGATAATGGCCAACATAAAATGCATAACTATCTTGATGGATGTTCACCGCCCTTTCAAATCGAGTCAATTCGACATGGCCAGTGCCGTTATACCTGGCCTGCAAGTGCTCGAGCTAGGAGTTGATGTTAAACCTGTCACTAAGCTCCTGAATAACAATAAGTTAATTACATCAAAATAATCATGAACGATTGTATATAAACAAAAAGAAAAACAGATTGACAAAACTGAAAGAAAAAATATAAATATCGAATAATTAACCTAAAAGGTTAAATAACAACAATAATCTACTATGAAAAAAAAATCAAAACACGTAATTTAACAACACAATGAAGGAACATATGCGAGAAAAAAATTATTTGTTAAAGAGAGAGAGAGAGAGTAATATAATAAAGTGAGTAGTATAAAAGATGAATGAAAAGGAAGAAGTACGTCTCATTTTATAATGTAGGATAAATAAATATTTTGTAATTATGTAAAAATATTACTATGTATAAAATCAATCAGCATTAATTATGATTTTCAAAATTTGAAATCATATAGTGACAAAAAATTAGGTATGGATTGGTAGATAATTATTTACATTTATAGATTAGATTTCATCCAAATTTATTTATATGTGTATATATAAATAATGCATTCCAAATAAATAAATTAATAATAATTTTCTTAAGTAATTAAAAGAATTTGAAGTTAAATGAATTAATTTTTCAAATTAATAAATAGTATAGCATTTAGTTCGTATTCCATATTTTAATATATATATATATATATATATATATATATATATATATATATATATATATTAACTATTAACTTTAGATTTAAAAAAATTAATTAATTTGATGGAGTAATTTAAGAAACTTAATTAATTCTCTGTATTTTGTAATGTTTGAATTTAAATTTAAAATTGTAGTTATTTTTTTTATGGAAATTGTATCCGTGATTTAAGTAATTAGGCATTAAAATTAATTTAATAAATTTATAGAAATATCAAATACATGAATATAATATTAACCTTATTTAATTAATAGAAATATCAAAATTAATTCCATTTGGTCAAACTTACCAATATTAATTATTTTCCTTAGTTACTACTTTTTTTTAAAATAATATACAAAATAAAGATAAGCCAATCACTGATTTTTTTTATGGAAATTGTATCCGTGACTTAAGTAATTAACCATTAAAATTAATTTAATAAATTTATAGAAATATCAAATACATGAATATAATATTAACCTTACTTAATTAATAGAAATATCAAAATTAATTCCATTCGGTCAAACTTGCCAAGATTAATTATTTTCCTTAGTTACTATTTTTTTTTTTTTTTACTTATTTTTATAAAAAAATAATATACAAAATAAAGATAAGTCAATCATATTTTTTCTATCTAATTAAAAACTTCAAAAAAACCACAAAATTACACGTCATCAAAATGTACAATAAAAAGTCAAACATCGTTATCAAATATATAATAGTATAGATTTCTCTCATCCTTCATCTTCTACATGGCATCAGAGCAGGTTATAAAATTTGTCTTTTTCTTTTGACACGACCATGAGTGAAATTAAAGGTGATGAACAACATCTCTATGGCCTACGCTCATTAGATTCGTGCAGTTTACCACAAAATCAAGACGGCAAGACTGCTGGAATCAGCTTGTCACGTACCAGCCACACAGTTGTTGTAACTGGAACCAGTAGATCTCACATGGATCAAACAAATGGTACCAGAAACTTTGCTGTTGCTACTGGAACAAATTCGCCACTTCCAGTCTGCAACCTTTCGAGTAATAATTGTGACTGGATTGTTGATACCGGAGCAACAAGTCACATAACTTATGATGTTGATTTATTATCAAACATCGATTTTTGACCAAACGTACCACCAGTACAGATCCCTAATGGCGCGAAAGAAGAAGTTCATGCCCTGGGCAAAGTCGATCTTGGAGACGGACTCACGCTGGAACGAGTTCTTGGAGTCCCTAATTTTTGTTTCAATTTATTGTCTATAAGTAAATTGACAAAAGATTTGAATTGTTATGTGACATTCACATCTAATCGTTTTGTGATTCAAGATTTAACCTCGGGAAAGCTGATTGGAGAGGGCAAAGAGCGAAATGACCTATACCACTTGGAGCAAGCGAGAGGGGCAAAGGCTTTGACTGATGGTACTTCGGGTAATGCAAATCTGTGGCATCTCCGATTGGGGCATCTACTGGTAAATCGTATTCACTTGGTACCGAATATACATGTCTTCTCTGATTGCAAGAAAACCTTGATTTGTGATACATGTTGTCAAGCAAAACAAACTCGATTGCCTTTTCCTAATAGCACGAGTAAAACGATGCATGCTTTTGATTTGGTCCATTGTGATATTTGGGGACCATATAAGACAGACTCACATTCTGGCAGTGATAGTGTGCATAAAATACATGAAAAACTCTTTCTTTTCCCCCTGAATTGGATTAGATTTCTACTTAATTTGCTTTTATTTGGCTTTTGCAGAAACAAGTTGATAAATGAGGGATTTGGCAGAATTACGTAGGAAAAGATGCTAAGTGTTGAAAATGCCTGAGCCATGACCCCAACGCATGATCATCCCTAAGGCCAATGCGCGTACAGCAGACCACGGTCAACAAGTGCGGCTGAATCCTCTTGTTGGGACAGGTGGCACACATGCAACAGCCTGCTACATGGCTAACATGCAAGAGTTGATCCTGTATTTTTGGAGTTTCAAGAGTCCTAATCATGCTTATTGGGATTTGTAAAAAGTCATTTTGTCCCCCTTGATCATTATCTTAAGTAGAGAGGAGGAGAAAGAAGGAGATAATTCAGCTTTGGGGGCTGGAGAGGAAGTAACGTAGCAGCAGCAGCTGCTGGAGTAGAGCAAGAACAGGGGCTGATCCCCTGTTTCGGCCAAGAGCAAGAAATCCCTTTTCCTTTCCTCTTTTTAGTTGAATTTCATGCTTAGATCATAGAATACTTTAGTATATCTTTTGTAGCTTAATTTAGTTGGTTTAAATTCAGTTCCTTAGCAGTTTATTAGCCTTATATATTCTGTAAATAAGATCCGTGGCTGAACATATTTATCTTAGTTAGGTTGTATCCTTATTCCTTGCCAATATCTATGAGATCTAAATGAATGAATGCGAATCTAGTTCATGGTATTTATGCATGCTTGAACGTATTTGAATAAGTTGTTTTCGAATCATCTTTCTGATCAATCGATGCCTAGATAATAACTTGATGAGGTTATACCAATACTTGATACGTAATAGTCTTGTAAAGGTATATAAGAACCACACATCATTGAGAGTTTACCACCATGTTTACTCAACAATATGGTGAGGCATGCGTAATATGATTTCATAAATCCAAGCTTCTTGAGATTTTGGATCATGATTAATGTCCTTTTGGTGCTCAATGCTATCATATAGTTAAATTCTAGATACTTGTTCGCGGGACTGCTATGTGGTAAGAATTTAATTGATGAGCTTCTCTTGATTAAGTTAAAAATAAGAAAGGATGATATAGATGAGCTTCTTGTCTATTGTAAGTTAATCTACCATTCGATCAGGTTTGATTTTTGCATCAAGGATTAGATACAGGTATGGAATGAAGTAACAACTTAGCTAGGGTATTTCTCTCATAATCAACCTTCACAACTCTCTTTATTTTCAGCCTTAGTTATTTGAAGTAATCTGATTTTAAATAGTTTGTTTTAATTGCGTTAACCCCCCCCCCCCCCCCTCTCTCTCTTTACTTTTGTTGTTTGTTTGCTAGGCTATTAGGAGATTTACGAGACCAACCAATCTCCGTGGGATCGACCCTTTACCACTATACACAATTTATTGTGTTTGGTAGTTTAGGAATATTATTTGGTGGATTCGGCACCCATCAAATTTTTGGCGCCGTTGCCGGGGATTGGTTCTAATTGGTTTTGTTTTTCTTTTGATAGCTTAGTGTTTGTTTTTGTGCAGAGAAGTCAGTTGAAAGAATCAACATGCTGTCATCAATGGATTTAAGCTCTCAAAGTGATATTTGTGGTATTTGTATGGGAAGCCATCTAACCAATGGATGTCCTTTGCTCACTGGTGATCCTTTCTATCATTTGCAGCCTATAACTGATCCATATGGAGTGTGTACGGGACCTCACAAAACTGATAAGTGTCTATTACTTGATGAGGAACTACAGCCCGCACGGAATGATCATCATTTTAATCACACAAGTAGTGCATTTCAACCACCACAACAATATCCATCATCTTCCAATTTAGGTACGTCTCTTGAAGAAATGTTTAAAGCATTTATGATTAATACACAACAATTTCAACAGGAGACAAGATCAAATATGCAACAATATCAACAAGAGACAAGGAACAATATGCAAGAACTCCAAACGTGCGTTCAAAGCTTGAAGAACGAGTTGAGCCAATTAACTTCTTCCATGGATAAATTGAAGAGTAAGCAGGAATTTGAAGAAGGACAACACTCACTTAAGAAAACAGGGGCTGGAACAGAGCATAATACAGCAGTACAAATTTCTGGTATTGAAACAGAGCAGGACTGTACAACAGATATGAGCATAACGCATGACCATAGCTTAAGGTCATACGAGGAGTCCAGACCTGCTGTACAATCTCAGCCTTTGATCAGCCCAAAGCCAACTGTACAGAGGTATGTTGAGTTTCAAAAAGATGAATCAGAGTTCCAAAATGATGAATCAATGTTCCTAAAGACACTTTACAATGTCGAGGTAAATGTCCCATTACTTGATGTAATTAAATCTATGCCTCAATATATGAATTCTCTTGAAGAATTTTGTGCAACTAAAGAAAACATGCCTTGTTATGGGAAGGTAAGTATTGGAAAGCATTTCTCTGATATCCTTCAAGAAGAGATACCTCAAGTGAGTAATGTTAAAGGTTTATTTGCTCTTCCATGTAAAATAGGAACTATTGGGATTGATAGAGCTTTATGTGATGGTAGTTCCTCTATTAATTTGATGCCTTTGTCTATTTGCTCACACTTGCATATTAATTCCATGAGAAAAACAGGTATGATCATTGAACTTGCTGATGGAACGATTGTTTATCCTAAGGGCATATTGGAAAATATTTTGATTCAAATTGATGGCATGATTTTCCCCGTGGACTTCTTTGTTGTTGATAACTCATATGATGTTTTGCTAGGAAAACCCTTTCTTGATATATCTAAGACAAAAATCAATGAGTTTGACCATACACTCACAATGAACTTTAATGGAAACGTTGTTAAATTTGCTATGTTTGATTCCATAAAGTCTCCTAGTGAGTTGTTTTGTTTAAATGATATGGATTTCATTAGTCCCCTTCCATGTGGTGCATCTTTTGAGTTGGACTGTGATGATAAAGATGTTTTTAGTTCTCACTCTCATTCACTTTTTAGGAAATTCTGCTCTCTTGAAGCTAAGTGGTTGTTTTGTCGATCCTTGTTTACTCTATTTCCTAATAAGTTGAATTCTAAATGGAAGAGAGCTTATCTATGTACTCACATGTTGCTTTATAATGTAGGGGATTTCAACCATTCTGATGAGGAAGACCTGTTATTATTGAACATGCATTATTTGAAAGGATTTTATTCAGGTTTTCCAATGAAAGATGTGAAGGATTTTAATTGAAGACATGTTATGTAACATATCGTCTAGCCTAGGACGTTAAACAAGGGCGCTTTTTGGGAGGCAACCCAATATCTTTTGATTTGCTGTTATTTAGTTCGTGTTTCTCTGTGTTTCTTGACTAAGGACCGCTTTTTGTGTAATTTTCGGATTATGGCAGAAACAGGGCTCCAGGACCCAGACCGCAAAGGATGATCATCCCTTAGCCTCATGAATCCCTGACAGTTTCAATAAATACATTCAGGGGAGTCCTCATGCTCTTACCTTTTCTTTTATTATATATTGAGGATAATGTGGAATAAGTGTGGGGGAGATATTCTGGTAGTTTATGAATATTTTGGCTGGATTAGTAGAGGATGAAAAGCATGTAAAGATGACTATTTTGCATGTTTGTTTGATTGGTCTTATTTTATTTCTGCCTAATTTGATAGCCTAGTTGTTAGTCTTTTTAGCTCTTTTTGCTCAGGTCCTTAGTTCCTTTTGGTGTGTTTTTGTGTAGCTGTGTTAGTTTGAACTTGACCATGTGCAACATGTTTTGAATTGAGAACTTTTGAACATGAAAAATAAGTTGAAATAGCATGAATTTCCATGTCTGATTCTTGGAATTGATCAAATTTATAAGTTCTTTGGCTCTGATAGAGAATGTTTTTGAATTTGGACTAATGGGTAAAATTAAAATTGCATGCTTAAATTGGACCTTCATGTGTGAAAAAGTGTGTAATTTTGGACTGTCTATAGGAATGTTATTGATGCTGAATGCTAATGCTAATGTTAATTGAGGGATTATGTTATGAATAAGGCTGTAATGCCATTTAGTTTCTGAATAAGGCTTTTAAAGCCATTGCTCTCTGAATAAGGCTGTTTCAGCCATTTGCTTGATGCAATCCGCTCGTTTCACTCCGCTGGTTACCTAATGGCTAAATACAAATCATAAACCAAAAAAATGGGTGACCATGAGTGATGCACTTAGTGCAGTCTAGGGATAGTCATATATTACCAAAGCGGTATTATGACACCCGAAATAGATAACTTTTTTGAATTTTGGTATAAGTGTTATGTTGGAACCCTCACTTTATCTTTTGTTTTGTTGGAATTTAGACAGTCCAGAATGAGCACCCTTTGATCATATGATGTAATTGCCACATGGTAAATGTGCATGCTTAAATGAATTCTAAATTCCTTGACATTCTCTAGCAAGTTAAATACTTAAGATTTGTTCTTTTCCATTTGGAAAGGCTGTGGAGACTCGTTATGATGCTTATTTTAGTGTTCACATTTTTTCATTGAGAAGCTATGGGGCTGATGTGGTTTGGTGGGGATCATCTTGCAGTTTGCTAGGATTAGAAGTTGTTGCTTAGGGACAAGCAAAAGTCTAAGTGTGGGGGGATTTGATAGTGTGCATAAAATACATGAAAAACTCTTTCTTTTCCCCCTGAATTGGATTAGATTTCTACTTAATTTGCTTTTATTTGGCTTTTGCAGAAACAAGTTGATAAATGAGGGATTTGGCAGAATTACGTAGGAAAAGATGCTAAGTGTTGAAAATGCCTGAGCCATGACCCCAACGCATGATCATCCCTAAGGCCAATGCGCGTACAGCAGACCACGGTCAACAAGTGCGGCTGAATCCTCTTGTTGGGACAGGTGGCACACATGCAACAGCCTGCTACATGGCTAACATGCAAGAGTTGATCCTGTATTTTTGGAGTTTCAAGAGTCCTAATCATGCTTATTGGGATTTGTAAAAAGTCATTTTGTCCCCCTTGATCATTATCTTAAGTAGAGAGGAGGAGAAAGAAGGAGATAATTCAGCTTTGGGGGCTGGAGAGGAAGTAACGTAGCAGCAGCAGCTGCTGGAGTAGAGCAAGAACAGGGGCTGATCCCCTGTTTCGGCCAAGAGCAAGAAATCCCTTTTCCTTTCCTCTTTTTAGTTGAATTTCATGCTTAGATCATAGAATACTTTAGTATATCTTTTGTAGCTTAATTTAGTTGGTTTAAATTCAGTTCCTTAGCAGTTTATTAGCCTTATATATTCTGTAAATAAGATCCGTGGCTGAACATATTTATCTTAGTTAGGTTGTATCCTTATTCCTTGCCAATATCTATGAGATCTAAATGAATGAATGCGAATCTAGTTCATGGTATTTATGCATGCTTGAACGTATTTGAATAAGTTGTTTTCGAATCATCTTTCTGATCAATCGATGCCTAGATAATAACTTGATGAGGTTATACCAATACTTGATACGTAATAGTCTTGTAAAGGTATATAAGAACCACACATCATTGAGAGTTTACCACCATGTTTACTCAACAATATGGTGAGGCATGCGTAATATGATTTCATAAATCCAAGCTTCTTGAGATTTTGGATCATGATTAATGTCCTTTTGGTGCTCAATGCTATCATATAGTTAAATTCTAGATACTTGTTCGCGGGACTGCTATGTGGTAAGAATTTAATTGATGAGCTTCTCTTGATTAAGTTAAAAATAAGAAAGGATGATATAGATGAGCTTCTTGTCTATTGTAAGTTAATCTACCATTCGATCAGGTTTGATTTTTGCATCAAGGATTAGATACAGGTATGGAATGAAGTAACAACTTAGCTAGGGTATTTCTCTCATAATCAACCTTCACAACTCTCTTTATTTTCAGCCTTAGTTATTTGAAGTAATCTGATTTTAAATAGTTTGTTTTAATTGCGTTAACCCCCCCCCCCCTCTCTCTCTTTACTTTTGTTGTTTGTTTGCTAGGCTATTAGGAGATTTACGAGACCAACCAATCTCCGTGGGATCGACCCTTTACCACTATACACAATTTATTGTGTTTGGTAGTTTAGGAATATTATTTGGTGGATTTGGCACCCATCAAATTTTTGGCGCCGTTGCCGGGGATTGGTTCTAATTGGTTTTGTTTTTCTTTTGATAGCTTAGTGTTTGTTTTTGTGCAGAGAAGTCAGTTGAAAGAATCAACATGCTGTCATCAATGGATTTAAGCTCTCAAAGTGATATTTGTGGTATTTGTATGGGAAGCCATCTAACCAATGGATGTCCTTTGCTCACTGGTGATCCTTTCTATCATTTGCAGCCTATAACTGATCCATATGGAGTGTGTACGGGACCTCACAAAACTGATAAGTGTCTATTACTTGATGAGGAACTACAGCCCGCACGGAATGATCATCATTTTAATCACACAACTAGTGCATTTCAACCACCACAACAATATCCATCATCTTCCAATTTAGGTACGTCTCTTGAAGAAATGTTTAAAGCATTTATGATTAATACACAACAATTTCAACAGGAGACAAGATCAAATATGCAACAATATCAACAAGAGACAAGGAACAATATGCAAGAACTCCAAACGTGCGTTCAAAGCTTGAAGAACGAGTTGAGCCAATTAACTTCTTCCATGGATAAATTGAAGAGTAAGCAGGAATTTGAAGAAGGACAACACTCACTTAAGAAAACAGGGGCTGGAACAGAGCATAATACAGCAGTACAAATTTCTGGTATTGAAACAGAGCAGGACTGTACAACAGATATGAGCATAACGCATGACCATAGCTTAAGGTCATACGAGGAGTCCAGACCTGCTGTACAATCTCAGCCTTTGATCAGCCCAAAGCCAACTGTACAGAGGTATGTTGAGTTTCAAAAAGATGAATCAGAGTTCCAAAATGATGAATCAATGTTCCTAAAGGCACTTTACAATGTCGAGGTAAATGTCCCATTACTTGATGTAATTAAATCTATGCCTCAATATATGAATTCTCTTGAAGAATTTTGTGCAACTAAAGAAAACATGCCTTGTTATGGGAAGGTAAGTATTGGAAAGCATTTCTCTGATATCCTTCAAGAAGAGATACCTCAAGTGAGTAATGTTAAAGGTTTATTTGCTCTTCCATGTAAAATAGGAACTATTGGGATTGATAGAGCTTTATGTGATGGTAGTTCCTCTATTAATTTGATGCCTTTGTCTATTTGCTCACACTTGCATATTAATTCCATGAGAAAAACAGGTATGATCATTGAACTTGCTGATGGAACGATTGTTTATCCTAAGGGCATATTGGAAAATATTTTGATTCAAATTGATGGCATGATTTTCCCCGTGGACTTCTTTGTTGTTGATAACTCATATGATGTTTTGCTAGGAAAACCCTTTCTTGATATATCTAAGACAAAAATCAATGAGTTTGACCATACACTCACAATGAACTTTAATGGAAACGTTGTTAAATTTGCTATGTTTGATTCCATAAAGTCTCCTAGTGAGTTGTTTTGTTTAAATGATATGGATTTCATTAGTCCCCTTCCATGTGGTGCATCTTTTGAGTTGGACTGTGATGATAAAGATGTTTTTAGTTCTCACTCTCATTCACTTTTTAGGAAATTCTGCTCTCTTGAAGCTAAGTGGTTGTTTTGTCGATCCTTGTTTACTCTATTTCATAATAAGTTGAATTCTAAATGGAAGAGAGCTTATCTATGTACTCACATGTTGCTTTATAATGTAGGGGATTTCAACCATTCTGATGAGGAAGACCTGTTATTATTGAACATGCATTATTTGAAAGGATTTTATTCAGGTTTTCCAATGAAAGATGCGAAGGATTTTAATTGAAGACATGTTATGTAACATATCGTCTAGCCTAGGACGTTAAACAAGGGCGCTTTTTGGGAGGCAACCCAATATCTTTTGATTTGCTGTTATTTAGTTCGTGTTTCTCTATGTTTCTTGACTAAGGACCGCTTTTTGTGTAATTTTCGGATTATGGCAGAAACAGGGCTCCAGGACCCAGACCGCAAAGGATGATCATCCCTTAGCCTCATGAATCCCTGACAGTTTCAATAAATACATTCAGGGGAGTCCTCATGCTCTTACCTTTTCTTTTATTATATATTGAGGATAATGTGGAATAAGTGTGGGGGAGATATTCTGGTAGTTTATGAATATTTTGGCTGGATTAGTAGAGGATGAAAAGCATGTAAAGATGACTATTTTGCATGTTTGTTTGATTGGTCTTATTTTATTTCTGCCTAATTTGATAGCCTAGTTGTTAGTCTTTTTAGCTCTTTTTGCTCAGGTCCTTAGTTCCTTTTGGTGTGTTTTTGTGTAGCTGTGTTAGTTTGAACTTGACCATGTGCAACATGTTTTGAATTGAGAACTTTTGAACATGAAAAATAAGTTGAAATAGCATGAATTTCCATGTCTGATTCTTGGAATTGATCAAATTTATAAGTTCTTTGGCTCTGATAGAGAATGTTTTTGAATTTGGACTAATGGGTAAAATTAAAATTGCATGCTTAAATTGGACCTTCATGTGTGAAAAAGTGTGTAATTTTGGACTGTCTATAGGAATGTTATTGATGCTGAATGCTAATGCTAATGTTAATTGAGGGATTATGTTATGAATAAGGCTGTAATGCCATTTAGTTTCTGAATAAGGCTTTTAAAGCCATTGCTCTCTGAATAAGGCTGTTTCAGCCATTTGCTTGATGCAATCCGCTCGTTTCACTCCGCTGGTTACCTAATGGCTAAATACAAATCATAAACCAAAAAAATGGGTGACCATGAGTGATGCACTTAGTGCAGTCTAGGGATAGTCATATATTACCAAAGCGGTATTATGACACCCGAAATAGATAACTTTTTTGAATTTTGGTATAAGTGTTATGTTGGAACCCTCACTTTATCTTTTGTTTTGTTGGAATTTAGACAGTCCAGAATGAGCACCCTTTGATCATATGATGTAATTGCCACATGGTAAATGTGCATGCTTAAATGAATTCTAAATTCCTTGACATTCTCTAGCAAGTTAAATACTTAAGATTTGTTCTTTTCCATTTGGAAAGGCTGTGGAGACTCGTTATGATGCTTATTTTAGTGTTCACATTTTTTCATTGAGAAGCTATGGGGCTGATGTGGTTTGGTGGGGATCATCTTGCAGTTTGCTAGGATTAGAAGTTGTTGCTTAGGGACAAGCAAAAGTCTAAGTGTGGGGGGATTTGATAGTGTGCATAAAATACATGAAAAACTCTTTCTTTTCCCCCTGAATTGGATTAGATTTCTACTTAATTTGCTTTTATTTGGCTTTTGCAGAAACAAGTTGATAAATGAGGGATTTGGCAGAATTACGTAGGAAAAGATGCTAAGTGTTGAAAATGCCTGAGCCATGACCCCAACGCATGATCATCCCTAAGGCCAATGCGCGTACAGCAGACCACGGTCAACAAGTGCGGCTGAATCCTCTTGTTGGGACAGGTGGCACACATGCAACAGCCTGCTACATGGCTAACATGCAAGAGTTGATCCTGTATTTTTGGAGTTTCAAGAGTCCTAATCATGCTTATTGGGATTTGTAAAAAGTCATTTTGTCCCCCTTGATCATTATCTTAAGTAGAGAGGAGGAGAAAGAAGGAGATAATTCAGCTTTGGGGGCTGGAGAGGAAGTAACGTAGCAGCAGCAGCTGCTGGAGTAGAGCAAGAACAGGGGCTGATCCCCTGTTTCGGCCAAGAGCAAGAAATCCCTTTTCCTTTCCTCTTTTTAGTTGAATTTCATGCTTAGATCATAGAATACTTTAGTATATCTTTTGTAGCTTAATTTAGTTGGTTTAAATTCAGTTCCTTAGCAGTTTATTAGCCTTATATATTCTGTAAATATGATCCGTGGCTGAACATATTTATCTTAGTTAGGTTGTATCCTTATTCCTTGCCAATATCTATGAGATCTAAATGAATGAATGCGAATCTAGTTCATGGTATTTATGCATGCTTGAACGTATTTGAATAAGTTGTTTTCGAATCATCTTTCTGATCAATCGATGCCTAGATAATAACTTGATGAGGTTATACCAATACTTGATACGTAATAGTCTTGTAAAGGTATATAAGAACCACACATCATTGAGAGTTTACCACCATGTTTACTCAACAATATGGTGAGGCATGCGTAATATGATTTCATAAATCCAAGCTTCTTGAGATTTTGGATCATGATTAATGTCCTTTTGGTGCTCAATGCTATCATATAGTTAAATTCTAGATACTTGTTCGCGGGACTGCTATGTGGTAAGAATTTAATTGATGAGCTTCTCTTGATTAAGTTAAAAATAAGAAAGGATGATATAGATGAGCTTCTTGTCTATTGTAAGTTAATCTACCATTCGATCAGGTTTGATTTTTGCATCAAGGATTAGATACAGGTATGGAATGAAGTAACAACTTAGCTAGGGTATTTCTCTCATAATCAACCTTCACAACTCTCTTTATTTTCAGCCTTAGTTATTTGAAGTAATCTGATTTTAAATAGTTTGTTTTAATTGCGTTAACCCCCCCCCCCCCCCCCTCTCTCTTTACTTTTGTTGTTTGTTTGCTAGGCTATTAGGAGATTTACGAGACCAACCAATCTCCGTGGGATCGACCCTTTACCACTATACACAATTTATTGTGTTTGGTAGTTTAGGAATATTATTTGGTGGATTCGGCACCCATCAGGCAGCCACCATTTTTTGACATTAGTAGATGATTTCAGTCGTGCAACTTGGGTGTATCTCATGAAACATAAATCTGAAACCAAAACTCATCTACTAACCTTTTTCAACTGGGCCCACACACAGTTTAATTTGAGGGTGAAAGTTTTGAGAACCGATAATGGCTTGGAATTCACTCATGCTGATTTGAGAAAATATTATGCTGAACATGGGATGGAACATCAAACCAGTTGCGTGTATACTCCTCAACAAAATGGGATTGTTGAGCGTAAACATAGACATATTTTGGAAGTTGCCCCTAGCATTAAGGTTCCAGGCAAAACTTCCAATCAAGTTTGGGGGAGAGTGTGTTTTAACCGCTGCCTATCTAATCAATTGTATGCCTCTACAGGTCCTGAATGATAAAACACCTTATGAGATCTTGCTTAGAAAGACACCTAGCCATGATCATTTGAGGAGCATGGGGTGTCTCTGTTATGCGCATGAAAATGTCAAACCGCTTGATAAGTTTGCATCACGTGCTAAGATTGGTATATTTGTTGGGTACCCTATGTCTCAAAAGGGATACAAGATCTATGACATTTGGAGTAAAAGAATTTATGTGTCCCGGGATGTTAAGTTCTATGAAAATACTTTTCTGCCAATTATAACACAGGTGATACCAAATGCAAGAAGGTCACTACCGGACCTCCTTACAGAGGAACTCTTTTCAGATAAAGTTCCAGTCGCACAAAACTTTACAACCATGAGGATACAACAAGTTCCGATCCTTCCAAGGTTAGATCCAGTCATACCAGTTGAGCATGAAGAGATACCGACTGGTACTGATCATATTCCATCGAAGGTACAGGATTCACAAGTACCAGTGCCTACATCACAACCTCCTAATGAGCACATCCCAGAAGAAGTACCAGTTCTAGATAATGTCATACCAGCTACTGGTACCTCAGATGCAGTCTCACATCATCAGAGACGGGAGCATAAGATTTTGCAGCGATTGTCCGGTTATGAATACACTTTGCCCCCTCTCTCGGTCCATCCAATGACAAACAACTCTCGTCCCCTCCTTCAGCTAACTCGATAGTACATCCTCTTTCAAAGTACTTATCTTATTCAAAGTTCTCGAAATCTCATATTGCTTTTCTAGAGGCCATCTCTTCCACGGATGAGCCGAAATCATTTTCTCAGGCAGTTAAGTTCCAACCATAGAGGGAGGCTATGGAGAAAGAAATTTCTACCTTTGAGGCAAACAAGACATGGACCTTGGAACCACTCCCACATGGAAAACGTGCTTTTGATTCCAAGTGGGTTTATAAGGTCAAGTACAAGGCTGATGGGAGCATCGAGTGTTATAAAGCTCATTTTGTTGCCAAGGGGTACATGCAAGGTGAAGGAGTTTCATGAGACTTTTACACTGATTGCCAAGCTTGTTACTGTTCAGTGCTTATTGGCTCTAGCCTCAATTAAAGGTTGGGATCTTCACTAATTTGACGTGAACAAAGCCTTTTTGCATGGGGACCTTAATGAGGAAGTGTATATGAAGATTTCTTAAGGCTTTGCTAAACAGGGGGAGCAAAGAGTTTGTAGATTGAGAAAGTCACTTTATGGCCTCCGTCAAGCCTCCCGTAACTGGTACCAGAAGCTCTCTACCTCACTTATCGACACAGGCTTTTAGCAATCCGAAGCAGACCATTCCTTGTTCACATTTTCTCACAAGGATGGATCCTTCATCGCCGTCCTCATCTATATGGGCGATGTAATTATCACAAGAACAAGTTCCAGCCGCATTGCTAACTTAAAGCGATACCTGAATAATAAGTTCCAGATCAAGGACTTGGGAAAGCTAAAATATTTTCTTGGAATTGAGGTTGATCGCTCTCTTGAAGGGATTGTGTTGAGTCAGCGCAAGTATGTTCTTGACATCTTGGCAGATGCTGGAAGTACCGGCTGCCACCTCTCCAATGGAACAACAACACAAACTTTAAGTTGATTTCGGTGAACCTTGCAATGATCCCGGAGAGTATCGTCGTTTGGTTGGAGGATTATTACATCTACCATCACCCGACCGGACATCAGCTATGTGGTGAACATCCTTAGTCAGTTCATGCATGCACCTCGTCAGCCTCACCTTGATGCAGCGCATAGGGTATTGCGGTATTTAAAAGGGAGCCCCGGCCATGGAATTCTACTTCCTTCCACTGATACTTTATCCTTGCAAGTGTATTGTCTTGCGGATTGGGCAGGGTGTCCTACCACCCGTCGATCTACCAGTGGTTACATTATATTCCTTGGTTCTTCGCCCATACCATGGAGGTCGAAGACACAAACTTTGGTATCTCGGTCTTCAGCTGAGGTAGAGTATCGAGCTATCGTTGGTACCACTAGTGAAATCATTTGACTCTTGAAGTTACTACGAGATTTAGGGGTGAAGCATTCCGACCCCGTTGACCTGTTTCGTGATAATCAAGCGGCTCTTCGTATTGCAGCGAATCCCCTTTTTCATGAGCGAACAAAGCATATTGAGTCCATTTTATACATCTTGTAAAACAACACATTATGCAATATATAAAATATTTCCATCATCCTTCATCTTCTACCGTTTACATATTAGTTTTCTTTAAAACATACACATCGAAACTTTGAATTCATACTTCTCCTTCCCAATTATTCCTTAATTCCGTTGAAAATAAACTAATAAACAATATTAACATTCTTAATCAAATAACTAATTGATTAGCTGGCTAGCGTAGTCTTCCCTTGTGATTGACCAATTGATATATATCCATGTTAAATTAACTAGAATTTTCAAGGGGCCAAATTGTCAATTTTCAATTATTAATTAGGTTTAAAAATTAATTTATCCTAAAAAAAAGATTAAGAAATTGTTAATCATCTCCTCGCTAATTCCAGTCGCAAACCTAATTCTTCCGAACCGGTATGATAACATGTGATTGTTTTTGCCCCAATCTCTAATGGAGGGAAGATTTAACAAAATGCATAAATGAGTATGTATAGTATACTCATTATAATTAATTGAATTCGATAAAATCGAGTTTAGATTAAAATTTATCTCGTCCCATTTAAGTTTGAAACAAAGAAAAGAGGAAAAAATAACTTATTCCTATATTATAATTGTTTTTTCAAGTTTTTATCTGAATTTTTAAATATTTATATTTGTCATTTGTATTTTATAAAAAATTTTAAATTATTATCTCAATCATATTAATACCTAAATATGTACCTTTTATCAATAATTATTATTTCTTACCGAAAATGAGAGACCTGTTAAATACATAAATAATCTAAATGACAATCTAAAAAATATAACAAAGTAAAGTTAACAGTTTAAAAGATTTGAAAACTAAAGAAAAAGAAGCAAGAGAGCTGTGTAGAGAGAGAAGAGGAGAGAGGAAAGTCTTGAAGAAACCATATTCGTCTCTAGTCTTCTCCCACTTTAGTTTTCATCTTCTTCAAAGTCCAAACAAATGCCTTGCATTACTCAAATTGCACCAATATACCCACTTTATTGATTGATATCTTCCAAAAATGAAATTATTTTCTGGTAATTCCATTTTCTGTTTGATTATTACAATCCTCCTCCCGTTTGCATCATCGGCGGCGCGTTGCAACCAGTCATGCGGCAGCCGCCGCCTCCCTTTCCCCTTCGGCTTCTCCGCCGGCTGCCAAATCCAGTTCAACTGCACCTCCAACGGCACCATCCTCGCCGCCGATTTCCCCGTCCAGTCCATTTCCGGCGGCACCATTTTGGTCAACCTCCCGGCGATGTGCGGCCGTCCCGTGGAGACGCTCCGCCGCCTCTTCACGGCGAACTATGCTCCGACGTCGCACAACGCTGTTCTACTGAAGAATTGCGCGAATCAGAACAGCTCGTGCTTAATCCCCACGACGATGGTGCAGACGCACTTTGAGCTGCTCGATTGCGACCGGAGAATCGATAACATTAGCTGCTATTCGGAGAGGGATAATACGACGGCGTTCATCGATTACCGGAATCTGACCAGCACCGGTTGCCGGTCGTTGTTTTCGTCGATTTCGGTGGACTCTCTCGAGAATAGCACCTCGGTTTCGCTGGATATTCAGATGGTGAGAGTCGATTGGTGGATCAATGGAGCTTGCCGGTGCTCGAAGAACGCCAAGTGCGTCCGCGTTTCGCCGCCGCATGAGTCGAATTTGACGGCGGCGCACCGGTGCGAGTGTCTCAAGGGGTTCGCCGGCGATGGGTTTCGCGACGGCGAGGGCTGCCGCAAAGGTATTTTCCCCTTTCCTCTAATTTCACCTTTTCTATTCATATATTAAAGAAGTTCATAAATATTTTGTTTTTTTTTTAATTTTATTAAAATTTCGGATGGTCATTTAAATCAGGATTTTGATGATAATAATTATGTCTTTTCTTAATGTGAGTTGTAATTTGCATCAATTATTCAACTTGTGATTAATTATTTTGTCTTAAAAACTTTATAAATATTAATTATGGTTTCTTGGATTCCATAAAAGGGACCAATGTATGCAAGAATAAAATTTTCAAAACTTTGACTTCTTCTTTGAATTTGAGAGCCTTCTTTCAAAAGGGACAGCTATAATTGCATACCAAATTAGTCATCCTTAATTTCCAAATCAGTATAATAAATCGATTAGTGTTTATACTTATCGCGATTGGTTAGGGTTCAATCGAGTGTGAGTGAGAAATATTCTCCATGCAAATATCTATATTCATACTTCCAATTTTCTCTATTTTAACTTTAGGAAACTAAGTGGATATTTTTTAGAAATTATTGGCCTATCCGACAAATAGCTAAATTTAATTACATTTGAGAAATATAGGGGGAAAAATACTAGAAAACTCTTAAAACACAAAAAAAAAATCGTCAAATTAATTTTCGAGATAAAATTTTTTGTCATCCGAATTATAAGCGTTTTTACACTTTCACACCCAATTGTCATCCCTGCTTCGTGCTTTGTTTTATACCATCATACATACTTCGCATTTTTTTTTTTTATAGAAAACCATCTCTAGATGAATTTTAGTGGTTTTGATGGTTTGAACATTAAACACGTGATGCGCACATGACTTTAATAAGAAAAAATTTGTCCTTACTAGTCATAGAATGACAAATTTGCCCTTTCAAAGTCATGGAATGACAAATTTGCCCTTTTCTAGTGTGCATAACGTGTTTATTATTTAGGCCATTGAAACTACCAAAGTAGGGATGACGGTATGCAACAAAACATAGTTTGAGTATGGAAGTGTAAAAACGTCTATAGTTTGAATGGTAAAAAAAGTTTATCCCTTAATTTTCAACCCCTAAGAATCATTATTGAACACATACCATTCATTTAATTATATAATAAGGTCCATAAAAGAATTGAATGGAATTAAAATAAGGGTCCACAACATAAAACAATATATTATAAAGTTTGATAGCTTTCTTGAATCTGGTCAATCTAATCCACTACCTTAATGTGCCAAACTTTTCTATCATCATCTTGTTGTGGACAATTTTGTATTCTTCATCATTTTGTTGGATCAACAAAATATATTAAATAAATGATTATAATTCCAACAATTGCACCAAAAGTGGGCAAGTTTACCTAATGATGTTCGGAGATGATAGGGACTGAATTGTAATTTTCCTTTGTAATTTTATCTGCTTGTTCTTCGATCTGGAAGTTCTTGTATGGATTGGAGTTAGAGTCGGATTCCATTTATGCACCCGATGGTTAAGATTATAAGAAATTCTGTACCTACTTGTGCTTCGATCGGGATTTTTTTTTGTAGGATCGGAGATAGAGTTTGATCCCATTTATGCATGATGCATCCAATGATTTAGATTATATCACATTTTTATGTATATTTAGTACAAATATGCATATATAAGATTCTTAAATTTTCCTATTTCACCTTTGGAGCTCTTTTATTTGAAACTCTGTACATTGATTGATGATATGTTGAATGAACAGAATCAACCTCATGCAATCCCTCCAACTACCTATCAGGCAGATGTGGAGGAACAACAAGAGTTGGTGCTCTAATTGGAGGTAAATAATACAGATTAGGGGTGCGTTTCGAGCCGAGCCGAGCCGAGTCGAGTTTGGTAAAAAAAATCCAGCTTGAGCTTGAGCTTGAGCTTGAAAATTATTTGCATGTCTTGAGATTGAGTTTGAGCTTGTCAAGCTTATTTTTTGAGGGCTTGAACTTGGCTTGCCCAAAAATCGAGCCGAGCTCGATTCGACTCGACGAGCCAATAGATTTTTGATGGATATTTTTTAACTCTCATTCAATAATAGTATTCAACAATAACAAAGATATTAAGATATATGATATATATAGTATATTAGTTTTTTTAAATTTTATATCATTATTAATAAATTATAATCATTAATATATACTTGATACTTTAGATTATGTATGAGTATTATTAATTATATTATAATAAACTATAAATTATGTAATCACACAATAAAAATTATTAACTAATATTTTATTAAAACATATACTTATGTTATTAATTAGTCATTATGGTATATGATATTTATTATTTTATTATATTAAATATTTGAGTGAATATTTTATGAATATATTTTTGTCTTAATAATATTATCTGGTCTAATGTGTCATTGTAAAATAATATATTATTAAGACATATTATGATACAAAATTTAGTAAGGATCATACGTATATTTAGATAATATATAATATAGTAATAGATTATGTTATATATCTTGTAATTATACCATATAAATTATTAACTAATATTTTATTAAGATATATACTTATATAATTAATTATTTACTATAGTAGATTGAATCTATTTTTCATTAAATTATTTGTTTGGATAAATATTATATATTATTATAGTAATATGTTAGTAGTATCGTATAGAATGATATGTTGTTGTAATTATTGAATTGCGATATTATTAAATCATATTTATTGCAAAATAAGTAGATAAAAATATATAATATCTCATATATTTAGTATTACTAAATCATATAAATATAGATTAATTTACTGCATATTTATATATATAAATTATTAAACATTATAATATATATATATATATACCGGTTCGCAAGCTTCGAGCTTAAAATAAATAGGCTTGAGCTTGGTTTGACACATATGCCGATCTCGATTAAGCTTGGCTTGAGCTTGACATCTTTCGAGTTCGAGTCGAGTCAGCTTGAGCTTGGCTTGTGCGGCTCACAAGCCAGCTCGGCTCTGATACAGATAATTACATATACGTATCCTCGGGTTTGGCCTTAATTACACAAAGTTCCCAGGTCTTGAGAAATTTCAATTAACTCCCTCTATCTGAAAGTTTACATATGATCGATGAACTTTTATGACATCTCTAAATTTTTTTTATGAATTTTCTATTTTACTTTTGAAACTTGCCAGTAAATACTCGACTTTACATTTCATGATGATAATACCGTCCGTTAGGCCAAGGTATGCCGGAGGATGTTTTTGTAATTTCTTAAACCTTATGGGAAGTTTGTGTAATTAATTCAAAACTTAGGGTATGCAATTGTGATTATATCTAAACCATAATCATATAAATATGTTTCCACAATTCAAAAATATATATTTTTTTCGCTTTGGAAGACTAATCTAAATGGTTATTCATCTCTTTCTCAGGTGTGGCTGCTGGGGCTTCATTAATGGTGAGTTTAGGTCTACTAATCTGCTGCATCAAGAAAAGATCAAAACTCAGAAGCAGAAGCAGAAGAAGCCGACAACTACACGAAACAACAGGAATAACAATCCCTATATACCCCTATAAAGAAATGGAGAAAGCCACAGACTTCTTTTCGGAAAAAAGAAGGCTAGGAAACGGGGCATATGGGACGGTGTACCAAGGCAAACTCAACAATGAGGAATGGGTGGCTATCAAGAGAATAAGAAATAGAGATTCAGGAAGCATCGAACAAGTCATCAATGAAATTAAACTGCTCTCATCGGTCAGCCACCCAAACCTCGTCCGTCTCTTGGGTTGCTGCATCGAAAATGAAGAACAAATTCTCGTTTATGAGTTCATGCCAAATGGGACCTTAGCACAACACCTGCATAGAGAAAAAGGCACTGGATCCCCCAAAAGGAAAGGTAATATATATCAGTGATGGGAAAATCTACTCCGGACCCGCCTCGTCCTCAATGAATGTTAAATATGCGGCAAGTGTTTTACAATTGTTGTGTGATTGATAGGGATAGCGATCAATCACACAAGTGCAATACATTTGTCGTATAATTGGTTGGGGTTTGGCAGAACTAATCTGGACAAGAATTTTCCCATTAATGACCAAAAATGATTTGATAATCTGGAAATTGTTATTAATTGTATGCATTACATGAAAATGTATCTTCTGTATTTCAGTTGCTAATTAGATATATTCAGTGACAATAGTGTTTATTTTGTCATTAAACAGTTCTTAAGTTGTGACCAAGTTTTCTTTTCTCTTGTAGGTGGGCTCCCATGGCCCGTTCGTTTAACTATTGCCGCCGAAACTGCTCAAGCTATTTCGTACCTCCACAACGCAACGCACCCTCCCATATACCACAGGGATATAAAATCCAGCAATATCCTCTTAGACTACAACTTCAAATCCAAAGTAGCTGATTTCGGGCTTTCAAGATTAGGCACGTTAGTAGAATCATCCCACATTTCAACGGCTCCTCAGGGTACCCCGGGGTACCTTGACCCTCAGTACCACCAGCACTTCCATTTATCTGACAAAAGCGATGTTTACAGCTTTGGAGTTGTGCTTATCGAGATCATAACTGCTTTGAAAGTGGTTGACTTTAGCCGACCCCAGGATGAAGTCAACTTGGCTGCTCTTGCTGTTGACCGGATCGGAAAGGGGTGTTTGGAAGACATTATCGACCCATTTCTAGAATCTTCATTGGATTCTTGGACAGTTTCATCAATTCACAAGGTGGCTGAGCTGGCATTTAGATGCCTCGCCTTTCAGAGGGATGTGAGACCATCTATGATGGAAGTTGCTGTGGAGTTGGAACAGATTAGGTTGAGTAGGTGGATTGATTCTGACATCATAGGATCGTCAGAAGCGATCTCGTCCCGTTCTTCATCATCTAACTTAAGTGAGAAGCCGTTGAATATAACAGTTAATAAGAAGCATGATGGATTTGATAACATTGCTTTGTTTAGTAGCACGAATTCGATGGAATTCTCCCCCGTCTCCATGGAGGATTCCTGGAAAAGTGATCAGAGCTCGCCTTCCGGTAATAGTTTGGTTAACCGTGTCGTCAGGTAAGCTGAAACTGGTGTTTTTTTGCTCTCGGTTTCAGCCTTCGGAATGAATAAGGGTGGTTTGTGTAATTTTTTTAACTTTTTCTAAGGAAAAGAAAGAGAAAGAATGTAATTATTTGGGCAATTTTTAGAAGGGTGGTTGTGTTTTGGTGTTAGTTTTTGAACTGTGAAATGATGACACTTTCGTAAGTATTGTTTTCTGACTTCAGTTTTCATTGTCAATACAATAGGTTGGCTGTTCTGGTTAATGTTGTTCCTTAAAGAGTTATTCATATTTAGAAATTGCTCCATAATATCGTGAAGTCTTTGATGTGAGAGATGAGCTTTGTAAATTTATTTTGGTCGATTCTGATTAAATAAAATTAAATGTCGTTTTTTTTTTTTTAACTTTGACAACCCATGGCACGAAGGCCGGAACTAACTCAAATCCGACAAGACGAAACTCAAATCAACAAATGGAACATCAGAAGAACCAATGCAGGTCAAAGCCCCATTACGAACAATAGTGTGGGCCACCTGATTAGCACCATGACGAATAAAAGAGAAACGGAAAGTTTCAAACACCGAACTAGTCTCCTTCACATCTGCAAGAATATTCCCGATGGGTGAATAATCCTCTTCTTCACTCTGAAGGCACCGGATGATATTCAAACAGTCTCCTTTGATCCTTTCCTCTCTCGGAAATCTAAGCCTAAGCACACCGCCGAGAGAGCCGTGAGGGCGTCCGCCACCACCGGGTCCGAACTATGCTTCCTCCTGTCAGTTTCCCACCCTACGCAGCTTCCTTCTTCATCCCGTGCAGAGGCGGAGCTAGGTGTGGGGCATGGGATGCCACCCCCCTAATTTTTTTTTTATTATATGTAAATTTTAAAAATTTTATTATTTTGCCCCCCATAATTTATAAATTTGCAACCCCCCCCCCAACTACAACTCACCAATCGAAATAATTAGGATTTATTTTTAGATTAATTTGAGTTTTAGTATTAGTTTACTTTAATTACGACTCTTTTTCTCAACCCAAATGCACTTTTTACGCTTCCCAATATTCTTTTCTTCTTTCACATATTAAAAACACTAATTAATCTTTTTCTCTCTGGTATTTTTTCTCTTTTATTTTTCTATTCTTCTCTTTTTTTCTTCTACTCAACTTAAAACTCATATTTTTCTAATCTTCAAAATCTACATTTATTGGGGGAAAAAAAGTGGTCCCAAGTTATCCAATAAAACCAAAAGATAATATTTAACTTATATTAACCAAATTTATAATTAATTTGTTAATTGTAAATTAGTATAATTAATTTCTTAATTGTAAAAATAACTAAGTTTAATTTTAAATAATATATTGTGTTTAATTTTAGATAATTTAATGTTGATATGAGTTATGTGTATTGAGAAAATATAGTTTCTTATTTAGATAGCTGTGCTATTTTTCTTTTATTATGGATAATTATTTAGTTAAAAGATTGTATCTAAATAGTAATTTTAGTTTGTGTTTTATTATGTAATAAATGTGTTAATCTTAGTATTTCTTTTATTACAAATAAATTATTTAGTTAATAGATTGTATCTTAAATAATAATATTTTTCTTTTATAATAGATACATTTATAATTAATTTGTTAACTGCATCTTTATCTCTATTCTCTATGACTATCAGAATAGAATATGTCAAATAATAGATAGAATATTATAGTTTGTTTTTTTTTTTTTTGAAAGGAAATATTGTAGTTATAATATGTAAAAATTTGAGACACTTTTTAGTGCATTTTTAATCAAATTAAAGTTTTAAGTTATACATGTTTTATTTATATATATTGAATAAAATAATATTTTTATTTTTAATAAAAAAATATTTATTTTTTAAAAGATATTATTATATTTTAAATTTTCACCCCCCTTACCTGAAACCCTGGCTCCGTCCCTAATCCCATACAATAACACCAATGCCAATTTCACTAACTTCTTTAAAGACCACCCCGTCAAAATTCACTTTATCCAACCCGGCTCCAATTTTATCCACTTTACCACTTCCTCCTCCATCCCATTAAAATCAGCAGCTTCGTCATCAATGCTTCTCGGCACCAAACTGCAGTGCTGTGCCAATATGGTGCGGTTGTTTACGAATACCCTCAGTGGTCAGTTTGTTCCTATGGTTCTACAAACACCACATGATATTAGCCAACTTGATACCTTCTTGTTCCTCCAACATATCTAAAGCCGCCAACAGGCCATCCCTCAGATTTGTGACATGGCTGGGGATAAATGAGAGGCCCCAAACCTGCCTGGCGAAAGGGCATTCAAACAGAGCATGAGTGGCGTCTTCTTCGGAGCTATCACAGAGACCACATGATAACGTGCTAAACATCGTATTTTTCATATATTTGTGACTGCACTTAAGAGTTTAAATTGGATATATATTGATGCATTTGATGAGTTTTGTGTTTAGTAGTGTAGAGGAGCCTGTGATTTAATTGGGGATTTTTGTGCCAAATAAAGAGGTTTAATGTTGCTGGGTACGTGTGATATTCTGGAGTGAGACAAAATCAGTTTAGTTGTTGTTAGGCCAAGTTCAACCATGAAGAATTAGTTTTGGGCGGCCCATGGTCACGCATGCATGGAAGAAGTTAGAAGCTGAATTGGTTTTAATTGAGAAGTGGGCTTGTACGTTTGTGGGCCATAAGGAGAATTGTTGCAGCCTTAGAATTATTTTGAGAAGCCCAATTTGAATTAATGTTGGCAACAAGAGTGTGCCTCGAAGTGGAATCCTAATTAGTCTTGGATTTGGAGAATTAATCAGCTTGTTGGCCAAGTCTTTGTGGCAGCTATTTATACACGTGATGGGATGCAGATTTGGGAGAACCTCCATACACACTTTTCACGCACACTTGGCGAGACGGAAGACAGCGGCGTTAACGGCTTCCGAGTGCAGCGAACACCATTCCCTTAGAGCTTTGCTTCTTGTTTTAATTGGTTTATGCTTTTGAATTATTTTATGGTTTTGGACATGATTTTCATGAGTAGCTAATTTCTTTAGTACTTAGCTAGGAATTCATAATTTAGTTTTTGACATCGTGAGACCTAATTGGTTTTTATAATTTAATTTTATTTCAAGTATTTATTAATTCTCCGAGTGTCGTGTTTATTATGATTTGTTTGCTTAGTGATAGTGCACGATCACCTAAGTAGATTTAATTGCATATAACCAATCTTGATTGCATGAAGTTTACGTAGTGCTTGATAGATAATTAGTAGCGCGTTAACGATAGGAAAGTCGTAAAGCCGAATCTGATTCGTTAAGGAAGTTAATAATCGAATTTGAATTTTGCACGTGTCGTGGCTTGGTTAATTTGGATTAGTGTTTTCTTAATTCTTAATGTTGTCGATTCATTGAATCCTGTCGAGTGTCTCTAGGGGTTGTGAATTGATTAGGGAATAACTGTCGAGTGTCACTAGGTTATTCTACTATTTAAGAGAAAATGAGGCGGAGTCGAGTGTCTCTATCTGTTATAGCTAATCTACTTGAATACTTGAATTTATTTTTGCGTCCATGATCGAGGTCCTAAACTAAATTGTAATTCCTAGCTAGGTAATATCTTCCATCTGATTTATCAAAACCAATTCTCAAACGTGATTTAATTGCTTTCTTTTTAGTTTAGTTATTTTAGTTGCATAGTTAGTTAGTAATTAATCAAGATCCAAAACTCCCCTTATTTTTAGTTAGTTAGTTAGTTGCAAGAATTTCTTGTGATTAATTGAATTAATTCGACTAATCTCTGTGGATCGACTCGTTGCACTATACTTGTAATTATTGCACCGGATTAATATTTTATTTTGACGGATTCGACACCAGTCAAATTTTGGCGCCGTTGTCGGGGATTGGTACTAATTGAATTTAAGTTTTTTTATGAACAGGAGTATTCGCGGAGTTGACGAGCCGATTTTCGATCCTGAGATCGAGAAAACTGCACGATCATTGAGGAAACAAACCAAAACGTGCAAGAATCTGGAGGAGAGTTCCAATCTTATCAAAGCTGAAGAGTCAGGCACTGAGTCGGAACATTCAGGGGACGAACAGACAGGGTTGACCGTAAGGTTTGATCATACCTTAGCGATGCTAGAAGCTCGCGTAACCATGCGCTGTCTGGCATGCCCTGCTACCGCACATAAACATCTCTGTATCATTTTTCTAGAGGTGGGTGCTGATTTTGAGTTAAAGATGGGGCACAATTAGCTAAAGTGTGCCAACTCTGCGTGAGTGCAATGCATGCACCCTACCGATGCCTGCCCTGCTCTTCAAGAGGGCAAGATGGAGAATGCTAGTGTCGTAGGGTTCCAACAATAGAATTTCAATCCCTACTCCAACACATATAATCCCGGATGGCAAAATCACCCCAGCCTGAGTTATGCCCCTCAACCAACCAATTTCCAGAACTTCATACCTAGACTTCCACAACCCCAACAATACAACCAACAACCAAACCCGCCTCTCAACCCACAAGCAGTCCGAATTAATAACTTGGAAAACTCAGTTAAAAATTTGGAAACTCAATTAGGTCAGATTGTAGCAGCATTGAGTAGGATTGAGAATCAAGGGAAGTTGCCTTCACAAACCGAGGATCCTAGGCATAATGTCAGCACCATCATGCTCAGAAGTGGTAAAGAACATCCGCCACCACTGGAGAAGGATAAGGGACAGAAAACTGGGTCCACAGGTGATCCGGCAAAGGGTATGACTTCAAAGTATGACCATACCTTAGACTCAAACCGCAATAGTGAGTCGAAAATTATCGTGAAACCTAAATCCCTGGTGATCCCACCTCCATTCCCTCAAATTTTGGCAGAAAAAAAGAAACAGAATGAAGAAAAGAGCATTCTTAATACGTTTCGTAAAGTTGAGGTGAACATACTCTTGTTGGATGCAATCCAGCAAATTCGCAGATATGCCAAATTCCTTATAGAGCTTTGCTCCAACAAAAGGAAGCTTAAAGGTAACGAAAAGGTAAGTGTGGGGGAAAATGTCTCCGTTTTTCTACAAAAGAAACTCCCCCGAAGTGCGATGATCAAGGTATGTTTTCAATACCGTGCAAAATTGGTAATTTGGGAATTAAAAAGGCCATGTGTGATTTGGATGCATCTATTAATGTTATGCCTTTATCTGTATATAATGCACTTAATCTTGGTCCCTTGAAAGGTACATGTGTTATCATACAGTTAGCAGATCGCTCCATCGTATACCCGGAAGGTGTTCTAGAAGATGTCCTCGTTCAAGTCAACGATTTAGCCTTTACGGCTGATTTTTTCGTGTTGGACATGGAAGATAATAATTCTGAGAAACCCTCTGATATCCTTTTGGGTCGTCCATTTTTGAGTACTGCTAATGCTAAAATAGATGTTAAAAAAGGCCTGTTGACTTTAGAATTTGATGGTGATATTGTGAAGTTTAATGTTTATGAGTCAAGTAAAGGTCTTAATAAATTTTCTAGTGTTTTTAGCGTTGATGTGATAGAAAACCTAACTAATGAGAATTGTGAGCTGAACAATGTAGAGGAACTAAGTCTTGAAAATTTTGAGAGTAAACGGAAACAATTTAGGTTGTCCGATGATCCTTGTGGTATGGTTTTACCACTAGAGGCCTTTAAAATTATGAATAGGGATGTTCTGATTCTTGATGTGCCTAATGCTATAACTGAACTAAATTCCTTCATATTTTAGACACCTATTTTGAAACTCAAGAATTTTTTATACAATCTGGAGCATGCCTTCAAAGAGGAGGAAAATTTGTAGGTTCAAGGACTACAGAAGATGATTTCTGGAATGGGTAGTTTTTCATAGAGTTTGACCGTAAGGCGTCCCTAACGGCCATACGATGGTATACAGATGTTCTTGATTATTTAACCACTATTTTCTTCAGATCTCACATATTTTTTGAGTTCAGGAACCCAAGAGGCATTGTGAAAAATCATGGAATTTTTTTTTATAAGTGGTTAACGAAGTCTGTGTTGTGAAAGTTTTGAATTGTGTTGAGAACCTCTATGAGTCATCATTCCCAATCTAGAGGACGCAATGGCTTGGAAGATTCAGCACCACATAGTCGAGGGGATTTATATGGAGGTTCTACCTCCATTTGAATTGACTGCTGCTCTTTGTTATCTTTCAGGCGCTCGTTGTTTGCCCAAATTTTGCTGGTTTGCTGTTGTTAAACTGTTGATGCATCTGTGCTGGTTTGACTCTTAGGTTTGGCCATACCTTGAACCCATACTATTTTTGCCGAAAAAAAAAAAGCCCCAGACCTACACTTCAAGGAAGTCCTCTTTTCTCTCAATTTTCTTATGCCTTGAGGACAATGCATGATTTAAGTGTGGGGGGAGGGATAAGCCAGTTTACGTGCTTGAATCGATTTTTTTTTTCTGCATTAACTGTTTTTACTTGTTATTTACTTAAATTCAAGGATGTTAGAAATTATGAATAATTTGTACAATTTTGAACGTGTTTGCCTAAGCTTTGAATTTTTGCTAGAACTTATTAGGCAATTGAATACGTGAACAATTGTGTGAAATTTGGTTAATTAGTACATTTTCATGCCCTTATTTCTCGCGCACCAATTGAACAATTTATGTACTTTGCTTAGAAGAGTTAGTTATGTTTTTCAATAAAGGTCTGAAAATTGATTAGAGTACACTTTAACTCCCTTTGAGGCGAAATACATTGGTTGACGAATGATTTGGGAAAGGACTTAGGTATTCGTTGTCGGTGCTTTTAGCATTTTAATTGATTTTCACTAAATAACATTGTCCGATTGACCTTGCTGAGCGTTAGTATTGTGCAAATTTCTTTCTTAGCCATGCTACATGCCAATGCACAATACAAATTTCCTACCCATATCTTTGTTACACCTTGCTTACTCATTTTCTTTTTGGGGATTGTATTGATTGATGTATAGACTCCTTTTTCTTTGGTTCGAAGTGTGAAAGTTTCATTATGTAGAGAAGAAAAAATTGTGAGAGAAAAGAAAAGAAAAGAAAAATGAGCAGAAGAAAAAAATTGAGCTAAAAATAGAAGAAAAACAAAGTGTGAAAAAGAAAAAACAAAGAGAAACAAAAGAGAGAGTTGAGTCTTGTTGAAAATTTAATAAAGGGTCGGGGAGATTGAAAAGGGGAATCATTTGGGAAGAAATACAAGAGAAACACTTGGGGTTTAATTTTAAATGTGTAAGCCTGGTGAGTTAGCCTTTGATTTACTTTTTCCTACCTTGACCCAAGCCTACATTACAAGCTCGAAAGACCTTTCGATCTCGAGTCATGAGTTGGCCAAATTAGTGAAGGTTGGAGTGAAGGGTGTATTCGAATTGATGATCTGTTCTTATGCGAAAATTATTAACTTATTTGTCTAATCTTTATACATTCTTTTGTTCAATTCACACTACACAAGAGGGTATGATTTTTGTACTAATTAGTTGAATTGCATGTGATTGAGTAATGTGTTTGATTTGCTAGATTCGTTTAGGCGAAGATTCGAGGTTCGCTTTAGTGAATGTGTTTGATGGGGATGATGTTTCATTGATTTTTATTTCCCTCGAGGACAAGTGAATGGACAAGTGTGGGGGAGTTTGATAACATGCTAAACATCGTATTTTTCATATATTTGTGACTGCACTTAAGAGTTTAAATTGGATATATATTGGTACATTTGATGAGTTTTGTGTTTAGTAGTGCAGAGGAGCCTTTGATTTAATTGGGGATTTTTGGGCCAAATAAAGAGGTTTAATGTTGCTGGGTACGTGTGATATTCTGGACTGAGACAAAATCAGTTTAGTTGTTGTTGGGCTAAGTTCAACCATGAAGAATTAGTTTTGGGCGACCCATGGTCACGCATGCATGGAAGAAGTTAGAAGCTGAATTGGTTTTAATTGAGAAGTGGGCTTGTACGTTTGTGGGCCATAAAGATAATTGTTGTAGCCTTAGAATTATTTTGAGAAGCCCAATTTGAATTAATGTTGGAAGCAAGAGTGTGCCTCGAAGTGGAATCCTAATTAGTTTAGGATTTGGAGAATTAATCAGCTTGTTGGCCAAGTCTTTGTAGCAGCTATTTATACATGTGATGGGATGCAGATTTGGGAGAACCTCCATACACACTTTTCACGCACACTTGGAGACGAAAGACAGTGGCGTGAACGGCTTCCGAGTGCAGGGAACACCATTCCCTTAGAGTTTTGCTTCTTGTTTTAATTAGTTTATGCTTTTGAATTATTTTATGTTTTTGGACATGATTTTCATGAGTAGGTAATTTCTTTAGTACTTAGCTAGGAATTCGTAATTTAGTTCTTGACATCGTGAGACCTAATTGGTTTTTATAATTAAATTTTATTTCAAGTATTATTAATTCTCCGAGTGTCGTGTTTATTGTGATTTGTTTGCTTAGTGATAGTGCACGATCACCTAAGTAGATTTAATTGCATATAGCCAATCTTGATTGCATGAAGTTTACGTAGTGCTTGATTGTTGTTATGTTTCACTCAAGTTAAAACCAATCGTGCAAGTGTACACTAACATACGCGTAGCACAATAGAATCGAACCCACAGGGAAGGGAAATCAATCACTATTCTATATCCTTCTCTAATCTAAAGACCAAGCGAAAAGCAATTGTTGTTGTTATCTATAAATCTACTAAAACAGAGACTAACAATTAACCAGAAATAAACACAAGTAATACTAAAACACAAGGATTAACTCAGTAAACTAAACAGGTAGGGGAAAAGTAATGAATCATACAATCAAGAGCTGATATGACACTCGTCTGACAAGTGTAATTCTACAACCTAGTCACTTATATTTGTATTACCCTCTCTCAAGGTGTAACCAAGTGCTTAATTAGTGTTCAATGTTGCTCTCGCAATCACCAATAGTTAATTAAACCATAGGAACAAGACTAGTGCAATTCAATATTCTAGCGGCTCGGCATGGGATAAGATTACTGTTGTATAAGCTAGGACCAAATCTCTTTGTACCCTACAACTTACAAGTTGTGAAAACCATCTAAATTACATCACTCTTTCGATCTATAGGCAATTATGACACATGCTAAGGGTGATCAGGCCATCGCAAGTCAATTCAAACCTGTTTTCAAACTAAGAATTAACACAAGTCATTCAAGCATCTTATCAAACATCTATCATGCAATCATCATCACTTCCCCTAGCCCTAGAGAATTAGCTACACATAATTAAAACAAAACTCATAAAACTAAAGGAAATTGCATTAAAATAATTCATAGTCATCAAATCTAAACAAAGTTTCAAAAACAAAAGCATAAGCATTCAGTAATATCTAAAAACGAATCTAACATATGAAAACTAATCAAAACTAAACTTAAAGGAATTAGTTTGTAAATTAAAGCAACAATAAAACCAAAGATCGTTCTAAGAATTCAATCCTCTCGTCTTCTCGAATTCTCTGAAAAATCTCTGAAACTCCTTGTCTTCTCTCCAAAACCCTAGGTCTTGCCCCTGGAAGAAAAAGCTCTCTGAAAAAGACTCCAAAAACGCACTAATATAGCAGCCCAAAGAATTCTCTCGCCGCCCTAGGTAACGGGCGTTACCTCTCCATGTACATTTGTTGTTGACGCCCGTTACTGCTTGAAATTGCCATAACGTTTTTATTAGTGGTAAGGGGCGTTACCACTTTCCTTCTGCACAGGGGTAACGGGCGTTACCCCTCTTCTCTCGCCAAAAGCTCAACTCCTGTGCCTTGTAACGGGGGTTACTAACTTTGTACTCCTAAGTGGTAATAGGAGTTACTAGATTTTCTTCCAAAAATGCGTGAAATTGCTTCGCTTCGCCGTTTCTCAACTCCTACTCTAAAATACCTAAACGGAGCAAAATAAACACATAAACGCATCAAACTACACCAAAAATATGATCTAATTACGCTCAAAACCATGCAATTTCTACACACAACATTGATAGATAATTAGTGGCGCGTTAACGATAGGAAAGTCGTAAAGTCGAATCTAATTCGTTAAGGAAGTTAATAATCGAATTTGAATCTTGCACATGTCGTGACTTGGTTAATTTGGATTAGTGATTTTTTAATTCTTAATGCTGTCGATTCATTGAATCCTGTCGAGTGTCTCTAGGGGTTGTGAATTGATTAGGGAGTAATTGTGAAGTGTCTCTAGGTTATTCTACTATTTAAGAGAAAACGAGTCAGAGTCGAGTGTCTCTATCTGCTATAGCTAATCTACTTGAATTTATTTTTGCGTCTATGATCGATGTCCTAAACTGAATTGTAATTCCTAGCTAGGTATTGTCTTCCATCTGATTTATCAAAACCAATTCTCAAACGTGATTTAATTGCTTTCTTCTTAGTTTAGTTATTTTAGTTGCATAGTTAGTTAGTAATTAATCAAGATCCAACCCCCCCACCCCCTCGAATTTTAGTTGGTCAGTTAGTTGCACGAATTTCTTGTGATATTAAATTAATTCGACCAATCTCTGTGGATCGACCCTTTACACTATACTCGTAATTGTTGCACCGGATTAATATTTTATTTTGGCGGATTCGACACCTGTCACCACAGCGTAGTAGGACGGATGTCCCCGACAATTACGCCAAAGAAAGTTACGTATCTTCGGTTCAACCCCCAATTTCCAAATTAAATGTTGTTGATCAAATTGTATTGTGTGTAATCTACTGGTAATTCACTTAGTTTAGTGAAACTTATTATTTTTTTTTAATTTCTTACATTGGACTGTGGGAAATTAGGTTGGCTCGTGAGCTAGCTCGAGCCAAGCCTGAGCCAGTTTTGGGATAGCTCATCGACTGGTGAACCAAACCCGAACCAACACTAGAAAGCCGAAACCGCTCAATTGCATCCATAATTAGGCACATCAAATATGACATTAAAATTGATCGGGACCTAATCAGGTTTATTTAAACACTAGTGATCCTTGCACACTCGATGCGTGTGCAAAAAAAAAAAAAAGGTAAATTAAAGATTTCATGTTATTACTTAATTTATAATTATTTTTAATATATTTATAGTTTTATAATAAATAAATGAATAAATAAAATAAGATAATATCAAATTAGTATAAAGTAATAGTTCAAGTAAAAATTAAAAAAAAGAAAATATGATAAAAAAATTTGAAATGAGGTGAAATGAAAAAAAAAGAAGATAAATATAATTGATAAAAAAAATAAATAAAAAGGAAAAGAAGCATACCCTAAAATGATATTTATTTCATTGGGGAGTTGGCTTTGGCTCAGCCCATAAGCCCAATATTGTAAATGGGGTTGATCATGCATTTTAATAAATTTAATATTATTGTAATATTACTCATAGTCATCCAACCAAGTAAACACAAAGTTTCATATCTTATACAAATTTCTCTCCAACAATAACCATATCCAATTAGATTGAATTCTATATAATTAATCTGATTGCTATTGTTTGGGCCACGCATATAATCATAATAATTTAGATTTACTCACAATTTAATTATTTTTCTTTAGTGATTTATAAATGGCGATAATGTTTAAATATAAAACAAAAAAAGATAAAGATGGCTGTGAATTCGGACAGCTTGTCCCTGAGAGGGGTCTCCGCCAGGGTGACCCCCTCTCCCCTTATCTTTTTCTCTTTTGTGCAGAAGTGCTTTCTGCGTTACTTCTGGCGGAGGAGGGCTCGGGGTGCCTTACTGGTATTGCTGTCTGTCGTGGGGCCCCTCGGGTCTCTCACTTACTCTTCGCTGATGACACCATGATCTGCGGGAAAGCCTCTGGAGATACTTTGGAGTGTGTTAAAGAGGTTTTTGATCGATATGGTCATCTCTCAGGGCAAATTATGAACCTTCAGAAGTCTTCTATAGTGTTTAGTAAGAATGTGAATGTGGTGAATCAACAGGCATTGGCTGGTATTCTGGGAGTTCGGTGCGTTGATAAGCTGGACATTTACCTTGGCCTACCTTCAGTTGTAGGCCGCTCGAAAAAAGTTATTTTCTCTAGCATCCTGGACAAAATTAAGCGGGGTATTGAGGGCTATTCGGAGAGGTTCTTGTCTAAGGCAGGTAAAGATGTTCTCATTAAGGCTGTGATTCAAGCCATGCCGATGTATTCTATGAACTGCTTCTTGCTCCCGGATAACCTCATTCAAGAGATTGATTCCTTGATCTCCAATTTCTTCTAGAATAGTAAGGAAGCACGTAAAATCCATTGGATTGCTTGGCCTCGTCAGTGTCGGCGTAAAGGGGTTGAGGGCTTGGGGTTTCGTGAGTTTAAAACTTTTTAACTTGGTGATGCTTACCAAGAAGCTCTGGAGAATTGCCAAGGAACCCGCAAGTTTGATTGGTAGAATCCTTAAGGCCCGGTATTTCCCTAATTCGAATGTTTGGGATGCTCCCCTAGGCCGGTCCCCTTCATACACTTGGCGTAGCCTTCATGAAGCCAAGTACCTTCTCGCGGCTGGTGCAAGATGGAGGGTGGGTGATGGGAAGGAGATCCATATATGGCGTGACAGGTGGTTACCGTCTGGCCCGGAGTTTCGGCCACGGTTTCATGTGGGGACTTCTATTATGCCAGAATGGGTGTCAGACCTCCTCAAGCCAGGGCTGATGTGTTGGGATGGGGAGTTAGTTGCTAATGTCTTCAACGAGAGGGACGCGAATTCAATCCTGAGTATCCCCTTGGCCGCCACACCTCATCAGGATTCTATAATCTGGCATTTTAACAAGAATGGAAAGTTTATTGTTAGGAGTGCGTATCATCTAGCCGTGGACTTGGCTAACCGTGATAGCGCCTCGTCTGCTTCTACGGACTCGCATCCAGTCTGGAAAGAGATTTGGAAAGTAAATGCTCAACCCAAAGTTAGGAACTTTCTTTAGAGATGTTGCCAGGGTATTCTTCCGATGGGCTCCCTCCTCGCTCACCGGCACTGTGAGACGGATAGCAGTTGTACCCATTGTGCGGCTGCTAGCGAGGACTTGTGACACGCCTTGGTCTGCTGCCCTTTTGTCCGACAGGTCTGGGCCTTATCTCACTGCCACAGACTGTACAGACTTTGGACGGTAATTTCAGGGACGCTCTGGCTGCGTGCTTGCGGAAACTGGACCCTCCAGATGGTGGGAAACTGAGTACACTTCTCTGGACTATCTGGAACTACAGGAACAAAAAACGGAGCAAAGGGTTGACTAAACAGCCGCATGAGCTGATCTCTAGGGCGTTGGAGATGCTGTCTGTGCCTACCCCTATCGATAGGGAACAAATGCCGGGGACAGGTCGTTCCTCTGGATGTTCGGTGGCGCAAACCGGATCACGGTTGGATTAAAATAAACTTCGATGGTGCTGTGTTCGCGGATTCGAATTCTATTGGCATTGGGATTGTGGCTCGGGATTCGGATGGTCTCTGTGTGGGATGGGAAACTGATACGCGATGTCACTCTATTGACCCGCTGGTGGCCGAAGCTCAAGCAGCCCTCTCGGCGATCCGCCTTGGTCGGGATTTCGGATGGTCTAAGGTCGTGGTGGAAGGTGATTGCTTAAATCTGATTAATAGCATCAATGGAGGAGAGGAGGATCTTTCCTACGTGGGGAACATTGTCGTGGATATTAAGCTCCTTCGTGCTTGCTTCTCGGAAGTACGGTTTTGTTTCACTAGGCGTGGTGCAAATTTAGTGGCCCACAAGTTAGCTCGTCATGCGGCTTCGGCCTGCGTTGGTTCGTCGGATGTCCCAACTTTCGTTGTTGATTCTGTTTTATCTGATTTGTCTTAGTTTGGTTTTTTTGGCCTCTCCGGCTGGTGGTCAAAAAAAAAAAAAAAAGATAAAGATAAAAATGTTTAAATCAGAAGATCTTTTAGAACAATATGTTCAATTAGGAACACAATTAATGATCTTACGTGTTTTAGTCACTCTCAACTTTCATTTATTACAAATATAACTAGGGTATATGTTAATTTAATGTAATTTGATGTCATGAGGAGGTGTTTAATTGAATAGATTGCAGGGCTCTCCACGCATCGCATTCAGACTAGATTAGGAGATTTTGGTCGATAAGAAAACTCAATAATCGATCCTATAGGATTCAAATTCATTAATTTTGAATCCATGCATAATCGGATCAGATTCAATAAAAAATTCGATCCGATTAACTATTAAATATAATTTTTTAAATAAAAAGTTTAGTATAAAAAAGTTAATATAATTATATAATATTTAACAAATAATTATTATTTAATGGATTATTTGATGATTTTGTTTATAGTTACTAAAAATAGGTTAATTTTAACTTATTAATAAAAAAAGATATATATCTTTTTAGAACAAACAATTCAAATATTATTATTATTTAGAGTGATAAATATGTGAAAATTTTAATTTTAATCATTTTAGTTAATATTTTTACTAATAAATAATTTATTTAACTAAATATTATATATATAATCGAATTCGGATTCTTAACGGATCGAATTTCTTAATTTCATATTCTATCCATTTATTTTGGATAACGAATATTTATTATCGGACACTTTTATCGAACGGATATACTAAAATTCGAATTGGATTCGAATTAAAATCCGACCCATTAACAACCCTACTAGATTGTATGATAGGGCTTAATTTTGTTAGGGGTTTTAAACTTAAATTAAGTCCAATTACATATTTAAGACAAGCAAATGGCTTAAGTGGTAAGCATCTACACCTGTATTGGGGGTAGTTAAGCAACCAACATTAATCCTCTTAAAAAACATAAAATAAAAAATAAAAAATAAAAATAAAATAAATAAATAAATAAAAAGTCCAATTACATATTTCTAATTTTCTTTAATTGATCAGGTTGCCCAAATGATCTTTCAGCAAGGTGAGTTAATATTTTGTTTGTTACCAAAAACTATGGTTTCAAAAATTCTTAAAACGCCCTCACCCAAACAATGAGAAATTCATCCCGCTTTTAATGTCTAAACTTCATTATGGTCTACTAACAAGGGTTCCACCAAACCTCATTCCAAACTAATACCTCTAATACTGATCAAGTTGAATTTAGGTTTCATGTAGCTCGAGCAAGCGTCGATCCGGTCACTTAGAATTTATAGATTGAAGAATTCCACGAGGTTGTGTAGATCTGTACGAAGAAAGCAGAGTGAGCTCAAAGGCTGACATGGGTGAGATGGGATTGGACCCAATGTCGGCTCTCCGACACCCAAATCAGTTATCGATCAAGGGGAGAGAGTATCGAGTTGACTTAAGGTGCAGTTAATGAGCTTACCAAATGACATTTATGGAGGGGTATTTATACCATTGAGGTTAATGATAACCTTTTCGTACTATTTGTTGGTGCATTTAATGCCCATCTGGTACAGTATGGATGCACAGTTCGCACTTAATGCTGGTGACGGCTGTGGGGACCCCCTTGGTACGGAGGTTGGTGGTTACCTCGGCCCGGGAAAGTGAAGCATCGACCTCTTTAACCCCAGGTCAGCGATTTATCGACTTATCCCCAAACGGTCGAGGTATTTTCGACTAACCGATTGAAGTCAACTCGGCTTTCAATAGGTCCGAGTGGCCTCCCTGACCCAGATTGGCGGGCCCCATGCTAACTTACTGGCCACGTGTCGGATTATCAAGTGTCCAGGTGTCGGGTCGGATCTGGCCCACGTTACAAGCCCCTGGAAAGGTTGGCGGCAAAGGTGACGTGGCGGCGACCTTTCGAGTTCCCCAGGTGGGCCATGGGGGGTAATCATGGCGACGGTTCGCCTTCGACTTTCCCGCCCAAAGTACCCCCTATATAAACCTGGAACCTCCTTCATTTGTCACTTTTTGCGAACACCAGCGAGCCGAGCTTTTCGGGCAGACTAGCATTTCGAGTCGGAGTAGAGCTTCCAGGAGGTCGAGCTTTTACCAATAAAATTCTCCGTTTCTGGTAAGTCCTATCTCGACTCGGACTTTTATTTTTGTCTCTTACCCTTATTGTTTTTATTTTTGTTATTATTTTTTCTTTTCAGGAGAGTTTGGTCTCGAGCGAGAAGAAACCCCATCTCGAACTATACTCAACTCCCTGAGTGACAATTGACAAACCCTTATTCCTTATTTCAAGGAAAAAGCTACTAAAGGAAGGGACTCAGTCGAAGTTTAATTTTCGAGCGTAGGGATGTCTTCTTCAATATCGTCTGGTTCAGGGGTCTCGAGCGAGGATTCGGACTCGGATACTAACTCGACCCTGGGTGTGTCGAGTACGCAGAGTGAGGAAATCCCATGTAACACCCCGACTTTTCGGCCGTACAGGTATAACGTATGTGTTTATTAATTACGCTTTTAAATTATTTAATTATGTAATTAATTGTTTATTACAATTATAATTAATTATTCTTAATTATTTTTATTTCGTTATAATTTTTTTTATGAATATTTTAAAATGGAATTTAATTATTATTGAATTTATGATGAAATGTTCTTATAATCATGAAATGCGTGTTGTTCTTATTCGAATTCAATTCCGAATTTTGTGAAAACTTGGTATGCATGAATTATATGAGTTATGATTATGCTCGTATGCTCGATGCTTGATTTCGAACTTGTTTGACGTGGTTTCAGATTTATTTTGTTTGAACGGGACCAAAATGAGGCTAAAGAGCATTTAGCGCACCTTTGGTTCCGGGGGCCGTATCTTGCGCTCGGGAACTCGGATTCAAGTTTCGTCACCTACGTTGAACTCATATCGAAGATTTGGGTTCAATATAATAAGCCTTATATTTTTCTAAACCCGTTTGAACATCCGAAATTCAACCGAAACAAGCTTCGTCTATAGAATTTCCACACTTAGCCATTTTAACCATAACTCTCTCAATACTTAAACAACTTAACCAAGGTTTGGCCTCAAATGACCCTAGTTAAAACTTATACCTGATGCTCCAAAACTTATTTCGTCCAAGGCAAGAGAGAGAGAGAGAGAGGAAATTGCTGCAAACTTGGAGATCAATTCACAATTCCCGCCCCTATTCATTGTGAGATTTTGAGCTCAAATCGCAACCGAATTCAAGAGGTAAGTTTATGTAACGCCCCAATTTCCAGACAGTCAGGTACGCTCGACACGTGTGAGTTTCAAGCGTTAGGATTTTATTTTATTATTTTCGTTTGTTCAATTTATATATGTTATATTAATTTTATAAATTATTTTCAACATGAGTATGTGAAAATTATATGAAATTCATTTCATTTTGAGAATTCTTGCATAACTTGAATTTAGTTGTTATGGGAATTAATTCCCGAACGTGCCTTAATTGCTTGATTGCCTAATTGATCATTTACTTAAATTAGAGGACCAAATTGCATGAAAATATTGTGGACTAAATTGATCATTCTTTTATCTTTGTACCCTTAATTGTATGATTTATATACTTGGGGAATTTAGTTGTAAATAACATAATTCCCTTGATATATCACGGTATATGCCTTCCTTCCACAAACTTCATTTCATTTTCATCAAAGCATCCCCCATATTTGCTCCCACTTCACCGAGCCAAACCTCCAAGAAGGAGAAAGGAGACTTTCATCATTTCAAGTCATGATCATGGAGAAATTAGGAGTTTGGAAGCATCATCATCTCCATAACTTCATTTTTCTTCTTTATCTTTCATCTCAAGGTATATATGAGCATATATGTGATTTCTTGATAATATTTCTTGAAGCTAGGGTTAGTGTTTAAGCTAGCTAACTTGATTATTTGATGTTAGAGGCATGATTCTAGGCCTTAAACATGAATTGGTGCATGAAATCTTGAGAATTATGAGATTATATGATGAGTTCATATATAAGCCTAAGTTGGTAATTATGATGAGTGAAGCATGGGTCGTGTGTTTATATTGAGATTTATTATACCAAAAGCATGCATATATGTTCCATTTCATGAATTATAGCATTAGGAGTTGAATTATGATGATTATGATGAACTTTGATTGTGGTTCGAGCATGCTGTGTTATCTCCCCTGTTTCTGCACTGTCTGCGTAACGGGAACGGCCCTTCCCGTTCCCTTTGTATTTGGGGAACGACCGTTCCCATATTTTGAATTATGTGTAGGGAGGCGAGGACGGGAACGACCCTTCCCGTTTTGGCTTGTAAGCCGGAACGGCCATTCCCATCATCGGGGAGCAACTTCGGGGAGCTGGGAACGGCCCTTCCCATTTTGAACTAAGGGCTGGAACGACTGTTTCCAGGTCTCTGGAGGTGCAGAAACTTTCTGCATAAAAATGGAATTTTGGAGTTTAACTCCAGTGATTTATTTTACTCTAAATTGTTGTTATATGATTAATTACATGCCAAAACATGATATTTACATGCTACATTGTTCATTGCATGATGTCTCGTTACTTGATCACGCCGTGCGTCTTACATGTGGTAATATTCTTGAATTGTGGTCTCATGCACGTACATTGTCCCGTTTCTTATCCAGTTCTTCTCCAAGGCGGAGATTATTGATCATGAGCACGTTCACGCATCCACGAGTCCTTGTGTCGCCTGTCAGGTGAGGTTTAATTGCTAGTTATATAGAACCCCGTATACCCCTTATGTGATCTTTCGGCCAAAGGTATTTATATCTATAATTTTATGAAATCATTTACCATTTCAATTAAGTCATGTTTGTGAAAAGCAAGCAAGCAAGCCATGTATCGTGCATGTTTTAGGCGAGTAGCATGACCACTCGCGTTGGGCCCGAGGATAGTGGCTTGAGCTAACAGGGATAGCAAGGGCTGATGGGTAACTCTCGCACTATCCTCACCACATTGGGATGACCCCTGAATCCGCTAGGAGATTAGTGGAGGAAGGAGTTCCGGGCTTAGGGATTCATGTACCCTCTGCTCAACACGTCGTGGATGGTGAAGGCTAGCTACCTTCCCATCATTTGAGGGAGAAGGAGACTAGGGACGGGTCCGGCAACACGGATTGTCCTCGGGTTATTGCATGATTTTCATTCCTTGAAATGTTACTTGATTACACTATTGCACGATTGCACGGTAATTGAGTTGCATGATCACCTATTGATTAATAATCAAGCAAGCATGTTTCATGTACATTTGGAGTAAGGTTGGAGGCTGCCCTCACTCGCCGGGGCCATGTATTGATTGAATGAAAATGAATAGGTATTTAATATTGATAGTTGTATTCTAGGGCGAAGATATCTTATCATGGAGCTTATATATATTTACCTTTTATAAAACTTTACCCGAGAGTATAACTTGCATGTTAACTACGCAAATATCTATTTACACCCCTCAATCGGTCTTCACAGACTGACGCCTCGACCTTTCAGGTTATTACAGGTGCACGCTAGGCGGGAAGTGAGTCGAGTCCAGTCCTTGTAGTCGAGTCAAGTACGGTGCATATTACTTAATGTTGCATTAGAATTATTGTTATGATTATCGTTGTTGTTATTAATGATATATGTCAAGGAGATGATAATGTATTGATATGAAAGTCAGAATGTGATTTACTTGGTAAATGATCACTAAGATGGCATGCTTTCAGTGTTGGTAATTAACATTGAGTGCATTATGCTTCCGCTTTACTTTTACATCTTGTGTTATTAGAGTTTTGTTAATCCCGCCTAGCTTATGTCGTTTAATTGCATTATCACCCTTTCGCTATAGGTTAGTTCATGTACAGATTACCCGTTTTGTATGTGAATCGACCTATAGTGCGGGGGTGTGGCATCTCCACGTGTAGGGGTGCTACATCTTAGGTGGTATCAGAAACCGGTTGCAAAACCGAGGTTTTAGTGTCGTGTCATGTCAAGTCTAGGTCGTACGGCATAGGAAATACTTGATAATTTGAGAGTCTTGCATATTATTTGAATTTCTTGATCTACTTGAACTTACGTGAATTTATTGGAATCAATTGAATTATGTGACTATTTGTATATAGCATTGATTTGTGCTATTAAGTGTCAATTTATTGATTTTAAATTGTTTGAAATTTATGTGATCAACATGTTTTATCTAAAACATTGATGAAATACTTGTTGCATTTTATATTAAATTCTTGTTATCGGCATCAATTATGTGACAACTAGGTGACATGAGCACGCCTTACCCACATGCATTTATTAGCAAAGTAAGTTGTGAGTTTCAGGTTGTGAAAAAGGCTATCAAACCACGACCAATTGTTCGATGATTTTAGTTTATTACAAGACTACTTCTCTAACTTGGGACGAGTAAGAAGGTGTGCCAGAAATTCATACAAGGATTTGAGAGCCATTGTCTTTTCTATTGAGTTAAAGTTCAAGCAAGGGGATCCGGAAAAGAGGAATCAAGTTTAGAGATCATTTACTAGATTCAGGAGGTTAAAAAAAAAATTATAATGAAGATGCTTAGGCCGGAAATTCTTGCAACAAGAAAGATGTATTTTCGAGGAGTTGATGAAAAAGTGGCTTCAGAGGTTATCAACTATGATATGGTTGAACTGGAAGATATGGAGCAACAAATGGAAATAATAAAGAAAGGTGAGGTGACAATTAGGGTGAATAGCGGGAGCATAGTTGGAGATTAATTCCATGAAAGTATTTGAATTCAGGAATTCTAATCCCGGGGTATCAAGTTACACAAAGGGTTATTAGGAAGGTTTTAATCAAGGAATCAATTATGGGAGGTTCGGGAAATCATTCAGAAATTTATAATCGAAAAGTGCCGGATCCAAGGAACTTCCAAATTAAATCAAGGAAAGATCCGAATTGAAGCTGGAGAAACTTGAAGATTTAGAAGACCGTGGGTAAACGAGAAACAATCAACAACCCAAGACCAGTTATAAAATAACAATCAAGAAAAAGTGTCGGGATAAAATTTCCCCTACTACGGTGACAGGTTCTTTAATGCATTCACAAGCACGAGCATCATATTTGTTAATTGATTGTCTCTTGTTTATACATGTTGTCATAAAAGTTATTCGAGATTACCTACTTGATGCATTAAGTATATACTTAAATTAGTTAAAGTATTTAAATTTCTTTATTTATAGGTGTATCTTTAAATTAATATAATTGTCCCAACGTGTTGCATTTTAAATTGGTTGTAAGTTGTGCATTAACATTTTAACCGGCATGCATTATTTAGTGTTTACTATGATAGGTTCGGTTTCCTCTCCAATTCTACTTCAAATATCGTCTCAATTAAAATTATATTGAATCAAGAGATTGGAAGAAATTATGTTCGGGTAGTAGTAGAAGGATTATTGGGATGTTGGAAATTAAAGAAGGGTAAACAAGGTCAAGGAGTTAGACAATTTATTTTCTTAAGGGGGAGAGACGGCCGGGGAATAATTAAAACTGGAAGTTAAACCTCATTCGAGGGAGTTGGAATTTCAAGAAAACCGATTCTTTCAGAGTTCTCTATCAGAATCATGTAAAGGAAATCTTTCTTCCCCCTTACACAAAGAAAAGTCTCATTACTGACAGTACCTTTGCTTTATTACTGTTTTCAGAATATGGATACCGTTGAAGAGTGTGTGTGTCAGGGTGTTAGTTGACTCAGTAAATAGAAAAGGATTCAACTTGGTTAATACTCGGACAAGAGTTTTCTTACGAAGTTGTTATTTATACCCTAGAGATGCCTGTAGCTGCCCATCGCCCTTTCACTCGTGCTGCCGACGTCGCTTCTGTAAATATACTAGTTGTCGTGAACACGTCCAAGAAAGTTGAAGCTAATTAATCGTCTCTTTCAAGATCTTTTGCAAAGTTGTTGGGTATGTCATCAAATTTCAGGGATCAAATGGAAGACAATTCACTAGAACCTGGTTTCTTTGGTTTCTACGCAAGTGTGCTTATTGAATTACTCTCACGGGATGATGATCTTGATTCTTTTCCGCACCAAACATCTGCTTTAAATGGAAACCTTTGTGAAACGGGCAAGGAGTTCAACTTTCGGATTTCAAAACAAAGAATTTAAGATCTTTGCTTCGGGAAAATGTTTTACCCTGATTAAGGAGGTTGAGGAGATGGTAAAACCTGTTCTCTCTATGTTGTCAGATAAGAGCTTGCTTGGAGCACAAAGCCAGTCTTCTAAGCTTGAATATACAACCACTTCATGACAAGAAACTTAGGGTTGTTTTTAATTCCAAAGCCCGAAAGTGAATGTGGTAATTAATTTAAGAAGGGTGCAACCGGTAAGTCTGAGGTTCAAAACGGGTATGAAGATGTGGTGATTAATGATGATTTATGGATTATGTTAGAAAATAGCACTGGAACTAAGATGACTATCAAGAATAGGAATATCAAACCGTAGCAGTACAAAGCGAGAAAATCTCGATTAAAGAATCAAGTAGGCAGCCGAATTATTTCAGTGCAAGAACTTCGATCATTGGTGAACGGTACACTTAATCATGCATACCACGTGCATCATTATTTTGTTATTATTCGTTTATTATTATTATTTTGTTATTCTTATACAGGATTCCTTGTTTATTGTTATTTATTTTATGTGAACAATAAATTGATATAAGTGATACTTTCTATTTGCTCCTTACGTGGTAATGATGGAATGATTATTTAATGGCTCGCTTGAATTTATTTTGTGTGCGTGAGAGACGGGGATTCTCTCAGGGTTGTCAAGAGACGAGGTTCTCTTGTTACTTGCTCGAGAGACGGGGTTCTCTCATTAATTGTTTAAGAGACGGGGCACTCTCAATATTCTCAGCTACTTGTCAACTTATTTTAGTGGAAGGTTAGATTTTCTTACAAGTGTTTAGGCTCCGGAAAGTTGAGGGTCGTGATTTCACGCACATTGGAGTACCTTGTGGATTGAAGACCTCTTTCGAACTAATCCCTGACGGGGACTAGCTAACCCGCGTGGGATGAACACGTAAGAGTTAATTAAATGCTAGGAATTCAGGACAGTGAATTCGAGGACGAATTCTCTTAAGGGGGAGAGAATTGTAACGCCCCAATTTCTAGACCGTTAGGTACGCTCGACACGTGTGAGTTTCAAGCGTTAGGATTTTATTTTATTATTTCGTTTGTTCAATTTATATATGTTATATTAATTTTATAAATTGTTTTCAACATGATATGAAATCATTTTGAGAATTCTTGCATAACTTGAATTTAGTTGTTATGAGAATTAATTCCCGAACGTGCCTTAATTGCTTGATTGCCTAATTGAACATTTACTTAAATTAGAGGACCAAATTGCATGAAAATATTGTGGACTAAATTGATCATTCTTTTATCTTTGTATCCTTAATTGCATGATTTATATACTTGGGGAATTTAGTTGCAAATAACATAATTCCCTTGATATATCACGGTATATGCCTTCCTTCCACAAACTTCATTTCATTTTCATCAAAGCATCCCCCATATTTGCTCCCACTTCACCGAGCCAAACCTCCAAGGAGGAGAAAGGAGACTTTCATCATTTCAAGTCATGATCATGGAGAAATTAGGAGTTTGGAAGCATCATCATCTCCATAACTTCATCTTTCTTCTTTATCATTCATCTCAAGGTATATATGAGCATATATGTGATTTCTTGATAATATTTCTTGAAGCTAGGGTTAGTGTTTAAGCTAGCTAACTTGATTATTTGATGTTAGAGGCATGATTCTAGGCCTTAAACATGAATCGGTGCATGAAATCTTGAGAATTATGAGATTATATGATGAGTTCATATATAAGCCTAAGTTGGTAATTATGATGAGTGAAGCATAGGTCGTGTGTTTATATTGAGATTTATTGTACCAAAAGCATGCATATATGTTCCTTTTCATGAATTATAGCATTAGGAGTTGAATTATGATGATTATGATGAACTTTGATTGTGGTTCGAGCATGCTGTGTTATCTCCCCTGTTTCTGCACTGTCTGCGTAACGGGAACAGCCCTTCCCGTTCCCTTTGTATTTGGGGAACGGCCGTTCCCATATTTTGAATTATGTGTAGGGCGGCGAGGACGGGAACGACCCTTCCCGTTTTGGCTTGTAAGCCGGAACGGCCATTCCCATCATCGGGGAGCAACTTCGGGGAGCTGGGAACGGCCCTTCCCATTTTGAACTAAGGGCTGGAACGACTGTTTCCAGGTCTCTGGAGGTGCAGAAACTTTCTGCATAAAAATGGAATTTTGGAGTTTAACTCCAGTGATTTATTTTACTCTAAATTGTTATTATATGATTAATTACATGCCAAAACATGATATTTACATGCTACATTGTTCATTGCATGATGTCTCGTTACTTGATCACGCCGTGCGTCTTACATGTGGTAATATTCTTGAATTGTTTTGATCACGCCGTGCGTCTGACATGTGGTAATATTCTTGAATTGTGGTCTCATGCACATACATTGTCCCGTTTCTTATCCAGTTCTTCTCCAGGGCGGAGATTATTGATCATGAGCACGTTCACGCATCCACGAGTCCTTGTATCGCCTGTTAGGTGAGGTTTAATTGCTAGTTATATAGAACCCCGTATACCCCTTATGTGATCTTTCGGCCAAAGGTATTTATATCTATAATTTTATGAAATCATTTACCATTTCAAGCAAGTTATGTTTGTGAAAAGCAAGCAAGCAAGCCATGTATCATGCATGTTTTAGGCGAGTAGCATGACCGCTCACGTTGGGCCCGAGGATAGTGGCTTGAGCCAACCGGGAAAGCAAGGGCTGATGGGTAACTCTCGCACTATCCTCACCACATTGGGATGACCCCTGAATCCGCTAGGAGATTAGTGGAGGAAGGAGTTCCGGGCTTAGGGATTCATGTACCCTCTGCTCCACACGTCGTGGATAGTGAAGGCTAGCTACCTTCCCATCATTGGAGGGAGAAGGAGACTGGGGACGGGTCCGGTACCACGGATTGTCCTCGGGTTATTGCATGATTTTCATTCCTTGAACGTGTTACTTGATTACACTATTGCACGATTGCACAGTAATTGAATTTCATGATCACCTATTGATTAATAATCAAGCAAGCATGTTTCATGTACATTTGGAGTAAGGTTGGAGACTGCCCTCACTCGTCGGGGCCATGTATTGATTGCATGAAAATGAATAGGTATTTAATATTGATAGTTGTATTCTAGGGCGAAGATATCTTATTATGGAGCTTATATATATTTACCTTTTATAAAACTTTACCCGAGAGTATAACTTGCATGTTAACTACGCAAATATCTATTTACACCCCTCACTCGGTCTTCACAGACTGACGCCTCCACCTTTCAGGTTATTGCAGGTGCACGCTAGGCGGGAAGTGAGTCAAGTCCAGTCCTTGTAGTCGAGTCAAGTACGGTGCATATTACTTAATGTTGCATTAGAATTATTGTTATGATTATCGTTATTGTTATTAATGATATATATCAAGGAGATGATAATGTATTGATATGAAAGTCAGAATGTGATTTACTTGGTAAATGATCACTAAGATGGCATGCTTTCAGTGTTGGTAATTAACATTGCGTGTATTATGCTTCCGCTTTACTTTTACATCTTGTGTTATTAGAGTTTTGTTAATCCCGCCTAGCTTATGTCGTTTAATTGCATTATCACCTGTTCGCTATAGGTTAGTTCATGTACGGATTACCTGTTTCGTATATGGATTGACCTATAGTGCGGGGGTGTGGCATCTCCACGTGTACGGGTGCTACAGTTTATGATTGTTTTCTCCATTCACTTGTGGTCATTTTAATCCATGGATTTCAGATTTTGGCTTAGTATTGATTTTAATGTGAATATTTGAATGAATAATAAGGGTTTATGTTCATTTGATGAATCTTCCAGGTTTCCTTGGGATTTCCTTGAGTTTAATGCCTAAAAAATGATCCTAAGACTTTCATTTATGCTCCTTTGGACTTTTATTGCATAGTAGTTGAGAATTATTAATGATACCATTAATGGACTTTGGAAGAAATTGGATGAAACTGTTGGAAAACACGAATCAGAAAGCAGCGGAATTTAAAAAATTTTCCAACAAAAGGATCTTGGACTCGCAATCGTGTAACCAAATTCGTAGAGATAGAAAACTTACTTTTCTTTTATTCTTTCTTGAAGCGTTTCAAGCCACCCAAGAACGCTCTTCTCGCAGCTTGACAACCCGTCCCTCGAAAGTCTTTTTCTACTTCAGAATCCATTGTCGGGATAGCAATCCACACCAACCTAGATTCAATTCATGTTAGAGATGTTCTTAACAATATAACATAAAGAAAGAAACATGAAACGAGAAAAGCAGGATTGAAACTCCCTTCGAAAACAGTTTTGCGAAAGTAAAAAACTGCCAGTCACAAAACCCTCGTGAAAAAATTCATCCTTCAGGATATGGACGAACGGTTTTCGCCATCTTCTTTGGTTCGATTTTTTCATTCGCTTCACGTCGGGTTCAAAATCGTTACATCATCCCTTCTGATCGTTTTGCTTGATCCCCACCTTTTGGTAAAGCTCGAATCTTCAAAACTTCTAACTTGAAGCTCTCTAGAGATGGTCCACCAACTTGGCTACAATCTAACTAGTAAGGATGCTAGTTCTCTAGTTAGTGTTTAGGCTTAACCTAGGGTTTCTTTTATCTTGGAGAAAGGATGGTGTTCAACACATGAACCAAGAATTGTCTATTAGCTCTAAAGGGGAGCATGAGCTCCCCTATATATAAGAAAGGGGAGGGACGAAATTCCTAGTCCTTAATGGGCTAGGATTTTGGTCTCTCTCTCTCCTATTACTTGATCATCAAGTAATTTTGACTTTGACTTTGAATTCTAATTCAAATCAACTTTCAAGAGAGCTAAAAATATCCAAACTATTTTTGGATAATTTTATACTTTATTTATTTAAAATAAATAACTTATTTTATCTAATTAATTAATTCATAATTAATTAACTAGATTATTTTTCTCCAAAATAAGACTTTCTTTTTAATTCAAAATTAAACCAAAGTCTAATAAATAATTAATCACATTAATTATTTAATACATAAATAAATATACACATATATTTATACACGTGTGTGACACGTGTCACAATGACACGTGTCACTCACGTGAGCCACACGTGTGGTTGCACACGTGTGGAACCCTCTTGGCTTGATTAACTCGTTTAATCATTTTAAAGCCTCAACTCATGTAACCAAGTTGTTGTGTGTGACCCTCTAGGTTCTCAATTCAATTAGCAGTGACCCTAATTAATTAATTCCCTAATTAATTAATCAGTCCACATATTAAACGACCATAGTCTAGCAACAGGTGTTTAACCCCTAGCTGAATAGGAATGTTCGGATTCGACAGAACCTTTAAGTCATTGATTCATGTGAGATACAATCCTCCTACTTACTATCTCTCAACCAAGATCTAGGGCAAGGGAATAATCAGAACCCTAATAATCCGGTCTTAAAGCTAAGTGCATTTCATATCCATTTGATCTCAATCCAAGAAACCCTTTTCTTGATGTCTTGATCTACTGCCTTGGCCAAGGAGTCCATATGGCATATGAATGACTTACACAATAAGAGATCACCTTGCAAATGCAAGTGTAGGTCCTTTCTTGATTCTCATTCACTTTCATGAATCACTTGTGCAGCCCCAGCATAAGCCTTGAATCAGTTGTCTAAGGCGACACCCTTTAAAGCTTATACCAAAGACTACAGAGTTAACTCATAAAGTGACATGGAACCTCAAGTCTAAGGATCAATTAATCACATCAATGACTCGTGAGATATTTCCTAATCTGGAAGTTTCCATTTCCTGAAATAGAAACTTCCTTTCCCATTTAGGAATCTTCTCACACGGGGCACCTCAGTGAACTTACTTATTGAAGTAAGCACCCTTATGTATCACACACGTATCAACTATACACTTTGCACCTCCATGAAACAAGGTGGTCCTTCTTAAGGGCGTGATCCCACAAGCAAGCCTTAGAGGAGTCAGGTTGACACTCCCACTGTCTGTAGGACTCATCGGCTTGGAGTATTTTACTAATCATGACTTATGTGATATAGGGCTCGTTTCATGAACCATTTCACCTAAATGGTAGAGTCCTAAAGTCATCAGGATTAGGGGAGTTCTCATACATGCGCACGTAATGGAAACACACAAAACACGTATTGGCATATAAAGAAGTGTTTGCCTATAATCAATCGTATATTATTCAAAGATTGTCTGTGATACAAGAAAAGTCCCAAAGCAGATTACGTTGAATCGGCTTTCTAGGGCACTATTCCTAACAATCTCCCACTTGCCCGTAAAAGCCATTTAGGTATTCTAAGTCCCAACTTCTCAAGATGCACTTTGAGAGCCTATTGACTTTGGGCGTTTCCAAAGTGGATCTGCTATATTCTCTGCTGATGTGACCCTCTTGTTTACACATCTCTTAGGAAACACCTTTTCCTTATAAAGTGATTTGTAATCACGTGTTCAGTCTCTTGGTGAGGTCTTGGTTCTCTTACTTGAGCAACCATCCATTTTATCATACAATATGATAAAGGAGTTGTTTCATGCTAGGACCTTCATCTAACTGGTTAGATGGAGTTTCTTACCCAAACACTTAACTTAGCGTTATATAATACGACTAAGTTCTCAACTACGACAGTCGAGTTTTGCAATGTCCGTCCTTGGAACCCTTTCCAACACATTGCATTACCATTCTGGTAGAAGTTGTATCCTTGCAATGATTTCATAATCATCCATGTTTGATGAACGGTTACATCAAATATCCTTCTAACAACAAGATCTTTTGGGCTCTGTAAACTAATACATATCCTCATTTCTTCTCAAGTACTTTGAGGACATCCTTTACAGAGATCTAATGACCTTCTCTGAGGTCATATTAGATTCGGCCTACTACGCTTAGTGTTGTGCCGTATCTAATTTAGTACATAACTTTTCATACATTATGCACCCTTTCACTTAAAGGGATTTTGGACATTCTAACTTTCTCAAAGTTTATCTTAGGACACATACTCTTCAAAAGAGACGTTCCATTGTCCATACTAAACTCCTTTTAGTACCGTGGTTATGTACTCATTTTGTGATAATCCTTTTATTCTCTTAGATCTATCTTCTATAGATCTGAATGTCGAGAATATAGGATAATCACCAAGATCTTTCATGTCAAATTGTTTCTTAAACAAGAATTGGTAACTTTCACGTCATCCTTGACATTCCTAATGAGAAGGACATCGTCTTCTAAAGAACCAAAATTGACTCTTACATCACTAACTTTCATATGTACACTTTTGAGACTTATTCGACTTCCATCTGTGTCAAACGATTTGACTATCCTATGGAATCGAATTGTCTAACTCCTAGAAGCCTTTATCAATCCACAGATTGACTTTAGGGATTTGCATACCTTATGCATACTCCCACTGAATATAAGATTTATAGAAATACCTTATTTCAGTCTCTTTCAATCTCATATTGAACAAGATAGTTCTCATATTCATTTATCATATCTCATAGTCAGAATATGAGGATGTGATAAACACAATCCAAATGGACCTTTTGCATTTCAACCGTCAAGAAGGTTGTAATGCTTTCATTCACTCGAAGCTGCATGAGCTTGATCCTATCAGGTGGATCAACCAAGGTCAAAACTTGGTTCGAGTATATGGAATCCATATTGGATTTCAAGGCTTGCTTACACTACTCAGTTTCCAAATCTGACAGTGTCTCCTCTTCAAGTAATTCCTTGGCTATCTAGGAACGCGTTCTAAACACGTCTTAAGAGAAGGGTTTCACACGTGTACATGCTCTAAAATTTGGCTAAGTTTTATCAGATGGGCTCGTTTCTTCTATATGTGGCGTGAATATTTATCCTCAATTTTCTTTGAGGTCTGCTTGCTTGTCTTTCTTCTTCTACAGGAACGATTCCTTAAGAAAGATACATTCCTTGAGACAAACAACCTTTGTCTAAGGGAATTGTAGAAACGATATTCAATATCGTTGTATAAACTTGAACTCATTTCAAACTTATCTCCCATTATCCTCTTCACTTAAGAGGATTCTACTAAATTCTTGGATAAGAATAATTAGGGAATTTAATATGCCACATTGCATAGTGCAACTAAAGGACTGATTTTGGAAAGTACTAAATTCAAAATCTCTAACTGCATATTCTGGGAGTTTATTCCTAGAATGATTATAAGTCAGTAAAGCTTGCTATGGAATGGACCATGTTGCATTAGATTTCATTCCCTCATTCGGAAACACTAAGGTGTTCTCGAATTAGTTTACTGAGAGATAATCCTATTATCTCTAAGATGAGTAAGGAATTAGTTGCTAAGATATTGGCTATCTCGATCATATCGATTTACCTATAACTTATGACTACTTCGGTTCCTAACCTCCTTTCGAAATTCTAAGAATTTCATATAAGTTTCGAATTTGTACTTTAACAAGTACATTCATTCATAATGATTAAACTGACGATTGTATCTAGTGCTTACATTAAGCATCTTACACTCATCAGCACGGATCGAAATCCACTAAAATTTTGGAACGTTCCACGTTTCTTATAAACGGGATTCAGGAACGCTTCCCTCATGACAGGATTCACAGGAAGTCAACACTATAGGTTCATTTTCATAGAATGATCCTAAGGTGTCTGACTTGCTAATCCTTTTATATCTCAACGTTCCAAAGTAATTCGAAGCTTTGTCATCTCACTTACTTTTGTTATCTCGTTGTATGTTCAGAACATTAGTGCCTTGAGTCTTTGCACAACGGCTTATGCAGAATTGACTTAAGACTAGTAAATTCTATTCCTAGTAGAATTACTAAACGAGGTAACATTTCAAAGTACTCATACTCTTTGCAGTTCCCTTTCAAAGTCCTTATTTGCTACCATAGAAGCAAACGTCCTATTTGATCTCTAGTGTCTTTTGGGCGTACGCCTTACATGCCCCTCCATTGGACTCTTAAGGGTTTCTTCTTCTTTAGGCCTTCAAGCCTTTAACTTAGGGAGTTTAGAAGAAGAATTAACCATCTCAACCTTTTATTCCTTCTTAAGGATGCTCTCAACCATTATCAACTAAATGATTAACTATGCTACATTAACATCATTCTAATTAAGCATAAAGGGTTTGAATGATAGTCGAAGCAATGTAAGCAATCAGTGCATTGAGAACTCTTTTCTCAGTTGATGATCGAGACCATAAGATCTTCAATTAAGATCTTTAGACCTTGTTCGTGTGCACTTGTTTCCTCATTTGGAATATTGAATAATTCCATAATGTTATACCTTGTAACATTTTTATGAGGTGGTTCAATTGCTTTTAAGTGGTTTGGAAAAATCCATTCACCTCAGATTGCTTCTCTTTTGGCCCGGGTCGACTTTTCACAATTGAAAACTTCGCCCTTTAGAGAACGCCTTTCTCTAGTCGGATTCTAAAATGAATTTTAGGATCCGAAGCCATTTAGAGTTAGTCAGGACTTAGTCAACTTATTTGACTTAAGGATGGATACGAATGGGTTTGCATTTCATATTGTAGAGAATCACAGAACTACAACCTAAATGCTAAGCAGAGAAAATGTGGGCATGCTGAATTATAACGATATACAAAAGATAAGGTCTTTAATCTAATGTAGCTCCCACTGTTTTTCAAAGATCTATAATTCCCAAAGATCTAAGAGGAACACGTTTCCCAATGGGTACTAAGATCCTAGGCATTTTACCTCGAACCCACGACTCGCGTACATTCTAAGTAAGAACCCTAGGTAGGTACAACTTACCAATTCTAACACCTTTAGAATTCTTAGTAATTGTTTTTGCATCACCTATCTTTCAATATGGACCCACGACTCGTGCGACATCCATATTTACTTAGGCGTTAAGCTAGACCCATCAATCATAAGATCATGACCAAAACTTAGTTCGAACGACCCACGACTCGCGGACATCGCCCTTGCTAAAATTGACCACGAAATATTGACCATTTAAAATGATTAATTAGGTAACTAAGAACTAATAAGCTCCACTAGCTATCCCACGACTCGCGGACAATAACTAGCTTTACTTACTAAACTTAAAACCTATTGATGGAATGCTAGGAATTTAATTCAAAATTTGCATCTCGAATTAAACACCTATTTGTTCGAAATTAGCTTAATATTTAATGGGAATTTTCGAATCAACCGGAGAGTTGTCCAGTTCGACCTCACCAACATATATGTTATCCAATTTTATTAGTCTTGATTAATGCAAGTACACTTAAATGCATATCAAACAAGCACATAAACAGATAACATGTCCTAGCATGATACTAACATGTAATGATCATGGGTTCTACCTATCTTATGCGTGATATGTGGGAGCCACTCCACAATCACAAGTTCTAACATACATGCCACATAAACAGTTTAAATCACATAAGGGAAAGCGGTAACAAAATACGAGCCCTATCTCTATTACATTTAACAATTGAGATTCCCCTCCCTAACATTTTGAGGGGTCTTCACTTATGGCCTCCTTGTTACTTGAATGTGGTCCATCTTACTCCATGGGTGCATTGTCTCCAGAATGAAAATAAAACCTCACCACCTATCTCTACTCTCAAATTACAATAAAAAGAAAAAGACATAAAGTAATAAGGCTCAATCTTCATATTGGCCTTAGACAATTACACGGGGCATACCCCGGCCTCAAAAACAGTAATATGGAAAGCCACATAATAAATCACATAACAGTACGCACATAAGTGAGGCTCCAACCTCAATTGAAAAACGCAACTATAGGGCTCCAACCCCAATTTAAACCATCCATGTGCATAAATTAAAACCATACATAGATCTAAACCCATGATCACCTAACATGCTTTTGCGAGAATTTAAATTTAGCCAATAAATTAAAATTCTCGTTTCAAGTCCTAATGACTTAAAACACGACTTAGATGCAATTCTTGTTCAAGAGCCTTTTCAATAAAACCCGAAAAACAACAAACCAATAAAATTCCAATTAATTTCCAAAATTAATAATTTTATTCTTTCATTATTTCAGAAAATAAAGATTGTAATTTTTCCAAAATTTAAATCGCTTAATTTCTCAAAAAATCCCAATTTAATCAAAATTTTAAAATAATTTTATTTTAGCAAAACTGATTTTAAAAGATAAAATTAAAATAAAATTTAAATCAGGATTTTACGGACCGAAAACACAAAAACACGAAACACGAAAACGGGCCCGAAAAGGGGCCTGGCCGCGCGAGGCACTTTCGCGCATCAGCGCCCGCCGCGACTAGGAGGGCTGGGCAGGCGTCCCGCGCGGTTGCGGGACTAGGCGCGCCCGGGACGGCTCCCGCGCGGTTGCGGGAGGAGCTGGGCGGCAGCGGCGGGCCTGGGGGTGGTGCAACGTGCTAGCACGCCTAGGCTCGTCCTTTTCGTGTTCCGTTTCGTGCCCAGGTTTCTCAAAACCAATTCAATCCAAAATTAAAAAATTCGATTTAAACATATTTCAATCAAAACGGTTTTCAAAAACACAATTTAAGAAAACAGTTTCAGAAATTCAGGAAAAATTACAGTTTCGTATTTCAGGCTTTCTAAAAGAACTCATGAATACCTAATTCGCATCTAAGCCTAAGAATTTCTACCAAATTCAGAATAATTGAGACGAATCAGAAACACGATTAACGAGGTGGCTCTGATACCACTTGTTGGAAAACACGAATCAGAAAGCAGCGGAATTTAAAAAATTTTCCAACAAAAGGATCTTGGACTCGCAATCGTGTAACCAAATTCGTAGAGATAGAAAACTTACTTTTCTTTTATTCTTTCTTGAAGCGTTTCAAGCCACCCAAGAACGCTCTTCTCGCAGCTTGACAACCCGTCCCTCGAAAGTCTCTTTCTACTTCAGAATCCATTGTCGGGATAGCAATCCACACCAACCTAGATTCAATTCATGTTAGAGATGTTCTTAACAATATAACATAAAGAAAGAAACATGAAACGAGAAAAGCAGGATTGAAACTCCCTTCGAAAACAGTTTTGCGAAAGTAAAAAACTGCCAGTCACAAAATCCCTCGTGAAAAAATTCATCCTTCAGGATATGGACGAACGGTTTTCGCCATCTTCTTTGGTTCGATTTTTTCATTCGCTTCACGTCGGGTTCAAAATCGTTACATCATCCCTTCTGATCGTTTTGCTTGATCCCCACCTTTTGGGAAAGCTCGAATCTTCAAAACTTCTAACTTGAAGCTCTCTAGAGATGGTCCACCAACTTGGCTACAATCTAACTAGTAAGGATGCTAGTTCTCTAGTTAGTGTTTAGGCTTAACCTAGGGTTTCTTTTATCTTGGAGAAAGGATGGTGTTCAACACATGAACCAAGAATTGTCTATTAGCTCTAAAGGGGAGCATGAGCTCCCCTATATATAAGAAAGGGGAGGGACGAAATTCCTAGTCCTTAATGGGCTAGGATTTTGGTCTCTCTCTCTCCTATTACTTGATCATCAAGTAATTTTGACTTTGACTTTGAATTCTAATTCAAATCAACTTTCAAGAGAGCTAAAAATATCCAAACTATTTTTGGATAATTTTATACTTTATTTATTTAAAATAAATAACTTATTTTATCTAATTAATTAATTCATAATTAATTAACTAGATTATTTTTCTCCAAAATAAGACTTTCTTTTTAATTCAAAATTAAACCAAAGTCTATTAAATAATTAATCACATTAATTATTTAATACATAAATAAATATATACATATATTTATACACGTGTGTGACACGTGTCACAATGACACGTGTCACTCACGTGAGCCACACGTGTGGTTTCACACGTGTGGAACCCTCTTGGCTTGATTAACTCGTTTAATCATTTTAAAGCCTCAACTCATGTAACCAAGTTGTTGTGTGTGACCCTCTAGGTTCTCAATTCAATTAGCAGTGACCCTAATTAATTAATTCCCTAATTAATTAATCAGTCCACAGATTAAACGACCATAGTCTAGCAACAGGTGTTTAACCCCTAGCTGAATAGGAATGTTCGGATTCGACAGAACCTTTAAGTCATTGATTCATGTGAGATACAATCCTCCTACTTACTATCTCTCAACCAAGATCTAGGGCAAGGGAATAATCAGAACCCTAATAATCCGGTCTTAAAGCTAAGTGCATTTCATATCCATTTGATCTCAATCCAAGAAACCCTTTTCTTGATGTCTTGATCTACTGCCTTGGCCAAGGAGTCCATATGGCATATGAATGACTTACACAATAAGAGATCACCTTGCAAATGCAAGTGTAGGTCCTTTCTTGATTCTCATTCACTTTCATGAATCACTTGTGCAGCCCCAGCATAAGCCTTGAATCAGTTGTCTAAGGCGACACCCTTTAAAGCTTATACCAAAGACTACAGAGTTAACTCATAAAGTGACATGGAACCTCAAGTCTAAGGATCAATTAATCACATCAATGACTCGTGAGATATTTCCTAATCTGGAAGTTTCCATTTCCTGAAATAGAAACTTCCTTTCCCATTTAGGAATCTTCTCACACGGGGCACCTCAGTGAACTTACTTATTGAAGTAAGCACCCTTATGTATCACGCACGTATCAACTATACACTTTGCACCTCCATGAAACAAGGTGGTCCTTCTTAAGGGCGTGATCCCACAAGCAAGCCTTAGAGGAGTCAGGTTGACACTCCCACTGTCTGTAGGACTCATCGGCTTGGAGTATTTTACTAATCATGACTTATGTGATATAGGGCTCGTTTCATGAACCATTTCACCTAAATGGTAGAGTCCTAAAGTCATCAGGATTAGGGGAGTTCTCATACATGTGCACGTAATGGAAACACACAAAACACGTATTGGCATATAAAGAAGTGTTTGCCTATAATCAATCGTATATTATTCAAAGATTGTCTGTGATACAAGAAAAGTCCCAAAGCAGATTACGTCGAATCGGCTTTCTAGGGTACTATTCCTAACAGAAACTTGAACTCATTTTCCTTCCTCACGTTGTGAACTTTGTTGCATTTTTTAAGGCATGAAAGGGGCTGATTTTGTTGGTTATTTGCTGCATAATTTTACCTTAATATGTTAGCATGAGATTGGTTGAGGCTTTGCGTTGTTTCTGCCCTGTTTTGCTGTCGTTACCCTACTGTTGCTCCTGCGTACGTCTAGAGGAGAAAGGGGTCGTGCGCTATTGTTTGAGGTTGGAGGGAATTGTTGCGCGGCCACACAGCATATGAACTGTCTGCCTGCATGGCCCCGCAAAAGACTATGGACTGCTTCCTTTTTTTTTTTTGTATCTCGTGCATGTGTGTAGGGACGGAGCCAGGATTTCAGGTAAGGGGGGCGAAAATTTAAAATATAATAATATTTTTTTAAAAATAAATATTATTTTATTAAAAATAAAAATATTATTTTATTCGATATATTTAAATAAAACATGTACAACTTAAAACTTTAATTTGATTAAAAATTCACTAAAGAGTATCTCAAATTTTTACATATTATAACTATAATATTTCCTTTCAAAAAAAAAAAAAAAACTAAATATTCTATATATTATTTGACATATTCTATTTTGATAGTCATAGAGAATAGAGATAAAGATGCAGTTAACAAATTAATTATAAATGTTATCTATTATAAAAGAAAACTAAAATTATTATTTAAGATACAATCTATTAACTACATAATTTATTTGTACTAAAAGAAATACTAAGATTAACACATTTATTTCATAATAAAACACAAACTAAAATTACTATTTAGATACAATCTTTTAACTAAATAATTATCCATAATAAAAGAAAATTAGAACAGTTATCTAAATAAGAAACGATATTTTCTCAATACACATAACTCATATCAACATTAAATTATCTAAAATTAAACACAATATATTATTTAAAATTAAACTTAGTTATTTTTACAATTAACAAATTAATTATACTAATTCACAATTAACAAATTAATTATAAATTTTATCTAAATAATTTATTCATAGTAAAACTATAAAAGAAAAATTAAAATTAAATATAAGTTAATATTATCTTTTGCAAGGTATGGGACTTGTCCCACATCGGTTGTATGGGCAATTGATGTGGGGTTTATAGGCCAAATGGGCTCTCTCTCCCTTCAGACTAGTCTTTTGGGATGGGCTCTCCTGTTTGGTCTATAACAATTGGTATCAGAGCCGGCTCGGAGTGGTGGGCCACGGAGTGGTGGCCTAGAGGAGCTAGCCGTGACCAACGTGGCCGTGACCAACGAGGACGTTGGCCGTTAAGGGGGGTCGATTGTCATGACCCTGGACCAATTGCAAGGTATGGGACTTGTCCCACATCGGTTGTATGGGCAATTGATGTGGGGTTTATAGGCCAAATGGGCTCTCTCTCCCTTCAGACTAGTCTTTTGGGATGGGCTCTCCTGTTTGGTCTATAACAATTAAATGTTAAGACTCAGACTCCAATAGGAATCCCAAAGTAAATCAATGGAACAGTGAAGTCTAACTTTGCGGCTAAGGAAAGTAAAGGAAACAAACTCTAGAATTAGGGTTAAAGAAAAAGACAAGATAAGGAAAAGAAATTGATTTTCATCTGCTGAATTCATTGCCATGAACGTACAGCATACAACCATATATATAGTCTGCTAATACATGGCTGAGCCAATCAAACTCATTCTTGGAATTTAAACAATACTTAAAGAAAACGTAATAACAAGTCTTAAAAGTGTTTCACACTTCTCTTAGTTGCCAGACTCAAAACGGCACCGTTTCCCTTCTTTCTTGAATCTTCCTCCAGTCAAAAGTAACAAAACACGTGGTGAAGCATACTCTTCCCTTCAGCTGAACCTTATCAAGATTGCTTGATCATAACAGTACTCCCCCCTTTTACAGAGTCTTGTCCCCAAGACTCTAATTGTGGAAATTGCTTGATGATCACATGATAATCCTCCCAGGTCGCTTCGTTGGCTGGTAAATGTGCCCATTGGACCAAGATTTGTGGCACAGCAGAGTTTTTTCGTTTGATCATTCTCCTTCCTAGTATGGCGATGGGATGAAGGAGTACCTGTGTTGCAGCATCCAGTTCTGGAAAAACAGGTGTAACTCGATCCGTACGGCCGACTCTAGGCTTCAAAAGAGATACATGAAACACCGGATGTATCTTAGCTTCCGCAGGCAGTTTGAGTTTATAAGCTACTGCTCCCACTTTCTCTATGACTTCAAAGGGCCCTGCATATTTTGGGCTTAACTTCCAGATCTTGCTATTCCGGATTGTGGGCTGTCTGTAAGGCTTCAACTTGAGATACACAAAATGTCCTGTTTGAAACTTCCTGTCCTTCCTCTTCTTATCCGCTATTTGCTTCATCCGGTTCTGAGCCATAGCCAACTGTTCTCTGATCATCTGTTGCATCATCTGCTTTTCTGCTAGAAAGTCAACTGATGCAGCTGTAGTAGGTTGAGTGTAAGTCTCCAATGTAAGCATCTTAGGTTGGTATCCATACAAAGCCTCGAAGGGTGACATTTTCAGAGAGGTGTGGTAGTTAGTGTTATACCATAGTTCAGCTACTGCTAACCAAGCCACCCACTTCTTTGGAGTCTGATTGCACATACATCTGAGGAAACTCTCTAGGCATTGGTTAACCCTTTCTGTCTGACCATCAGTTTGCGGATGGTAAGCAGTACTTAACTGATGTGTAATCCCTAAGATCTTCATGAGTTCTCCCCCAAAATGGCTAGTGAATATCCTATCTCTGTCAGATATAATACTACTAGGCAATCCATGCAGTTTATAAATCTGTGCAATAAAAATCTGTGCCAAATGAGAGGCAATGTAGGGGTGAGACAAAGGGATGAAATGAGCATACTTGGAAAATCTATCAACAACCACCCAGATTGCATTCTTCCCCTCTGAGGTGGGTTACTGATCAATAAAGTCCATCGTAATATGCTGCCATACTTGTTCAGGGATGGGGAGGGGTTGCAATAACCCAGACTCCTTCTCATTGGAATGTTTGCACAGTTGACAAACATCACAACCACTGATCACTTGCTTAACATCTTTTTGCATCTCTGGCCACAGGAAGGTGTGCTGCAACCGTTGGAATGTGGCCTGAATCCCAGAATGTCCTCCAATATGTGAGGAGTGAACATAGGTGATAATGGTTTCCCTCAGTCCTTTCCCCTTTCCCACATAAAGCCTTCCTTTGTATCTAAGTACTCCTGTTTTGCAGCTGTAGTAAGATACATTATAAGGGTAAAGGGCTGCTTCCATGATAGCTTCCTGAGCTGTGTCATCACCCTCATAACTGGAGATCACTTCCTCAGCCCACTGTGGGTGAAGCACAGTAACCTCTGAACACTCTCCCTCCTCAAATCCCTTCCTGGATAAAGCATCAGTAGCTTGGTTCTCTTTTCCCTTCTTGTACTCAATAGTGTAATCATATCCCAGCAATTTAGTGAGGTACTTGTGTTGAAGAGGAGTGGAAATTTTTTGGTTTAACAAATATTTCAAACTACACTGATCAGTCTTAATGATGAAAGTATCATGCAGCAGATAGTTCCTCCATTTCTCCACTGAGTGAATAATGGCCATCATCTCCTTTTCATACACAGATAGTCCCAAACTCCTTGGGCCCAGTGCTTTACTAAAGTAAGCTATGGGATGTTTGTCTTGCATCAAAACTGCCCCTAGACCATAGTAACAGGCATCTGTTTCCAGAACAAACTTCTTGGTGAAGTCTGGGAGTGAGAGTACAGGAGCTTCACTCATGGCTTTCTTTAATTTCTCAAATGCTTCAGTGGATTCTTTACCCCATTGAAAGAGGTTTAGCAATCAGGCCATAGTGTCTAATAAACTTCCTGTAGTAGCCTGTCAACCCTAAGAATCCCCTCAACCCTCTGATTGTCTTGGGTTCAGGCCATTCTTTCATAGCAGATATTTTATTGCTATCTGCCATGACTCCTTCTTTTGAAATGATGTGCCCCAAGTACTCTATGGACTCTTTTCCAAAGCTACATTTAGTGGCTTTAGCATATAGCTTCTGTTCCACTAGAATCTGCAACACCTTTTCCACATGCTGACAATGCTCCTCCCAAGTCTTGCTGCACACTAGTATGTCATCAAAGAAAACAAGTACAAACTCCCTTAGGTATGGTTGAAAAACTTGATTCATGAGAGACTGGAATGTGGCTGGAGCATTGGTTAGGCCAAAAGGCATCACCCTGAACTCATACAATCCGGAGTTGGTGACAAGTGCTGTCTTCTTGATATCCTCCTCAGTCACTCTGATCTGGTGGTATCCAGCTCTTAAATCAATTTTAGAGAAATAAGTGGCTCCTCCCAGTTCATCCAGTAACTCATCTACTAATGGAAGAGGGTAGCTATCTTTAACTGTGATGGAGTTCAGCCTCCTATAATCCACACAGAACCTCCAGGTGCCATCTTTCTTCTTGACCAGTAAGACAGGGGATGAAAAAGGGCTTACACTGGGTCTAATGATTCCTTCCTTTAGCATCTCAGCAACCAACTTCTCCACTTCTCTTCTCTGGATGTAGGAATACCTATAAGGGGGTTGCTTAACTGCCTCTGATCCCTCTTTGAGCACAATCTTATGTTCATGTGCTCTCACTAGTGGAAGTCCCACTGGCTCATCAAATATTCTTTGATACTTGGTCAGCAAAACCTCCATCTCTGGTCTGCTTGCTTCACTGTTTTCTTCGGTGGCATTAGTGAGCATACAAACACACCTGGTCTCTTCTGCCCCTCCTCTCTGCAAGAACCGTTGTAGTCCCTTCCCAGTGATCATTTTTGGTGATACTTCAGCTTTCTTGCCATGTAGTGTAATAATCCTTTTGGCCTTCATGAATTGTAGAGTCTGCTGATCAAAGTCAAAAGTAACTGGACCTAATCTCCTCAGGAAATCCACTCCTATCACCATATCACAACCCCCTAGTTTCAAGATCCTCACCCCAGTTTTAAAATAGTATCCCTCCATCTCCCACTGGAATTCATCACACTTGGCACTGCTGTCCATCCTCCCCCCACCAGCAACTGTCACCATTAGTGAGTTGGTGCACTCAATGTCACAGTTCAACTTCTTAGCAGTGTCTGGATCCAGGAAAGTGTGAGTACTGCCCGTGTCTAACAGTATGGAGATGGTATGTCCATTGGCCTTGCCCTCCAGTTTGATGGTGTCTGGGTTGAGTTGTCCTACTACTGCATTCACAGAGACATGGTACTCCTCTGCCTCTGTATTTTCAATCTCAATGACAGGAGATTCCATCTCTTCTTCCTCCATTACCTTTCCTATTAAGACAAACAACCTCCTGCACTTATGGCCGACATGGTAAGGCTCATCACAGTTGAAACACAACCCCTTCTTCCTCCTCTCTTCCATTTCATCATAAGTGAGCCTACGAATAGGGAGATTCCTTTCACTTGACCCACTAACATTCTTCTTAACCCCTGGATCAGATGGAGTACTCTTGAGATTTCAGGTTTTATAACCTTGTTTAGTTCCCTTCTTCATAGTCTCAACATAAATTTCTTGTCTCTTCGCCATCTGTATAGCATGGGCAAGAGTTAAGGGCACTAACATTTCGACAATTTGACCAATTTCTTCCTTTAACCCACTCACAAAGCTTTTTATGAAATAATCCTCAGTTAAGGATCTGTTTTGACTTATCATAAAAGCTTTGAGTTCCTCGAATTTAGCTGCATACTCTTCAACACTCTTGTCCTGCTTCAGTTTATTGAACTGTCCAATCAGGTTCTGCTCATCATTTTTCGAAAATCGCAGCAATACCAATTCACTGAAAGCATTCCAACCCAAACTCTCCTTCCCTTCAAAATAACCTAGGTACTAATTATCTGCTACCCCTTCCATATGCATCGCAACCATCATAATTCTCTCATAATCAGAAACAGGGTTGAACATGAAATATTTATGGCACTTACGCAGCCAAGCACGGGGTTCCTCGCCATTAAACTTAGGGAAATCAACCTTACCTTTCAATGAGCTGGTGTTTTGTGGATCTGTGTTCCTGAAACCTGGTGGGGAAGTTAACCCAGCATCCATACGAGCTCTGAAGTTGCCTTGACCCCCAGGCGGTATGATGGTCAACCCAGGAGCCTGTGTTCCTCCCATGTTACCAACATGACCTCCTGATCCCGCCGCCACCTCAGCGTACGTGGATATCCCGCTATTTCCAGAAGGAGCAGTGTTGGCATTTCTTCCTCTGAGTAAGCCCAAAATCTCATCCATCCTAGTGTTCATTGATCCCTCCATTTTCTTGGAAAATTCCTCAAATCTCTTCTTTATGTCTTCTTGGCCAACGTACTGTGACCTTCTTTGAGTTGAGTCACAGCATTTTCCAATTCCTCCAACCGCTGAACCTGTGTTTTCGTCATCCTTCTACCCACAGACTGATCAAAACCTGCTCTGATACCAATTGTTATAGACCAAACAGGAGAGCCCATCCCAAAAGACTAGTCTGAAGGGAGAGAGAGCCCATTTGGCCTATAAACCCCACATCAATTGCCCATACAACCGATGTGGGACAAGTCCCATACCTTGCAATTGGTCCAGGGTCATGACAATCGACCACCCTTAAGGGCCAACGTCCTCGTTGGTCACGGCTACGTTGGTCACGGCCATGTTGGTCACGGCTAATTGTCATGACCTTGGACCAATTGCAAGGTATGGGACTTGTCCCACATCGGTTGTATGGGCAATTGATGTGGGTTTTATAGGCCAAATGGGCTCTCTCTCCCTTCAGACTAGTCTTTTGGGATGGGCTCTCCTGTTTGGTCTATAACAATTGGTATCAGAGCCGGCTCGGAGTGGTGGCCTACGGAGTGGTGGCCCACGGAGTGGTGGCTTAGAGGAGCTAGCCGTGACCAACGTAGCCGTGACCAACGAGGACGTTGGCCCTTAAGGGGGGTCGATTGTCATGACCCTGGACCAATTGCAAGGTATGGGACTTGTCCCACATCGGTTGTATAGGCAATTGATGTGGGGTTTATGTTGGAAAACACGAATCAGAAAGCAGCGGAATTTAAAAAATTTTCCAACAAAAGGATCTTGGACTCGCAATCGTGTAACCAAATTCGTAGAGATAAAAAACTTACTTTTCTTTTATTCTTTCTTGAAGCGTTTCAAGCCACCCAAGAACGCTCTTCTCGCGGCTTGACAACCCGTCCCTCGAAAGTCTCTTTCTACTTCAGAATCCATTGTCGGGATAGCAATCCACACCAACCTAGATTCAATTCATGTTAGAGATGTTCTTAACAATATAACATAAAGAAAGAAACATGAAACGAGAAAAGCAGGATTGAAACTCCCTTCGAAAACAGTTTTGCGAAAGTAGAAAACTGCCAGTCACAAAACCCTCGTGAAAAAATTCATCCTTCAGGATATGGACGAACGGTTTTCGCCATCTTCTTTGGTTCGTTTTTTTCATTCGCTTCACGTCGGGTTCAGAATCGTTTCATCATCCCTTCTGATCGTTTTTGCTTAATCCCCACTTTTGGTAAAGCTCGAATCTTCAAAACTTCTAACTTGAAGTCTCTAGAGATAGTCCACCAACTTGGCTACAATCTAACTAGTAAGGATGCTAGTTCTCTAGTTAGTGTTTAGGCTTAACCTAGGGTTTTATTTTATCTTGGAGAAAGGAAGGTGTTCAACACATGAACCAACAATTGTCTATTAGCTCTAAAGGGGAGCATGAGCTCCCCTATATATAAGAAAGGGGAGGGACGAAATTCCTAGTCCTTAATGGGCTAGGATTTTGGTCTCTCTCTCTCCTATTACTTGATCATCAAGTAATTTTGACTTTGACTTTGAATTCTAATTCAAATCAACTTTCAAGAGAGCTAAAAATATCCAAACTATTTTTGGATAATTTTATACTTTATTTATTTAAAATAAATAACTTATTTTATCTAATTAATTAATTCATAATTAATTAACTAGATTATTTTTCTCCAAAATAAGACTTTCTTTTTAATTCAAAATTAAACCAAAGTCTATTAAATAATTAATCACATTAATTATTTAATACATAAATAAATATACACATATATTTATACACGTGTGTGACACGTGTCACAATGAAACGTGTCACTCACGTGAGCCACACGTGTGGTTTCACACGTGTGGAACCCTCTTGGCTTGATTAACTCGTTCAATCATTTTAAAGCCTCAACTCATGTAACCAAGTTGTTGTGTGTGACCCTCTAGGTTCTCAATTCAATTAGCAGTGACCCTAATTAATTAATTCACTAATTAATTAATCAGTCCACAGATTAAACGACCATAGTCTAGCAACAGGTGTTTAACCCCTAGCTGAATTGGAATGTTCGGATTCGACAGAACCTTTAAGTCATTGATTCATGTGAGATACAATCCTCCTACTTACTATCTCTGAACCATGATCTAGGGTAAGGGAATAATTAGAACCCTAATAATCTGGTCTTAAAGCTAAGTGCATTTCATATCCATTTGATCTCAATCCAAGAAACCCTTTTCTTGATGTCTTGATCTCCTGCCTTGGCCAAGGACTCCATATGGCATATGAATGACTTACACAATAAGAGATCACCTTGCAAATGCAAGTGTAGGTCCTTTCTTGATTCTCATTCACTTTCATGAGTCACTTGTGCAGCCCCAGCATAAGCCTTGAATCAGTTGTCTAAGGCGACACCCTTTAAAGCTTATACCAAAGACTACAGAGTTAACTCATAAAGTAACATGGAACCTCAAGTCTAAGGATCAATTAATCACATCAATGACTCGTGAGATATCTCCTAATCTGGAAGTTTCCATTTCCTGAAATAGAAACATCCTTTCCCATTTAGGAATGTTCTCACACGGGGCACCTCAGTGAACTTACTTATTAAAGTAAGCACCCTCATGTATCACGCACGTATCAACTATACACTTTGCACCTCCATGAAACAAGGTGGTCCTTCTTAAGGGCGTGATCCCACAAGCAAGCCTTAGAGGAGTCAGGTTGACACTCCCACTGTCTGTAGGACTCATCGGCTTGGAGTATTTTACTAATCATGACTTATGTGATATAGGGCTCGTTTCATGAACCATTTCACCTAAATGGTAGAGTCCTAAAGTCATCAGGATTAGGGGAGTTCTCATACATACGCACGTAATGGAAACACACAAAACACGTATTGGCATATAAAGAAGTGTTTGCCTATAATCAATCGTATATTATTCAAAGATTGTCTGTGATACAAGAAAAGTCCCAAAGCAGATTACGTCGAATCGGCTTTCTAGGGCACTATTCCTAACAGTTTATAGGCCAAATGGGCTCTCTCTCCCTTCACACTAGTCTTTTGGGATGGGCTCTCCTGTTTGGTCTATAACAGTTTTATTGGATAACTTGGGATCATGATCAACTTTTTTTCCCCAACAAATGTAGATTTTGAAGATTAGAAAAATAAGAGTTTTAAGTTGAGTAGAAGAAAAAAAAAGAAGAATAGAAAAATAAAAGAGGAAAAAGACGAGAGAGAAAAAGATTAATTAGAAATTTTTTAATATATGAAAGAAGAAAAGAATATTGGGAAGCGTAAAAAGTGCATTTGGGTTGAGAAAAAGAATCGTAATTAAAGTAAACTAATACTAAAACTCAAATTAATCTAAAAATAAATCCTAATTATTTCGATTGGTGAGTTGTAATTTGGGAAAGGGGGCGCAAATTTATAAATTATGGGGGCAAAATAATAAAACTTTTAAAATTTACATATAATAAAAAAAAATTCAAAAATCGCGCCCGGGAGGGGGGGGAAGGGGCGTGGGGCCACCCCATGCCCCCGCCCTAGCTACGCCTCTGCATGTGTGTGTGTGTCTATATATATATTATTTGTAATGTAGTGTATATATAATATATTGTGCATGTGTGTGCACGTAAATATATATATATGTATGTGTGTGTGTGTTTGTGTTTTGTGCCTGCATGAGTATTATATATTATGTGTGTGTACGTACATATATATATATATGTGTGTGTGTGTGTGTGTGCATGTGAAATGTGTATATATATATAGTGTGTGTGTGTGTGTGTGTGTGCATGTGAAATGTGTATATATATATATATATATATATATAATATATATATATAGTGTGTGTGTGTGTGTGTGTGCATGTGAAATGTGTATATATATATATATATATATATATATATATAATACATACACATTTCACATGCACACACACACACACACATATATATATATATATATATATATATATATATATATATATATATAAGATAATAAATTGATAGAATGATATATTTTATATATTGTTTGATTTATTTGAAATTATTTGAATGCCTTTGTTTTGTTTACTTTATAATTGCAAACTTGATATATTTGAGTTATAATTGTTATATGAAATTCATGATTTGAATTGCTATGAATGATGAAACGATTGGGCTTGAAACCTTCATGTATTAAATATACTTGAACGAATTACTTGATTATGTGACTTCATGACATCATTTACTTCTTATACATCTCATATCATGTGCATAGCATTGCCTTGCATCGTATATGGTCATATTGAGTCCCACTTCACTTTTGTTGCACAGATTTGTGTCCAGTCGGAGACGAGGGCGGTCTTTGAGGTTCTTGTGCTTTCTCTTTTGCTTTTACAAGGTGGGTTTCTCTTCTAATAGCTGTGATGACCCAATATATCCCTTATGTGAAAAGTTTTAAGCCAAACTAGTATATTTATATATCGAGTTTTTTTCAAGAATAAATGATTTCGAACGTAAACCTTTCTTTTATGTATCCCTACCTTATGATTTTGGTGAGACATGAATGAGTGCACGGGCACAGGAACTTAGTGTAAGTGGCTATCCAGGGAGGCAAGGGCCGACGATGATCCCTTGCACTAGTTCCAACCAAACGGGAGCTGAGGCTTTTGGGGGGATTCAAGTACCCCCACTTTCCGTTATGTATGGGTGGTCGGGCCTTGCAAACCCATCCACCACTCGGAGGAAAAAGGTGTATGTGTATGATTATGAAAGAATCGTATGAATGTGCACGAAAGATTATATGTGTGATAACAAATGAATAATGTTTATGATTACACAAGTTGTAGGTTGGAGATTATGCACGCCCACTCGTCGGGCCATGAATACCCTAATGGCTGAATATGATAGTTGTAATCCTGTTGATGCCTTTCTTTATTTTACCCACTTAGGAAATTGTTGTAAAACTTCACACGGGACTACGACTTGCATGTATATGTTTAATTTCTGCAATATTTATACTTATGCCCTGTTTTATACCCACCAGTCTCCTTTAGACTGAACCCGGTTTGTTTTCAGTTGTGTTGTGCAGGTTTGGGGAGTGCTAGGTGGGAATTCGAGTCGTCTAGGTCTTGCATTTAGGTCTAGCACTTTCTTTCCATTTCACTTACACTCATACTATCATTTTGTATTAAGATTATGACTTTATTGGGGGCTTATTTATTTTGTAGGTTGTGTGGGCCGTTGATACTTGTACATTGGATATATCTTGTTATTTTGGAGCTTGAACGCTCATCATATATATATATATATATATATATATGCTATGATTTGCTTCCGCTTTTATTTTCTTGCTCTGGTTTATTACTTCTCGTTCTTGAATGGTTTAAGGGTTAGCTCCCACCTAGCATAGCGCGTGTGTGGTGCCCCCGTTCGTCGTGATTTGACACGTGTATGGACTTCCATTTCATATGCGGGTCAGGTCTCGGTGCGGGGGATGTGGTGTCTTGCGCTCGGGTGGTACATCCCAACTTCCAGGCAAGCCCCCGACCAGGAGGTTGAGGTAATGGAAGTGTCGGATGACTCAAGAGATAGGCACTCATCATCACCAACGGGCCCGGCCATCGATGTGGAGCCCATGTCTATGGTTCCACCTGTGGGCATGAGGGTCGACCCTGGGCCTTCGGGGAATGTAGCTGTAGCCGGACCGTCTACCGCTGGTTGGTACGGTCTGCGTGATGAGACTGAGGAGGAGGAAGAGTATTTCCCCGAGGGCGTAAATTCCCCGGCTAGAGAGTTGGACAAAGATCCTACGGGGGTTAAGAGTAAAATATCGCCCAAGATGTTTGAGACTATCCGTAATCTCTTGTTCGGCGGAGCCCCCGAGTATGAGGGCTACAGTATTATCCGGCCCAAGAAGGGATAAAGATTGACCGACCCACCTCCGGGCTGCATCTCGACGACTTACAAGATAGTGACCTTGGGTTTCAGGGTTTCTATTGACAGTGACCTGCTCAACATATTAAACAACCTCAATGTTTTGCCGATTCAACTGATGCCCAACGCGTACGCGATGATCAATGTGATTAGGGTCTTGATGAGATAGTTTGGGTACCCTTTGGGGGGGAGGGGGTGATAGAGGACCTTTTCAAAGCCTCTATGTCAACTGGGAAGTCAGGCTCCGATCCTGGCTTTATTTCTCTGGTTGCTAAGAACAACCGCAAGTTGGTCACCTCTCAAACTTCCTCAAACGGCCAGGGTTGGAAAGAGCAATTTGTATTCGTTCAAAGTGAATCAGGTTGGCCGGGTCTGGTGAACAGGGTGTGGAACTGGAAGCCCGAGTCGACTCTGCCGGTTTGTGGAACTAAGTAGTCAAGTACTTTTCTAAGGGACGTGAAAAGATTCGGGATGCTCGACTGCAAGTACTTGATCCTCTCCCAAAACTTGGTGGACTTCGGTTTAGCCCCCAGGGTCCCTAGCAGAAACTTTGACCTGGGTACAAATGAGGGGATGGACCCGAGGCCGCTTTCCCTTTAATTATTGTTGTTCATTCCAAGTTTTCGCTCGACTTGAGCTGAGATAAATTATTCTTTTTGCAGATCAAACGATAATGGGCTCCCAATTGGTCGAGATGTTGGGAGACATGGAGGAGGCCAAAGGGGTGACGGCCGAGCAACAGGAGGCCTAGGCCCAAGCCGCAATCGAGAATAGTCTCCCGACCATCACCCAACACAAAACTATTGACGCCATCCTTCCCAACCCCTAGGCGGCCCACGAAGCAGTCCCTCCCCAACAAAAACAGAAAAGGGAAAAAGAGTCCCAAGTCGAGGAGGTGGACCCTCGAAAGAAAAAACAAAAGAAAGACAAAGAAGTCCGACCTGCTACTCTCAACACGGGGAAAGCTGTTAGGAATAGTGTCCTTAAGTAGATGTTTGCTTTACTATTTCCTTGTAAAATCACAAACAGTCTTTGAATAATAATAAACGAGATGATTTTGCTCATAGGCAATCATTTCTTTATATGCTTATTTATGTCTGTTTGGGTTGATTGTGTTTTGCATGTATTGAACTCCCCTAATCCGATGAGGCCGTTAAGAACTTTATCGTTATGGGAACGGCACATGAAACAAGTTCTTAACTCCATAGGTGAGGATTAGAAACTTCTCCAAGTCAATGAGTCCGACAGACAGTGGGAGTGTCGACCTTGACGCTGCTGAGACTTGCTTATGCGATTATGTCCTTTTGAAGGATCACTCAGTTTCATGGAGTGATAAGTGCATACATTGATGCGTTCATAATACATAAGGGTGATTGTTACAAGAACTTCATCACTGAGATGTCCCACATGAGAACATTCCTAAATGGGAAAGGAATTTTCCTGAAACTTCTACATTAGGAAATATCTCATAGGTCAATGACGTGATTCATTAATCCTTAGACTTGAGATTTTGTAATGTCTCATATGAGCTAACTTTGTAATCTTTGATATAGGCTCAAAAGGGTGTCGCCATATAGACACCTGAACCACGGCCTATGTTGGGATTACACAAGTGGCATATGTAGAATTAGTAGAATCGATAAAGGACCTACACTTGTTAAGAACAATAATGATCTCTTTCTGATTCAGTTGTTCGTAGTCCATTAAACATTAAACCCTTGGCCAAGGTGGATAAAAGATCAAGACATCTAGAAAATGGGGTTTTCTAGGATTGAGATCGAAATGGATATGAAACGAACTTAACTTTAAAGATCAAGAATATTTGGGCTCTGAGAATATTCTCATGCCTTAGTTCTTGATTGAGAGATGGAGTTGTAGGAGGATCATATTTCACTGATTGTCATTGACTGAAAGGTTCTTCGATTCATTTCGTTATTCAGCTAGGGGTCACACACCCATTACTAGATTATGGTGGTGTGATCTGTGAAGTGATTAATTAATTAGGGAATTAATTAATTACTGTTACTACTAATCGAATAATGAACCTAAAGGGTCACACACAAATGCCAGGACACAAGGGTTATGGTAGGATGTTAATATGATTAACGAAGGATCAAATTGTTAATCGAAATGGAGCAAGGATTATGTGAGTAGCTACCACGTATCAAGCACACGTGGCTGCCACGTGCCATGTAGTCCACGTGGCACATACGTAGCTTCATGGGTGTGATTTATTTCACACACAAATTCTTTTCTAGAATTAGTTAATTAAATTATAATTAATTAATTTTGGTCTTTTAATTAATTTTGAATTAATTGTTAAGACTATTCTCAAATAAACTTAACCTAATAAATAATTAATTGGGAATTAATTGATTTATTGAATTTTGACTTTTAACTTTAGGAAAGTTGAAAAGTCCAACTTCCTATTATAGGAGAGAGGAGTCTTCTCTTGCTAGACTTGGAGAATAAGTTAAGACCTTATTATTCCAATTAAATTAAATAATTAAATGAATTAATTAGTAAGCAAGAAAAGAAGCCCACTAGGTTAGGGAAACCCTAAGTGGCCGAACCCCCTAGTATTTATACTAGTGGTGGTGCTTCCCTATTTTTCTTTAGACCAACACTCGCGAAGTGTTAAGTTTTTTAGAAAATCCAAAAGAAAAGTTTTCAAAGCAAAATTATCCTAGCCTAACACAAGCCATAGAACTAGCATTCTCACTCGCTTGATCGTGTTCTAGGTCTGGCGTGGATACGCTTTGGAGGGCTTCTACTTTGGAGTCTAATTCGAAGGCCGTTCGAGAAATTTCGCTTGAAGGGTGTTCGTTAGGCGGTAACAACATCACTAGAAAGCTTCTAACTTTGTAAGTTTCTAAAACACCTTACGATACGATACGAAAATTACAAGATAACGATTAAACTTTTGAAAATTTTTAAACTTCCGCTGCTCATCCCTTTCGTGTTTTCCAACACCCTCGACCGGTCCCTTGAGGTCCTGCGCCCCCAGGCAGTGGAGGGGGATAGTTGTAGTATTGAGACGGATATTAACCCGGAGGTGGCATAGGAGGAGCGTACCCCCAATACGGCGGGGGAGCATACCCGTAATGGGTCGGAGGTCCAAAATAGAAGGCGCTGCTCGGGGCTTCTTTGGGAAGATTGGAGCCCTTCCTTCTACCATAGCCGTGACTGCCTCGGCCCGGCATTGCTTGAGATAGGCATCTAGGTCCGGTCCGAAGTAAACCGTGGGATGTCCTCCTCCTTGTTTATCCCCAGCCCCGTGCTAACGCCGCACTATGCCCCTCATTGGCTGGGGGGGAGGCATGACTTCATGCCCATCAGGGCCAAATTCCCTCACTCTTCTGTTTTGCATGTTTTCAGACTATTGTTTGAGCTTTCCCATAGACGGCGCCAAAATGATCAAGTCAAATTTAGGTATCCTGTAGCTCGAGCAGGCGTCGACCCGATCACTTAGAATTTATAGATTAGGGAAGTCCACAAGGTTGTGTAGATCTGTACGAAGAAAGCAGAGTGAGCTCAAAGGCCGACCTGGGTGAGATGGGATTGGACCAAATGTCTACTCTCCGACGCCCAAGTCAGTTATTGATCAAGGGGAGAGAGTATCGAGTTGACTTAAGGTGCAGTTGATGAGCTTACCAAATGCCATTTATGGAGGGGTATTTATATCATTGGGGTTAATGATGATATTTTCATACTATTTGCTGGTGCATTTAATGCCCATCTGGTACGGTACGAATGCACAATCCACACTTAATGCTGGTAACAGCTGGGGGACCCTTTTGGTACGGAGGTCGGTGGTTACCTCGGCCTGGAAAAATGAAGCATCAACCTCTTTCACCCCAGGTCGGCGATTTATTGACTTATCCCCAAGCGGTCGAAGCATTTTCAACTAACCGATTGGAGTCAACTTGGCTTTCAATAGGTTCGAGTGGCCTCCTTAACCCAGATTGGCGGGGCCCATGCTGACTCACTGGCCATGTGTCGAATTATCAAGGGGTCCAGGTGTCGGGTTGGATCTGGCCCACGTCAAATACCAAACATGAATGAACAGACTAAAACACCTGATATCACAAAATAAAAATTACAATGATTCTTCTTCATTTGAATCAGAATAAATTTCGGATCCAAAAAACTGAAAGTAGGCTCATTGGGGAAGTTTCCCATTTTTTTCTTGCGAAAAATGTAATGAGCATGTTCCACTCTAAGAAGTTATGTCAAAATTTTCATTGTTCAGCATCTCCTGTTGTTACACATAGAGAGGAGAGTTGGCTTGTAAAAAGGTCTCATTACTTAGTTGAAGCTAAGAAATCAAGATGATTACTAACCTGAGTTATGTGATTTTGAAAATACAAACCCGGCACTTCAACCTCCCTGCTAGAAGATTCGTACATATCTTCATATTTTAGGAAAAACAATAAAGTTAATTATGTAAATATCCCTGACTTGTAGGGATTTTTGCCTATATCTTTGATTCCGTTGTAATTCTTTTTGACCCAGTTTTACAAAATGAAAACCTCAACTTCACTCCCAAATTACTCTTTAACATAGCCTTAGAATGGTGTTAAAATTTTTGGGACTCAGTCTTAACATCAACATCATCGTCCCTCACCTCTCTCAAACCCTCAAAAGGCCTCAATCATGGGTGGCCAGGCCTTGCAAACCCGTCCACCACCTGGAGGAAAAAGGTGTATATGTATGATTATGAAAGAATCGTATGAATGTGCACGAAAGATTATATTTGTGATAACAAATGAATAATGTTTATGATTACACAAGGTGTAGGTTGGAGATTATGCACGCCCATTCGCCGGGCCATGAATATCCCTAATGAATGAATATGATAGTTGCAATCCCGTTGATGCCTTTCTTTGTTTTACCCACTTGGGAAATTATTGTAAAACTTCACACGGGGATTACGGCTTGCATGTATATGTTTAAATTCGACGATATTATATACTATTCCCTATTTTATACCCACCAGTCTCCCTTAGACTGAACCCATGTTGTTTTCAGTTGTTTTGTGCAGGTTTTTGAGGAGTGCTAGTCGGTAATTTGAGTCGTTTGAGTCTTGCATTTGGGTCTAGCACTTTCATTCAGTTTCACTTACAATTATATTATTATTTTGTATTATGATTATGAATGTTGGGCGTACTTTGATTATGAGAGGCCGTGTGGGCCATTGGCACTTGAACTCTTGTATATATTTTGATATTGGAGCTTGAAGCTCATTGTATAGGTTATATTTTATGATTGCTTCTGCTTCTATGTTCCTACTCTGAGTTTTGGTACTTCTCGTCCTTGAATGATTTAAGGGTTAGCTCTCGCCTAGCATAGCGTGTGTGTTGTGTCCCCGTTCACCGTGATTTGGCTCGTGTATGGACTTTCTATTTTATATGCGGGTCATTAAAAGAATCCGTCCTTGGATTCATTACTCGTCCGGAAACAACTCAGGGTGAAACTTCTTCATCTTTCCTTTGTTTCCCACGCAGCCTCTTTTGTCATATCACTTCTCCAAAGATCTCAAATGGACCCAAGTAACGAGGGTTCAACTTCCTTCCTCTACCGATCTTTGCAAATCCTTTCCTCGGAGAAGCCTTCAAAAAGTCCCTCATCTCACCGTAAACCTAAACTCCCGAGATCTGAGCTGCCACCAGAGGCAAGCTAAGTAGGCAACAAGCAACGACGAAAGAACCCCATCTTTCGAGTAACAATTAGAGAACCCCGTCTCTCACAAGCAACAAGGAGAGAATCCCGTCTCTCGAACAACAAAACGAAAGAGCCCAGAGCATAAAAATACGGTTATATCAAAGAGCAAACTCTAAGAAGAAGGTAACTGTTATATGTAGAAATTACATGATTTCGAGCGTTAATTAGATTATATTTTGATGCTGTTTGATGCGTTTATGTGTTTATTTTACTCCGTTCAGGTGATTGTGGAGTTGGAGTTACGAAACGACGAAGCAAAGCGATTTCACACATTTTTGGGGGGAATTGTGGTAACTCCCATCACCACCTTGGAGTACAAAAAGAGTAACCCCGTTACTAGCCACAGGAGGGGAGTGTTTGGCGAGACAGGAGGGGTAACGGCCGTTACCCCTATACAGAAGCAAAGTTGTAACGCCCGTTACCACTAATAAAAACGTTAAGGCGATTTCAAGCAGTAAAGGGTGTTAACAACTAATACGCATGGATAGGTAACGCCCATTACCTAGGGAGGCGAGAATTATTTTGGGCTGCTATATTAGTGCGTTTTTGGAGTCTTTTCTAGAGAGACCACACAGATAGAGATAGACAGCCAGAGCTTTTCTCCCAGGTCAAGACCTAGGGTTTGGAGAGAAGACCAAGTAGTTCAGAGATTTTTCAGAGAATTCGAGAAGACGAGAGCATTAAATTCTGAGAACGATCTTTGGTTTTATTGTTACTTTAGTTTACAAACTAATTCCTTTGAATTTAGTTTACTTTCGCATGTCAGATTCGTTTTTAGATACTACCGAATGTTTATGCTTTTGTTTTGGAGACTTTGTTTAGAATTGATTACTATGATTTATTTTAATGCAATTTCCTTTAGTTTTATGAGTTTTGCTTTATTTATGAGTAGCTAATTCTCTAGGGCTAGGGGGAGTGATGATGATTGCATGGTAGAAGTTTGATAAGATGCTCGAATGACTTGTGGTAATTCTTAGTTTGAAAACAGGTTTGAATTGACTTGCGATGGCCTGATCACCCTTAGTATGTGTCATAATTGCCTATAGATCGAAAGAATGATGGTAATTTAGATGGTTTTCAGAACTTGTAAGTTGTAGGGTACAAAGAGATTTGGTCCTAGCTTATACAACCGTAATCTTATTCCATGCCGAGTCGCTAGAATACTGAATTGCACTAATCTTGTTCCTATGGTTTAATTAACTATTAGTGATTGCGACAGCAACATTGAACACTAATTAAGCACTTGGTTACACCTTGAGAGAGGGTAATACAAATATAAGTGACTAGGTTGTAGAATTACACTTGTCAGATGAGTATCGCATCAGCTCTTGATTGTATGATTCATTTCTTTTCCCTTGCCTGCTTAGTTTACTGAAGTTAATTAATGTGTTTCGTTAATTGTGTTTAATTCTAGTTAATTATTAATTTCTGCCTTAGTAGATTAATAGAAACAACTATTACATTTTGTCAGGTCTTTAGATTAGAGAAGAATATAGAGTAGTGATTGATTTCCCTTCCCTGTGGGCTCGATCCTATTGTGCTACGCGTATGTTAGTGTACACTTGCACGATTGGTTTTTAACTGTAGTAAACACCTACAACAGTAACGAGACAACAATTAATAATCACGTAAGTTGCACAAGGGACAGGTAATAAATATCATTCACATCAATCATCAATCATACAAAGCGGTTAACACGGTAAGTGAGCAAAGCATATAACATCAAATTACTTGAATTAATATTGCTTGTATGCATATGCCATAGATGTTTCTTGTACCGTTCACCGTAGTAAAGAATTTTGGAATTGATAACCTTATGGCCCAAATATTTTTTTAATGTCTTTAATATGTGTCCGGTTAAGAAGAAGATAGAGCTTTAATTGATTTTATTCTTGATTCCGTTTTGGCTCTTACCCCCTGATCACCTTCTTCAAATTGGTAAAGTCCTTGGAATTCAATTACCCTTTAGAATAACGGTCACTGTCTTCTTTGATCCCTCGCCGTCAATCCGTAGATCATCTCTCAGTACTATCCACTCTTTAATTAGTCGAACTTAGACTATTCCCACATACCTTTGGGACATTCATCCCTTGAGTCGAATTCAATTCTTCTATCCTTGCCAATGCCTAAATTACCACACTCAAAGGTAACTACTCTCGATGACCTTTAAAGTTTGATCCCAAAGCTTAGGGTAGTCACCACCTCGGTTTTCTTCTTCACGAATTCTTTCCTCATCAGGTTGAGACCCTCGGTTCCCAGAGTTTAGATTAGTCTTTTCGTGGGTCCTTTCCCATCATTTATTCGAATTATCCCTTCATCCTCTTCAAACCTGTAAATGTGCACTCGGTTCTGGCCCATTCAATTGCCTAATCAAAGTTAAAACCTTCTTGATGATTCTTGAAGTTTGATTCAAATTCTTCAATAATCACCTCTTTTGATTTCTTTCAACTCAAAGCCCTCCAGGTCATCATGGAAAAACGACTGATGGCTTAGTAAGGTTCTAATTTGTTATGTGTCTTTTGAACCCCTACACTACTTAGTTGAATTAACTTCTATGGACACCATCACGAAATATGATAATCTGATTTTACTTCTTTTTCCTAAAGTTAACATAAAAGTCCAGCAGAAGCTCATTCAACAAAGCTTATCCCTACTTTGAAGGTCTTCCATGGTTTACATTTCCGTTGGTCCTATCAGAATACTTCTTCGAGCACTACCTTGAATTATGTTTGTCTCTTGGTCGTGCTCTCCCCCTTAAGAAATCCACCTCTAGATCGGACTTTACCCACCATCCTCCAATCAAAATTCTTGATCGACTTGAAACAAGCAATCCTTGTTAGGGATGGTGTTCATTATTCTACTCAAATCCTTTGCTTTCGAGTTCTCCTAAAATCTGAGACCACAACTTCTATTCTTACCCGATCTGAACAACCCGAAGTCAACTCCAACACCTAAGTTCTGGAATTTCATTCTCATCTCTGTCTTAACCCTATCACCAAAGGTTCACCTTCAACTCGGTTCAATAGAGCTTTGAATGCAATAGCATCTGAAGTATCCTGTCACTAATATAGTGGGTTAGCACGACATCCTGTCCTTTAATCTTGATGTTTTGAACATCAGTTGTAAGGTTGAACGTTGTTCAGTCACTGATGGTACTTCCAAGTCCTTGCTCGCCCCCTTGTATCACCGCATATCCCGAAGTCCCAAGAAGATGACACAAATCTAAATTCTTCAATCCTCCTTACTATCTTTGCTTTGCTTTCATTCATTGATCCACGCTTGTAGTATTATCAATTTAGCTTCTTTGCTTGACCCTGTTGTGAATCCACATGATTGACACTCTCCATTCCATGCATCTTAGTTAGAAGACTTTTGATACATCCCGAATCTAGATCTGAACCAAAGGTTATTCTTAAACTTCCCCACTTTGCCTTAGGTTGATAATCTTCAAGATTTGTATGGTGAATGGAATTGATGAACTCATCCGTGATCCAAGTCTTCTATCACGATATGGAGCAACGAGAGGTCGTTCTACTTTGTAAGCCATGAAAATTCAACACACGACTTTCAAATCCCGATAACTCCATAATCTCTTTGTTGGTTTGATAGAAGAAACTCGTAGTTGAGGTTAATAATCGCTTTGATAGCACGGTAACGATCTACAATCAAGAACTCAACTCAAGTATAAATGCATGCGGATTAGTATACGCTTATGGCACATAATTAAACCAACAAACGTATATTATATGCAAAATAAAACACAAAAGCAACGAAACTGAAAGTAACCACATTTAACAAGTAATTCTATCAACTTGTAACAATTAACAATGAAAATTTAATGCAATGCACACGTTGATAATTCTATCCTGATACCACTTAAGGTTGTAGCACCCGAGCACAAGGCACCATATCCCCCGCACCGAGATCCGACCCGCATACGAAATGGAAAGTCCATAGACGAGCCAAATCACGGCAAATAGGGACACAACACACACACTATGCTAAGTGGGAGCTAACCCTTAAACCATTCAAGGACGAGAAGTAACAAAACTCCGAGTAGAAATATGGAAGCGGAAGCAATCATAACATATAACCTATACAATGAGCTTCAAACTCTAATATCAAAATATATACAAGAGTTCAAGTGCCAATGGCCCACATGGCCTCTCATAATCAAAGTACGCCCAATATTCATAATCATAATATAAAATAATAATATGAGTGTAAGTGAAACTGAAAAAAAGTGCTAGACCCAAATACAAGACTCAAACGGCTCAAATTCCTACCTAGAACTCCTAAAAAACCTGCAGAAAACAACTGAAAACAACACGGGTTCAGTCTAAAGGAGACTGGTGGGTATAAAACAGGGCATAATATATAATATCGCGGAATTTAAACATATACATGCAAGTCGTAATCCCGTGTGAAGTTTTACAATAATTTTCCAAGTGGGTAAAACAAAGAAATGTAGCAACGAGATTACAACTATCATATTCATTCATTAGGGATATTCATGGCTCGGCGAGTGGGCGTGCATAATCTCCAACCTACACCTTGTGTAATCATAAACATTATTCATTCGTTATCACACACATAATCTTTCATGCACATTCATATGATTCTTTCATAATCATACATATACACCTTTTTCCTCCGAGTGGTGGACGGGTTTGCAAGGCCCGGCCACCCATACATAGCGGCAAGTGGGGGTACATGAATCCCCCAAAAGCCTCAGCTCCCATTCCCCGCTAATCTCCTAGCGAGGGTCGGTATCACCATAGTTTGGTTGGAACTAGTGCAAGGGATCACCGTCGGCCCTTGCCTCCCCGGATAGCCACTTGCACTAAGTTCCTGGGCCCGTGCATTCATTCATTTCTCGCCAAAATCATAAGGTAGAGATACATAAAAGAAAGGCCTACGTTCGAAATCATTTACTCTTAAAAAGACTCGATACATAATTATACTACTTTGGCTTAAAACTTTTCACATAAGGGATATATCGGGTCATCATAGCTATTAGAAGAGAAATCCACCTTGTAAAAGCAAAAGAAGAAGCACAAGAGTCTCAAGGACCGCCCTCGTCTCTGACTGGACCCAAATCTATACAACAAAAGTGAAGTGAGACTCAAGATGTCCATATATGACGCACGACAATGCTATGCACATGATATGAGATGTATAAGAAGTAAATGAGGTCATGAAGTCACGTAATCGAGTAATTCATTCAAGTATATTCAATACATGAAGGTTTCAAGCCCAATCGTTTCATAATTCATAGCAATTCAAGTCATGAATTTCATATAACAATTATAACTTAAATATATCAAGTTTACAATTATAAAATAAACAAAACAAAGGCATTCAAATCATTTAAATATGTAAGAACGTGAAATAGATAACAAATTAATTCCATAATTTCAAATAAATCAAACAATATATGTTATACCACATATCAATCTATTATTATATATATATAAAGAAAAATAAACAAATGAAACACTTAGCATACATACATATGCATACAAAATTCATGCATGTATTATACATAATATATTACATATATTTATACCACCCATGCATGCAATATATATATATATATGTATGTACACACACATGCATAATATATTACATAATACACACACACACACACACACACACACACACACACACACACACACATATATATATATATATATATGTGTGTGTGTGTGTGTGTGTATATATGTACGTACACATACATGCACAATATATTATATATGCACTACACACACAACACAATTCATTACGCAGCAAATTGGCAGCCAAAATAATCACAATCATGCACAAATCGAGACCAGCCGCAAGACCATGCAGGCAGGCAGTTCAAATGCTATATATATATATATATATATATATATATATATATGTGTGTGTGTGTGTGTGTGTGTACGTTACGCAGCAAATTAGCAGCCAAAATAATCACAATCATGCACAGTTCAAGACCAGCCGCGCAGCCATGCAGGCAGGCAGTTCAAATGTTGCGCGGCCGCGCAACAAACTCCTCCCCAAATTCAAACTCCAGCATGCGGACGCGCACGGTTCATGCAGGCAAACCGTGCGCCCGCGCATCTGCTTCTCCTCCAGACGCACGCAGTAGCAACAACAGGGTAACGATAGCAAAACAGGGAAGAAACAACACAAAGCCTCAATCAATCTCATGCCAACATATTAAGGTAAAATTGTGCAGCAAATAACCAACAAAATCAGCCCATTTCATGCACAAAAAAAAAAAAAAACACAGCAAAGTTCACAACGTGAGGAAGGAAAATGAGTTCAAGTTTCATCCATTTCATTCAAAATTCATTAATGGCATCTTTATTAATTCTCAACTACCAAGTAATACAAGTTCAAAGAAGTATAAATGGCAGGCTTAGGATCATTTTTCATGCATTAAACTCAAAGAAATCTCAAGGAAACATGGAAGATTCATCAAATGAACATAAACCCTTACTATTCATTCAAATATTCATATCTCAACCAATACAAAGCCAAAATCTGAAATCCATGGATTGAAATGACCACAATTGAATGGAGAAAACAATCATAAACTTACCTCTTGAATTCGGTTGAGTTTGGTTGAGATTTGAGCTCAAAATCTCACAAAATGAATAGTGACGGGAATAGTGAATTGATCTCCAAGTTTGCAGCAATTTCCTCTCTCTCTCTCTTGCCTTGGACGAAATGAGACTTGGAGCATCAGGAAGAGGGTTTAACTAGGGTCATATGAGGCCAAACCTTGGTTAGTTTGGTTAAGTATTGATAGAGTTATGGTTAAAATGGCTAAGTGTGGAAATTCTGCGGACGAAGCTTGTTTCGGTTGAATTTCGGTGGTTCAAACGGGCTTAGAAAAATATAAGGCTTGTTCCATTGATTTTGAATCGTCGATATGAGACCATCGAAGATGACAGAACTCGAATCTGAGTTCCGAGCTCAAGATACGGCACCCGGAACCAAAGGTGCGCTAAAAGCTCTTTAGCCCCATTTTGGTCCCGTTCAAACAAAATAAATCCGAAACCAAGTCAAACAAGTTCAAAATTAAGCGTCGAGCATACAAGCATAATCATAACTCACATAATTTATGCATACCAAGTTTTCACAAAAATCGGAATTGAATTCGAATAAGAACGGCACGTATTTCATGATCATAGGAATATTTCATCATAAATTCAATAATAATTAAATTCCATTCTAAAATATTCAAAAAAATTATAACGAATTAAAAATGAAATAATTAAAAATTATTATAATAAATAATTAATTACATAATTAAATAATTTAAATGCGCAATTTGGTAAACACATACAGCATACCTGTACGACCGAAAAGTCGGGGCGTTACAGTTGCACCTGCAAAATAACCAATATGTCAACCCCCACAATGAATAAAAGTGAGAGTTTTATGCGCATTTAAATTATTTAATTACGTATTTGAGTGTTATATTAATGCTCATATGATTATTTGAATTTATATGAAATTAATTGTTTATATTTATGAACTTTGAATTTTAACGTTTAAATTCCGCATGCGCGTAATTTGCTCGTTATGTGCCGGAATTCAATTCTGATTTTTGTGAAATTTCGATATGCGTGATATATGTGAGTTATGAATGTTTTTACATGTTCGTTTTAAGTTTTCATGTTCGTTTTTTGAGGTTTTAAACCTTAAGTTTTTGACGAGGGACATGAGGGCCTAACTAGTTTTAGCGCGCCTTGTGTTCCGGAGGCCATAACTTGAGCTCGGGAATTCGGATTTGAATTCTGAAAGATGCTTTGGACTCATAACGTAGAAAGGAAACTTTTGAACCAGGTTTGGTAATTTTCTAAGCCCATTTGGACCCCCGTTTTTCATCCGGAACGAACAGTTTGTGCTAAAGCCACCTTCTTTGACTAGTCTTGTGCTTGTGGGCCCAATTTAACCTTACCTAAGCCTTAACCTTGGTTTATATGAACTAGACTCACTCCTCTCTCTCCCTTATCAGTCCCATTTCGTTCCACACCCCCAAGAGAGAAGAAAAGAGCAGCTGATCCATGACGAAAAGAAGAAGAAGAAAGAAGCCTTTTCCACGTCTTGAGATTTTGAAGACAAATCTTCTCCATACTTCTTCATATCTTAAAGGTAAGTATATTTATGTATTCTCCTCTCTTCTATGCTTCATTTGATCCTTGAAATTCATGAAATGCGTCAGATTTAATAAGGGTATGGAGGCTTGCATGAATAGTTAGGGTTAGACTTCATTTTGGAATCTATGGCTTAGCTTGAGTTTGTGGCTGATTTGGTGCTTTCTTGGTGATTATGTGAACTCCTTTGCTTATATTCTTGATTCATACTTTATTCTAGATGTGTTAGGGTTGTTTTATCTTTGATAACATGAATGAAACCTTGAGCTTTTGGCCATGAAACTGGAATCCAAACTGCTGCTGCAAATCTGCTCATTTTCACCAAACTGCTGTCACGTTTTTTAGTTGTTCTTGATGAATTCTTGCCTCCAATTTCGTGTGCTAATTCTTGGTAATGTAGTACACATGTTGTTCTATGAATATGCCCTGTTTCTCCCTGATTTCATGCCCTATTTCAGCTGCATATACGAGTTATATGTGTTAGAACATGACTTGTTTCATGCCTTCCTTGCATCAGTTTTTGTATGGCTGTTTTGGGTGCTCAAAAGCTGATCATATGAACTTATTATGCTCCATTTTTTTATGCTTAATAATTTGTAGTTATGTAAGGAATGATTTTCCATTAAAACCTTTGAGGAAATATTGAGTTTTGAGCATGAAACTTGGCATACAATCTGCTCTACGTGATCTGGTGCTGCTATGATGTTTTTGAACTAAAATGCATGAATTCTTGCATCTAATTTCGTATACTAATGAATGGTTATGTGTTACATATGTTGCTCCATGAGTATGTTCAGTTTAGCCTTAATTTCATGCTTCATTTCAACCTCAAACGTGAGAATATGCCCTGCTCTTCCCGGTTTGAATTGCTGTTAGAATTTTGGTTCGTTTGATGACTTTTTGAGCTCAATTTCGTGTGAAATTGCATGTACATGAAGTATATGAGTTGCTCTACATGTTAGCTATGTGTTTACAAGCTTTCATCCCCTGTTTTAGCCCCAGACTTGAAGAGTATGACCTGCTGCATTCCTTTCTTCTTTGTGATAGATTTTGTGCATGAGTTTTGAGCTGCTTGTTGCTGCATTTTAAGGCATGAATTGGTGATGAATTGGTGTGTATTTCGTGCATGTTATGTGTGTGTTTGAGGCCTAAGAAAGTCCCTAAGAGCTGCTGGAAAAACTACCCTGTTTTACCTTTAAAAACCGAACTGCTGTGCTTTGATCTCTTCATGCCGAGAATGATGACACGGCCGTGTCCAGTTTGTGTTGATTCTTGACACGGTCGTGTTGTGTTCTCAAGTTGGGCATCTGATTTTAATAAATTCGGACACGGCCGTGTCCGTTTCCTTTGTGTTTTGGACATGGCCGTGTCATATATCACGGTGGCGCCCCGGGGGAGTTTCTTTCGTCGTTTCGTTGCTTTTAATTACTTTCTCTTATCCCGTTTGTGACATATATGCATTGTTAGCTTAATGTATTATGTGTTATCTTGTATAATATGAATTTATAGCTTGATTTTCTTGCTCGTTTTCGAATTATGATCACATATGTACGATATGCTCATTTAATGTACGTGCATGAATTCATGCCTTGTTTATATGCCTCGCATGATCAATCCTTGCTCTTTATATGGTATGAAAACTTTGATAACATGCTGTATGATATGATATGCATGTTATATGAAACTTATGGATCCGTTTGACGTTATTTATGAGACATATGATTAAATATGAACTTGTATGCATTTTATGTCAATTTGTTAAGCTTCATACGCATCACTCGCATTCATATGCATTTGCCGAGCGTCAAAATGGTTCATTTTGAGTCTAAGTTGTCCCTTGTTCTTTGTTTTACTCTTAGGTTTGTTCCGGTTTTGAGGAAGTGGTTCGTTAGACTTCTTCTGATCCGTTTTGTTCGGTTTGGTCGGCAAGGTGAGGTTTTCTTTCCTTTTAGTTATTGTGACCTAAAACCTTATTTGTATTTCGAACTCGCATGCGACCTATATATGTATATATATAGATATGCGTTTGGATACGTATTTTGTGGGATTTATACCGTTTGTTAAGAGGCTTTGAAAAATGCTTTTATATGTATATAAGGTCTATTTTCGGTTACTTTGAAAAGCTTAGATAAGTGTGTGTGTGTGTGTGTGTTTAAGCGTGGTATGACTTGTGGATAAGCTTTGTATAGTAAGTGTGATAAGTGCAAGTAAATGTGTATGTGTGATGGGCCCCGAAGTTGTGGGTAAGGGAGACCCGGGACGACCATGGGGTCGCCGGTTGCAACCCTTGTGCACTTCTCCACAAAAGGGAGACTTAGCTCATCCTCGGGAGGTCGAGGGGAAGGCAGGTCTTCTTGAGCCGACGGCGTGCTACGTGACCCGTCGAAGGAGCGGGTGGATCCCCCGTCTCATTACGTTTATGTGTGGGGGTTGAGAGGGGCACCTCTCTTCCCCAAACGGTGTTGGGGTGGAAATGATTTATGATTTGTTTTATGTTTCGCTTCGTCTTTGCTTCTAGAGTAAGCGGGTTGGATTTTAGCTTTGGGTTCGTTATGTTTCGTTTATGGTTGTGAAATGGGGGCGGATTTCTAAACTCTAAAACTTGACTGGATTTGGCCTTCAGCCCCAAACTTCTTTCTTTATATATATTACCACGGGTTAAATGCTTTAGAATGCAAAAACCGTGCCCGGTTCATGAACCCTTTCAGCTTTGTATATGCTTTGCTATTATGTATATGTATGGGTGCGTGTGTTAGCCCCCTCACCAGTCTCTAGGACTGACCCTCGTTATTTCTATCTTTTTTTTTCCCCCTTTGATTTGAGTTTGCAGGTACTCGTTCTGAGGAGTTGGAGCTAGGCGGTTGTTTTGGAGTCTTAGTTGTAGGTAGCTTGAGTCATGCATTGTATTTGGTCTCCTTTATGTATTTTGCTAAGTTATGATATATATATAAGTTTATGACTTTAAATTCAAATTTGTAAAGGTTTGTATAACTTGAATCGAAATTTTGATTTGTCTCGGGTATGTTTATTTGTTTTGTGAGATTCTGGTGCTTCCACATTTGTTATTTGTTTTGTTGCCCGCTCTAAGTAGGGTCTAGACCGCCTAGCTTGGGTTGGTTTTTTTTGTTTGTCACCCGTTCGCCATGGCTTGATGCGTGGATGGAGTCCCATTTCGTTTCATGTGTTGGGCTATGGTATGAGGGATGTGGAGCCCTTCTCTCCGGGGTGTTACAAATTTTATGTTGCAGATTGCAAATCTTCTATGTAACAATCTACAAGCTCAACAAAACTAATCCAACTCGGATAATCTATCGATTGGATTCAAGCTAAATAGTGACAACTATCTGCTATGGGCTCGATTGATGTGAATGGCAATTGGAGGCAGAAGCTGCCGTTCTCATCTAATCGGAGTTCCACCTGCTCCAATCCGATGCAAATCACAACTATCCGGTGTTTTCATTTGGATCATACAGAATATCAAGGTAAGTTTGATCAATAATATGTTACAATATCCAAACGCGAAGGCTTTGTGAGATGGTCTCGCAACCACATACGACAGTGGCTCCAATCCGATGCAAATCTTTGACCTGCATAGGAGAGCCAACACACAAAAATAGGGACAAGATAGTCTTTTCACCAGTTTAACATGAAGAATGCATTCCTACATGGAGATCTAACACAAGAGGTGTATGTGGAAGCCCACTAGGGTTTGCCCTTGATTTTAGAGATGGTGAGGCGTGCAGGCTTGGGAAGCCATTTACGGACAAAGCAATCTCCAAGTGCTTGGTTCAAAAAATTTACAGTGGCAATGCCGCAGTATGGGTACATATAGAGTAACTCCGATCATACTTTATTTCTGAAAAGGTGGGAAAATTTGAAAACATGCCTAATCATTTATGTGGACGACATCCGATACAAGTTAATCACAAGATCAAGATAGAATGTAATGCCCCGACTTTTCCGACGTACAGGTATGGCTTATGTGATAATTATGTGCGCATTTAATTTATTTTAATTATGTCATTAATTGTTTTATTTTATATTATACAAAATTATTGAATAATTGAATTATTTGAAATTATTTGAATTTGAATTTATATGAATTCTTGAACTATTTGCGCTTGTATGAATTGTTTGCTTGCCGTTTCTATGTGAAATGAATTCGAAATTTTGTGGAAATTTAATATGTTGGAATTATACGTGTTATGAATATGGATATATGCTAGTTTCATGTTTTCGGATTCATTTGATTGAGTTTTGAATTTATTTTGATTTTGTAATCCAAAACGGGGGCTAATGAGCAATTTGCGCACCCTTGGTTCCGTATGTGATATCTTGAGCTCGGGAACTCGGAATCGAGTTCCGTCAAATTCTTTGAACTCGTATCGAAAATTTGGGTTTAATGAACTTAGCCTTATATTTTTCCAAAATTATTTGAACCTCCGAAATTCAATCAAAATGTGTTACGTTCGCCAAAAATGCCACCTTTTACCAAAATGGCCATATCTTCCACAAACCTTGACCAAATTAACCATGGTTGGATTTCTTGGAACCCTAACTCAACCCTCTAGCAGGTCTTAACCACCACAAACCGAAATAACCCTCCACACTTAGAGAAAATTTAGCAAAAACCCCTGCTCTCCAGTTCATTCCCGTCACTTTGCCATACTTGGAGATTCAAGGCTCAAATCTCTTCCAACCTTCATCCAATCCAAAAGGTAAGCTTATGGTTGTAATATACATTCATTATGGGTCATTCTGAACCATGCATCCCCAATTTTAAGCATATTTTTTATGGAGATATGAGGTTGATGTTGAATAGTTAGGTTTCGATGTCATAGTGTTGATCTCGTGCATTCCTTGATGGTTTTGCTTGGTTTAAAGCATGGAAATGGCTGCCTTGACTCCCTCTTTTCATTTATGATCATGAATTATGTGGTAGTTGAAGAATTTATGAGATGCCATTAATGGAACTTTGAAGAATTTTCATGAAATGATCACCTATTTCTCCTCCTCACGTTTGATCACTTTGGGAGCATGTCTAAGTGTTGTTTTGGAGTTGTTTTGTTGCATATTTGTTATCATTTCACACCTGGACTTGTTAGATTGAAGTTGGCATGCCTGCTGCTCTATTTTGCTGTGTTATTTTGTTGGTACGCGCAGGGTCGCGGCCGCGACCGAACCAAGAACAAACTTGGTAGCGGCCACTACTCACTCACACATTTGGATTGATTTCAGGTCGCACCCGCGACCTGAATTACATATATTTCATGTCGCGACCGTGGCTTAAAATGGGGCTGCTCACGTATTCTTAAAATTGGACGAAAATTTGGTGAAAAATAGGGTAGTGGCCGCCACCATTTCATGAAGGAAATGGGTCGCAGCCGCGACCCCTGCACTTTCTGCACAAAAATTCGATTTTCAAACATAAATTACATGGTTTCCTGAGCTTGTTTTTGGTTTATACACATTAACATGTCATATAATATGTTATCTTGTGTGTTATGAAATTTTATGATTTTCGTGGAATATTTTATGAGTTATGCCTCAACGTGTCTTCTTTGCCCCAATATGTGCATACATGGATCTTTGCTCTTAAATTAAACCCTAATTGCTTATGTATCTCTTGTCTTATGACTTGTATGATATGTATACATGCTATATTACGTGTTATGAACGTTATTTGAATTCCTTGGATTGATTTGGTATGAAATATGGAAATTATGAACTTAAATGGAGTTAAACGTTTCTTGAAATGAATGGAATGAAAGTATATACGCCTTTAAGTTATTAATCATGCACATGAACGTGTTCATTACATAATATCCTCTTTTATGCATTCATATCATGATCATTACATTGTCGAGCGTCTTATATGGTCATTTGAGTCTCACTTCACCTTCCTTGCACAGATTTTGATCCCGTTGGAGACGAGGCCGGTCCGTGAGGCTCTTGTGCTCTCTTTTTGTCGTTCTAAAGTAGGTATCTCTACTATTTAGTTAAATCACCCTATATACTTTCAATGAGCAAAGTTTTCGGCTAAAATTTATTATATGTATATAGAGTCGTTTCAAGAGTAAATGATTGCAACGTAAAGCCTTTATTTTATAAACCCTACCAAATGTTTTGGCGAGAATGAATGAATGAATGCACAGAATGGGGCCTAGGAACTTAGTGTGAGTGGCTATCCGGGGAGGCATGGGCCGACGGTGATCCCTTACTCTAGTTCCAACCAAACTACGGTGATACCAGACCTCGCCAGGAGATTGGCGAGGAATGGGAGCTGAGTGCCACTAGGGGAGTCATGTAACCCCTTTTTGGTCAATGAATGGGTTGTCAGGCCTTGCAAACCCGCCACCAACCTGGAGGAAGAAGGTGTAAATGATAATGAATGTGCACGAAAGAATGTAATGCATGAAAAGAAAGAATGAATGAATGTTTAATGAACTACACAAGGTGTTGGTTGGAGATAATGCACGCCCACTCACCGGGCCATGAAAGACCTAATGAAAATTGATTGTTATAATCCCTTTTAATGATTCCTTTACTTCACCCACTTGGGAAATGCTTTGAAAACCTCAATTGGGATTATAACTTGCATGTGAATATTTAAATATAGTCTTATATTATACTTATACCCTGTTTTTATACCCTCCAGTCCCTTTTGGACTGAACCCGTTTGGTTTTCAGTTGTTTTATGCAGGTGTAAGAGGTGTTAGGCGGGAATTCGAGTCGAGTGTCTCACATTTGTCTCTAGCTCTAGTATTTTCGTATTTTACACTTGCATACTCATCTTTACAGTTTATGTATATACCTTATGTTTGGAGCGTACATGTTTTGAGCCGTGATGGCATGTGAATATTGTAAATGATCTATATTTTTGGAGCTTGAATACTCGTTGTTTATATCATGATAAGCTATTGCTTCCGCTTTAATATTTACTCTGATTTTATGGTTAAAGGGTTAGTCCTGCCTAGCATAGCGTGTGTGTATGTCCCCGTTCGCCATGATTTAGCTCGGGTATGGAGTGTCCATGTAATATTCGGGTCGGGTTTCGGTGCGAGGGATGTGGTACCTTGCGCTTGGGTGCTACATAGAAGATGATGGAGAACCGACAGACAAAGGGAGATATCAGCGATTGGTGAAAAAATTGATTTATTTATCCCACACCAAACCAGACATTGCTTATGCAGTAGGAGTGTTCAGTCAGTTCATGCATCAGCCTTAGAGGAATAATATGGAAGTTGTAGTGTGAATCATACGATACCTAAAAGGAATCGTAGGAAATGGGATTATGTTTGGGAGACATGATCACTTAAATATCGAAGCTTACACCAATGTAGATTGTACAAGAAATCCAAACAACAGAAGGTCCGCATCGGGATACTTTACCTTTATTGGGGAAATGTGGTAACTTGGAGGAGTAAGAAACAAAAGGTCGTTGCTCTCTCAAGTGCTGAAACAGAATTCAGAGGCATTGCAAAAAGAATAACAGAGGTTCTTTGGCTAAGGAAACTAATGACAGAGATAGGTTTTCCTCAACAAAGTTTAAGCTAGCTAAAGTGTGATAACAAGACAGTCAGCAGTATATCAGAAAATCCGGTATAGCATGACCGAACGAAGCATGTGGAAGTAGATCGACACTTTATAATCAGAAACTAGATGAAGGCATTATTGAGCTATCTTTTGCCAGAACAAAGGATCAGTTAGCAAATATCGTAACTAAGGCCTTCACCATTCAAGTTTTTCAGAAGGCACTAGACAAGTTAAGAATTACCGATCCCATTACCTAATTTGAGGGGTAGTGTTAGAAGATTCGTGCATATTTTCGTATTTTAGGAAAAACAATTGAGTTAATTATGTAAATATCCCTGGCTTGTAGGGATTTCTTCCTATATCTTTGACTCTATTGTAATTCTCTTTGACACAGTTTTAATGAATGAAAACCTCAACTTCTCTCCCAAATTACTCTTTAACTCTCACTCCACTCGCTGCCATAGCTGATCCCAAGCATGTGTAAGAAGTTTCGAAAGATGAGGTCACGCTAGTGGACATCTTTGATAATGTTTTGGACACATACAAACTTTATTTAGTCCTTTAGTTTCTGAGAAAGATCCCGACGGACTTCGCCACAGGCGATAATAGCCAACTCTTCAGTAGTAACATCGTGCAAGTATACGTAGTCCCACAATTCATGCAACACTAGATGCCTCAGGTATTTGTTGCACAAAAAATCTTCTCGCCCAATCCTTTCATTTTGGTTGATTTTTTCCTTTATGCTTTTTTCGAATGAATTGGACTGCACTAAGTTAGTATGTCGAAAGTTAGGGGATACGGGCACAAGAAAGCCTTTATATAAGTGAAAGTTGAAAAAAAAAAGATTCAGAACTACATATTTGTCGTAAGGGTTTACTCTAATCCTTATTTCTGGATCAAGATACTCGTCAATTAAGCATGTTTCACCGAGTTAATTAATGGTTTACTCGCCACTTTTATTATAACTTTAACTTCTACATCTACTTTTCAAAATCTTAAGTTTTCAAAAACACCCCACAAAAGAAAGATAAATTCTTTCTTATAACAAAGTAAGTATATCAAAGGAGCACTTTTTAAGATAAAATTTATAGAAGCTTTAAATTAACAAAGAAGCCAATGACGCATTCCTACAACAACATTTATATATCATTTACCATTTAATACCTCCCCATTATATATATACTTTTTTCTATTTTACACTAAGACAATTTGAAGTTGGTTTCTTTTCTGAAACTAATCTATTTTCAATTGTTATATCCATTTTACTTTTGATATTAAGATCATTTTGCAAATAGAAATACTATTTACTTCCAGTTGTCAAGCATTAGCAAGTAACCTAACAGTATATACCTTTGTCATTACCAGTAGATATTAAAAAGTACTAATAATAAATAAAATACAATAAATAAAAGAAGTAAAAATACAACGTCGACAATAGGGGATCCTCTGCAACAGAGATGACAACGAGCCGAGCCGAGCCTTTTTTGTAAAGGTTCGGGCTCGGGCTCATACTAAATATTGAAGTTTCGAACCTGGTTCGTGAGCCAACGAACCCTAGTTTCCTGGCTCGAGCTGGCTTGGGTCGGCTCGGCTCACGAACCAGGGTTACTACACACCATTTCTTCCAAAATCGCCATTCCAGGAGAACAAAATACGAAAATCGCAATGAACTAGAACCCAAAGCATACAACAATTCGACATTCCAGAACAAAAGAGCAAAAACCCAAAGCATACAACAGTTGACATTTCACAATTCCAGAACCCTTCATTCAAATCAAACTTTAACCAGAACCATTTATTCAAAATCGTACCATAAAATTCAAAACTTAAAAACATATAAACAACAATTCTTCTCAATTTCACGGCTGTTGTAAGCCAACCTCTGAGATTTGCTCTCAAATTCAACTAAATTGACACAACCAAAAAATAGGTTGCCCTTGAATCTGTAAAATAACCACATCTCTAAAAATTGAACCTAGATCTGCTCTGAAATCGGTGACTATGGACACTAGTGGCATGGCGGCGTATGATCTTTGGCGGTGGCCTGCTGTGGCGTGAATGAGAGAGATGGTGGCTGAACTCTGTTGTGGAGAGAGAAAGGGGTGGGGAATGAGGTGTGCGGCGGCGTGGTGGCACTGGCAACAGTGGCATGCGGTAATGTTGAAAGGTGGACTGGTGGGAGGGGGACGATGGTGATGGAGAGAGTGAGATTTTTTTTTTTTTTTTTTGGGTGATTCACGGATCTGAAAGTTGGAACCCTTTCTTAGAGAAGAATGGTGAGAGAGAGTGAGATTAGGGTTTGTGAAATATCTTCCTATATATATATATTAACCGTATAATTCGCGAGCTGGCTCGTGAGTTAACAAACAAAAATTTCATAGCCCGGGGTTGGTTCATAGGTGTTGCGAGCCGAACCTAGGCTCGTCCCTCATGAACCCAAGCTCTAACTTTGCGCGAGCTAGCTCGGCTCATTATCATCCCTACTCTACAACAAACAATTATTACCATTTCATCTTCTTTACTTTTGGGAAAACACACACAATCACAGACGACCAAAAAGAAAGAAAAAACTTACTGGATCATCAATAACAGGGGATGCAATGTGAAGAACTCCATCACAACCATTAATAGCATCGCGCAAGCTCTGATAGTTGTTGAAATCATCTTTATACAGAATCGGCCTCTCATCCACTCCTTCAAGCTCCCTCAAATGTTAATTTTTTGGGTCCTCTGCAACAACTACACCATTACATCAAGAACCGACATCCCAAAACTAAAAAAATATGGTATATGATGTGTTCATCCCAAAATCCTTAAAATTAATCCCATTTTCCTTAAGATCTTACCGAAGTAAGTCAGGTTTTTGGAGAGATTAATCAAGATCAGACCAAAAAGCTTGGTTCATCATATCTCAGGGCCTCTTATTTATAGAATATTTTACTTAAGGTTTTTCCTAATCCTGCTAAAGTCCGTCTCTTCCTTTCATCGTAATCTTCTTCTAACTTTATCGTTATCTTTCCCATCAACTCTTGATCAGCTTATATCTGTTCGTCGTTATCTGTTTACTGGCTCAACTATTTGAGCTTTTGTTCTATTTATTATGTCTTTGAACTGAACCTTGGGTTAGATAGATAAGGCCCCAACAATATATAAATACAAATACATACGAAAATACACATAAAATTTCACTGACAAGTAATATGTGTGGCATTGATGTATTTTTTGACCTCGTGCTTTGCTTTCATTATTTTATTTTTTGAGAGAGAGTTCTCTATAAAATTTCTTTTCCTAAAAAAAAAAGAGCAAATTATATTTTTGGTCCCATAGAATTGAAACGTTTGCAATTTTAGTCTCATTCTTTCAAAATTAGACAAATTTAGTTCCGTTGGTTTCAATTTGTTACAATTTTAGTCCCGCTGTTAGAAAATGGACGGAAACAGTTAAGCATAGTAAAAATTCCAACGGAAAACCGATGGGAAAATCCCGTCGGTTTACGGGAAAATCCCGTCGTTTTTTTTTTTTTTTTAATTCTTCATTAAAAAAAACCAACGGGATTTTCCCGTCGGTGTTCCGTTGGAATTTTCAATCAAATTTAATTAGAAAAATACAATTATAGTTAATACAAATAATTATATATTTAAAAATCAAATAATATAGAAATTATAAATTATTAATATAATTGTTTGCACTAATAATTCGCGTTTATTGATTTTGTGTAAACATCGGATAAATAGTACAAATAATTTGTAAATTTTGATATCAAAGTGGATCTTCAATTTTCGATCTTCTTCAACTTATTTAACTTTTATTAATTGGTTTGATCTTCTTCAATTTCAAATTTAGCTTTTAATAACGTTAATCCGTAGATCTTTCGACTTATTTACGAATCAAACGCTAGATTTTGGAAAATTTCGCCAAGAACGCCTTTGAACTCGTCGGTAACTCCGTGGATTTAGCTTGAATATAACGTCGATTCGTCGGTATAATGCCTTAATAATGGATCAAACGTCTTAATTTGATAACTTTGGGGAAGAACGCCTTTATATAGGTTTAGGATTCCAGAGTTAAGTTCAGCTCAAACTTATTTAATAATTATCTCTTGTATTTTTTTTTTTAAAGAGATAATATCAAATAAAATCACTTGAATATTGATCTCTTTAATATTTTATTATTTTTTTAAGAGATAATATCACATGAATATTTATCTCTTTATATTTTTATTTTTAAAGAGATAATATCATACAATACGCCACGTATCGTCATATGATTTGTTGAGAAAATAATTATTATAATATTAATTAATTTAACTATTTAACTTTGAAATTAAATTTATGATAATTTTAAAATAGTAAATTAAATTAATAATATAAAGTTTATTTGTTCATCTACAATAATATTTTATATAATTTTAAGTATATACATCATAATTAAAACACAAAAGTATATATGCTAGCAAATTTTATATAATATCTCAATAAATATGATTATATTTAATTGAAATAATCATATATTTAAAATTTTATATTTTAAATTAATAACAAAAAGTATTTAAATAATTAATTGAAATAAGTGTATAAATATATTTAAAGACATAATACTAATGTGAAGTAAGTTGTCCAAGTTGGTAAGGGAGCCACCATTCTTCCTTGGAGACTCGAGTTAGAATCCCTGCGTGCGCAATTATTGCGAGAATTAATTCTCGCATTGGCGGGCTCGGTTGGCTCAACCTCGACCCGTGGCTCATCCGAGGTGTTGGTGTGGCTCGTTCCCGAGGTGGTTCGGGTGTCACAAATGATTTTTTTAATTTGTTTTTAATTTATTTATCTTTATTCTATTTCCGACGGTATACCGATGGAAATTCCGTTGGAAATCTATCGGTTAACTTAAAAATTAAATTATTTTTATTCCGTTGGAAAGAAATTCTGACGGAAGTTGTCCGTTGGAAATTATTTTGTTGGAAAAATTATTTGCCCGTCGGAATTCCATCAGAATTCCATTTGAAATATACTTCCAACGGAAAACCAATGGAACGGACCCATCGGGACCCAATTTCGACGATGTATTTTCCAACGGGCGCCATCCCATCGGATTTCCGTGGGAAATCAACTTTTCCAACGAAAAACCGACGGGATTTCCGAAAATCCCATCGGAATTTGCCTGTCGGAATTCGACAGTTTTTTTGTAGTGCCGCTTCAGCCTCTCTGTGTCGTTTCTCACCACCCATCTCGTCTTCTCATAGCCATAGCCATCGCTATCTCCAACACCATTTCGTCCTCTCTGTTGTCTCGTCTTTCCCCACCGGTGCCTCCTTTCATCGGCACTTCCTCCACCACCATCCCCTTCTCCTCTCACCTCATCTTCTCATTACCTTGCTCAAAAGCGATCGATCCATCACCACCTCATCCGCCGCCGATATCCTCCGCCTCGCCACTTTCAAGGGTTTGCAAATCCAAAACAGATCTAAAGTCTAGATGGGCTCATCCATGGATGAAACCCCCCAAATTCTATCCGAGGATGAAGCTTTCCTCCACAAAATAATGGAGTTCAGGAATATCCCAAGCGGTGTGAGCATGCAGAAGTTGGTGTTCGTAGATTCAAGTTGCCGACGGTGAGATCCAAGAATTGAGAGAAAGAGGGAATAAGGTGATTGTTAGGAATTAGCTTCTCTCATACAAAGAAAAAACTTGAAAACCAAAAAATGGAGGGAAATTTTTATTTTTTCTTTGAGCAAAATGCATTTTTAGTCCCATACTAATGGGCCATTATTACTTTTGGTCCCATGTTTTCCAAAATTAGTTTTTTTAGCCCCGTAGTATTTTTTTTTTTTTTTTGTCACTTTGAGGACTTCCGTCAAATAATTGACGGAAGTCACTATTCATCCGTTAATTTTTTTATTTTTTATTTTGGTCCATATCCATTAATTTCATATATTATATATTTATTATATATAATATATGTATTATATTTTATGTAATATGTAATACACGTATATATTATATATTTTAATTTATAATATGCATTTTATTATATGTATTTTAATATATATGCGTATTATATATTATACACTTGTATTAATAATATATATTTTGTTATATATTATATATAATAAAATATGTGTAATACATATATATAATATATGTATTTACGTTTATTATATATATATATATATATATATATATATATATATATATATATATATATGTGTGTGTGTGTGTGTGTGTGTGTATTATAAAATATAATATACATATATTATTGTAATACATAAATTATATATAATATAAAATACACGTATACTATATTTTATAATATAAACACATATATATGCATTATATATAATATATATACGTGTATTTTATATTATATATAATATATGTATTACAATAATATATGTACGTGTATATATATTATACATGTATATTATATATAATCGACCTCAAAACGGGCAAGTCTACGCCCCGCTCAATAATGAAATTAGACTAACAATGAAATCTGGAAGCAGAGTGGTGAACCGCTTCGCCTATCTGGCCATCGGCAGAGCCCTGGACCCAAGCAAATCTACAATTTATACGGCCTCCTGCCGAGATAGTTGGAAGTATGTAACAATATATATTGTTAATACATGTGTATAATATATAACTTATAATATGCGTATATATTAAAATACATGTAACTATGTATATATTATATATACACGTATATTATACATGTATACTATATTTTATAATATAAACACGTATATATGCATTATATATAATATATATACATGTATTTTATAATATATTATATAATATATGTATTACAATAATATATGTACGTGTATATATATAATACATACACGTATATTATACATGTATATTATGTTTTATAATATATATAGTTATATTATATTTTATAATATATACACATACATACACATAACACACACACATATATATATATATATATATATATATATATATATATATATATATATAATACACGTAAATACATATATTATATATATGTATTACACATATTTTATTATATATAATATATAACAAAATATATACATTATTAATACAAGTGTACATAATATATAATATATAATACGCATATATATTAAAATATAATACATAGAACAAAATGCATATTATAAATTAAAATATATAATATATACGTGTATTACATATTATTGATGGTGCTGGAAATCAGGCTTCCAAAAATGCAACAACACTTTAGTATTTGTATGAAAATGGAAGGACCATCACAGGCGTGAGGGCCTCAGGATCTGGGTTTCCTCTTGAGCGTGGGTTCTTCCAGCTAGGATAACACCAAGAATGCAAGATGTAATGATGATGCGACTGTGATGAGAATAATATGAAGCTTGGGAAGATACAGAAGAGTGGCGGAATGGACCCAGAACAATGAGTGCAGCATGTATCATGAAGATGACTTGGGGGAGAAAGCATGTGTTCACCCCTATTTATATGTTAGGGGTGAGGGTAAATGGGTAAATTGACCGTGTGGTCCCAAACCTGTGTTGCCCTAACACGTGGCAGCCTGTGGTGGTATGAGAGTGACGTTTCTGAAAAGGAGGCGGCGTGTTAGGTACAAGGCGCACACTACCTTTATGTCAGAGGTTGTTGGCGAGGGTCGCGTGAGTGGAAGGCCCAAAGTCCTCCTTGCTGAGGTTCGGATCCATCGCAGTGGGGTAGGATCATTCACAAGCGCTGGTGACGCTCGAAGAGTATACAGATGGGTCCCCCACGGCAGATGACCCTTGAGCGCCAAAATCCCGAGCATCAAGAATGGGGTCCTCGTGTGGGTGTTTCCCTGAGAAGGGTAACCCTGAGGGTCGAGATGTGAGCGCCAAGCCTGTCGGCTCTGTCCCTTTACCTGAATAGTTGGCCGAGGCTCAATGGCCTGTATTAGTTGGCAAGTGAGTGGGTTGGGTTGGCCCGCGAGCCCATCAATGCGAGCGTATAGTCTTCAAGTCAATCGATGACGACACGTGGACGGCTCTGATACGAGCGCGTTTCTGAGCCTCATCATTTTGCCCCCCAAATTATGTAGTATCGCTCGAGCGTACTGTAGAATTTTAAAAAGTATGGAGCCTTGAATTTTTGAATATCCGAGGGTCAAGCCATTGCTAGAGAAGTGACCGCTTGCATTCTGTAACGGACACAGTCTGACACCGCATTAATTGAAGTCATGTCCGTATTTAATGCTGAGTGGGAACGTGGGCGCGTGCACTCCGGGAGACGTGAAGCGGTTACCAAAAGTGGGGGATTTCCTAGGCGGGAAATGATTGCCATTTGAAATCTTAAACCCTAATTAATGCCAGCCTTTACCCCTATAAATAGGGATCTGCAAGGCTTTGGAGCCTCTTTCACGCATTCTGTCTCCTTCAAGCACATACTTAACAAGAACTCTCTGCAACTTTCACCGATCCCGACGAGTTTCCGTTCTTCAAACTTTAGGTAAAACTCCATAACATTTTTCTTATTTTCCTCGCGCTAACATTAGGTTTAGGTTGAGTGAGTGAAACCCATGAGTGAAGAGCCACTTTCTGCCATTGAATTTGTTTCAGAAATTTTCTCCCTCATTGAGTTCTCTGCTAGAAATTCCGTCTTCAAAAGTCGAAAAGCAAACATGGCCGGAAACCAAGCTGACGATTATGTAAGGGAGATTGATGAGATGTCAGTGGGGAGCTCTTCCCCTCACGGCAATATTCCCATAGTTGTTCCCCTGGCTAGGGCGTCCCCAGGTGAGGGGATTCCCATGGCGATTCCAGTGGCCCAGGCTCCGGCTGACGCCGGGGAAGAAGAGGTAGACGCTGCCGTTCAAGGGATGAACGAGCGTGCCCCTGGAAGGGTGAATGACCTCTTTGAAGAGATGTATAACGTGATGGAAATGCAAAGGCAGGGAGAGAGGGTATTCCCGGTGTTGAATAGTGCCGTGAGACCCCAAGATCACAGGATCACAGTGGCCGTGATGGCTCCCGAGGGCGAAGCAGGGCCATCCGGGCGCCAGTTTGAGGCTGAACCTTCCAGAAGGCGCCAAAGGAGAGGAAAGGAGCCTGCCACTCAAGTGAGGCAAGATAACCGTCACCAAACTGATAGATCTCCGGATGAGATTGAGAGTATTTTGACGCTCGATGATTTGGAGGAGTTGAAGGCGAAAGCTTATTGGGATGAAGCAGTATTTCCCATGCGACTTCCTGAGGAGGGGGAGAGGGCAAATCAACCACCACCGGGGATGATGACGGTTTATTGGGATGCAGTCCTGGCTGGGGGCTTGAGGTTTCCTATTGCTCACGCCGCTGCTGTCATTTACCATCATCTAGGGCTTTGCCCTTCACAAATTCTGCCCAACGGCATAGCCCTAATCAACACCTTCATAATAACGATGAGAGCCTTAGGCCAAGCATCCTCGATCGTCAACTTTGACAGTTTGATACAAGTAGCCCGCTCGCCACGCTCGTCGCCTACGGACGGGTTTTATTATGCTCAGGCCAAATCGGGCTTTAAGATGATAGACTCCCTATCCACCTCCTACGGCGAGCATTGGAAGGAGGGGTATTTCTTCGTGGGGGCCCCCGGGGGGATTTTTGGGGTTCACCGACAGTGGATAATTCATGGCGAGGGTCCTCTGGTTAGGGAAAGGATGAGGAATGAAGCCTTTGAGGATTGGGCGATGGGATTAGCCTTCGAGATGAGGAGTGAGAAGAAGTGGATTAAGGCGGAGACTTTGATGAAGAACGAGGGAGTATTGTTCCGTTATGGATTATCTTGCCCTCCAGACATGATACTCAACCCTCCAGCTGACATCATGGCCCTCGACGGTTAGATTCTAGGAACTAACTGTACTAACTTTTAGAATAGCCTCCTAACTTGGTGTGACTGTTGTATTTTTGTATCTATGATCCAAGTAACCAACTTCTGACGCTCGTTTCTTCTTACTTGCAGGCGTTCAAATACTATCGCAAGGCATGAATGCTGAGGCTCTTTCCCGCACGTTGGGTGCCCAAGGACCCGCCGCCGACTCTCAGCCCCCGCAACAACAGCAAATCCGCCCTCCCAATGCTCCGAGGGGGAGGGGAACCCGGCGAGGAGCTGGCCGAGGGCATAACGGCGCTCGTGGTCGCGTGGGGAATGAAGCTCCCCTTAGGGGCCCCATCGAAGATTTGACAGTGGAGGGTACCCGCGGGGCTACTCCTCCGCCGGTGGCCCCTGAGGGTCCGATTTCATTGAGTTCGAGTGGATCCCGGAACCGCTCGGGGGAACATATTCGTATCCATGAAACTCTTTGGGCCGACCGTCAAGGGAAGAGGAAGAGGCTGTCGGATTCCATTTCAATTTCTGGCAAGGGGAAAGAGGTGGTAGTGGGGCACAGAGGCGAGGGCAGCGACACTTCCTCATCAGAGAATGAGGATTTCTGGAAGATAGGCTGCAAGGGCGACTCTCGCTACAAGCGCCAGTGGACTTTGGGTCCGGTGCTTCTGACATCGTCAGAAAACTCCAATTTTCTGGCGATCATGATAAGCTGAACGAGCATGACGCCGCTCGTGTTGCTGATGATGCCTGTCATGCCCTTCTGACAGCAAGTCCTTAGCACCCTCTGGAGATTTCCCACTTCCATTGTTCCCATTTTAATGCTAATCTTTGCTTCTGACTCCCCAGGAGGTAATCCCTAGGTTAAAGAACTTGCAGGGGCGAGCGCAGACCTACTCCGAGCATAAGGCCAAATACAAGAAATTGTTGCGAATCTCTGACCCCGTTCAGCTGCAAGAGGATTACAACAATGTCTACTCCCAGCTGACCGCTGCCAACCTTTAGAGGGATCAACTGAGGGAGAATCTGCAGAAGGCGGACCCGGCCTACCTTACTCTGGACAGGCGTCATAGGGAGCTGAAGGTGGAACGCGACCAATTGAGGGAACAGAACCGGGAGTTGGGTGAGCAGCTGGCGGAGAGCACTCGCCAAAATGAAGAAACAAATAAGGCCCTTGCTGACTTGCAGGGCAAAGTACAGGGCTTGGAGGCGAGGGTATCCTGGGAGGCAGTGAAGAAGTTCATACGCTCCAAGGCTTTCGTGTTCGCAGCAACATCCATTGCTTCGACAATGCTCGGCGTTTCTTCCATAAGGCCATCGGGCAAATGGTGAAACTTGGCTTGGCTCCTGAAAGCGCTCGAACTGACGCGCGCTTGCGTATGGACCTGGATGAAAACTGCGAGCCTATGGTCCAAGACGAAGATCCTACTGAGAGCTTGGCGGAGCCGGAATATCAGGAATTGGTGGAAACACTCCATCGGGAGTTTATTGCTACCAATACTGTAGGTCCCGAGCCCATCCAAATAGAAGACGAGGGCACCGTCATGGATACTGTGGACGTCGAGGAACCTGGCGAGGCCCAAACTTCTGACGCCAACGTGTTGGCCCCAGTTCCTCTTGCGACTGCCCATCCAGAGCCCAACTCTCAAGCCCAGTGAAGATCCCTTGGTTGTTGATCTCTTTCCTTGTTGGTTTAACTTCCCTGTCATATTTATGAACAATTTATGTTTGTACTTAATCCTCCAGTTACTTTCTGAATATTTTGGATCCTTTTATGCTCCTTTTGATATATTGGAACTCTTCTTTTACTGCTTGGGTGCTTGAATGCTTTCTCCTTTACTTTTTAATGGTGAATGATGTTATTACATTGCGCTCGCCGCCTTTATAATGGTATCTCTTGTTTGAGCGTTTGCGATGGGCGTGTGTGTGCACGAGGGTATTTTCTTTGAGGGTGCCCTGGCATTCATCACAATGCGCCATCAGTTTAAGGTTTGACAGTGTCTGGCGATTTGAGGGGCGTAGATACTGGCGCGAGGGTGTTTTCCCTGGGGGTTCCCTGGCCGTATCCGTAATGAGGCTCGAATTTGAACTTAGGAAACTTCTGAGGATTTGCCTAAGTATTGGCCCCAATAATGTGCATTTTCATCTTGAACACCCCAGGGAGTTGTATGTACTTAAGAAATCAATAGTAGGATTTGCTTATTATGGGATCAAAGCGAGCGTAACCGTGGGGTTAGCATCATTTCGAGGGACCCATAAAAGGATTGTTATGGGATCCACTATTTTACGAGTGTGCTCTTACCTAAGAAGTTGAGGGTCATCGGGGTTTTTACGAGCGCGAGCTGGAGTGGCGTGCGTTCAGCTGGCGTAAATTAAGCATTTTGCTCCCCGTTGTTTGACACGCTTGTTCTTAGGACTTTATGCACTTACGAATTGTCAAACTATTTCGGGTAGATGGTTATCAACACCCAGATAGCGTTGCTCCAAAACGATTGGGGTATTACTTAGGCCGTTCGACGTGGAGGATGCTCGACACGGAGTAAGCCTTTCGTTGCTCAAATAATTAACCAATAAGAAAGCAAATAAATGACATAATCAAAAAATCAAACGCTTGCTGTTATACTTGTAACTCCCAAAATGAATACAATATGCTTTCTGTCAAAAGAAAGTACCCCATGCCGCCAACGGGCAATTACACAAAAAAACTGATGTTTACACATAGAACCTTCTAAGGTTACATGCATTCCATGGCCGAGGGAGACGCTCGCCTTGCAAAGTCTCCAGCAGGTAGGTGTTATTTGCTCGTACCTGAACGACTTTGAAGGGGCCTTCCCAATTGGGGTCCAACTTACCCACATGTTTGGAGACTTCAACTTTTTTGAGGACCAAGTCCCCTAGCTGGAAAGTCCTCTCCTTAACACGTTTGTTGTATTGGCGAGTGACGGTCGCTTTGTATTTGTGGATACGTGCCCAAGCAGTATTCCTCTTCTCGTCCAACAAATCTAACTCGAGCGCCCGATTGGCCTCGTTGGCAGCAGGCTCGAAATAGGCAACGCGTGCGGATTCTTGAGCAATTTCCGTAGGTATCATAGCCTCGGAGCCATAAATGAGGGAGTAAGGAGTTTCTCCTGTTGCCGCTCGTGGAGTAGTACGGTATGCCCATAGGGCTCCTTGAAGTTCTTCAGCCCATTCTCCCTTCTTACTCTCGAGCATCGTCTTCAGATGCTGGAGTATGGTTCGATTGGTCATCTCCGCTTGACCATTGGCTTGAGGGTGGCCCACGGAGGTGAATCGCTGTTCAATCCCTAACTCATAGCACCAATCCCGCGTGTCGGCAGCGATTAGGGCTGTAAATGGATATTCGGAAATCCGATATCCGTCCGCATTCGAATTCGTTTACAAAGGATATTATCCGAATTCGATTAAAGAGGATATTATCCGTATTCGATTATAGACATCCGAATAATAAATGGATAAGGATATGGTAATCACACATTCGATCCGTTTAACATCCGATCCGTGTAAATATCCGTTAACATATCCATTATCCGATTTATCCGTAATCCGTATCCGATAAATAATATATTATATTAAAAATATATATAAACACACATGTTTTTTCTTAATATACATATACATATATGTGTATACATGTATTTTATATTATTATTCTTTCTCTATTTAACAAAATAATATAAATTACATATAGTATATTATTGATTAAATTATTATATTTCCAAATCAATTATATAAAAAATTTATAATCGATCACACTGCATCTCTATATTCACTAAGAAAAATGAAAATGATATATATGAAGAGAGACATAGTTATTATTTCTCCCTCAATCTAATATAGATACATTTACCCTTATATAACTATTAAATAATTTATGTTATAAATGAATAGTTGAAAATCCGATTAAAATCCGACATCCGTCCGAATCCGTCTTATATCCGTGTAAAGAGGATATTATCCGAATCCGCTTAAAGAGGATATTATCCGAATCCGTTCGATTCATAAACGGATAAGGATATAGTAATCATACATCCGATCCGTTTAACATCCGTTTACACCCCTAGCAGTGATGAACTGGGAGCCGTTATCTGAGATGAGCACCCTCGGGATACCATATCTACAGATGATGTTTTTCCAAATGAAATCTCTCACAACCTTGAACGTTATCTTGGCGACCGCTTCGGCTTCAGCCCACTTAGTTAAATAATCCACGGCGAGTATTACGAATTTCTTTTGTCCGACCGCCATTGGGAGGGGTCCCACAATATCAATGCCCCACTGATCAAAAGGCCATGAGACATCAATAGGAATCATTTGAGCCGCCGGCAACTGGGGGGTGTTAGAATGGAACTGGCACTTAGGGCACTTCTTGGAGTAGCTAATGGCATCCTGTAGCACCAAGGGCCAGTAAAACCCACTCCTTAAGACTTTCTTTGCCAAGATTCGACCGCCCGAGTGATTCCCACAACTTCCACTGTGCACATGTTCTAAAACTTCTTTGGCCTGCGAGGGTCTCAAGCATCTCAACGGTGGGCCCTGGAAGGATCGTTTGAATAGTCGACCCTCGGCGTCCACTGAGAAGCGAGGGGCTTTGCTTCTGATTTTTCGAGCCTCAACTTTATCACTTGGGCTGGTTCCATCCTGGAGGAATCTGATAATTTCGTCGAGCTAACAAGGCTCGGAGGGGTCAATCATATTCACCTCCTTCGAAGGTTCGCCTTTACTTATCAGCGGTTCCTCTGTTCTAAGAAATGTAATAGCACGCTCGCTAGAACCGTCCAGGGCAGATGCGAACTTTGACAGAGCGTCAGCACGTTCGTTTTCTGCTCTCGGGATTTGCAAAAGGTGGAATTCCCTGAACTTGGCAATCACCTCCTTAGCGCTCGCCAGATACTGCACCATGGTGGCTTCTCGGGCCTCATAAGAACCGTCAATCTGACTCGCGATCAACTGCGAATCAACATATGCAGTGACCCGAGTGGCACCATCTTGGAGGGCAATCCTGAGCCCCTGGATGAGGGCCTCATACTCAGCTTCGTTGTTGGTGACTTGGAACGCCAGCTTGATGGCGTAATCAACTTCAGCTCCGAGGGGGTCCCTGAGGGTCACCCCGGCCCCCCCCCCCTTACGAGGTCGAGGAGCCATCTGTGTGCAGAAGCCATAGGCCATCCTCTGCCGAGGGCCCGGTATCTAAGTTGAAACGCTCCACCAATAGGTCGGCCACGGCCTGAGCTTGTATCACCGTGCGAGGCTCAAAGGTGATGTCGAACTGACTAAGTTCAATTGACCATTTAATTAATCTCTCTGAAACGTCCGGCTTTGCCAGCACCTGTTTGAGGGGCTGATCTGTGAGCACCACGATGGAATGCGCTTGAAAATAAGGCCTTAGCCTCCGAGAGGCATTAACGAGCGCAAAAGCAAACTTCTCTATTTCCATGTATCTTTTCTCCGCTCCCTATAGAGTCTTGCTTAAATAATACACCGGCATATGCTTACGCTCGCGAATTGCCACGAGGACAGCGCTCGTGGCTTCCAAGGAAACTGATAGATAGACAAACAAGTTCTCCCCAGGGATAGGTTTAGTCAACAAAGGCGCGCTCGAGAGGTACTGCTTCATGTCCTGCAGGGTCTTTTCGCAATCCTCGCTCCATGCAAAGTTGCGAGCGTTACGCAGAATTTTAAAGAAGGGTAAGTTCCTGTCCGCTGAGCGGGAGATGAACCTGTTTAATGAAATGATCTTACCCACAAGCACCTGGACTTCTCTCAGATTGCGAGGCGAGGGTATGTCCAGTATTGCTTTAATTTTCTCTGGGTTTGCCTCTATGCCCCGTTGGCTGACCATGTACCCCAAAAATTTGCCACCCCGTACGCCAAATGTACACTTGGATGGATTCAGTTTCATACCATAACGACACAGGATATTGAACGCTCGTTTAAGGTCTTCTAGATGAGAATACTGGCGTTCGCTTTTGACGATCATGTCATCCACATATACTTCCATGGACTTTTCGATCTCACACTCGAACATTCTATTGACGAGGCGTTGGTATGTCACTCCTGTATTTTTGAGCCCGAAGGGCATAACCTTGAAGCAATAAACACCCATATGAACTACGAACGCAGTTTTGGGATGATCCTCAAGAGCCATAAATATCTGATAATATCCTTGGAAAGCGTCCATCATGCTCATAAGTTCACACCCAGCGGTCGAATCCACCAACTGATCAATTCTAGGTAGGGGGTACGGATCCTTAGGACATGCCTTGTTGAGGTCCGTGAAGTCATTGCACATAAGCCACTTGTTGGCGCTCTTCGGAACGAGCACCACATTGCAAAGCCATTCGGGATATAGAATTTCTTCTATGTACTGAGCGTCAAGCAGTTTATTGACTTCTTCTTCTATGATCTGCTTTCGGAACCCATGAACGTCTCTCTCCTTTTGCTTTATAGGTTTGAAGGCCGGGTCCACATTCAGCCTGTGGACAATAACGCTCGGATCTATGCCAGTGAGGTCGGAAGCCTTCCAAGCAAAGACATCAATATTTTCTCGCAAGAATTCAATCATCATAATCTGAGAGGGACCGTCGAGGCTGGAACCCATTTGCGTAGTCTTATCTGGATTCCCGGGCTCCAATTCGATGGTCAGGAAGCTCTCCGTAGGTTCCACCCGCACTTCAGGCCTCAGCTGCTCGAGCGCTCGTTTCTTGCCTGTAATTTTTTCACTGGTATCTCCCGAGGGTGTATGATCCTCGTCTTCTGAGGAGGAAACCCCAACCTCTCCGAGGGGCGAATTCCCAGAATCTACTGGTTTATCCACGGCCCTCTTCTTATTCTTCTTTTTATAGAGCTTGGCCCTCTTGCGCTCGGGGCCATCTTCATCTAGTTTGGGAAAGTCAACAGACTTTTTGGTGGAACCTGCTTGGGTAGGTTGTTTGGGCTTGTGGCTTCGAAGGGAAAGTATGTAGCACTCCCAAGCTTCCTTAACATTACACAGTACCTCTCCGGTACCCTCGGGGGTGGGAAACTTAACTTTTTGATGATAGGTGGAAATTACAGCTTTGAAGTCGACGAGGGCTGGGCGCCCAATGATGATGTTGTAAGGTAGGTCCACTTCAACCATCACGTAGAGAACATTTAAAGTTTTTCCCTGTGGGGCGCGACCGAAAGAGGTGGCCAAGCGAATTTGTCCGCGAGGGACGATCTCGGAACCCCCAAAGCCGACGAGGTCTGTTCTGAGGGGTTCGAGCGGGATGTTTGTGATGTTCATTTTCTGAAACGTGGAGTAAGGCAAAACATTCACGGAGCTTCCACTATCAATCAAGACCCTCTTTACAACGTGATTGTAAACGTCTAAGCTAACCACCATGGGCCAGTCAGAGGTTTCACCGACCCCATGGGGTGTTACAATGTGCTCTAAATCTTTCTCTGTGAAACCTACGCTCTCATCCTTCTCCGAGCGGGATGATTGATCAATGGAGAGCACCGGCCTGGGCTGAGAAGATCTTTGGTCATAACTCTTAATGTAACGGCGTCGGGAAGCGTTAGAGTCACCCCCCGAGGGTCCTCCAGCAATCATGTGAATGACCGCGAAGGGCTGGTTTTGCATGTCTAAGGCTTTCCCTTTTCCACGGTCACAGGGCTCGGGATGACGGTGACGTGGGCTCCGAGAGTGCGAACGGCTCCTCTCACGTGCATGCGCTCGCTCGGCACAATGCTCGTCGTACCTCTCCAACACCTTCACGAACTCCTTAAGGTGCCCCCCAGCGATCAGCCTCTGAATCTAACTCTCAAGCTGACGACATTCACTGGTGTCATGCCGTTTCTGCTTGTGAAAAGCGCAATACTTCCCCGAGCGCTTCTGAGCCTCGGTTTCTCTCAACTTTGGCGGCCTCTTGAACAGCTTCATATCCGCCATGGCATATACTTCGGCTATAGGGCGGTTGAGAGGGATGCGCTCAAACTTGCGTGGGGGAGAGGCATTCCGCCGAGCGGGAATAGGGCTTCGCCGGCGACCTCTGTTGGTTTCTCCTCTGTCCTCGGGCGCTCTGCCGGGGCGAGGGGCGTTTGCCATTTTCTGATCCCTCGTAATGTACATATCTTCGAGGGTGAAGAACGAGTCAGCTATATCCCTGATCTCCATTAATGAGCGTGGCTTTTTCTTGGCCACCTCCTCCACGAATTCTTTGCTGACATAGTGCTTCATGTTGATGGCTCCAAACAGAACGTGCCTCAAAAAGTCCATCGAGGGTTTCTCTACCAACAAGATCTCCTTGTTGAACCTTCCCATGAAAGATCGGAGGGTCTCATTTGGCCCCTGGACCAAGCTGTAAAGGGCAGTTGCGGCCTGGGCCGGTGCTTTTAAGGAGTTGAAGTGGCTGACGAAGGCATCTGTCAAGTCATAATACCCCCGAATCGAGCGCGGGGGGAGTTTTTTGTACCAGTCTTGAGCCATTCCAGTGAGGGAAGTGACGAACACTTTGGCCCAATAGTTGTTGGGGTGATCATATAAATGCATCAAATGTACAAAGTGATCCAGATGCTCGGCTGGATCTGTGGTTCCGTCGTACCTATTGACAGACGAGGGGATTTTGCCCTTCCCTGCGTGAGTCATCAGTACCTCCTCAATGAGGGGCGAGTCGCCGATCATGATCCTATAATCCCGGTCGTCGGGATCCTCGTAGCTGGCTTCCCTCCTGTGCCGAGAAATGGGGTTGCGCGGTCGGCGAGCGTCTCTGGCCCTGGACCTCTCGCCCCCATCGCGGGGGACTTAAGACCTTGCACGAGAGAGCTGCTCCACCACATTCTGGAGCCCCTTGAGCTGATCTTGTACTGCAGCAAGCTGAGGTCACCAACATTTCTGCGGTTTGCCCTCTCTATGGCTTTCGATTGGACCTCTTCGTTATCCCCGGCTCCCTCATTTCGAGGGGCCCTTTCGTCTCCTGCGGGTGGTTGCTCTTGCTGAACCCTCGACGGGGCCTCATTTTCTTGATTTGGTGGTGGGGGAGGTTGCTGGGCCCTCAGCGCATTTTGGGCCATCGTCAATGGGTGTGCTGGGAGTCCTCTCAGGGGTGGGGCCATTCGAGCGCTCGCGTGTGAAGGGAAATAAACTGCAGTAAAATGTTCCCAAGCGTTCTGCACGGCTTGACCCTCGCATTGCGCGTACAGCGCTTGGAGTTGTTGTGTAGTGATTTGGGGCATTTCTACCCCTTGTATCTCTCTTGGCAATGACATGGGTAGATTCAGTGTCCCCACTTGATAGGGTTGGATCATCGGCATCATCCCGGGCATCATTCCGGGTTGCATAAAAGGGTATCCCAGTGGAGGCATGGCCATGGGATACATGCCTGAGTAAGGGAAGGAAGCGTTGGCGGTGTGAGCTGTTGGTGGAACAACGGAACTGGGCCCCCCTCCCCGTAGCGTTCCCTCCAGGTGGGAGAGTTGCAGCCGCCGTTTCTGCATTTTCGACCCCGTTTCCCGCAGCTGGTGGGTTCGTACCTCCGGTGGGAATGTTGCTCTCCACGTTCTCTTCGTTGACTGGAGGAAGGGCGCCTTTGTCTCCCACGGCTCCTGACCTTGTTGCAGTTACCATTTCCAGAGTGAAAAGGTGTTATATCTCAACTAGCTTTCAGAGGAAGAATCTGGTGATGACAGTTGTGGTAGTGATGGATTTCCCACAGACGGCGCCAAAAATGATGGTGCTGGAAATCAGGCTTCCAAAAATGCAACAACACTTTAGTATTTGTATGAAAAGGGAAGGACCATCACAGGCGTGAGGGCCTCAGGATCTGGGTTTCCTCTTGAGCGTGGGTTCTTCCAGCTAGGATAACACCAAGAATGCAAGATGTAATGATGATGCGACTGTGATGAGAATAATATGAAGCTTGGGAAGATGCAGAAGAGTGGCGGAATGGACCCAGAACAATGAGTGCAGTATGTATCGTGAAGATGACTTGGGGGAGAAAGCATGTGTTCCCCCCTATTTATATGTTAGGGGTGAGGGTAAATGGGTAAATTGACCGTGTGGTCCCAAACCTGTGTTGCCCTAACACGTGGCAGCCTGTGGTGGTATCAGAGTGACGTTTCTGAAAAGGAGGCGGCGTGTCAGGTACAAGACGCGCACTACCTTTATGTCAGAGGTTGTTGGCGAGGGTCGCGTGAGTGGAAGGCCCAAAGTCCTCCTTGCTGAGGTTCGGATCCATCGCAATGGGGTAGGATCATTCATGAGCGCTGGTGACGCTCGAAGAGTGTACAGATGGGCCCCCCACGGCAGATGACCCTTGAGCGCCAAAATCCCGAGCATCAAGAATGGGGTCCTCGTGTGGGTGTTTCCCTGAGAAGGGTAACCCTGAGGGCCGAGATGTGAGCGCCAAGCCTGTCGGCTCTGGCCCTTTACCTGAATAGTTGGCCGAGGCTCAATGGCCTGTATTAGTTGGCAAGTGAGTGGGTTGGGTTGGCCCGCGAGCCCATCAATACGAGCGTATAGTCTTCAAGTCAATCGATGACGACACGTGGACGGCTCTGATACGAGCGCGTTTCTGAGCCTCATCAATTATATAAACTATAATACATATATTATATATAATAAATATATAATATATGAAATTAATGGATATGGACCAAAAAATATTAAAAAAAATAAAAAAATTAAAGGATGAACAGCGACTTCCGTCAATTATTTGATGGAAGTCCTCAAAGTGACAAAAAAAAAATTACTACGGGGACTAAAAAAACCAATTTTGAAAACTTGGGACCAAAAGTGATAATGGCCCATGAGTATGGACTAAAAATGCATTTTGCTCTTTTTCTTTTGTCTTATTTTTTATTTTTCTCCAGAACTTTCTAACTTCTTTCTTTTTTTTGTGCATAATTTTTTTTTATTTTTCTTTTTTGTTTTCTTAAGGAAACATAAAAAAATTCAAAAAAATAAATCGGGTGGTCAGGTTACCGGGTTAAATAGGGTTAATGGGTGACCTGAAAATATATCAGGTTAACCCGAATCCAATCCGAACCTTATAGATCAGGTTAGGGTTGGAAGTATCGGGTTCAATTTCGGGTTCGGGTTACAATATTTGATATTATACCCTTATCCCAACCCGACCTGAACCCACCTGATTCCATCTGAATTGACATCCCTATTTACTGTTCATCTTTTAGGCTCCAAAGTCAGACTTCCACTTCAGGGTTTTTTCCTACCGTACTTACCACTTTGGACTCAAAAGAGACATTCATAGACTAATCAAGCATTCAAAGTAACAACATTATATAGATCAGAGTCAAATATCACAAAAATAAATCCTTAAATTCTCAAACCCAACAAGGGTAAAAATTGTACCAACATATAACACATTATAACTTTGACTTCCAACATACACTATAACATAACTATATAGCAATATTAAAAAATAAATAAAACAATAAACTATACTCTAACCAACATGTGTACATTTAATCAACTATCCCTATTTGACTCCCCTTACCTTCAAAAAAAAAGAAAAAGAAAAACTAGTTGACTCCCCTTCCAAAATTACCAAAAACCCCTCCACCGGACCACCACTCTAAAAACTTGCCCGTTTCAGCGACGTCAACGTAACGGCAGCGCCCAGCGGCGACGCCGCCACCTCAATATCGAAGGAGTCATACCGGCGGAACATCTCCACCAGCAGCAACCTCGAAACAAGCACCACGAAATCCTTGCCGGCGCACTGCTTGTTGTTCACGGTGGCCTTCTGGTTTTCCGGGCCGTTAGACCAGACCACGTGCTTCAATAGTTTCTCTCCTTCTCCGACGAATCTCGCCGGGACAAACTCCTCCGCCCTGTCAAAGATCTTTGGGTCTCTCGTCGCGAAAGGCTGGTAACCGTACAGCATTTCCCCCTCCTTGATTTGGAAAATGGCGTCGTGGGATTCGACGAGGAAATCGCGTTTTGCTTTCGCGTACTGCGACGGCACCGGCGGCTCGATGCGGAGAGCTTCGTAGACGACGGACTTCATCAGCGGCATGTTCTCCATCGCCGCCATGGTGACTTCTCCGCCGTTGGATTTGATCGCCGATCGGATCTCGGCGGCGAGATCGCGGTGGAGCTTGGCGCCGGCGCGGCCGACCCATTTGAGCATATTGGGGAAGAAGATCCTCATTCCGCCGAAGGAATTGAAGCACGTTGCGAAGAGGAGGTTATGGCAGGCCTCGTCGCGGGAGATCTCGAGCTTTTGGGCTTGATCGAAAATGGAGGAAGGAATGTTGTCGTTGAAGAAATCGAACAGTCTCTGGTAATCCTTCTTGATTAAAAATGGGGGAAGAGGGAAATTATGGAGGAGCCCATCTTCGATTCCGCGAGGTAATCCGAGTTTCAGCAATGGATGGAGCTGAAACAGGACCCATTTGTTGATGAGACTAGGCCCATCGGATCCAAGCTTGGTTTCATTAGGATCGGTTCCGAAGAACGATTTGGCTAAGAAATTGAACGCCGCCTGTTCATTGGCGCCGCCAAATACGGCTTTTCCGGCGGTGGCTAATTCGTTCTCCAAACCCTCAAACATGGCGCCATAGCAGTTATGGAACTCCGGGATTACATGATCGCGGCGGTAAGAGAGAAGGAAGAACATGAGTTTCTTAAGCTTTGCGTGGTTCGGCTCCGATGGATCGAGGTAGGATAATGTTCTGTAGCCGCCGGTGAGGTCGACGGAGGGCATATAAGTTCCGGTGAAGAGATCTTTCTTCTCCACCTTATCGGTGTCGAACAGGGCCGGAAAACTTCTGCCGTCGAGCAAAACGACGACGTTTGGGTTGAACGAGATCATTGGCCCCGGCGGCATGTTGGTTCTGAAGACTGTGGATTGGTACTTTTGGATTCTCGATCTGAAGAATTCGTCTCTGCCTTGCTCGTAGAAGTAATCTTGTCTGTCTTTCCATGGCCCGATTAAGGGGAGGCCGTGATCGCCGGGGATTTTTCTGATAGCAAGTTTGGAGGCTTTTCCCGGCGGCGGCGGAGTTGGTTTGAAAATCGAGGGCCTTTCCGATATGGTGGCGGTGGTTATGCCCAGGCGGCGGTGGGACGGCGGTGGTCGGCGGTTGGGGGTTATTGAGGAAGTGGGGTGTTTACTTGATGACGGAAATTGGAAGTTTAAAGTGGAGAAAGAGGAGAGAGAGGAGGAAGCCGCCATTGATGAGATATCTGAGCTTTTCTGTTTGATTTCAAGAAGCTAGCCTATCTGAGGTTCTTGAATATGTTATTATAATTGTTGGTAAAGCTAAAGTTTTGTGATGATGGCGGTATCATGATAGTGTATGTGTATATATATATAGAAGTTGGACATGAGATGATGGAAGAAAATTAAAGTGACAGGGAAATTAAAGACTGAAAAAATAATTGAAAATGTTAGTGGAAAAGGTGGCCCATTTTGACGATGCTGCTCCTAATTTTTTTATTGTGTTTAAGGTGGGAACTTTAAATGCGTGTACAATGTGCACGAATAAAAAATGGTCAATAATTATGTGATTTTACATGGGAAACTCTACACCATCTTAATTCCATTCGATATAATTAAGAACGAGTATTTTATATTTATTATATAATTAATAAAAAATTTTAAAAAAATAATAAATTAAATAACGAGCATAATATATTTGGCTTTTGAATTAGTTAAGTTCGATTAAATCAAATTTGAGATAAAATTTTCCTAATTACATAACTTAGATTATACATGAGCATGTTATTTTACTTCTTTTTTGTGTTCTGGTTCCACTTTTTCTTTTCTTTTTTAGTTTGGATACTATCGAGATTCGAAGTAGGATAATGGGAGCAATTATCCAAATCCAATTTAATTGTTCATCCGTTCACAAAATTAGGGTACTTTAAACTAATGAGTGATCTGGCCACCGGATCTTCTACTCCATTTTAATGCTTCATCTTATACTCCGCCTATTGAATACGTGATACGTGTAAAATTTTGTCAGATTTTCTAACAGATAGAATTAGGGTATTATCAATGAAAGTAAAAAAAAATCTTTATATATCTAATATTAAAAATAAAAAACAAAATTTATATATCCAATAAATTAAAAAATAAATTCTACTTTTTATTATAATTATTTTTTAATATTCAAAAATAAAAATATTAAATCAGTGTCATCTTTTCTAAATTTTTATTTTTAAGTTATAATTTTTTTTAAAGTTTAATGTTAAATCAGTGTTTTGTCTTCATCTTATGTTAAATCAGTGTTTTGTCTTCTACTCCATTTTAATGCTTAATCTTATACTCCACGTACTGCATACCCAATAAAAGGAAAAAAATCTTTATATATCTAATATTAAAAAGAAAAAACAAAATTTATATATCCAATAAATTAAAAAATAAATTCTACTTTTTATTGAAATTATTTTTTAATATTCAAAATAAAAATATTAAATCAGTGTCATCTTATCTAAATTTTTATTTTTAAGTTATAATTTTTTTTTAAAGTTTAAATATTATAAAATATATATAATGTTAATATTTTTAACTTAAAAATAAAACTTTAATATTAATATTAAAGTTTTAACGTTTAATATTAAATATATTTTGTAATATTCAAACTTTGAATATTAAAAAATATATTTAATATTAAATAGAACAACTTTGAATATCAATTTAATATTTTTACTTTGAATATTATAAAATACATTTAGCATTAATAGTTTTAACTTATAAATAAAAATTTTATAACTAAAAATAAAAATTTAGAAAAGATGACACTGATTTAATATTTTTATTTTTGAATATTAAAAAATAATTATAATAAGAAGTAGAATTTATTTTTTAATTTATTGGATATATAAATTTTGTTTTTTATTTTTAATATTAGATATATAAAGATTTTTTTTTAATTTTATCTATTAGAAAATCTGATAAAATTTTACACGTATCACGTATTTAATAGACGGATTATAAGATGAAGCACTAAAATGAAATAGAAGATCCGGTGCCACAGGCAACCGTGTTAATTTAGGAAGGAGTCAGTTTTATAAGTAATTGTGAAAAGTCAAAGGGATTAAAGTCGTGCCTAATGTGCATTGACCACAAAAGCAGTAATATTGGAATATTTAATAAGTTGGCTTAAAAAAGAAATAGAAGAAATGTGGTTTAATATATATCCGCAGCGCGGTGGAATTTGGTAGTCAAAGACAAAGACAGGTCAAATCTGCTCTTACAGTTTGCGGGCTTCCGACCACCCTCCGCCCTTCAAGTACTACTACTCTCACGTGTATGTTTTTCCTCCTCCTACAAATGTGGGCCTTTTGTTAGGCCAATTTCAATGAAGTCTCTTTGGACGGCAACGTGGCCAACTGGGTAACTGTAGTTCGAATCTAATATAATAGTGACGGTGTATTTAATAGAGGATAAATGAGTTGTATATTTATAGTGTGATTTGTCAGAATTTTTTAGTAGAATTGCACGACTAAATAATTAGTATAATATTGACGTGGATTATTCTTGTTCTACTACGTTGTATCTTTTTTGAGGTCAAGAACGGGAATTATTCGAACGTCAGGTTGAAGTCGACTAACTGCTGATGAGCAAGTAGAATGGTGAAGGCGTCATGGGGAGGGAACTGAGTGGTTGATTTGCCCCTCGAGGAGAGGTCGATGATCAGCACCCGTCGATTCTCGATCTAACCACTTCCCCTTATGATATTAAGTACGGACGTTAGTTCCATCGAGTAGCCATTAGTATTAAATGACTAAACAGTCTCGTACAGTATTGGATATGTATTAAATGCACCTCGAACTCTGAACCTAACCACTTCAAAGCCCAATAATATAAATACTCTTTATTAACACCGTTAGGTAAGCACAATTGATAAACTTAAGTTAACTCGAATCTCTCTCATTTCCAAGATCAAAATACTAACTAGAGGGTTGCAATGCTGACCCTAGGTTAAATCTCACCTAGTCCTAGGTCGGTCTTTAATTCATGCTTAAGTTCATTCTCGCAGCTCAACTCCCAAGTCGAAGATTTCCCCTCAAACAAATTCTAAGTGATCAATTAGTTACGCCTCGAAATACAATAATTAAGATTTAGCTCAATCAAATACAGTTGTATATGATTGGTTGAGATTCGACTACAATTTAGCCAAATTAGACGTGGTTTAAAATTTTACTTGTCGAACTTGTATCTCTAGCGGACGAGGATATGACACGGGTTTGATCATTGATGCATAGAAAAAAAGAATAGCATTACCACAAAATGGAAAGAAATAAGATGATGTTCTAACTTGGGAAGTATAGCTACGATACCTTTTTCATGTGTTACAGTGAGCTATGAAAAAGTTGCATACTGTGTATAGTCTAAATTCATTAGCATCACAAACATTGTGAGTCATAAAGTCCGCATTTAACGTGGAGGTATTCCAATTAATCGCGATCGTATGTTTGGTACTATATTTGATCGAGCCAGATCCCTGCCTGAAATCCGATTGAGAGATCCGACGCGAACACTCTATTTGTTGAGAGGGAACGGCCGCTTGACTGCTCGAAATCTGCACAGATCGAGGTAAACGTGAGCTCCGGGACCAACTCAGGGAAGGTGGGTGTGAGATCCGGGTTGGTACTCCGACGCCCAAGTCAGGTTCGATGAAAATGGTCGAAGTAGTTGAGCGGTGAAAAGAGTTAGGTGGAAAAACTTACCGTGCAATAAATGAGGAGGGACTATTTATACTGTGAGGAGAGAGAAGTTACCGCCTCGACGTGTTGGCGTGGGGAGCTGACAGGTGCCCCACTAAGACCGTGCATTAAATGCGTGGTCGGCCACTCTTTCCTGTTAGTGGAACTGTGCGCTGGCCGGTCGAGGGGTCTGGGTCGCCCGTAGCGGCTTGGAGGTCCGACTGTGGGTCGACGATCTACGCGGTAATTTATGTGGGGTAAATAGGCCTTCGAGCATGATGGTCGAGAGGTAAGTCCCGATCGAAACTCGACCGGGACATGACCTTCGATCATACACGTTGTAGCACCCGGAACGCCAGGCACCACATCCCCCGCACTATAGCTCCAATCCACATATGAAATGGACAATCCATACATGAATCAAAGCTGTAGCGAACGGGAGACAATAAAATGACTCAAGGCTAGGCGGGTACCCTCAATTTAAAACCAATTAACACGTAAGACAGAGTATTAAAAGCGGAAGCAATAACATTCATCCAATATGTATAGGTACCATATTTATTTATTTACTTATAGATACCAACACTTACACGATCAATACATTATCATATTCCAACGAAATAGATAACAGGGCTTGATACAAAATATCCCAAACTAACTGTACATGAACAAAATGTGGAATGAAGTGTGCTAGACCCGAATTTAAAACCCTCTAGACCCTAAATTCCCGCCTAGCACGCCCTGCAAAACACTGAAAAGTTGAGGTGTCAGTCCAACACAGACTGAGCGAGGGGTATAATAAATATAAGCGCACAGACATGCAAATCATAACCTCGGGTAATAATTTTGGAAAACAATACAATTTCAATAGAATACAAGAGTTGCTATCGCCCGAGATTACGACTATTCCAATTTCAATTCAATCAATTCAATACAATCAATAGTGGCCCGGCGAGTGGGGCAATTCTCCAACCTTACACCGACCGTGTACAATAAATCAATCAATTATTAGGTGATTAGGTGATCAAGCGATTCATTAATGTGCACAATTAGCAGTTTCAATAACGCCTTCTTCCTCCGGGTGATGGTGGGATTGCAAGGCCCCACCATCCAATCAATCTGGGCAGAGGGTACATGAATCCCTAAGCCCGGAACTCCTTCCTCCTCTAATCTCCTAGAGGGTTCAGGGGTCATCCCAATTTGGTGAGGATAGCTCTCGAGTTACCCGTCAGCCCGTGCTTTCCCGGTTGGCTCGAGTCACTACCCTCGGGCCCACAGTGCAATACAATACTCGCCAAATCAAACCAATCAATCAATCAATCAATCAATTTCTTTCCAATAGTTCGAAAAACATTTGAAAATCAATCTCTTTTGGAAACTATAAGTATATAATTAGGTTTTGGCTTGAAACATCACATAGGGTTGTACGGGTTCTATATATCTAAAATTAAACCTCACCTGAACGACCTAAAATCAATCAAGGAAACAGCTCACGGGGCCTGCTCCTCGTCACCAGGAAGCTGGTCTGTGCAAGAAAGACAAATGTCCGTGAAACACGACTCAAAATGTACCAAATATGACGAACGGCAAAATGCAACGAAACGACGGGAAAAATACAATGCACCATAAAAATATCACGTTTCAACATGTATACGATCATATAACATCAATTAGGGGTCAAAGAAATGATTGGAGAATGGTGTTGAAAAATTAATTTTATGCAGTAGCTTTTGCTCTACATTCGCCGTGGGAACGGCCGTTCCGGCCTTCCTTTGAAAATGGGAAGGGCCGTTCCCATGGTCTGAAGAAAGCGCGCCAGCGTTTTCAATTTTAAAACGCGTCTTGGCTGGGAAGGGCCGTTCCGGCTCACAGGCCAAAGTGGGAACGGCCGTTCCCAGTCTCGCTGGCCTAAAGTCTCAGCATCATGGGAACGGCCGTTCCAGTTTTGAACTGGGGTTGGGAATGGCCGTTCCCAGAATACGAGAGCAGCTGTATGTAGAGCAGAAACAGGGCAGCAATGACAATCACAACAATCAACCACAAAAATGGATCAAACACAAAATGTAATGCACATATTTGCTGTAATAAATATGCTAACATACCTATTGATCAATAACAACTCATAAAACACATGATCCATGTTAGATCATCAATAATCCATCATTTGAAACCCATATTCCCCAACATGCTTCAAGTCCCCAAAACTCAAGATATATGCATCAAACTCAAGCTTAAAGTTCACAAATCAATATCCAACAACCAATACACCAATTACTTAACATATAACAAAGCCCTAGCTATCACATATTTACAAGAAAATCAATCAATCTCCATAATTACCTCAAGAGAAAGAAATGAAAGCTAAGATGAAGAAGTGATGATGATGATGCTCCAAATATCACAAAACCCACAAGAATTGATGCTTGAATGGATGAAATCTCCTCTCTTCAAATGGAGGGTTTGATCGGTTGAGCAAGGAGCAAGAACAAGGAAGAAATGTTGTGTATGAAATGGGGAGAGATGCTACGTGATATGCTGCTCAAGAGAAGAGAAAAGATGGCCAATTTGCTAATAAATCCTTCACTTAATAAGTTATGCAATAAGGTCCAAATTCAATTTTAAATGATCAATGTGGTCCAATGCAATTAGATCTCGTATTCATGAAAATGATCAATTAAGGACATAAAAGAAATAAATCACATTCGGGAAAATAATTCACGTAGCAATCACGTTCAAAATATCCAATAAATATGATATGATATGAATTTTCAATAAAATGTCAAGAATATAATTTTCTTATAAAATTATGTCATGATAGGGAAATGAGTTAAATGATCAATAAATAATTAAATTACAACTCTCAAACGCACACGTGTCGATCATACCTGAATTGCCGAAAGCTGGGGCGTTACAATCCTCCCTCCTTATAAGAATCTGGTCCCCAGATTCACTGATCGGAAGGGAACAACTCTGGATAGAACCGTCTCATTTTGTCTTCGGTCTCCCACGTGGCTTCTTCGGTCTTATCACTTCTCCAAAGAACCTTAACCATGGGAATCCTCCGGTTTCTTAATTCCTGAAACTTCTTATCCAATATCTTAACCGGTTTCTGAACAAAGGTAAGACTCGGTTCCAATTCCACTTCTTCAACAGGAATGATCTCGATTTCATCGGGGTAGTATTTCCTCAGCTGAGACACGTGAAATACGTTATGAATCCCCGTGAGGCTCGGTGGTAGGTCCAATCTGTAAGCAACTTCTCCAATTCTTTCCAAAATCTCATAAGGACCTAAATAACGAGGTTTAAGTTTACCTCCTTTCCCAATCCGAGCAAATCCTTTACGTGGAGACGCCTTCAAGAATACCCGGTCTCCAACCTCAAACTCGAGATCCCTTCTGCGACGATCGGCGTAGCTCTTCTGTCTGTCCTGAGCTGATTTCATCCGTTGCTTTATCAAGTGGACTTTTTCAATCATAGCTTCAACGGCCTTGGAAGGTTTTTCCAACTTCTCACCTTTCTTAACACCTTCCTGTTTAGTCCATTTCCACTCTTCCAAATCAAAGAACAACGGAGAACGACACTTCCGTCCATAAAGTAGCTCATATGGTGCCATTCCAATCGAAGCCTGAAAACTGTTGTTGTACGCAAACTCAATCAAAGGTAGCTGATCATGCCAGGAAGACTGAAAATCCAAAGAACAAGCTCTAAGCAAATCCTCGAGATACCTTATTAATCTCTCGGACTGACCATCCGTCTGAGGATGAAAAGCTGTACTAAACTGGAGCTTCGTACCCAAAACCTCTTGTAATTCACGCCACAACCTCGAAGTGAACCGTGGATCTCTGTCAGAAACAATACTAATCGGAATCCCGTGAAGCCTAACAATCTCCCGGTTATAAAGCTCGGCTAGCTTGCGAATCTTATACGACATCCGAACCGGTAGAAAATGTGCAGACTTCGTCAAACGGTCCACAATCACCCAAATCCCATCAAATCCACCTTTCACCTTAGGTAATCCGGACACGAAATCCATCGTCACCTGTTCCCACTTCCACTCAGGAATAGGTAACGGCTGAAGAAGACCTCCCGGTTTCTGATGCTCGGCTTTCACTTTCTGACAAGTGAGACAATGCCTCACAAACTCGGCCACATCTTTCTTCAATCCACGCCACCAATAATATTGCCTTAAATCCTTATACATCTTGTTTCCTCCGGGGTGGATAGAATAGGCCGATCTGTGAGCTTCCTCGAGCAATACCCGTTTCAACTCTTCGGGTACAACCACTCGGTTCTTGAAACGAAGAAGACCGGTTTCATCGAACCCGAATGGACACTCTGGATCAGCTCTTGCCTTAGCTACCAATCTCTGAACTTCCAAATCTGTACTCTGAGCCTCAAACAGCCTATGCTTCAATTCTGGCTGGACCGAAATATTAGAAACTCGAGCCTTTAAAACAATTGGCTCGATTCCACTGCTTTCACCCACTTCCAAGCTCGACACACTAGCCTTCCTACTAAGCGCATCGGCGACCATGTTGGCTTTGCCGGGATGGTACTTGATCGTGCAATCATAATCTTCCAACCTTTCCATCCAACGCCGTTGCCTCATATTCAAATCCTTCTGAGTGAATAAATACTGGAGGCTTTTGTGGTCAGTGAAAATCTCGAAAGACACCCTGTACAAATAATGTCTCCACTTTCCAAGTGCAAAGACTACGTCAGCAAGCTCAAGATCATGTGTCGGATAATTCTTCTCGTGCTCTTTTAACTTCCGGGATGCATAAGCAATTACCTTACCCTTCTGAGTCAAAACACATCCCAAACCTTCCTTAGAAGCATCCGTATAAACAGCATATCCTTCAGAACCTTCCGGAAGGGCTAACACTGGAGCAGACACTAACTTTTCCTTCAAGAAAGTGAAACTCTTCTCACAATCTTCATTCCAGTCGAATTTCACATTCTTCTTCGTCAACCGGGTTAAAGGAGCTGCTAACTTGGAGAAATTCTTAACAAATCTCCGGTAATAACCTGCCAAACCCATGAAACTCCTTATCTCAGAGGCATTCCTAGGTTTCTCCCATTTCAAAACCGACTCAATCTTGGAAGGATCGACTTCCAAACCGTTGCCCGAAATCACGTGACCCAAGAATGACACCCTGTCAATCCAGAACTCACACTTGCTGAATTTAGCAAACAACTGATGCTCCTTCAAAGTCCTCAATACCAACTGAAGGTGTCTTGCATGTTCCTCGGCAGACTTCGAGAAAACCAGGATATCATCAATAAAGATAACCACAAACTTATCCAGAAAAGGCCTGAAGATCCTGTGCATCATATCCATAAAAGCTGCTGGGGCATTAGTCAATCCAAACGGCATCACAACGAACTCATAATGCCCGTACCGAGTGTTAAATCCTGTCTTAGGAATATCCCCTGCTCGGATACGCAGCTGGTAATAACCTTGTCTCAAGTCCAATTTTGAATATACTTTCGATCCCTGAAGTATGTCAAACAACTCCTCGATGTGTGGAAGAGGATACTTGTTCTTGATCGTCATCCGGTTCAACTCCCTATAGTCTATGCACATTCTCAAAGTCCAGTCCTTCTTCTTTACAAACAAAACCGGTGCACCCCAAGGAGAAGAACTCGGTCTAATGTACCCAATCTCCAACAACGCATCAAGTTGAGTCTTCAACTCTTTCAACTCGGCCGGAGCCATACGATACGGAGTCTTGGAGTACGGCTCTGCGTTAGGGTACAAGTCGATCACAAACTCAATTTCCCGTTCTGGAGGTAAAGAATCCAATTCCTCAGGAAAGACCTCGGGAAATTCCTTCACTACTTCTGTTTCTTCCAGCTTACTCTGATCCTTAGGTTTGTTGAGAATATAAGCAATGAAACCCGTGGCTCCTTCTCGAACCAACTTATGAGCTTCAGAAAAAGAAAGTAGTGGTACAGTCTTGGAACTCCAACCTACTACCAAATCTGATCCCAACTGAACCTTCTTCGCTCTACAATCAACTGTGGCAGAATGTCTGTACAACCAATCCATGCCCAGAATAGATCCATAGCAAGTCATCGGCAACTCAATGAAGTCTGACAAGAAAACTCGACCCTCGATGCTCACCGGAACCTCTCTAAACACCCGATCAGATTCTATACTACCACCAAAAGGAGTACTAACCACATAACATGCAGAAGAGCGAGTAACAGACAAAGACAGAGAAACAGATATAGCACTCGAAAGAAAGGAGTGAGTAGCTCCTGGATCAAACAAGGTATGAATGTTCGTGCCATGTATGCAAATGGTACCTTCAACTACCGCGGCTGGATCAACATCAGCATCCTGCTGCTCACCCTCCAAAGCATAAGCCCGAGCCCTAATCGGTGGTCTCGGTGCCCCCGGTGGTGGTATCCTGCGATCTGGACAGCCATCTACCATGTGCTCATTGCTCCCACAAAGTAAGCATAAACCCAAACGCCTCCTGCAGTTATCATAGATGTGTGTCCTCTGTCCACAGAAGGTACAATAAGGTCTCTCGGGTGGTGGTGGCAAAGCTGGAGCAACTGGAGCAACTGGAGCTCTAATCACTGGTCCTGCAGGTCGGGGCTTCTTTCCTGGGCCCTGTGGAGCTAGTGGTGGAGAAGAATAAACCATCGGCCTCTTGCCTGAAGCAGAACCCGAGCCAGAACCCTTATACCCTGATCCGGCACCTCTGAAACCCGATCCAGAACCCCTGAATCCTGATCCTGACCCTGACCCTGAGCCCGATCCTGAACCTGAACGGTAGGTAGATCGCCTCGCATTCACTGAATCCTCAACCAATAGAGCCTTCTTGGTAGCCTTCACCCAGGTGCTCGTATTGACTGCCTCAATTGCTGCCTGAATGTCCGGTCTAAGGCCCTGAACAAACTGCATCGCCTTATGGAAATCATCACTCGCTATATTAGGAGCATAGCGGGACAATCTCTCATACTCAGCGATGTACTCTGAGACCGACCTGTTTCCCTGCTTCAACTCTGTAAATTCCTTCAATCTTCTAGTGCGAGAAGATGGAAGAATAAACTTGTTCTGAAATTCTCTGACAAACACTTCCCAGTTCACTTCCTCGCCTGCAGCATCCAATACAATCTGGGCACTCTCCCACCAGGAATAGGCCTCACCCTGAATCAAAGAAAGCGTACAACGGGCCTTCTCCTGGGATCCACACGGGATAAGCTCCCAAACCCTCTCGATCTCCCTGAGCCACTGCTCGGCCTGAATATCATTACCTTTGTAAAACTTGGGAGGATGCTGGTTCTGGAACTCCCTAAAGACAGCTGAAATCTGGCCTCCAGGCTGTGGTGGTGCAACTGGTGGTGGTGGTGGAACATAATCCCGAACCCTCTGATCAATAAGACCCACCACTGCATTCATGAAATCCTGTGGCTGAGCCTGAGGAGGTGGGGGAGGAGGTGGTGATCTCTCCCTGCGATGATGACGATGATGTCGATGTCCCTGCGATGATCACGATGATATCTGTCGCGAGCCATCCTGAAATCAAGTCACTATTGTGCATGTTTGATTAGTTGATGCCAATGTGTGCAAATAAGTCAAGATTGCTCATAAATTCAAAACTCAACAAGTCACCCCAAATTCCAAGCAAATTCACGTAAGTTCAAGTACCAAATAACAATGCAAGACTCTCAATTTGACAATTAGTTCCTATGTCGTGCGACCTAGACTCACAAGACACGACACTAGAGACCCGGTTTTACAACCGGGCTCTGATACCACCGTAGGATGTAGCACCCGGAACGCCAGGCACCACATCCCCCGCACTATAGCTGCAATCCACATATGAAATGGACAATCCATACATGAATCAAAGCTGTAGCGAACGGGAGACAATAAAATGACTCAAGGCTAGGCGGGTACCCTCAATTTAAAACCAATTAACACGTAAGACAGAGTATTAAAAGCGGAAGCAATAACATTCATCCAATATGTATAGGTACCATATTTATTTATTTACTTATAGATACCAACACTTACACGATCAATACATTATCATATTCCAACGAAATAGATAACAGGGCTTGATACAAAATATCCCAAACTAACTGTACATGAACAAAATGTGGAATGAAGTGTGCTAGACCCGAATTTAAAACCCTCTAGACCCTAAATTCCCGCCTAGCACGCCCTGCAAAACACTGAAAAGTTGAGGTGTCAGTCCAACACAGACTGAGCAAGGGGTATAATAAATATAAGCGCACAGACATGCAAATCATAACCTCGGGTAATAATTTTGGAAAACAATACAATTTCAATAGAATACAAGAGTTGCTATCGCCCGAGATTACGACTATTCCAATTTCAATTCAATCAATTCAATACAATCAATAGTGGCCCGGCGAGTGGGGCAATTCTCCAACCTTACACCGACCGTGTACAATAAATCAATCAATTATTAGGTGATTAGGTGATCAAGCGATTCATTAATGTGCACAATTAGCAGTTTCAATAACGCCTTCTTCCTCCGGGTGATGGTGGGATTGCAAGGCCCCACCATCCAATCAATCTGGGCAGAGGGTACATGAATCCCTAAGCCCGGAACTCCTTCCTCCTCTAATCTCCTAGAGGGTTCAGGGGTCATCCCAATTTGGTGAGGATAGCTCTCGAGTTACCCGTCAGCCCGTGCTTTCCCGGTTGGCTCGAGTCACTACCCTCGGGCCCACAGTGCAATACAATACTCGCCAAATCAAACCAATCAATCAATCAATCAATCAATTTCTTTCCAATAGTTCGAAAAACATTTGAAAATCAATCTCTTTTGGAAACTATAAGTATATAATTAGGTTTTGGCTTGAAACATCACATAGGGTTGTACGGGTTCTATATATCTAAAATTAAACCTCACCTGAACGACCTAAAATCAATCAAGGAAACAGCTCACGGGGCCTGCTCCTCGTCACCAGGAACCTGGTCTGTGCAAGAAAGACAAATGTCCGTGAAACACGACTCAAAATGTACCAAATATGACGAACGGCAAAATGCAACGAAACGACGGGAAAAATACAATGCACCATAAAAATATCACGTTTCAACATGTATACGATCATATAACATCAATTAGGGGTCAAAGAAATGATTGGAGAATGGTGTTGAAAAATTAATTTTATGCAGTAGCTTTTGCTCTACATTCGCCGTGGGAACGGCCGTTCCGGCCTTCCTTTGAAAATGGGAAGGGCCGTTCCCATGGTCTGAAGAAAGCGCGCCAGCGTTTTCAATTTTAAAACGCGTCTTGGCTGGGAAGGGCCGTTCCGGCTCACAGGCCAAAGTGGGAACGGCCGTTCCCAGTCTCGCTGGCCTAAAGTCTCAGCATCATGGGAACGGCCGTTCCAGTTTTGAACTGGGGTTGGGAATGGCCGTTCCCAGAATACGAGAGCAGCTGTATGCAGAGCAGAAACAGGGCAGCAATGGCAATCACAACAATCAACCACAAAAATGGATCAAACACAAAATGTAATGCACATATTTGCTGTAATAAATATGCTAACATACCTATTGATCAATAACAACTCATAAAACACATGATTCCATGTTAGATCATCAACAATCCATCATTTGAAACCCATATTCCCCAACATGCTTCAAGTCCCCAAAACTCAAGATATATGCATCAAACTCAAGCTTAAAGTTCACAAATCAATATCCAACAACCAATACACCAATTACTTAACATATAACAAAGCCCTAGCTATCACATATTTACAAGAAAATCAATCAATCTCCATAATTACCTCAAGAGAAAGAAATGAAAGCTAAGATGAAGAAGTGATGATGATGATGCTCCAAATATCACAAAACCCACAAGAATTGATGCTTGAATGGATGAAATCTCCTCTCTTCAAATGGAGGGTTTGATCGGTTGAGCAAGGAGCAAGAACAAGGAAGAAATGTTGTGTATGAAATGGGGAGAGATGCTACGTGATATGCTGCTCAAGAGAAGAGAAAAGATGGCCAATTTGCTAATAAATCCTTCACTTAATAAGTTATGCAATAAGGTCCAAATTCAATTTTAAATGATCAATGTGGTCCAATGCAATTAGATCCCGTATTCATGAAAATGATCAATTAAGGACATAAAAGAAATAAATCACATTCGGGAAAATAATTCACGTAGCAATCACGTTCAAAATATCCAATAAATATGATATGATATGAATTTTCAATAAAATGTCAAGAATATAATTTTCTTATAAAATTATGTCATGATAGGGAAATGAGTTAAATGATCAATAAATAATTAAATTACAACTCTCAAACGCACACGTGTCGATCATACCTGAATTGCCGAAAGCTGGGGCGTTACACACGTGGAACAAGGTGATTGGCCTAACTCGACAACGGGTACGTGCCACGTCATAAGCCCCCCGGAACATCATCTGCTAGGGCTGACGTGGCAGTGATGTTTCAAACCCCAAGAGTGGGACCCGCTGTAATCATTGCGTCGTTTCATCTTCTCGATTCCCGCCTATTTTCACCCCTATAAATAGTTCCCTCTGTAAATTCATTTGTTACTTTTGAGTGTGAGAATAGAAGAGTGCTCCGAGTTATTTTCGATCGATTAAGCGTTTTTGCGTGTCGAATTCTCGGGTCGCTTTTTTTAGAAGAAGACAATCTTCGCATCTTCAGTCAGCAAAAAGGTAATACTCTCGATCTTTAGCTCGATCTTCTTTCTCTGTGCTTTTTATCTTTATTCTCGATCGCTTCGAGGGAGAGGTGTACCACTTCCCTCTTCGAAGGCTTTCTCTTTCTCGATTTGTTCGTATCCGAGCCAAACAGTAAAATATGATTCTATCATTGTAGGATGTCAACAAATCGAGCGAAGGCTGGCCCTAAGAGGAAGGAAGTGGCGGATACAAGTGAGGGGTCGAGCTCCAGTTCGTCGGAATCGAGCTCTTCATCGGACTCGGGAGCCACCGTAGAAACGAGGTCGACGAATCCACAGGGAAAGGATGAGAGCGTCGAGGTTGTGGAGGTCTCCGAGCCGCTGCCTGAGGTCGAGTCAGCGGAGGTAGTTGTACCTCGAGTATCGGGGGAGGTGACATCTACTTTAGGTCGACTGGACGAGGAGGAGGAGGAAGAGGAGGAAGAAGAGTTGGAGAACCTCGAGCCAGAGGGTCTGCTAGTGAAGGACCCTCGGGCCATTACTTGTTCAATATCGGAGGAGAAGTTTGGGGAGATCCAAAATTGGCTATTTGGATGTGCTCCGGAGTATGGGGGCTATCGAGTGATAAGGCCCAGGGTCGGAGATAGGATGACTAACCCGCCCGAGAATTGCATCGCGATCAACTATTTGGCGGTTAAGAATGGGTTTAGGGTGCCCATTTCCGAGGAGATGATCGATTTCTTCAACACCCTTAGGATTAGCCCCCTTCAGTTGATGCCCAACTCCTACGCAATGGTGAATGGGTTAAGGGCCATGTTGAAGTGCCTGGGGATGAAAACCAACATATACTGCATCTCCGAGATCTTCCAGGCTGGGTTAACGATCGAGAGCTCGAAGTCAGGCCCGGGATATATTCAGCTTCAATCGAAAAGTAACTACAGGGTCTTTAGGTCGCCAACCTCATCGAACGGGGTAGGATAGAAACAAAGGTTCGTTTTCATCGAGTGCGAGAAGGGTTGGCCCGGTCTAAAGTACCCGGGATGGAGTTGGGCCCCTCGAGCGGATCTTCCGAGAGGACAACCGGGCTGGCCAAACACTTTGATGGCAGCCCTAAGAATGATGGGAAGTGTGGAGTCGGAGGATATGATCGGTCCACAGTCTTTAGTCGAGTTAGGGCTCGCACCAGGAGTCAAAAAGCATTTTGACCCCGGTATTTCGAACGCATCCCTCGAAGCATCACATCTACCTGTTTTTGTTGCTTCCTCTTTATTTCTTCTCTGTTTTTGATCGAATGCATTCTTTGTGCAGATCAATACATCATGTCGGCTGCTCTGAATGCACGGAGGAAAGAAATGGCCGAGCTGAAGAAAGCGGCCGAGAAGAAGAAGATGCCTCCGCCGACCCAAGCGAAAATTACAACTGCGACCGACGCAACGGTCAATGCACTCCCCAAGGTCCTCTCGATGAGGACAGATGAATCCCCTGAGAAGAGGGGAAGAGCTCCGTCGGGGGTCGAGGACCCAGAGGCCCCCCAGTCCAAGAAACAAAAATCCAAGAGCCAGGCGAAGTCTGGGGCCGGAGCGGACAAAGGTAAAGGTCGAGAGAAGACCCACCTACTCCCCA